>JAIUJO010000095.1:1351893-2019888 GCA_023846275.1 Vanilla planifolia
TGTGCAAGTTTGTGGCATATGCATACGTGTGTGTGTTTTTACGTGTGCATATGTATGTGCATGGTATGTGTGTGCATGTGTATGTGTATGGTATGTGTGCATGTGTGTGCTAGTTATGTGTATGCATGTGTGTCCATGTGTCTGTGCACCTATTTGAATGAGTAAGTTAGTCTGTGTCCTTGTGGGTGTGTGTTTGCATGCTTATGTTTGGTTTTATGCACATGTGTGCATAGGTGTGTATGCATTTTTTTGTGATCATGTGTAGGCATGTGTGATTTTGTGCATGTGTATATGCATATGTATGTGTGTGCATACAAGCATTTGTATCAATGTGTGTGTGTGAGTGGACATGTGCACATGCATGTATGTATGTGTCCATGTGAGAGGTTGTGGGTGCATATTTTTCTGCATGTGAATGTGCATGTGTTGTGTGTATGTGTAATTTTGTGTGCATGCGTGTGTGTTTATGCACATCTGTGTGTGCACATGTATGTAGGTATGTATGTCCTTATGTTTGGTGTATGTGTGTGTGTGTGAGTGAATGTGAGCATACCTATGTGTACACACGTGTGTATGTGCGTATATGTGTTTGTGTACACTAATGTTCTTGTGAGAGTGCATGTGCATTTGTCTATGTGTGTGTGCATATGCATATGTGCATATAAGCATATGTGTGTGTGTGTATGTGAATGTGTATATATGTGCATGCATTTGAATGTTTATGCAAGTGTAGTTCTTTTGTATATGTGTGTCTGTGTGTGAGGGCACACATGTGTGTGGGTGTGTGTGCATGTGTGTACATGTATATATGTGTGCATGCATGCTTATGGTTACATTTTTATGCATGTGTCTGCATGTGGACATGCGCTTGTGCATGCATGTTTTTGTGTGTGTTCATGTGCATGTGAGTTTGCATGTGTGAGTGTATGTGCATGTGTTTATGTATGTGTGTGCATAAGTGTATATAGGTGCATATGTGTATGTTTTTGTGCATGTGTGTATGTCTACGTGCACATGCCTATGTGTGTGCATATTTATGTGTGAGTGTGCATGCTTGTATATTATAATTGTACATATGTGTGTGTACAAGTTCATGTGTAAGCATTTGCATGTGTTTTTGTGTGTGTATGTGGATGCATGTGTGTGTTCCTACATGTATCAATATATGGGTAAGCAGTCGTGTGTATGCATGTGTGTGTATGTGTGTGCTTGTGTGTTTACATGTGCTTGCATTTGTGTACATAAGTGTCTATGCATCCATGGGTGCATGTGTGTGCATGCCTGCATGTTTATGTATACATGTGTGTGCGTGTATGTATGTGTGTGTGCATGTGCATGTGCATGTTTGTGCAAGGGTGGAATTGCGTGTTATGGTGTGTGTGCATGTGTATTTTTGTGCTTGTTCATGTTGTAGTGTATGCATTTGTGCATGTGTTAGTGTGTGGGTGTATGTGTATATGGGTATGAGTGCATGTGCATGTGTGTGGATATGTGCTTATGTGCATGTGTGTGCTTGCATATGTGCTAGTGTGCATGCATTCGAGTGTATGCGTGCATGTTTTTATGCATGTTTGTGTGCAGGTGTATGTGTGTGAGCATGTGTGTTTGCAAATATGAATTTGAGTGTGCGTACATATGCATGTGAGTGGGTGTGTGTGTATATATGGGTGTGAGAGTGTGTGCATATTCATGTGCTCATGTGTACTTGTGTATGTGTTTTCTTGTGTGCTTGTGCATATGCTTGTGTCTTCTATTCGTGTGTGTATTTATGCATTTGTGGGCACGTGGGTGTGAATGCATGTGTGTTGCTATGTATGTGCGTGTGTACATTTGTGTATTTGTGTTGACATGCATGTGTAAGTGTGTGTCTGTATGTGCTTGTGTGATGGTGTGCATGTGTGATGGTATGTGTTTGTATCCATGTGTACCTATGTGTATGCATACATGTGTGTACATGTGCATGCATGCATATATGTGTGTGTGGTGTGTAGGTGCATGAGTGTGCATGTTCATATGTGTGGGTGTGCATTTGTGTTTGTGTATGTTTGCACATGTGAGTGTGGACATGAGCACATGGGTGTACATTCATGTGTGTGTGCATACTAGTGTGCAAAATTGTGTATGTGTTTCTGCATGTGCATGCATCTGTGTGTGTGTGTGCGTACAAGTTTGCATGCATTTCTGCACATAAGTGTTTGTGTGCATGTTTGCATGTCTGTGTGTATGAGTGTCCATGTGCATACTTGTGTGTGCAAAAGCATGTGTGAGTGCAACTGTTTGTGTCTATGTGGATGTGTTGTCATGTGTTTTACTTATGTGTATGCATGTTTGTGAATGTGTATGTGTAGGAGGGAGTGAGTGTGTGTAAGCACATATTTTTGTGCACATGTGTGTGTATGTTTGCTAGTGCATGCTTGTGCGTGTGTTCTATTATATGTGTATGTGCATGCGTCTATGCATTTTTGTGTCGACATGCATGTGTGTGTGTCTACATGTGCATGTGCTTTTATGTGTTTGTGTGTACTTATGTGTGTGTATGTGTATATAGATGTGTGTATGTGTGAATTTGTGTGCATGTTATTATGTGTGTATTTGTGTGCATTGTTATATGAGCGTATAAGTGTGTTGCAATTGTGTGAGGGTATACACACGTGTGTGTGTGCATGCATGTGCCAATGTGATGTGTGCATATATGCGTGCATTTATTTGTTCATGTGCACATGTGTGATTGGGTGTATGTGTTTGCATGTGTGTATGTATGCATCACATGTTTGTATTTCGTGTGTGCATTTGGTGTGTGTGTGTGTATGTGTTGTGTAAGTGTATGTACATATGTGTTCAAGGGCGTGTTTATGTGCATATGTATGCATGCATGTGTTTGCGTTTGTTTTTGTTCATGCATGTGTGTGCATGCATAGTTTTGTGTGCATATACGTGCAGGTGTGAATATCTACATGCATGATTGCAAAAGTTTGTGTGCACATGCATGCATGTTTGCATGCATGTATGTGTGTGTGTGCCTATGTGTGCAAGTGTCTGTGCATGCACATGTATGCATATGAGCACGTGTGTGTGATTATGCATGTGTGTGCATGCATATGTGTGTGTATGCCTATGAACATTTGTCTATATGGGTGGCACGTGTGTATGTATTTTCATTCATGAACATGTGCACAAATGCATGCATAAACAAAAGGATAACTTACACACATGAACAAGCACTTGCTTGCCCGCACGTATGTACAAATGCACACACACGTACGCACACCCTTACACACAAACAACATGCACACTCACATGTGCATATACATGCACACATGAAGGCAAACACACATATGCTCATGCACACAGACACATGAAAACATGCTCATGCACATGCACATATAATACCACACATGAACACACACACACATAATATCATGCACACATGCACACACACATATGCAAACAAACCGACATGCTCATGCACACATGCACATACACACATGCATGCACACATCCACACACCAACATAAATACACACCAATAGTCACACATTCACTTAACTATACATGCACTTATGCACACACATGAATAAGCACAAAAACACATTCACAAACACATGTAAGAAAACACTTGAACATGCACATATGCACACACATACACACACACAATCATATAGACAAACATTTTCACACATGCTTATGCAAACACATGCACAAAAATATGACCATGCACACAGACACACACTTGTACACACAGACATGCATGCATAAATGCACACAAGTACATGTTTACACATAGACACATAGATACACACAACTTGACATGGACATACACAACCACATGCATACACATAAACATATATATACATACACATAAAAGCACACATACATGCATACACACTTGCACCGACACATGCACTCGCACATGTGCATCAACATACACTCATTTCTCTGCATGCACACATACAAACTCACACATCATAACACACACATAGATGCATGAACCACAAACACAAACATGTGCATGCATGTGCATACACACTAACATACACATACCAACATATGTGTGGACTTATACACACATGAATTTGTTTATATACACACATACAAGAACCCACACATTGTAGAACACATACACACATGCATGCATGCATACACCCCACACACACACATGTGAATGTATGCACACACACAAAGACAAAATGCACAGACACCCACACGTACACCCCCTCACCCCTACACATGCTCGTACACAGATTCACACACTTAAAGATCTGCATGCATACAGCTATACACACACTTGTACACATATACATAACCACACACCTACACAAATATGCACATACAAACATGAACATGCACACATGCACACTCAAACACATAAGGACTTGCACAAGCACACAAATGCACACATAAGCACACACACAACAAACATGCCTGCACATAATCGTGCACACACATGTAGGCACATGCATAAATCTAGGAACACGTGCATACACACATGGATGCATAATACACAAACTACATAAAAATAGATGCATAATACACACACATGAACCCAAGTACATGCCAGCATGTGTGTGCAAGTACACACACACTCACTTAGTCATGGATGCACAAATACACACACATGCATGCAAGTAAGCACTTACATGCCCACACACATACATACAAATATGCACACACAAACATACACATGCATATGCCCAAATACACACACACATCCACACAAATGAACACACACACACACCCTCATGCACAAATGCACATGTACTTGCATAGGTACACACATGCACACTCATAGGCACTCAAGCTTATGCACACACACACATGCACATAAATGCATAGACATACAAAACCACACATACAACATCACACCCACACTAATAAATACATGAACACACACACACATGTACAACCACATGCACATATGCACACATAGATAAACATACACATACACATACACACAGATAGAAAAGCACACATGCACATACACATATACACGCATGCACACACACACACACAAAAATACACACACACACACATACACACTCTCACACATAGATACACATGCATAAACATGCACACGCATGCACACCCATGTTTATTATGCTTGCCAATGCCCACACACACAATCACAAACATGCATACACATACAGATGCACACATACATGTGAATCCATATAACTAGATGCACAAGCTCAAGCAAACACACACACGTACTCACATACACATGCAAAGGCACACATACTCGCACACACAAGCACTCTTGTACATGCACACTCTCATGCACATAGACATGCATGCACACACACACAAAGACATACACATGTACACACATATAAAAACACAAAATCATACACACACACACACACAAAACTAAAATCACACAATCATATGCATGCACTCAAGAACATGCATGCACACACACTCACTAAATACACCTGCATGCATAAAAGCATAAATGAATATATAGACACACACACACATACACACACAATACACACAATGTGCAAATGCACACATGCACATAAACACACACATGAACACATATGTGTATACACACACATAAGAAAACAAGCACACACATGCATAAACATATAGAAAAACAAATAGGCACAAGCACACACACATGCACACAAACATACACAAAAAATAGGCTTGCACAAGCACACAGTCACACATATACAACTTGTAAACACTAGTACACATAGGTACACACGCACAAATACACGTATATATACAAACACACGTGCAAATACACATGCACATGGCCATGCACACACGCTCTTATAAAACAAACACACACACACACAAGCGTACACAAACACCGATGCATAGCTACATACAAAGACACCCACACATACTGATGTAGGACAAAAAGGGGTAGGGACACGAAAAGATACGGGATTGTGTGTGTAGATAGGAAAAGGAAAGGGAAATGGTAAAAGCTTTAGATTTTGGGATTTTGGCGGAGGGGTAGGAAGATGGATAGTAGAACCAGTGTCGGGGATAACTTACTGGTATGACATCTCACCACTTGGGCCTCGCACCCCTCCTCCCAGTACCAGAGCTTCAGCGAATCAGCACGCCAAAACTGGAGTGGCGTCTCACCACTTGGACCTCACGTCCGTCCTCCCAATATCAGAGCTTTGACGAGTCGGCACGCCAAAGACACTCAGAGCACTCACGCTCAGAATGGAAGCAAACAAACTCAAAAGCTTGCATTAACTATTCAATCTATTACAATAGAAGAGGATTCCCCCTTATATAGGAATCCATAAGGGTACAAAAAACATTTGACTCATAACATGGGAATACTAAAGGACACATGGGTAAACCAAAAGTCACCTAAAAATAATGAAAATTAAGTTCATTCAGGGGAATACAAAAAGACTCCTAATTTCGGTTGGCTGGAGGTGCGGCGACGGCGGTGGCAGCGGCGGTGCGGGTCGGCGTGGGTCGGCGCGTGTCGGCGCGTGTCGGCGCGGGTCTGGCTCGTCGGTCGAACCCGGGTCAGGTTCGGCAGCGGCTCTGGCGGCGGACGGCGGAAGGAGGCAGCCGTAGGCGGCGGAAGGAGCCGACGGCAGGAAAAGTGTTTTTCGCACTGTTTTGGCTCCTGGGAGTCCGTTTGAACTCCGAATTCAATTCCGAAAGATGTTCCGGAATCCATGTTTCGACGCATACATCACTGCATCATTTTTACCTCATAATATTTCAAAAAATATTTTGAAAATTTAAATAAAAATTGTTCCCTCGTTGTTCGTTCAACGCCAAGCTTTGATGTCCACATCATTGTCCCGATGCGGGAAAAACTCAACTCTGTTGAGTTGAAGGATTCCTTCTCAACTGCGGGAATATGAAATTTTGTATCTTCTTCATCACTTCTTTCTATTTGAATCTCTTCGCATATGTGTTCTTCCTCCTCAGTAATTTCTTCTTCTTCATTAAGGACGTCTAAAATAATGTGCTCCTCTGCTTGCATTTCTTCTTATTCATAATAAGCGAGACATAGTTCAACTGGGGCAACATACTCTTCAAGATCTAGAGCTTCTTTTTTTCGATGCACAATTGATGGATCGACTTGAATAGGAGATGTAGAATTTTGAAAAAGTGATTTATTTTGAATTTGGCTAATAGGCTCGCAAATAGTTTGAGGAAGTTTAGCCAAAGCTTGGTTTGTAGGTATTTGAGTAAGTGGAGAAGAAAAAAGTGGAATAGGATTTGTAGACTTTCTACGCAGTTGTTCTAAGCGATTGAATCTACTATTTGATGTTTCGGGAAAGATTTGTAAGGTTTGTTGCAATAATCGCATTTGGGTGAATAAGTCTTTCATCTTGGTTTCTATGATATAAAAAAAAACTAGATCGTCGCAACGATTGAACGTCGCGAAACCTCTCTCTGATACCAAATGATGTAGGACAAAAAAGAGGTATGGCGACACGAAAAGATACGGGATTGTGTGTGTAGATAGAAAAGGAAAGGGAAATGGTAAAAGCTTTAGATTTTGGGATTTTGGTGGAGGGGTAGGAAGATGGATAGTAAAACCAGTGTCGGGGATAACTTACTGGTGTGGCATCTCACCACTTGGGCCTCGCACCCCTCCCAGTACCAGAACTTCAGCGAATCAGCACGCCAAAACTGGAGTGGCGTCTCACCACTTAGACCTCACGTCCCTCCTCCCAGTATCAGAGCTTTGACGAGTCAGCACGCCAAAGACACTCAGAGCACTCACGCTCAGAATGGAAGCAAACAAACTCAAAAGCTTGCATTAACTATTCAATCTATTACAACAGAAGAGGACTCCCCCTTATATAAGAATCCATATGGGTACAAAAGACATTTGACTCATAACATGGGAATACTAAAGGACACATGGGTAAACCAAAAGTCACCTAAAAATAATGAAAATTAAGTTCATTCATGGGAATACAAAAAGACTTCTAATTTCGGTTGGCTGGAGGCGCGGCGACGGGGGCGGCGGCGGCCGTGCGGGTCGGCGCGTGTCGGAGCGTGTCGGAGCGGGTCGGCGCGTGTCGGCGCCTGTCGGCGAGTGTTGGCGAGGGTCGGCGTGGGTTGGCGCGGGTCTGCGCGGGTGGGCGCGGGTCGACGTGGGTTGGCGGGTTGGTGTGGGTTGACGAGCCCGGGTGGGACTCGGGCGCGGGTCTGGCTCATCGGTCGAACCCGGGTCTGGTTCGACGTCGGCTCCGGCGGCGGACGGCGCGGCAGGAGGCAGCCGTAGGCGGCGGAAGGAGCCGGCGGCAGGAAAAGTGTTTTTCGCGCTGTTTTGGCTCCTGGGAGTCCGTTTGATCTCCGAATTCGATTCCGAAAGATTTTCCGGAATCCATGTTTCGGCGCATATGTCACTGCATCATTTTTTACCTCATAATATTTCAAAAAATATTTTGAAAATTTAAATAAAAATTGTTCCCCCATTATTCCTGCAACGCCAAGCTTTGATGTCCGCATCACATACCCATGCATTGCACATAGGCAACATGCACATAATGATACACATGCACACACATATGCACAAATGCACACATATAACCATGAACAAACACACATGCAAACAAACATAGTTATGCACACACACACATCTATGAATGCACACACGCACATATACACCCACATGCACATGCACACAAACACATGCACTCATAAACCCACACACACTAGAATGCCTACATGCACATATACACACAACAACATATGCACACATGCTCTCTAATGCACACAAGCTCATGCATATGTGTGCACAAACACATAAAAGAACATACACACATATTTTTGCAAACACAAACACATGCACACGTACATACATTAGCACACAAACATGAACACATATCTAGACAAGTGTGCACACACGCACACACATAAGAACAAACACAAGCATGTGCACTAGCACAAATGCACATACACGGACACCCATGAATGCACACATCATCATTTACACACACATGTACACGCATACATAGGCACACACACATCCACTGCCATACACATGTACACATGCACATGAGCACACCAACACACTCGTGAACACACAAAAATATGCCCATGTGCCATCTATGCACACCAACACATGCATACGTGCTCATGCACACACACACACACACACAAATACCTACATACAGACACACTTACAAAAATGTACTCACACACACTCACACACCTCTAAATACTCACACAATCACACACATGCATATACATGCACATATATGAAATCACACACAAATGCACAAATACACAGGTACATAAAGCTAGACACATACATACATACATACACAAAACAATCAAAAAACATATTGACACACACACATGCACCCATTTGGGCAGACACACGTGCATGAAGAAATGCACTAATACATGTACAAATGCACACCCACACCAAGATACACACACATTCATGTGCACCAAAACACACACACACGTGCTTACATGCACATAGACACAAACAAGCACACACTTGCACACACCCACACATATTAACTCTCACATGTTCATGCATTCACATAGATACGTACACATGCACGCATAAACACATAAGCATGCATATACATACACCCACACATAGACACCACGACACAGATGTAGTCACACAAGCTCACACACAAATGCACACACTCACAAACACATAGACATGCACACACATGCACACACAAGTAAACACACACACACATATAAACACAAGCATATGCATAGCCATTCACATAGATCTTCACCCTCAAATACCCACACACCCACACATACCCACACACCAATAAATAAACACACACAAACATACTTGTATGCATACATGTGGATGCACACACACAGAAACACACGTGCATGTCTACAAGCCCAAATGCTTTGACACACACGAGCATGCATACACACATATGTACACACAAATAGATATGCACAAGAACACAAAAACACACATGCACACATAAACACATACACATACATGAAAAAATACATGCAAGCTCACATGCACACACACACACACATCTACACACTCATTCATGCACACAGAAACACATGCATAAAAATACACACTCACATGCATAGACACATGCCGATGTACACACACACATGCACACACACTAGTGCACTCATACATACACATGTACATGCACACTTACATGCATACATAAACACATGCATGCACCTATGCACACACACATACAAATGCATAACACACATGCCTTTGAACATGTATCCAAGAGCACATGCATAGATTCACATGCAAACATGAAGGCAACTACACATGCACCCACATAAATGCACACACACACACACACATAAATACACACACCCACACATGTGCACATGTATACACACGTAAACACATAGACTGACATGCACCCATGCACATAGGTGTACTCATGCACAAGCACACATGGTACACTCTAAAAAGGATATGTACAAACATGCACACACAACCACACACATGCACACGCTCATATGCAAATGTGCAAGCATGCACATATGCACACACACATATGCATGCACATACATACAAACACAAACATCTACATAAACATACACACACTCATGCATGAACACGCATACAGTCATGCACAAATAAGCAAACACACACATGCTCATGCATGCACACTTCACATTGCATCAACGCACACACACGCACAAATGTGAAAACATAAAGATGCATGCGCACATAGACATGCACACACACGTGCAAATACACACACACACACGAATGCAAAAAAGTGTGAACATGCATATGCAACAACTCACACATACTCTCACTCACGTGCACACATGAACATATATACATGCAAACACCCATATGCACAAGCACTCACACATACACATGCCACAAGAGTGCACATTCATGCACACAATTATCCCCACACATGCATAAATAAAAACATATACACACTCGTGCACACTTATACAAAAAAATTGATGCACAGACACACATATTCACACATGTACACATTAACATACACAAACAAATTTACACACACACAAACACTTGTTTATTTACATTTGCACAAGAATACACCCAGACCCATATATGCACACAAGAAAACATGCACACATATGCACATGCACACACACACGCACATTCGCATGTAAAGAAACTCACATACACATGCAACCACACACATACACATACAAGTACAAAAACAAACACACTGGCACTCACACACTCGCAAACAATCACACACACATGCACACATGTATGCACAAGCATAGATGCACATGCTTGTACTAGCACACCTACATTGACATACGCACACACAATCACACATGCACACATATACACTTGCACACATTAACACACAATCTTACAAACACACAAACACAAGAACACACATCCTCACCATTATGCACACACACACACACAAATTTAGAGTCAAGTACATGCATAGGCATATATTTGCACACACTCAAATAAACACACCCACAAATAGGCATATAAAATCACACACAAGAACATATAGGCACACACATGCATGCACACACACACACAACCACATACATACACATTCACATGCATATATATGGATGCATAAACACACATGCATGCACGCATGCATTCACACATGAACACACATATGCACATGAAGACATGCACAAACACATGCATACATAAATAGACAAGCACAAGCACACACTAGCATGCACAAACACTTGCACTCATATGAACACAAACTCATGAACACATGCAGACGCATACCCACTAACACAAAAACATGCAAATACACACACATAGACATGGAAGAACACACATAGACCCATATGTATACCACACACACTAACATACACACAAAAGCACATAAGCACACACCATGCACAAAAACAAATGCACAAACATGAGCACACAAACACATATATACATACACATGCCTGCATACAAGCTTATAAGAACACAAATGCACTAGCACCTACATAGGTATGCACACCCATACAAATATGTGCACACATGCACATACATAAGAACACAAACAAGCATGCACATGCACACATATATAAACAAACAAAAAATCATAAATACATAAACACATGTACACAAAAATATACACACTTGCATGCACACACACAGTCATACACACATGCACACACACATACACTCACACATGCACACAAACAAGGAAACACACACATATGCACACAAATGCACACACACATACACATACACACATGCACACACACTTGTATACATGCAAACACACACACAAACACACATACACACATGCTCACACAAACTTACACCCACACACATCCATTCATTTAGGCACAAAAACACTCATAGAAGAAACAACACATGCACAAACTCACAAACACAAAAATGCATGCACACATGTAGACATACACAAACATGTGCCCTTATACCCACACACAAACGTGCATACACACCCACATAGACATAGGTACTAATGGAAACATACACATACAAACATGCATGCAAAAATGCACTCGCACACAAAAATAAACATGCACAAGCACACACATGATCACACACACATACACCTGCATGCATGCACACACAAACACATATACACGTAATCACACCCACTCATTGGCACAGTTTTGCACACATGCACATACACGTGCACACAAATATCTACACACAAGTCCACACACACACATAGGCATGCATACACATAAGTACACACATATACAAAAAAAACATACACACAAACATACACGTACAAGTAGACACACAAACTTGCATATACAAAATGCCCACTTGCAAACACACAAACTCACATGTGCACATTAATGAATGCACAAACACACACACATAAATAAGGACTTGCAAGGACATGTGTCCACACAAGTACTCACATATGCACACTCACATGCACACACACACATATGTAGTCACACTTGCACAAATATGCATCATGCACATGCACACGCACATATAAATGCATATACAAGCACACCTGCATGCAAACATACATAATCAATAACACACACAAATGCACACATACATAACACAAATGCCAACACATACACTGACACACACACATGCTTGTATAAATACACAAACATATACACATGCATGCATAGCAACATACACACACTCGTAAATACATATACATGCACACAAGCATGCACAAAAACACACACACCTACACAGACAAATACATGAGCCTACAAACATACACACATGCACTATTACACACACATATTCATACACTTAAACACACACACACAAGCATGAATGCATCATATGTACATATGCATGCACACCATAAAGAAGCACACACATGCACAAACATGAACACACAAGAACATATATAGGCAAACATAAGTACACACATACACACATACATGCATATGCACTATCACACATATGCATACACATAGATGAACACACAAACATGCACACACATTATTGTATGCACACACACATAAGCTTACACACAAACATACAATCATGTACACACATAGAAACATGCACATACCATGCAATAACACACATATACATATATGAACGTTCACATGCATAGACACTTACAAACACACACACCCATACATGCACTCTTATACACATGCATGTGTACACACACACACACACATGCATGCACATGCACACACACAAACACATGCACACACACACACATAGATGCACACATGCACAAGTACATAGACTCACACACACACACATATACACACACTCAATCACATAGCCACAAAGACACACACACTCACACACATGTACATTAATAAGTACAGACATGTACATGCACATGCACACAAACCAAACACATGTACATCACACTATGCACACACACAAGAATGCACATGATCACATAGCCACATACCCACATCAACACAAATGCACACATATTCATGCATAACACCCAAACAACTACATGCAAGTGCACACAGACGTACATCCATGCATATATTGGCACAATGACACACACACACACATGTGAATGCATGCACAAGCATACATGCTGACAATCACACACTTTAGCAAGTACAAGCACACACAAACTCATGCATGAGCAGACAAATGCAAGCATACACACTCACACCCTTAATCACACATACATACACACACACTTATGCATGAACACATGCATACAAATGCTTGTATAAATACACAAATGCATACACCCACCCATACATGCAAGTAGACACACATACTCATAAGCATGCTTGCACACACACAAAAATATATGCACACTTACCAAACTACACAAACCACATGCTAATGCATATGCATGCACACACATGCATACACACATAAGAACATAAGAATACACACATGCACATACATATGTAGACATGTACACATATGCACTTGCACGCACAGCACATACACATCTATATACACACTCACACACACATTTACATAGTCATACATGCACACCTACATGCCCACACACACACACATGCAATCACAAATATGCACAAACACATACAAACACTCAAACATAGATATGCACACATAGGCACCCATATGAACAAAATCTAATGTGCACAAAAATGAACTCAAATGCACACACATAAGCATACATACATACACACACATGCACACCCACACAACTGAATGCACACATACACCTACCCAATGTGCAATCACACATGTATGCGTGTATACACACCCACATGCACCCACATACATATATACACACACACACACACCTACACATACACAAATGAATATGCATGAACATGCACACACACTCACACAAGCACACATACACATATACACATAAAAATTCTTACATGCACACATGCTTGCATATATGCAGCCATGTCACACACAAGCACACATACACAAGAATGCACTCACACAAATGGACATTCATGAGTGTACATTCAAGAAAAAACATAGGCCCTCACACACATGCAGACACATATGTGTACACCTGCATACACCTGTACACACACTCACACATGCACTCACACTTACCCATTTGTTTTCACGTGCACACACATGTGCACACATGCACAAGCACACTCACACACATACATGTGCATGCATACGCACTCATGTATACTTAAACGCATGCACATGCATACACGCAAACACACACACATAAAGACACACCAACACACACATGCACACACACGTAGGAACACAAGCAAACAATCATATACATGCACACACACATAGACACACACACACAAATTATAAATACACATGTAATTGTAAACACACACACACACACATTAAAGCTCATACAAACACACACATGCACAAACTAATATGCACACATGCATGAACATGTATGCACTCACACACTCACACACACATGTATAAACAAAAACATGCACAGATGCACTACACACACACATATAAACATAAAAATACACACACATGCACACATATTGACACACTCGCATGCACATGCACATAAAGATAAACACACAAAGGTATACACAAGAACATACACATACAAATATGCCATATACACATGAACAAAACATATGCTCACACATACATGATGCATGCACACTGAGACACACACACATGCACACATGCAAACACACACACACATATAATTGCAACCATGGAGACACATGCACCTATACATGTGCACATACAAACATATGCATGCATGCAAATGCACACATGCACTCACACACATGAACAAACACAAACACACTAGCATATATGCACAAATATGCACATACATGTATACACAAATGCACAAATACTTACACATGCACCCAGACACAAATGGAGAATCATGAACAAACACATACACACACAATCGCACATGTTCACTCACTCATGCACACACTTGTATATATGCAGTCACACACACGTGTGCAGAAAAACTTGTACTCACACACATGCACCCATACATGAACAAACGCATACATGTAAACAAACCAACAAATGCACAAACTCCCAAATTCACACACATAGCCACACATACATACATATGTAGGTGCATGTACTCACACACATATGCATACACACCTGAATAGAGAAACATAATCATGCACACACATATATGCACAGGTGTGTCGAAAAATATAATTGCATGCACACACACAAACATACATACGCATCCACATGCATAGACACACACATATGAACCATAAATGTACAAGCACACTCACACATGCACAAACATACACAAAAACATGCAAACACACACACACTGGCATACTCAGGCACACACAAACACATGGACACACAATGGGCTACAAATATACAAAAACATGCACATAGACAAGCACAGACACATACACAAACATGTGCACATGCAAACAAATACAAATGAACACACACACACAAATGTGCACAAACAAACACACATACCCACACATGCATACCAATTAATGCAACACATAAATGCTTATACATGCATGTGCACACACATGTACACATGCATGTGGACATAAGAACCTACAAACACACAAACATTCACACATGTATGCACACACTTGTGCATTCATGAACACACACCCACATGCATACACACACATAGATGCATGCACCTACAAATATAGACACAAGCATGAATGCACACACTTAAGCATACACACAACTACAAACACATGCACATGCACACACACATGTACACATACACACATAGAAGCACACATATGCACACAAACAATTGTGCATAGGCACATACAAATGCATACACATAGACCTGCATGTAAACACTTGCTCACAGACGTGCACACACATGTAGATGCACAATAATGCACACACATGCTCATGCACAAATACATACACCCTCATACAAACATGTGTGGGCATGCCCACACATGTTTGTATGAGGGTGTATGTATTTGTGCATGAACATTCAAATACACAAGTATGCATGCAAACACGAACATATACACATACAAAAATGCATGAATGTACATGCACATTCATAAACACACACACACACATGCACACAGATACTCATGCATGCACACATAAGCAGACACACACACATATGCTTACATGCACAACCATCCACACACACCTGCACCCACAACCACATGCACCCACATGCAACCATGTGCACATAGACGCACTCAGAAAAACACATGCACAAATGCACACAAACACATGAACATCTGTACATGTACATAAGTGCACAAATGCACTCACTCATAAGTATGCATACACACATGTGTACACACATGCATGCATACAATTGTGGCATAGACACTGGAATGCACCAACAAACAAGAATACAAATATGTGAACACACATCTATGCACACGTACATACTCACACATTCGTAGACACTCACACATGCACACAAACTCTCACACACACTCACACAAGCACACTCATGCATTGTGACATTTGCACATACACATGCACACAAACAAACACATAAGCATACACACATGACCATGCACCCACACACACAAACACAAGCACACATACACATGCACACACACTCAAACACATATACCCAAACACACAAATAAGCACACACACATGCACACATACACAAATACATAAAGACATATACAAGCACGTACACAAACTTTCATAGAAGCACAAATGCTCACACACACATGCATACAAAATTGACTCACAAATAGACATGCATATACACAAGCACATGAACCAACAAATACACATGATCATACATGCACATGCTCACATCCACACACACACTTAATCACACAGATGCTTGCACACGAACATACATGCACAAACTTGCATGCATATACACACATGCATACACTACACATGTACAAGCAAAGACACCTTCACAAACAAAAATGCACACACATACACATAAATAAATATAACCACAACACACACATATCCACACAAGCACACACGCATATAAGCAGAAAAACAAGTATGCATTTATACACACACCCACACACACAGACACACACATGCACATGCACCTCTACAACTACAAACAAACATACACACACAAGCTTGCATACTTACATACAAATACACATGCACACACACGATCTTACATGTATACATGCACACAATAACATTCATGCACAAACACACATGCAAATTCAAAAATCATGCATGAGCACACATAAATACATATGCATGCACATATGCACATGCATGATCACACAAATGCACACAAATAGACACATAGTTCAAGCACATAGACAAATACATGCATGTGCACCTAATCATGTGAAGACACAAGCATGAATTCACACACACAAACGTCCACACACAAGCATGCACACACCCACACAGGCATGGACATGCATACACACACACACACCAACACCAATCAATAAAGATGCATGCATATGCATATGTACACACATAGGCAAATGTAGATATATGCAAGCACATGCACAGGGACACACACATATATATGCACACACTAACACACAAGGACACATGCATGGACACACATGCACGTGCACTTGTGAACATATGTACTCATGCACACATGTGAATGGACATGTTGATAACCTGCACACACACATGCATACATTCATCCACAAATGCACATACATGCATACACATGCCCACATAGCTATGCAGCACACACACATATATGCACATGCACACATATGCACATGGCACACATTCACAAAAAGAAACAAATGCACACACTTATGGATTCACATGCACATGCACATGAACACATAAAAAAATGAAAAAACAAGCACACATGCATGCATACAAACACATAGAAATACATGCATGTATGCACACACACACATGCACAAAAATGTGCACACACACATAGGTGTATGAACATATACACACACATGCAAAGGCACACATAGACACTCAAACTCATAAGTAAACATGCACACATGTGCACACACACAACATGCACATATGTACATAAGCATACACACATTTACATACATATACACATACAAGCACCCAAAGACACACATGCACAAGCATAGAAACCCATATACACACTCAAAATGAAACACAAATACACACATATGTATAAGCATGCATGCATAAACTCATAGACACATACACATAAGCATGCATGAAGACACATTCACACATGTGTAGATGCACAAAAACAAACAAAAACATACAAATGTGCACAAATACATGCACACACAAAAGAATAAGCACACACATAAGCTCATATGCTAACACACACATACATGCACACTCACATGCACAAACATTTACACAAACATAAACACAGAAGCACACTCACACACACATGCACAAATAATCACACATGCACACATGCATACATATGTGCATGAACTCCTACACATAAGCACATATATACGCCCTCACATGCATATACAAGAACACTCATAAGCACAAACACATGAATACACATTCACACTCATACAAACTCAAGTACACATACACATGCACATACACACATGCATCCACAGACACATGCACACACTCACACATGTACACATGCACACACATGCATTCATGTGTACACTCACACACACACATGCACACACACACAAACACATGCCCTTCCCACACAAGCATGCACATACACACTAACTCACATGAATGCACACACACACATGCTTACAAGCACACATGTGTGTAGCAACACATGTATGAGAACACACACATGCTCACATGCATGCACATGCACCCACATACACACACACATGCATGAACAAATACACGCACAAATACATATGGGAATTGACACACATATACATAATATCACAAGCAAAAAACCACATGCATACACATTTGTGCATGCTCACACACATGCACATGCACACCGTAAAAAACATGCACACATGCATGCACAAGCATGTTGTGCACATAAACATGCACACATAGACATGCTCACATGTGTAGGCACTCACACATGCACACAAGCACAAACATGCATGTGAATAGACACACACACAGACTCACATGCACACGCACATGCACGAATATATGCACATTCATGTAAAAACATATGCACACACACACACAAACACACAAACAGTCACACATATAGATGCATAAGCATGCACAAATGCATGCAAATGTACATGGACACACATAGACAAGCACATACACACAAATACATACTTAAATTAGCACACATACCCACACACAAACAAAAATAGATGCACTAACACACAGCAAATGCACAATCATGCAAAAAATATAATTGCACTCACATGCTCATACACACACAGAGAGAGACTCATGTGCACACACATTTACACACATACATGCAAATACACATAGATGCACACACAAACATTCAAATACACATGACATTGCACACACACTTGCACACATGCAATAATATGCATATATACAATCAAACATGCCCACCTATTCACACACATACACATGAAAACCTATGCATGCACACACCAACACCCTTGCATGCACACAAGAACACATGCACATATACACACATTTACACACTCACATATACACACACACACAAAAACATAGGTGCACATTCATGTGAATGCATATACACACACACACACATGCATGCATATGCATAAAACAACTACATACACATTTGAAAAGATACACATAGATGCAAAAACATAGGCTCATACACATGCACACAAAGATGCATACACATGTGATCATGTGTGCACACACGCACACACACGAACACATATGCATACACACAATAACACACATGCATGCAAACACACTAATGCACACACACAAAAACACACAAATGTGTACACACACATACACATACATATACCAAAACATGTATGCATGCACATACAAACACACATATACACACACGCACATATAACTATATACACACATACTCACTCTCACACACACATGTGCATGCACACATTCACATCTATACAGACACACATGCATGCACATAGATACCCCCAAGCACACATACACACACATAAGCAATCACACACACACACCCATATGCACACGAACATGCATACACGCATGCACACACACTCACTCACACAAGCAAAAACCTCATGCATTCATGTGCACGAACTCATACAAATATGCACAAATGCATGCACAAACACAAGGATAACCTATACACACATATGCACAACCACATCCATGCCCACATGTATGTAAAAATGTACACACATGCATGCCCACACCCTCAGACACACAATACACATGCACATGCACACACACATAAACACTCACATGTACATATACATGCACACACGAAGGAAAACATACTCATACTTATGAACACACACATGAAAACATGTCTATGCACACACACACAACCATAAATGAACACAAACATAGACAAAAATGCACACACACATATGCACACATACAGACATGCTCAAACACACATGCACATACACACCTGCATGCACACATCCACACTTAGGCCTTCATACACACATGCATAGACCAAAATAAATACACACTAATAGACAACCATTCATGTATGCATGCCCATGCACACACATGAATAAGCACAAAAAACTTGCACATAGAAATGTAAGAAAACACTTGAACATGCACATATGCACACACTCATATACATGCACAAATTCACACATGCCTATAGAATCACACGCACAAAAATATGAGCATGCACACACACAAACACGTACACACAAACAGGCATGCATAAATGCACACAAAGTACATGTTTACACATAGACACATAGGTACACACAAATGCACATGGACATGCACAATCACACATATACACATACACATAAACATGTGCACACATGCATACACACTTGCACAAAAAGACAAATGTGCACAGACACCTACAAGCATACGTCTGCACCCACACACACAAATTTGTCTGCATGCATATGCACATGAACTCACACATCATAACACACACACACACACAAATGCATGAACCCCCCATGCAAACACACATGCACTCCTCTTATATATTTAAACACACACAAACACATGCTCGTACACACACACATGCACATGAACACACATAAACACATGAGCACACACACAAGTAGACTAATGCATACCTAGGTGTGCACACATGCATGCAAATACACATACACTCATGGATATAATCATGAACAAACATGCATGCACATGCACACACATACACACACATATAAAGATACACACACATGCACACATGGATACACAACACACACAACTACGTAAAAATGCATGTGCAAAAATACACACATGCATGAATGCATACTCAAGCACACACACAGACACGCATGCATGTAAATACATGTGCATGCATGCAAGTAAGCACATGCACACCCACATATATACATGCAAGCATGAACACACACACACAAACACAAACACCCACAAAAATATGTACACACACACACCCTCATACTAAAACACACATTCACATGCATAGGTACATACATGCACATAAAACACACACACAAATAAAAAAACAAATGCACAATTACATCAACACACAGAAGAAGACATCACATGCACACACATCCACACACACAAGAATGCATGCAAACACAAAGGGCCACATGCATAAATAGACACTTACATATATGAACACATAAATAGACACACCCATGCACGTACACACGCACAAGCATGCACACAAAAATAGGCACATGTACACAAACATGCACACATGCATGCACACACACTCACACAAATAAGTAAAAAATGCATGCATGCACATGCACAAACTCATGCACACATGCATAAATGCAAGCATGAACACAAGGATAACCCACACACAAACACACATACACATACACATGTAGGTAGCAACACATTCATGCACACACACATGAACAAATGCACACATGTGCATGTACACATTGTCTAACAAATAGCATGCATGGTCACATGCACACATATACACACCCACACATGTAGATACATGCACACACGAAGTCACACACACACACACACACACAAAACACATGTACACACACATGCACGCACCAATGCATGTATGCATACATATAGACATGCTCACACACACTTGTAAATACACACATGTATGCATACATCCACACATAAGCATGCATGCACACATGCACATACTAACTTGAATACACACATGTTTAGAAACACATTCACACACATGAATAAGCATTGAAACACTTCCACATACACATGCAAGCAAACACTTTCACATGTACATATACACACATGCACAAAAACTCACACATACATTCACTCACACTCATACACATACATGCACAAAAATATGAACATGCATAAGTGCACACACACACAAACATGCACACACATACACACAAAAATGCACACACAAGCACACACACTTGCATGACACATACACACACACACATGCATGGACACACAAACACATAGGAAGACACACATCCGTGCACCCCTACACAAACAAATTTATTTGTATACACTCACAGGAACCCACACACTATAACGCACATATGCATATTTATGCATGTATGCACCCACACAAACACACACATGTATGTGCATGCACAAACACATGCACATGCACACACGCACAAGCACATATGAACATACACCCACATATACACCCCTTATCTCCACACACGCACACATAAAAGCACATGCTCATGCACACACACGCATAAACATATGCATGTAGACAACCGTACACACACCTGCACACATATATATAACCACAAAAACACACATGCACACATGCACAAGGACACACACGAACATGTGAGGACTTGTACAAGCACATCTATGTACACACAAACACATACACACACACATGCATGCACACAAACATGAATGCACAATCATGCACACACATGTAGGCACATGCACACATGTAGAAACATGTACAATCACATACAAGGATGCACAATACACACAACTGCATAAAAATGGATGCATAAACATACACACATGAACACAAGCACATACATACATGTGCACACAACTACAGACACATACACACACACACACACACACACTCATGCATGGATGCACAAATACACACATACATGCAAGTAAGCACATACACATCGACACACATACATGCACACACACACGCACACATGTTCAAATACACATGCACACACATCCACAAAAATGCAAACACACACACCCTTATACAAGAACATACATGCACATGCATAGGTACACACTTGCTCAACCATAAGCACTTATGCCCATGCACTCACATATGCAGACATGCACAAAAACATACAAACAAACAAAACCACACATGCAAAGTGACACCCATGCAAACAAACACTCATGCACATGCACACACAAGCATGTAGATACATACACACAGATACAGCTACATGCACATGTGAACACATGTATAGACAGACACAAAAAAAGCACAGATGCACATACACATATACACACATTGATACACACACACACATGCACACTCTCACACACATATACACATGCATACACATACACACACACACACACAAGTTTTTATTCTTGCCAATGCCCACACACACATTCACAAACATGCATGTGCACACAGATGTACATGCACATGTGGATCCATATAGACACATGCACAAGCACACACATAAACAAACATACACATATACATGTGTGCAAGTACCCATGCACATATGCAAATGCACATCACAAGCTCAAGCAATCACACACACATGTGCTCACATGTACATGCAAAGGCACACACACATGCACACACAAGCACCACACATGCACATGCACACACACACACACTCTTATGCACATAGAGATGCATGCACACACACATGCAAACACATACACATACACATACACATACATATGTGCACCCACATAAAAACACAAAAACATGCTCACACACACAAATATATGTCATACAATCACATGCATGCACCCAAAAAAATGCACACACACACACACCCAATACACATACACACACATGCTCGCATGAATGCACAAAAGCAAAAATGAACACATAGACACACACATAGACACACACTTGCACAAACACAAAGATGCATGCACACACACCACACACATTTGTGCAAATGCACGCATGCACATGTACACACACATGAACGCACATGTACAGACACACAGACATAACAAAATATGTACACACATGCATAGACACATGGACAAAAAATAGGTATAGATGCAAATAAAAATGCCAAAGTAGGTAAGCACACCCATAATCACACATAAACATTTGTGTAAGCACTGACACACAAAGGTACACACATGCACATATACACGTATGCGCATAGACATATGTGTGAACACACATGCACATGGCCACGCACACACACCCCCATAAAACACACAAATGCACACAAACACACATGTACACAAACACTCACACATAGCTACATACAAAGTCACCCACCCACGCACACACACATGCATCACACACATAATAATGCACATGCACACACACATGCAAAAAAGCATACGTACACACATGAATAAACACACATGCAAATAGGCACAATTATATCCACACAAACCCATGCATGCACATATGCAATCACACCTACCTGTACATGTAGACAAACTCATGCACTCATACACACAAACATAAACAAGCATGCTCACATGCACATATGCACACATGCACACAAGCTCATGCATACATGCACACAAACACATAGAAGAACATACACACATACTTTTATAGACACATGCATACACAAATACATGCACATGCACACATACCCAAACAAGTATATTTACACATACACATGTACAAACACACGAGCATGTACACTAGCACACATGCACAAATGTGCATGTGCGCACACATGCACATAAACTCACATACACATATGAACATGCCAACACACATTGACTACCAAACACATGCACAAATGCACATGAGCACACTCACACTCATGAACACACACAAAAATATTCCCACGTGCCATCCACACACACCAACACATGCATTCATGCACAAACATAGACATGCACATGTAGACACACACACACACTCGTACGCATGCACTCTCACACCACATGCACATGTACACACACATATATGCACATGCACATATGTGCAATCCTACACACATGCACAAACACACATGTACATAAATATGCATACATGCACATGCATTGAAACACAAACACACATGCACAAATGCGCACATGCACACACACACGCATTTGTGCAAGCACACATGCATGAAGAAATGCAATAATACACACATGCATGCCCACCCAGACAAAGACATGCACACATAGATGTGCACCAAAACACATACGCACATTTGTCTACATACACACACACTCAAAAAAAAAATACTTACACACGTCCACACATATGAACACACACATATGCATGCATGCAAGCGTATACATAGACATGCATGCATAAGCACATAAACATGCACATGCACACAAACACACATAGACACCACGACACACAAGCTCACTCACAAGCACACACACACAAATGCGTACACTCATAAACACATAGACATGCACACACACAAACACACACACATACACACTCATGGACACATGCACACACAAGTAAGCATAGATACATGCATACAAGCACGTGCATAGCTATTCACATAGATCTTCACCCACACATATGTACACACATGCACCCACACATATAGACACACCTGTACAAAAACACAGACACATATATTTGTATGCATGCATGTGGATGCACACACGCAAAAACACACATGTATGTGCAAATGCCCAAACGCATTGTCACACACAAACATGGATACATACACACATAGGTACACACAAACATGTGCATCCACACACACGCATACACACACGTACAAGCACACAACACACTTGCACACATAAACACACACACAGGTACATGGAATGAATACATGCAAACTCACATGCATAGACACACACACACACACACCTGCATGCTCATTTATCCATGCTCAAACACATGTATGCAAATACACACTCACATACACACAAACATGCCCACACACATGCACACATATACATCGATGTGAACTCATTCATACACATGCACATGCATACTCACAAACACACACAAATAGATGCATGTACCCATGTACACATACAAATGCACAACACACACATGCCTTTGAACATGCATATGCAATCACATGCATAGACTCACATGCAAGCATGAAGCCACATACACACATGCCCACAAAACACACACACATGCACACACACACACATACATGTACACCCACACATGTGCACATACACACAAATGCATGCACATAGACCAACATGTACCCATGCACACTCAAACACATATGCACATGGCACACTTTAAAAAAGACATGTACAAACATGCACACACAACCACACACATACAGATACAGACATACAAATGTGTAAGCATGCATATACGCACACACATACACATATGCATGCACACGCATACAAACACGAACATCTTCATAAATGTGCACACACTCATGCATGAATACACATGCACACACATTTGCATAGATGCACAAACCAGCAAACACACACACACACACTCACACGCATACTCACATACACACGCATGCACCAACAGACACACATGCACAACACACATAAACAAAAATGCACACACACACACACACATGCATGCAATGACACATGGACACACATATGCATGAACACATGCACATATATACACACAAACACTCACACACAAGCACATAGAAATAGACATGCTTATAAGCATGCACATACCCTCACACATACACATATACAAACATATGCACACACACACTCGTGCACAAACATGTACATAGACACATAGACAAATACACACATTCATGCACACACACACATATTCATACATGTACGCATGAATGTACATAAACAAGCACACACACACACACAAACACTTGCAAGATGATCCATGCATAAGAATACATAGACCCACATATGCACACAACCACACATACATACAATTAATCACATACAACACACGCATTTATGATGTAGACACATATTCACAAAAGCACACACATAAACACTCACAAATTCACACACACATGCACAAGCATCTGCATAAACATAGATGCAAATGCTTTTACTAACACACATACATGCACATACACATAGACAAATACATGCACACATAGACACACACATCTACAAACACATGCAAACACAATTACACATGCATGCACACCATTACACATACACATTCAAAATCAAGCACATGCACATGCACAAGTGTACATGCACTCAAAAGCACAAACACCAATAGAAATCCATATAAAATCACACACATGATCACATACGAACACAAAGACGCACACACATGCATACATGTACTAACATGCACACATACAACTACATGCATACACATTCACATGCACATGCATGCACGTAGGAACACACACATGAACATACACATACACACATGCACACACAGGCACACACGTGCTTGTTCACCAACACACATGCACATGAACACGAGCACAAACACATGCATACACACACACAAGCACAAGAACACAAATACAAACATGCACACACATGCACACATGTGCACACACACTCACACACTTATACTCACATGAAGACAAATGCCCACACATACACACATGACAATACACAAGCATACAAACATACTAAGACATAGATGCACACACGTAGACCTGTATACATACCATATAAACTAATATACACACACAAACACATAAGCATACACACACATGCACAAGCCCAAATGCACACACACTTGTGCACAAAGACACATACAAATGCACAACCATGCATACATGCTTAAAAGAACACACATGCACCTGCACCCACATTAGTACACACATGCATACAAATATATGCACACATGCACACATAAAGGAATACAAGTAGACAAACATGTACATGTACATGCACAAATACATAAGCACAGAAAAAAATCATAAACATATAGACACATGCACACACTCACACATATGCATGCACATACACTCACACAAACATGCTCACATGTACACCCATAAACATTCACACAGGCACACAAAAATGGAAAAACACAAATATGCTCAAAGGCTGATTGACCGAAATTCCATCGCGAGCAACTGTTTCAATGCCACCTCTTAGGCAAGGAAATGAGAATAGAACCTATTGAAAGGCTTATCACACTTATCCTTCTGCACACAGTCGATTCTTCTTTTAGCAAAGCACAAACAAAGAAAAAGCAGTTCAGGGGCTCCCTCTGGCATGCTCTTTTTCTTTTGTTTGTCAGGGCCTTAGAGGTTCTATCAACCTCCTGAACATTTTTGTGCAATCAATATAGGGTCATTTTTTCCCGATCGTGTTCCCTTACCCGGGTGATCAAGATCAAGTCTGTCGTACTCATTAGGATGCGACTCAAAATCCCAAACACTCACACACACATACAAACATGCATGTGCACATACACACACACACCCCCTTACTTGTATATGAATAGCCACATAGGCACATGCATTTGCATTAACACATATGCACACATGCACACCCATGCACATGCCCACATGCACACACAAGCACACACAAGAATAAACATAGACATGCACACACATACATGATTGCACATGCACATACATACACACACATAGACCCTCACACATGCACACATGCATAACCATTCACACTTACACATACCTACATGCACACACATGCACACTCATGCATAAACATATATGTACACACATGTGCACATGCATGCACGCCAACACACACACTTGTAAGCATGCAAACACATGCACAAACACATCCACACTAACATAAATGAACACAAAAACATGCACCCACACACACACTCACATATGCACAAAACACACAGACAATCAAACACATGCACGAAGTCACAAAAGAAAATATGCATGCACACTCATAGACATACACATATGTGTGCCCTTACTCACACATGCACACAAACCTACATACACACCTACACCAACACGAGTAGCAATATACACAGTCGCATACACAAATGCATGCAAAAATGCATTCGCACACAGAAATAAACATGCACTTGCTCACACATGATCACACACACATATATGCACACACACATACACATGCATGCATGCACACACAAACACATGCACATATACATGCTAACACACCCACACATAGGAACAATTTTGCACACACACAAAGACCCACACAAAATCCCACATGCACACATAAGCATGCACACACACAGGTACACATATATACAAAAAAACACACACACACAAGCATGCATACAAACACGCACACACAACACCCCACTTATAGAAACACACATGCACTTGCATTAGCGAATGCACAAACACACACACATAGGCACAAGCACCTAAATTGGCCATTGTAAGTGCACATACCCTCATAAGTATACACACATGCACACTGACATGCACACATGTTATCTCTCAAGTGCTCATGCACACATACATATTCACACACACAATCATGCACACATGCACATGGACACACACATGGACATCCATATACAAGTACACATGCATATAAAGATACATAATCACAAACACATAAAATGCACACATACATACACACACAAATGCACACACATGCACTCACACAATCACACGCACACTGACAGAAGAACGTGCACACTTCCTTGTATAAATACACAAACATACAATAATGCTTGCACACTAACATCCACACACTCGTATATACATGTACACATGCACACAAGCAAGCACAAACATCCACACACCTACATAGATAGATGCATGAACATGCAAACATATACACATGCAAGATTTCTCACACATTCACATGCACAAGCTTACAAACATGCACAATGGTATCACACAAACATATGCATGCACACTATGAACAAGCACAAACATGCACAAATAGGAACACACAAGCACACATATACATGCATGCACAATCACAAATATGCCCACACACATGAAAGCACATGCATGTACACAAGCACACACATGCCTTTGTGTACACACACACAAGCACACTCACAAACATGTAATCATGTCCATACATAGAAACACCTACAAACCATGTAATAACATGCAAATAAATGTATGGACATTGAAAAGCATAGAAACATACAAACACACACACACATACATGCACACACTTACACACACTTCCATACAAATGCATGTGTACACACACATGCATGCACATTCACACACACACAAACCCATACACATAAATAAATGCATGCACAAATGCACAAGCTTATAGAGACACACATACATGTCCACAAAATCAAGCACATAGCCACAAAGATAAAAACACACACATGTATACTAACATGTACACACATGCACATGTACCGACACACAAACCAACACACACACAAGCAAAAACACGCATGCATACACATAGGTGTGCACACAGATGAATGCACATGCTCTCATAGACAAATTGATCATATTCATGCATAACATACACAAACACATACATGCATGTGCATGAGCACACATGTGCATGCATCTATAGACACACTCACACATATATTTACACATGGACACACACACATGTGTAAGCATGCACAAGCATACATGTTCACAATCACACACACTCATAAGCAAGTGTAGACACACACAAACACATGTATAAGCATGCATATAGATGCACATACACTCACACATGCATACACTCATGCACAGACACATTCATATCAATGCATCTATACACACACAAATTCATGCACCCACCCATACATGCAAGTATACACACATACTCACATGCACACTTACACACAAAAAATATGCACACAAACCAATCCATACAAATCACACACAAATGCACATACATGCACATACATGCATACACATTTAGGAACACAAGAATACACACATGTGCATGCAAACAAACATGAACTCAAATATCGAAACATAAGCACAAACATGTGCACGCACACACATATGCACACCTATACATATACACACACAAAAACATAGTCATACATGCACACACACCTGTACACACAAATGTAATCACAAATATGCACACACACACACAATCACAAAGATGTACACTTGGGCAACATATGCAAAATATCTCATGTGCACATACATGAACACAAGTGGACACACAAATGCACACATAAAGACAGACACATGCCTGCACAACTACATTGACATATATACTTGCACAAAAGCACAGTCCCACATGCATGAACGTATGCATGCACACACCCACATGCACCCATAGACACATACACACAATAACACACCTACATATACACAAATGCATATGCATGCACACATGCATGCACATGCACACGAATACACACACACACAAATAGAAACATGCCTGCATGCATGCACACATGCTTGCACCCATGCAGCCATGTCATATGCATGCACACAAGAACAAATGCAGAAGCATGCACTCACACACACGCACACTCATGAGTGTGCATAAAAGAACAAATATAAGCACTCATACACATGCACACAGATATGTGTAAACATGCATACACATGTACACACTCACACATGCACCCAAACGTACCCACTTATTTGCACACACACATGCACACACACACACATAAGCATACTAACACACAAACATATACACACACACATACACATGCACGAGCATGCATACACACTCATGCATGCTTAAATGCATGCACACATATATGCACACACATAAAGACACACATTTGCAAACACATTGGAACTCATGCAAACAAATACATACATCCACATGTACATAAATACACACACATTAAAGCACATGCAAACATGCACACATACAGTAACATGCACACACACTCATGCACATTCTTGCATGCGCTCACACACACATGCACAAACACAAACATGCATGCCTGCATTGCACCCACACACAAAAACATAAAAATGCACACGCATGCACACATATGCACAAAGTTGCATGCACATGCATAAGCACATGTATATACACACATACAAAGGTATACACAAGTACACACACATACAAATACACAGATACACATGAACAAAGCACATGCTGACACATACATGCATGCATGCAAGTAAACCAACACACATAGACACAAGCTTACACATACACACACACACATACATGCATACACACACACACAAGTGCTAACACACACACGCACATATGCACATGAGCTTACACACACACATATACTTGCAACCATATAGACACATGCACATATACAGATATGCATGCATACAAATACACACATGCACATACACACAAAAACAAACACATACATACTCACACACATGTAGAAATATGCACACAAATGCAAAGACAAGCATACACACATGCATAGACACTTACAGATTGTACACATGCACACCTGCACACACATTCACAAGACTGGACATAGGCACACATGTATAATCATGAACAAACACACACACAGACATGCTCAAACACTAATGCACACACTTGTATACATGCAATCACATGCATATGTGAACACAAACTCGCACTGACACACACACACATGCATAAACATATGCATGTAAACAAACCAAACCATATACAAAATCCCAAATACACACATATAAGCACATAGGCATCCATCCGTAGGTGCATGTACTCCTAGACACACGTACAAACACACAGAGACACAATTATGCACACACACAGGTACACAAGTGTGTCCAAAAATACACTCACATGCATTCACACAAACACAAACACAAACACACACATGCACACACATGGACATAGACATGCACATATGCAAACACACATGTACGAGCACACACATGCACATATTCATGCAAACACACCCATACATTGGCACACTCAAGCACACGCACATGGTTGCACATGTGCACAAATAGGCACATAGACAAGCACACACACATGGTTGCACACATAAACAAACAGGCACATAGACGAGCACACACACATACACAAACATGTACACATGCACATATGCACTTACACACACACACATACAAGCACACAAACAAATATGCACACACAAACGCACTTACCCACTGTGCATACCAATGAATGCACAAATACACACATACATAGGCACATACACCCACATAGCTACGTAATGTTGCAGGCACTCATACAAGTACACACACATACTTGTAGGCTTAAACACATCCAAACACACGCATAAATGCACATAGACATGCACACATAAGATCACTTAAGCATACACATGCACAAGTACCTACTTAGACACACAAACACACATGTACACTTACACACATATGCATGCATACACACATAGATATGCATATATGAGAACACATGCACACAAACACACACACACAAATGCACATATACATAAGAATACATCTACAAACATATATAATCACACATGCATGATCACACATATTTACACATGCATGTGGGCACATGCACCTAAAAACATAAAAACATTCACACATGTATGCACATCCACATGCACTCACTTATCCATACATGCACACATGCACATCTATTTGCACATACAAGCATTGAGACAAGCATGAATGCACGCACACACTTAAGCATATACACAACTACAAACACATGTACATGTATGCACACATACACACATAGAAGCACACAAACAAGTGTGCTCAGGTATACACAAATGTACACACAAACACATACACACAGGAACATGCATATTTAGGTGCACACACACATGTATACACACATGTATACACACTTGCATAAACATAGCTATACATGTACACACACACATACACACAAAGACACACACATGTGCACATGACCATACATGTGTAAGAACATGCACACATGCCTTTATGCATACACTCACATGTATACATGCATCCACATACAACCACACATTCTCATACACATGAACACACACACACGAACAAATATAGGCAAGCCAGTGCACACACACTTAAGTATACATGCACACACATATGCCAACACGTGCATGCACACTCATGCACACTTGTACAAGTATACACATATGCACACAAGCATGTACCACCCCCTCACACACATTAACATGCTGACACACATAACTACAAACATGAATACTCACACACACCTACACATGTGCACGTATGCTCTAATGTACATGTGTCATTATATGTATACAAATGCACTTGCATATATACGTACACACACCCAAACACATGCCCATGGAAGCACATATATACACATGCACACATGCACACACAAACATAATCACAAACATGAAAATGCAAACACATACACTCCTGTAGATATGCACATGCATAATGATGCACACACAAGCAAACACACACATGCACACCGACATGCACATGCACAAACATACACATGTGCACACACACCCACACCTTTACACAAATGCCCACAAGCATACACCTGAGCACATATACACACGCACATGTGCACACACAAGTGCTCCCATGCAAACACATGCCCATACACACACGTGTGTATTGATGCAAACATGCTTATGCATACACACATATAAATGTAAAGGCATGCTCATATGCACACACAAACTGCACATGCATAAAAATTCATGGACACAAGCACATACATACTGATGCACACTCATGCATACATATATATGTACACACATGCAGCCAAATACATGCACATGCACACATACACACACACACACACCTGCACATGAACACAAACACTTACACATATGCACCCATACATGCACACAAGTATGCACATAAATACATGCTCACATGTGTACACACATTCATGCAGACACACATGCACACAAGCACACATGCATACACACACAAACACACACATGCACATGTGCACACACACACAAATATACATATATACATGCTCACATGTGTACACACATTCATGCAGACACTCACACGTGCGCACGCACACATGCACACAAGCACACATGCATACACACACAAACACATTCATATGCACACAAACTCACACATGCACATGTGCACACACACACAGATACACACACGTGTAGGTTAACATACACATACAAACACACATGCATGTAAATGTAGACATGTACACACATGCATGCTCACATGCACAGATACACGTGTCTACATGGTCACAAACATGCACACATGAACATGCAAGAGAGCATACATGCACATACACACACATGCACACATGTAAGAGCACACATATGCAAACACATGCATGCACTTATGCACACACATGCATGCACACATGCATAATCATGCACATATGCACATACATACCTATGCATAATGACAAATACACACATGTTTTTGCTTGCATAAACACACATACACACACATGCATACACACACACACACTTGCAAACACATGCATGCACATGCACCTGTATAATCACATATATGCATAAGTGCACAAGCACATAACCACACACAACATACATACATGCACACACACACACACATGCATACAAATGTGCGTGAATGTAGAAACACAAGCAGACATGCACAAGCCAACACACATACAAAAACTCACATGTACACACATACACCTGGTACACAAGCACAATTAAACATGCTTTCACACATATGCACATGCCCATGCATACCAACATGCACTTGTCCACACACACAAGAAAAAAACACACACACACACACATGCATACAAATGTGCATGAATGTAGAAACACAAGCAGACATGCACAAGCCAACACACATACAAAAACTCACATGTACACACATACACCTGGTACACAAGCACAATTAAACATGCTTTCACACATATGCACATGCCCATGCATACCAACATGCACTTGTCCACACACACTTGCAAAACCACACCCACACACACATACACTTATGCACATGCATATACAAAAGCACAAACACAAACATGCTAGCACATCCACATGCATGTGCGTGTAGACTTACATGCATATTCTTATACAAACACACATACACAAATGCACACCTAAAAACCTAGTGCAAAAGAACAAATACACAAACACACATGCATAAGAACATGCATACACAAATCAACACACACATACAAACACACAAATACACAAACCCACACATACCCCAACACACTCACACATGCACACGCACGCATGCACGAACACACACACATATACACATCCAATTGCACACACATGCAAAAAAGGCATGCAAACACACGTAGACACACTCGCACACATGCAATTGCACTCGTACTAGTGCATATGTAGACACATGCTTATGAAGACACATGCACACACATGCAAATGCATGCATGAACACACATAAACATTGCCACATACACTCGCACACATGTACACACGTGCATCCTCACACACACACATGCACTTATGCACATGCACTCTCCCTCTAGCACATGTGTAAATAGCACACATATACACCCATATCCACACATATACACACATATGCACAAACACAAAAGTTGACACACATGCATGCACATGCACAGACAAACACATGCACACACACACATACATGTAAACACATAACAACACACATAAGCACAAACACATATTCATTTACATGCACGTAAGCACGCACGCACACACACATATTCACACATGTACGTAGTATGCACACACAAACAGATGCATGGATGCATGTGCACATGCACTCAGACACACAGACATACACACATGCACATACACACATGCTCACATGAACACACAACCACAAAAACACATGCATATGCACACACACATACACACATACACACACACACATACACGAGAACACAAGCACAAACACATGCACATGCACATACATACACATGCACAAACAGGCACATGTGCTCGTGTACACAAACACATGCACTCACACATGCATGCACATTTGCACATACACACATGTATAAATTTGCACACCCACATGCATGCATGGACACCACACAAATGCACACACATGTAGACATAAACACATACACACTTGTGCATGCATAAACACATAAGCATGTATAATCACATGCATGAACACACACTTGTATGCACACACTCACCTACAAAGACATGTGCACCCCTACACACACATGCATTTAGATGCACACATTCATATGCACATGTGCTCATGCACACCCACTCCAATACAAACATCCCTAATACACATGCACATAGAAATACATATGCATGTGAACACATAAACACAAACCTTCGCCAGAATGCACTCATACACACATACATAGACGTAGACATATGAAACACACACATATGCACGTGCACAGCTACACATACACATATAAATGCATGCATGCATGTACATAAAAACACATAGAGGAACATACACACACATGTACAAGCATATGCACATACATGCAAACAAAGAAACATAAACTCATAGACACAAAAGCATACACAAATGTGAAACTTCTTAAACACATAAGCATGTGCATAGACATACATATGCACACACTTACATAGCTCACACATGCTAGTGCACCTCCCAACACATACAGAGTCAAAGGCACAAACACACATATGCACACATGCACACACACACACAACCCCCTCCACACACATGCATGCAATCACGTATGTACACAAATGCACACATACAAGCACGCTTGCTCGCACTTACAAACACACAGAAGCACACACTCCCACACACCCACAAAACCACTCACCAACATATGCACATTCATACACACTTGCACACATGCACAAAGATACACATACGTACAAATATGTACAAGTATATGCATGCACTTAGACCCATCCATGCACACAAACTTACATGCACACTCACATAAATGCAAGCAAACACTTATAAACACACACATTAACTCACGACCACATACACATGCACTCATGTACACTAGCACAAGCATGCACACACACGCACATGCATGAATGCATGAACACACCTCCACAATCATGCACACCCAAATGTGTAAATATACATGCATGCACACACACACATGCATAAGAAAACATACACACATGCATACACACAAGCACACACATATGCAAGCACACAAATTCATGCTCACACTTATGCATCCATACATAAAAATCACACAAACACATGATCACATACACATAAGAACATTCACTTACACAAACATGTACATACAAAAACATGCACATGTACTACACACACATTCACATACACAAACACACATACAAAAAATAGAGGCACACATACATTGTTCATGCACACACACACACATGTGCAAATGCATGCACAGGCAAAGACATATACACTTATAAGGATGCACACATACTCACTCATACATAGACAAGTGCACGTGCATAAACACATATGCCCACGCACACACACACACATATTCACATTTGGACATAAGTATGTAGATACAAGTCCATCTGCATGCAAGTAAGAACACATACAAAAAGGCATAGACACATGCACAAGCACACTTGTACATACATGCATACCCATGCACGCATGAACACTCATATGTATACACAACCACACACAGTCACTTCAATTAAAACATAGACACATGCACACACACACACAACAAGACATGCACTTACACACACACACACATGCAAGCACACATACACATGCATCCCCCACCAAAACACACACATAGGCACATACATACAAACACATGATACATGCATATACACACAAACACATGCACATGAACATACATACATACACACATACACAAATCCATGTAAATAAAAAATACTCACAAATGCACATGCATATATGCACATAGAAACATAAACAAGCATAAATGAACACTCATGCACATATATACATACAAACACATGCATGCACAACAAACCCACTCACGAATACAAACATGCACTCACACACACATGCACACAAGCACACATATACAGACAAACACAAGCACACACGTGCAGACAAACACAAGCACAAACATCCATGCATATGCACAAAGACACACACACACACACACACACACACACACACGTAGGTGTGCATACACATGCCCAGATGAACATACACAAACATGCTCATAAACATACATACACAAACAAGCTCACATACACACACATGCATGTGTGCTCAACCAAAAACATGCATAAAACATGTGCTTACACATGCACGTGTGTGCATGCACATACAAACACATACGTTTGCATAGTCACATGCAAGCACAAGTACACACACATATACACACCCTCATGCACATGCATACACTCACATGACTATGGAAAGGTAGACACACACCCAAGCACATGCATGTACATCAAAACATATGCTTGCCCATACACATGAAGAAGCACAAACATATAAATGCACTCACACAACTACATATATAGATGCCAATGCACAAGCACACACTCACACTCACCCACAAAGACATGAATAAATAAGCACATACAGACATTCAAATGCCCATACATACATAAAAACAAATATGCACAAGAACACTCATAAGCACATACACATGCACACACACAAACACATGCACACAAACACACACATGCACATGCACACACACACACATCACCAATACATGTGCACCCAAACTCACACATGCACATGCACACACACATCACCAACACATGTAGGAGTAAGCACACACATAAATACATGCACATGTGCACATACATGCTTGCAAAAATACAGATATGTTTGCAAACACACACATGCATACAAACATGCACAGATGCACTTGCACACTAGCACACACACACACACACATACACATCTATGCATGCACATGTGCACATGTGTACACATACATGCATACCCACATGCACATACACAAGTAGACACTCACAAAAATATGCACATATACACACGCATACACAAAGATACATGCACTTACTCACGTACAGACACACATGAACACCCACCCTCACATACTCACACAAAAACACACGAACCCACACACACATACATGTGTGCACTCGTATGCAAACACAAACTTGAACATACACAAGCGCACACATGCAAACCTACACACACATAGATATACAGATGCACAAAGGCACAAGCACAATCATGTAGGCACACACGTATAAACATATGCATACAACTAGATACACACATGCACACATGCATGCAAACACATATACCAACAGATACATACACACATATAAAGAAATACACATGCACACAAGTACAGAAACTGAAAAATACACACATACATACACATATATATACACACATTTGCATGCACACGGACACACAACCACACAAACTTGCATCACACGTGTGCATAACACACGCAAACATGTGCAACTTGTGCATGCATACACACGCATGCACACATATGGACACAAAAGCACACGCACAAACATACACAACCTCACATTCACACATGAGCACATAGCACACAGAAGTGTGCACACACAAGCACATGCATACTTACAGCTACACACACAAGCACATGCACACGTATAGGTGGACACATGCACATTAACACACACTCACACTTGGCCATGCAGATGCACATACACATACACACACAAACCCACATGCACATATGCACTCACGTTCTAACACACATACACACAAATGCACACACTTTCACTAGAACAAATACCCAAACCCATACCCATGCCTATAATCTCTCAAAACATATACAAACACATGCATACACTCACATGCACACACATGGATAGACACATGCTTGCATGTACACACATGAATCCATAGTATACAAAAGTATGAACACACAGACACATACACATGCAAGGATGCACACATGCACACTCAAATACACTCCTACTTGTACACATAGATGCACATGCACATAAACACAAACACATACACACATGCCCACACACAAGTGCACTCAAACACAAATGTACACACATGTACCCACACAAACACCCAAACCCACACCCACACCCACACCCACACATGCACTCATACATGAACACATGCACACATGCATGCGTTAACGCACATACACATGTACACATGTATGCGTTAATGCACATACACATGTACACACACATGCATAAATACATGCAAGTAAAGGTGCTCTCACACACACAATGACATACATGTTCACATATGCACACACGCACCCATATGCACACACATGCACACACGTGAAGACACGTACATGCATACACACATAAACACACTCACACATAAAGCACGTGGACACACACACACATATGGATAGGCACGTACACATATGTACATGTAAATGCAAGCACACACATAGGCACACACACATAATAAATGACATCAAAATACACACATGCATCCACATTAACACACACAAAGACATGCACAAATATGAGCACATGCACATAGACACACACACATGCATGCACAAATAAACACATGCACAGCCACATGAATGCATGAACACATGCACATGCACCCATATGCACGCACACATGCATACACACATATACACACATAGACACACACTTCCACATGCCTATGCTTACACATACACACAAACACACACACACATGTATAAACATGCACATATGTGCACACACCCGTACATATGCATACACAAAGATACATGCACATATAGTACAAAAAATACATGCTCACACTGTGCACACACAAATATAGGCATGTACAAGCATATGCAAACATGCAAATAAATGCACATGTACAAGCACATGCACACCTGCATACACGCACATACACACACATGCACAACATAAGAATGCACACCTGCATACATGCACAAGCATGCACACCTGCACACACATGCAAATGCATGCTTGCACAAATGCACATGCACATACACACAAACCCATCCACACACATACACACTCACAAAAGCATGCTTGTAAGCATGCATGACAAGCACTCATGTACACTTACACACACACACATGCATGCAAACACCCACATGCACATGCACATACACACACACATACATTAAAACACACCAACACAAATGTATGCATGGAAACATGCATATGTGCACACATAAAAGCACACAATCACATGCCTATGCACATGACATGCACAAATGCAAGTTCACACATAGCCCTATATGCATACACAAACACGTCCATGTCTGCACATGCACGTACACACATATAGACACAAACACACACACTTTCACAAGTGTGGATTTGCACACATAGATAAACACATACACACACACAAACATGCAAAAGCACACACACACATGCACACAAGCACATATGCACACACATACAGGCATAAGAACATAAGAATACACACATGCACATGCAAACAAACATAAACTCAAAAACAAAAATAAAAGCACACAAAAGCACAGACATGTACGCACACACACATGCACACCTATACACATACAGACACATATACATGCAAACATAATCACAAATATGCATGCACACACACATATACAAACATAAAGATGTACACATAAGCACACATATGCAAAAAATTGTATGTGCAAATGCATGAACACAAAAGCTCACACACATGCACACATGTGCACACACTCACACATGTACACATAGACACATGAATATACACACATGGGCACACACACATAAACACACGTAGTCACAAAGGCAAGCACTAATTCACACACACGTGTATGCACACGTAGACATACACATGCACAATCACATACATATAGAAGCACATTCATGTACACGAACATATGCATAAATATTTACACACACATGTGTGTGCTTGTGCAAACATATACTTGCATTTATTGACACCCTCACACATACACACATACATACCTACACAAAAATACCCACACACACTTGCATGTTTGTGCATTCACTAGCACACAAACACACACATGGGCATGCACAAGAATATACACACACACCAACTCACATATACCCACAAACACTCGCACTCACATGCTCACACGTATGTGCTCGTAAACACATGCACAAACCCATGCATGTACACATGCACAAGCACACACACAGACACCCACACATATGTACATACTCACACATGCAAGGCATGCATCAACATGCACACACACACATGCAAGCACATACACATGCACCAACACACACACACATAGAGGAACACATAGGTGTATGCACATAGAAATAAATGCTAACACATGCATACAATGACAAAAGTGCAAGAACCAATGCATACAAATATACACACACATGCACAAAGCACACATAAACATGTGCACATACGCACGTGGATACATATAGACACACACACACACACATGTGCACACATTTTCACACAATCACATGTACATGCACACACGCATGTACTCGCAAACACATGAACGCACATGCAAAAGCCCATGGATGCACACATGCACAAGCACACACACAAACACCCACACGCATGCTAAGGCATGCACACACACATACACATGTGCACATGCACCAACACACACATACTGAGGAACATAAAAGCATATGCACATAGAAGCAAATGCTGACACATGCATACAATGATAAAGCACAAACACCAATACATATACATAGGCACACACATATGTAAACACACACACACATGCACAAAGCACACACAGACATGTGCACTTACACACACATGCATATATAGTGACACACACACACATCTTGAGACACACACACTCACTGTTAAGAACAAACCAAAACAAGTGCAGACACATGCAAGTACACACACACACACACACACTTGAAAACACATAGCACACACACACACACAAAGACTCACAATGCACAGACACACGCATCAACACACACACCCACACCTACAATTGCACGCATGCATACACACACACATAAGTATGTAGGGAGACATGTAGCACCCATGTACACACACAAGCATATAAATATACAACATTCATGCACAAAAGCATGCATGCACAAACATGCACACAACTAGCCAGACATGCACAAACATGCACACAACTAGCTAGACACGCACAAACATAAACACACATGCATACACACATACACGCTCACACAGATAAACACTTAGACAAACATGCATACAGACAAACATGCACACATATATACATGAACATGTAAGCACATGCACACACATATTCACTCATTTGCACCCATATGTGCATACACACCTACACATGCACATAATCATGCTCAAATGCATACATGTACACAAACACACATACATACAGATACATGCACACAAACAAATGAATGCATGCATTCATATACACATGTACATGTGGATGTGAACACTCATCACATGTACACATGTGCATACATAACAAACCTGTGTGCATGCATGAATACAAATGCAAACACATATGCACCTACGCACACAAATGCAAACACATGCACACACACACACACGTACGTGCATGTGCAAACACATGCAGGCACACATGCACACACATGCAAATGCAAGCTTACACTCATACACATGAGCACACACATCCATCGACACACACACAAACATACTCATGCATGCATGCTTGCAAAGTGCATGACCTGAACACATATACACATGCACACATGTGCAGACACACACACATAAGCACACACTTCCACACATAGAGATATGCATCCACATGCACATGCACATACACGTACACTCAAATATACACATATAGATATTAATAAGCACATGCGTACACAGGATTGCAAATATGCAAAGACAAGCTCAAACACATACACATAGACATGCATAGGAATGCACGTGCATGCACACACACATTCACTTGCATGCAAAAGAATGCACAAATAGCACACACAAGCACAATAAAGCACATATACATAGACACATAAACACAAGAATGTGTGCACACACACACCCACATAGATAAGCACACACACATGCACACAAAAAACAAGCACACATATAGATGCACACATGTAAACATCCAAGTGCACATTGATAAACTCATACACAAATAAAACACAAAAACACATGCATAAATACATGCACAAATGTGCACACACACACACATATACACACACACACATATGTATACACACACATGCCCATGTGCACACAAGTTCACACTCACATGCATATGCATACACATACACACAAATACATGCACACACACATGCACATGCATGAACATGTATACACACACAAACACATGCACATACATGTTCATAAATTCACATGAACACACATGCATGCCCACACACTCATAGACACACAAATACATGCCCACACACACACCCACATCCAAACATGCACACACATATGCCCACACAAAAACATTCAAGTTCCCACAGGCACACACACACACCTATGCATGAACAAACACAAACATACATATATACACACATGCACACACACACACACATTCACACATGTGCTACAAACACACACAAGAGAGAACACATGCACAAAGTCATGCACACACACACACACAAACATACAACACAAACAGACTCAGACATGCACACATGCGCATGCACACACACTTACACATGTCAACACACACACACATTCACATGGGTCCAGGCACGCATGTGTAGGAATACACATGCAAAAACACTCAAAGATGTACTTAGACATACATACAAATATGCTCACAGACACACACATGCACTAGCATACATGCATGCACATTCACAAACACCCATGCATGCATACATGCACATGCACATGCATGTGTACAAGCACATGCATGTGCACAAGCACAACCCTATAGGAATGCACACATGCCCATACAAAAGTACACACACATGTATGAATAAAGACATGCACATACACAGATGCACACATGCACACATAAACACACATAGGAACAAAAACACATTTACACACACAACAAGACATGTAGAAAAATGCACATGCATACAAAAACTCACACACATCCACATAAACAAGCACACACTCACCCACACAAACACTTGTGTGCATAAGCCCATACACACTGGCACCCATTAACTTGCACATACACACACACACACATGCATGCACAAGTACAAACTTGCAAAAGCACTCAAATATGTACACACACACACATATGCACAGACACATGAACACTCGCACATGCACATCCACACACACACAAACATGCACAAGAACAAGCTTATATATGCAAAAATGTGTGCACATAAATACACACATTCTCATCCAAAAGTATATGCACACACACATGTAAATAAACAAGCACATAGTAACAAAGAACAACACATGCATGCACACACATGAACACACACACACACATCATCATCATCATATGCACATGTGTGCATATTTACACACATATGTAGGCACATAAAGATGTACAAGTACATACAAACTTACACACATCTACACATACAAACACATGTATAGCCATGTACCCATACACATGCACGCATGCATGCACACACACGCACACACATAGATATATATATATACATACATATTTACATAGATATATATATATACATACATATTTACATATATATATATATATATATATATATATATATATATATATATATATATATATATTATATATATATATATATATATATATATATATATATATATATATATATATATATATATATATATATATATATATATATATATATATATATATATATATATGACACACACATACATGCAAACACTAGTACACAAACACATGCCTATGCACACACATAGAAACAACCATAGATGCATACACAAATATGTACAAATGCACACACATACACACACATATGTGCATGCACACACAAACACAAAAAAAGCACACACAAATAAACATGTGCAGAACACATATGCATGTAGACATGCACACATGCACATGCACACAAACTTACACATGCAAACACACACACACACACACATATTTGCACTTTGTGGGCACACTTGCTCTTATCAAGGAACAAACATGTAGACACAATATGCATGCACATACACATGCACACACACGCACACATAGGAACATGGACAAGCACACACATGCATGCACACACAAGCAAAAAAGGCACATATACAAGCACACATAACCATTCACACATGTGTACATGAAAACACACAAACACAAACACATGCATAAACACACGCACATGTACACACTCACTCACACACATATATTCACACATCTAAATGCGCATGCATAGACACATGCACACACACACTCACATGTACACACTCACACATACTTATAGACACACATCTAGATCTACATGAATAGGCACACACACACACACTCGTACACATGCACCAGAATGCATGCACATATGGACACACATCTACCAACACATGCACACACACATAAGCATGTCTACACCAAAGCACACATAATATCATGCATGCACACATCCTTAACACATGCTCACACATACACATACCCAGAACCCCACATATGCACATATACATATACATGCACATACACAAATGCATGTACAAACTCACACCCATGCAAGCACACCTAGACACATACACTAATGCACACACACATACACTGACATGCCCAAAATGTATACACACACACATCCATAGAAGTATGTACACATATAAACATGCACACAAGTAAGAGGATGCATACACATGCACATGAAAATGCATGTACACATATGCCATTCATATGCTTAAGCTTGCAATGCACAAGAAAACATGCTCATGCACATGCACATACATGTGTTGAGACACACACACATGCATATGCACATACACCTACTCTTAGATACATGCACCTACATACAACCCTATGCACAATTGTACATAAGCATGCATGCACATGCTCACAGTCTGGCACACAGTCACACTCATGCATGTAGATACATGCCATATAAGCATTTTCTTGCTCACATGTACACCCACAACCAGCCTCTCACATACCCTCACATCAATTCATACAAGCACACATAGTATACACACACAAGTAAACATACACACATCCACACACACACATAAATGCACACACATATGCAAATAAACATGCACACATACATAGTTGCACAAAGTCACACCCACCTATGCACATGCAATCGCATGCATGTATTCAAGAATGCTTGCACACACACATGCATCCACACACATAGGAACACATAAACACATAAGTATACACACACACACCCACACACACACACACATGCTCACAAACACATTCACATGAACACAGACAAAATATTTGTTGACACACATGCATATGCTCACACACACACTATCATGCTCACGATGCACACATAGGTACACACATGCATAAGAGAAAATGCAAGTGCACACAATGCACATTCACATAAATACACATGTACATACAACCTCAAAATGCATGCACACACATGCATATGCTAACAAACGTATACACAAATGCAAATGCAAATAAATACACTAATACATGCATAGACACGCATATAAGCAAACATGCACACAAACACACAAATATGCACACATGTACATGCACATACATGCACACAAGCATGCATGTGCATATGCCCACATGCATGCCCACGCACACCCACATGCAAACACTTAAAGACACACACACATGCAATAAAAAAATAGACATAGGCACACACACACACACATGCTTATACACAAACATGCTTGCATACACCTACTTATAGGCACACGTATAGCCATGTTGACACATGCACCCCCACACATGCACACATGCATACACATTGATGCACACACCCAAGCATAGTCACATATTCCAACAAACAAGAATGCAAACACACACCCACACACACAAACACATGCACACATACACACATACACACACATGCTTATACACAAAAACATGCATACCCAAACACATAGGCATATGTAAGCAAAACACATAAATACACAAAGACATATACATGCACGTACACAAACATCAACAAAATAACACATGCACACACACACACATGCATCCATAAATAGACTCACAAATAGGCATGCATAAATACACACACAAAAGCCAATGGATACACATGCTCATACATACACACACTCGCATCCACACACACTTAAATGGATGCACACACACATGCAAACATACATGCACACAAAAGCACACACTTTCCTGCACATACACACATGCACACACTTGCTTATATATAAGCAAACACACCCACACATGCACAAATGCACACACACACACATGAGTAAATACAAGCATACACAAACATGCACACATGCATATCCACACACACACAAACACACCTATAAGCACACAAATAAACACACATGTATATACACACATACATTACCACATGCACAAATACATATGCACATGGACTTACATAAGTACAGACAAACATACACACATAATCACATACATGCATACATACACATACACATACGCACACACACACGATCCTACACATATGCATACACACACTGACATACATGCACCACACACACATGCACATTCAACACAAATAAACAAGCACACACAAATACAAATGCACATGCATGATCACATACATGCACACACACAAACACACATAGTTTATGCAAACACAAAAATACGCACATATGTACACACAAGTACGAATGTATAATTCAAAAAAGGCACATGCAAATGCATGCACACCTGCATGCACACACCCACATGGGCTTGGACATGCATAAACACATACACTAGTACCAACACACAAAGAAGCATGCACATCCACACCTATAATCATGTGTAAATGTAGATATATGTGCACACACTCACACACAAAGAGATACACACAGAAACACATACACACACATGCACGTGCACATGAGAAAACATGTACTAATGCACACACATGAATGGACATGTGGTGGACCAGCACACACACATGCACACTTGCATCCACATGCACACATACATGCATACACACACACATATAAATGCACACAAATGTGTGCACATACACACAAACACACCAATGCACTCACATTCACACGCACACACACACATGCATACCCACATACAAATATGCACATAGGCAAAGACACAAACATACACAAAATCATGCAAACCCACACACAAGCACACATGCACGTGCAAACAAAAACCACATATGTAGAAAAAGGCCAACATGACATTAACACACACAACCATTTAGACACACACGAAGGCACACATGCATGTGCATTCATACAAATAACCACACATGTGCACATGTACAACACACACACACACAAAACCACTCATGCAGTTACATACAAGCATATATACATACCACACTGACATATGCACACACATGCATGCTCACACATGTGCACAAATGCAAATGCACAAACAATCACTTGCATAAACAAAAACACATGTGCATAAGCACATTCACACACACATGCTCACAAACACACATACACATACATGTGCACATAAACCTTTAGATACATGCACTCAAAGATGCACACGAACATGCACACACACAAGCACACTCTTGTATATATAAACATGCACATGCATGCACACATGTGTGTGCCCACACACCTATATATATGTGTTGTACACACAAGAAGACATGCATGCACAGACACACCAAAAAGTATATATGTGCTATACACACAAGAAGACATGCATGCAAGCACTCACGCATAAGCACATGCACGTACACACTCAAGATCATATACACACACTTATACATGCATGTAAACACATTAATGTAGACAGAGTTACACACATGCTCATGTACAACAGCACATACACATGCTTACATCTACCCACACTTGTGCAAGCACAGTCATATGCACAAATGCAAACACATAAAAGAATACATAAACACACATGCAGGAACACACACACATATACACACACCCACACATACCTTCACAGAGTACACACACACGTGAGCTAGTACACACATGCACACCTACTAACACATGCACAAATGCACACACATAAATACCAACACAATCACATGCACATGAACATGTGCACATATAAGCATACATGCATACACCCACACACACACACCGACATACACACACAAATCATAAATATACACACAAACACACACTCATACATACAAACACATGCAAATGCATGGAAAAACACATTCACATAGAAAAAAATGCACACACACACAGAGACACACACCTATACACATATGTCAACCCACACACAAACATGCACACACACACACACACACATGCACATGCACACATTTACAAACATAGAGGCACAAACACAAGTGCACAAACATGTGAACACACGCAAACAAGTGCACACATGCTTGCACACACACATGCATATACATTTAAGCACACATGCACACACACATAAGCACACTCATGCTTATAGACAATCGTCTGCACACACATATTCACATGCATAAGTATGCACAACACATGTACACATGCACACACACATAGGAACAAGCATGCAAATGCAAACATGCATAAGCACACAAATAAACGTAGTGTGTGCACACACACACATGCATCCAAACACATTGTCGCATACATACATAAGCAAACAAATGCACGCATACAGTCAAACACAGGTACACACAAACATCTGCACATGCATACTTCCATGAAAACATACTCACATATACATATGCTCACACATCCACACACTCAAGCTGACACACACACATGGACATGCACACATACACACCCATGCTTGCATGCACGCACTAACACCCACAAGTACATACATATGCACACACACACACATGCATGCATACACATTAACACATGTATGCACACATGCACTGACATGTAGAGACACAGACATGCATGAACAGACCTACATGCAAACACACACCTAAACATGCACACACACACACACATGTTCACATGCTCCCACATACACACATGTGTGCACACACACACACATGCACACATAGTCATAGCAAACACACAGACAAACACACAAGTACACATATGAACACTCACACTTGGACCCATGCACATGCCTAAACACACATGTACACACATGCATTTATACACAAAAGCCTATAACCATGCATGCACACGTAAACACACAAACATACACTCATACACCCCAACACAAAACTTCACACACACACTCACACTTAGATATATGCATGAATGTTCACACACAAAAAACCATAAACATAGTCACATAGAAATGACATGTGCACACACACATCTACTATTACACATGAATAGCTACACATATAGACAGACAAACACACACAAACATGCACTGTCACACACACATAAGAACACACATTCATATGCATATATACTTGCACAAAAACAAACAAGTTTATATGCATGAATACTAATACAACCAAGTATACAAGCATGTAAGCATGCATACACATGTAGGAATATGCACACACACACACACACACTCTCATACCCACTCACATGCACATCCACACATGCACGTACACACATAGACACACATGCACTCACACACTTACATGCACAGACATACACACATACACACACACACACATATGTGAACATACAATCACACAAACATAGATGCATGGACACATGCACATGAATGCATGTAGACAAGCACACATGCACACATTGATACAAACAAACAAGCAAGCACACACACCATATGAACACACACACACACACAAGAAGACTCATATGCATTGATGAACATGGACATACACACATATAGACATACACACACATGCACAGCCATACACATATAAAGCCACACACCAACAATAACATGAATGCAAACATGCAAAAGTACACGCAGGCACACACATGCACATGCACACGAAAACACATGCATGTGCACACACACTCACATATACAAATGCAAACATGAATAGATACACATGTAGACACACACACTCAACTAAGCACATGCTTACTTTCCCACACACACACATGCACACACATTCATAAACATACAATGGCACATATACACATGCACACGCACAGACACAAACATGCATGCAAATGCACACAGCCACATATGCACACATGCACACACCCAAACAATCCATAAATGGACATAAAAACATGCACGTACCCATACATTGTTACACAGGCACATACACAGGCACATACACAGACACAAACATAAACACAAACATGTATATGCTTAATCAACCCTGCACACATGGCTGAACTTACAAACATGCATACACTTGCACCATACAAATAGATGCACATCAACACTGACACTCAAACACCCTCATGCATAAAAGCATGCACACACACACACACATCTAAAAAAACATGCATATGTATGTGCACATATGCACACAAGCATGCATGTGCGAAAAGGCACACATATACACCCACAAAAACACTCACACATAAACACACACATGCACACGCATGCAATGCACTTACAAAAACATGCAAACACTTATGTAGACATACCAAAGTACACACACACATACAAACATTGAGGAACACACGTGTGCATGCACATGCACAAGCACGCACACCACACGAGCACAAGCACACCCATGAACATAAAAACACACTTCCACACACACACACATGAACAAACATGTAGACATGCTCAAGTTTACACATTCATGCACACACACACACACACGCACACTCACACATACACAAGCATACACACACACTCACACATACACAAGAATACACACACACACACACACACTCATATGCACAAGAACACATGCACACGCACACTTACATATGTAGTCAAAGAAAGGCATGCACATGCATCGCATGAAAAAATATACTTGCACACACACACATATTCATGCAAACACATACACAAACACACATGCATAAACCCACAACCACACACATACACATGCTCACGTGCATACACACACACATGCACACACACATACACATGTGCCCACACATGTACACACACATTTTCACATACCCATGCACACTCACACCCACACATACACAAAAACACAACATGTGCATGCACAAATGCACACACACACACACACGCACACACGTATACATAAGTGTGCACCAATGCACACACACATAAACAAAAACACGTCCATGTACACAAATACAAAAAACACACACACACGTACACTTACATGCACATTAACACAAAAACACACACCTATAAGCACAGTTGCATGAACAACTTCATGCACGTACATAAATAATCACAGACATACACCTACAAGAATATGAACACACACACATACACAAACAAACATGAACACACACAGACACCGACACATGCACACACACACACACAAATACAAACACATATACGCACACACGTGAACCAAGCACACATGTACAGGTGCACACAAGCCCATGTTAATGCACCCATGCACACATGCACACAAGAACACCCACATGTAGCCATTCTTACACACATCCATAGGAACAAATACAATATGCTCACACACATACACACACAGACACAAATGTAGAAATGTACACATACACCCAAGCACACACACATGCACACACACCAAATACACAAACAGAAAGACACATGTATACACATTAACACTTATGCATGCATTCAAATAAGAACATGAACATCCATGTCTGCACATACACACACACAGACACATGGACACACATGCACACATGTGTATAGATGCACACACATGGATGCTCAAAAACACATTGGAATGTACACCCACCCAAAGGTATAAACACATGCAAACACACACGCATACATACATAACATAGACGTGCACCCATTCTCACACTAGTGCATGCACATGCATACAGAAACACATAACTATGCACAAACATACACACATACATGCATGCATATGCATGTATACACATACATAGACACACTTCTACACACATGCACATGCACACAAATGGACATCCACACATGTGTATGCACACACAAACACAAAAACACTTTCACACTCATACATTGACCCACATATCGACACACACACACAAACCATTACACAAACATGCATAGACACACAAACACAAACACACACACACACACACACACGTGCCCACACCCACTCACTTGCACACACATGCACACATGAATACAAAACAATGCACAACCACACACACATGTGTGATTGCACACATGCATAGAAATGCATGCACACATTCAAGCACCCATGGACTTACCCACACACACAAGCATAAACACTCACACATGCATAAACACATACACACACAAAAGCATGCACACACATCCATGTGCATGTGCAAACTCACACATGCATGCACACATGCTCACACTTGCACACTTATATATGCACATACGCATACACACACATACATATGCACATGCACACAAATATATTGGAACAAAAATAAACATGCAAATATATACAATTGTCTACAAGCACTCATACATATGCACACAAAACACATGCACACACTCTCACACACATGCTCACACATAATACATGCAAACATGCATATAAACACGTGTAGTCATATACACATGCACACACACATACTCAAACACACAAACAAAGGCATGCATAGACACACATGCACAAACACACACACACACACACGTACACATAGGCAACCATGCAGACATGCATGCAAGCACACCTACATCAACATTAATGCACACACATGCATGCACACATATGCACGCACACACTTTAAACACGCACATTCACATGCTCACATTTGCACACACATGCACACACATGCAAGCAAGCATAAGCACACGTAGATGCACATGCATGCACTCACAAAAAATGCATACACTTATACAAACGTGCATAAGCAAACACAAAGAAACATGCACATTTTTACACACATGCATACAGACATGTGCACACACACACACATGGAAATGGATGCACACATAATTGGACACTCAGAGACAAAGCACACTCCACATGCTCACATGCACAAATGAACACACATACACATGAACAAGCATGCACACATGCATGTACTCACACATGCACTTAGATACATAGACACAAGTATACACACATACACAAAAGTACACACACAGATGCTCACACATAGGAATGGACACATATGCATGCACCTGTATGCACACAAATGCACAAACACTCACACACAAACATTCACAAACGCACATACACACACACATATGCAAACACCCATGCACTTACACATGCACACAAATATACACGAGCACACAAACATGCATGCCCACACATGCACACACACAAGTACACTCATGCACAGCACACACACATGCACACACAAATACTCACACACACATATCACATAGCACACATAGTTACATACACACACATGCACTCATACACAAAAACACACACACATGTACACGAACACACGCATGCACATGTCTATGCACACACAAAGACACACACATAAAGTCACACACAAAGACATTATGCACACATACATACATAAACATGAACACACACAAAAACAAACACACAAGCATGCACACATGCACATACACACATGCACACAAGCACACACATGCACACATTTGCATAGCCACACATAAAGATTTCAAACACACACACACACACACATGCACTCATATGAATACATAAGAACACACTCACACAAAGACACACATATACACAAGCACAATCATGACCACGTGCACACATTCACATAGACACATATGCAAATGCACATGCACAAAAGTACATATACACACATATATAGGTGCAAACACAAACCCACAGGTGTAAGCATATACACACTTGAACAAACACAAACACACATACACACACACACACACACACGCACGCACGCACATTGATAGGGATGCACACATGTTAACAAACACACATATACACACAAATACTCACACACGCATCCACCACACTCAGGAACACACACACACACAAACACATAAATACATAGGAACACATATGCACACCAACACACATGCATGCACAAACATAGTTACATATTCACAAAAGTACATGCAAACACACACAAACCCACAAATGTTAACACACACACACACAAAAACACATATATGAATGCACACATGTGCATATGCTCACTCATAAAAACAAATCCACAAACACATATGAATGAACATGTGCTCACACACACACATATGTGTAGGCACAAACACACGTATATACACATGCATACACACATACACAAAGTTGTACTAATAGGCATAAGAATGCACTTGCACTTGCACTTACACAAACATGCACACGCACAACACATACATGAGTATGCACGTATATAAACACACATATACATAACCATGCATACATAGACATACCTGCACATGTGCATAGACACCGGATGCAGATGTGCTCACATGAGCACTTACACATGCATACACATAAATGCATAGAGATTCACATGTGCATGCATAAAGATATGCACACATAAATGTGTATGCATAAATGCACACACACACACACACCATGCACAAATGCACAAATGCACACAAAGCACACACACAAATGCACAGACACACATAAATGTACAAATGCACATATAAAAGTATAAACATACAAAAACACACATGCACACACACGCACATACACAAAGATATGCACAAAGACACACACACATCCATACACAACTGCACACACATGTGTACATAAACACACACACACAAACATAAACACACATACACCCATGCATACACCAAACATAACCACATACCCATGCACAAAAATTAAAACAAGCATATATACACACATGTGCAAACTCATACACACACTCACACACGCTTGCATTCATACACATAAACATGCACATGCACGCACACATTTACACACGCATGCATGAATACTCACACTTGCACATGCACACACACACATACATACAAAAGCACGCATGTACAGACAACACTCACACAGATGCACTTATGTGTAGTCCAAATCATACTTGTGCACACACAAATATATGTGAATGCAAATAAGTGCACAAAACAATGCGCAAGCACATGCACATACAACCACGCACATACAGCCACACGTATGTAAGAACACGCACATGCATGCATACACACATACACGTGCACTAGTACACACACATGGACACACATGCACACATTCATCCATTCTTACAAATGCCTGGACACACACACGCCAACTTGCACGTGCCCAAACACATGTACAATTGCATGAATACACATGCACATGTTTACACAAACAAACACATGCACCTAAACCCATGCATGTGCTTACGTGTATACAGATAGACACACAAACACCTACACAAACACGCACATGTATGCATATTAGCACACAAACACACACACATATGCATGCACATGTACACACACACACATGTAGGTTCATCCATGCACACAAACATGGAAACGCAGTCTCTCACACACACAAGTGCTTGCACTTGCACAAACACACAAATCTATGCACATGGATGCACACATACACACTCATGCACACATGCACAAAAACACACACGTACAGAAATGCACACATAGAGACACACACTGACACATACACATAGATGCATGCCCACACACATAGTTGTGCACACACATGCACACACTTGCCCATGCATACACACACAAGCATGTACACACATGCATGCATGCACACACACACATATAGACCCACACCCACACACAAGCATATTTATAGACATAACACATAAGCACACACAGCATGCACACACACACACACACTCATATACACACTTGCATGCACTTATATACATGCATAAACACATAGATGCACAAACAGACACACATATTGACAGACACACACATGCATATGCACATAAATATACACCCACCTTTGCACATGCACACATACCCACATGCATGCACACATGAACACAAACATACAGATGAAGACATGCACACACATGTACATGGACATAGTCATATTTACAAATATGCATGCACACACACACACACAAAGATAGAAAGCCCACAAACATTCATAGGAACAGGTGTACAAACACATCGAAAAAGGCTCATAGACATTCACACACATGCAAAAATAGATTTGCATAAGGATATGCATATGCATGCACACAAATACACACAGGCAAACTCACACATAGATGTGTACACACACACATAGACATTCACCAGCTTGCATAGATGTACATACACACATGCACATGCACACGCATATATATGCACTTGACACACATTCACAAAAATAGACACATGCACATACACATGGATGCACATGCATGTGAACACATAGATAAACAAACAAATATATGCCCACATGCATGCATGCACAAACACATGCACAAGCACACACCCAAACATAGACATATCCATACACATGTATGCATGCATGCACACACAGACACACACATGCACAAACACGTGCACACACATAGATAGACGTATGAACACATACACATATGCACACACACATGAAAATGCACACACAGAGACATAGACTCATATATAAACATGTACACACGTGCACCCACACACCGACACAAACATGTACGTATGTATACATACTTGTACACACTCACACACACATACAAGCACTCAAACACACACACACATGAACAAGCGTAGGCACCCACATGCACACTTAAAATGAAACACAAATATACACAAAACACATGCACACACATGCATGCACAAACTCATAGACACACATACACACAGGCAGCATGAACACACATCCACACATGTGCACATGCATGAAAATGCACACAAACATGCACATGTACACAAACACATGCATATGCATAAGCATAAGCATAAGCACATACACGTGCACACACACAAGCATTCACACTCACCCACATAATCATGCACATAGACATAAATGGACAAGCACATGAACAAATAAACATACATGCATCCACACTTACAAATGAACATGAACTCATACACACCCTCACATGCATATACAAGAACACATACAAGCACAAGCATTGACACTCATACAAACTCAAATACACAGACAAACACATGAACATGCAAACATGCATACATAGACACATGCACACACTCACACATGTACACACATGAACACACACACACACTCACATACATGCATGCATGTATATACTCACACACACACATGCACAGACATGCACAAACTCTTACACATGACTTCCACCACAGGCACACACATACACACTAACTGACATGCACACACACAAATGCATGCTTACATGCATACAATTCATAGCATCACATGCTCAAGCAGACACATGCACACATGCACACACATGCACCTAGAAACACACATGCATGCACACATGAACACCAAGACACATAGAGGAATCGACACTCATGCACAAAATCGCACAAGAAAAAACCACAAGCTTACACACTTGTGCATACACACACCTTAACAAACATGCACACATGCATGCACAATCATAAACTACACATAAACTTGGACACACAGACATGCTCATGTGTGTTGGCACTCAGATATGCACACAAGCATGAACATGCAAGTGTACACACAGACATAAAAACTCATATGTACACACATATTCATGCAAAAACATATGCACACACACACAGAAAAACACACAAATATAAATGCACAAGCATGCACACATAAATATATAGATGTACGTGGACACACACATAGAAGCACACACATATACATAGTCAAATGAGCACACACACACACAAACACACATCCACATTCACACAAAACACATACACACACACACACACACTCACTTGTAGATAGTACATGCACACCCTTACACATACACACAAAACACATATGCACTCACTTGTACACAGACACACACACACATAGAGACTCACGTGCATACACAATTACATGCACACAAATGCACATATGCACACACACACACACACACACGTTGAGGTACACATGCACATGTGCACTCACATGCAAACACATGCACACACATGCACCCATGCAATCATGTGCATCTGTAAAAACACACATGCCCACCCACACACGCATGCACACAAAAACCCATGCTCACACACACATGCCCACACCCTTGCATGCACACAAGCATATGCACATAGACACACATTTGCACACACACAAATACATATGTGCACATTCATGTGCATGCATATACACCCACACATGCAAATTCAAAAACAAGCTACGCACACATTTGTAAAGATACACACACATGCAAAAACATAGGCTCGCACACATGTACACAAAGATGCATACACACATGATCATGTACGCACATACACACACACACTCACACATGCATACACAGTAGCACACATACATGCTAATGCATTAACACACACACAAGCACACATAAATCTACAAACATGTATACACACACACAAAGATGCATAGATCCACATGCAAACACATAGATGCACACACATGCATACAAATATATACAGACGTACTCACTCACATACACATGCATGCACATAGGCACACTAAAGCATGCACACATGTAAGCAATCACACACACGCACCCACATGCACACAAACATGCAAACATGCACATACACATACTCACATACATAAGCCAAAAACTCATGCATTCATGTCCACAAACTCACAAACATATGTAGAAATGCTTGCATAATCACAAGGATAACCTACCCACATGCACACACAAACACATGCATGCCCATACATATGTACAAATGCTCACACATGCATGCACACACCCTAACACACACACAACACACACCCACACATGTGCACACATACACTCACATGTGCATATGCATGCACACACAAAGGGAAACACACACATGCTCATCTACACACATACACACATGAAAACATGCACACACATAACAACACATGAACACACACATAAACAATCATGAGCATGTGCACACATATCAACATGCTTTCACACACATGCACGCATCCATACATGAGCATGCATTCACACATACACACACCAACATAAATACACACCAACAGACACACATTCACATAAGTATGCATGCACACATGCGCACACATGAATATGCACAAAAACACTACCAAGCAAACACTTCAACATGCACAAATGCACACACTCACACACACACACATCCTCATATACACACACATTCACACAAGCTTATGCAAATGACACAAAAAAATATGAACATGCACACACACACACATGTAGACACAAACATGCATGTATAAATCCACACAAGTACATATCTACACATAGACACATAGGTACACACAAATGCACATGGACATGCACAACCATAAACACACACATACATACATACATATGCACTCAAACATTCACACACATGTTTACACACTTGCATGGACACACACATGTGCATAGACACACAGACACATACGTGTGCATCTACACACACATAAATTTGTCACACACAAGAACTCACACATCATAACACACATACACACATGCATGCATTAACCCACACACACGCACAAAAAACACACACATGTACCCTCACATACACCCCCTTACAGACTCGCACACACACAAACACATGCTCATACACACATAATTGAACATGTGCATGCACATAGACACACATACATACAAGCACACACACACATAACCACACACCTGCACACACTTGCACCCACAAATGTGCACATGTACACATGCAAATTCACACACACAAATAGACTCATGCATACACAAGCACATAACAAAGAAACATGCAAATGCACATACACTGATGCAGACAATCATAGAAAAACATGCATGCATATACACACACACACACATGCACACAATCATATAAATCTACACACATGCACACAAACAAACATGCATACATGGAAAAACAACGCACAACTGCATAAAAATGCATGTCCAAACAAACACACACACACATGAACTCAAGCACATGCATGAATGCACACACAAGTGCACAAACACACACATACTCATGCATACATGCACAAAGATATGCACACATGTAAGTAACCATACACACACCCACACAAATACATGCAAACATGCACACATGCACAAACAAATGCACACAAACACAAACAAACACACACCAACACAAATGTTCACACACACATACCCTTATACACAATCACACATTCATATGCATAGGTACATTCATGCACAAAAATGCACAAAAACACACAAAAAAAACAAAAAATGCACAATCACATCTAGACACACAAACACACATGCACATGTACACACATCACACACAAAAAGCATGCATGCACACACATAGCCACATGTATAGATAGACACATACATATATGAACAAATAAATAAATACACACATGTGGAAAAACACACACACACATGGATGCACATACAAACAGGCACATGCACACACTTTCTTTCTCTCTCTCTCTCTCTCTCACACACACACACACCCAACATGCACACCCAACATGCACACATACTCATACAAACAAGCAAGAAAACTCGTGTATGTATGTGCACAAACTCATACACACAAGAACAAATGCATGCACAAATACACGAATAGCCAACACACATACACACAGAGACATACACACACAGGCACAAACACATGCTGGTAGACACGCATGAAAGAATACACACACACACACATGCATGTACACATGATTACACACATAGCATGCATGGCCACACACGTACACATATACACACCCACACATGCATATACATGCACACATGAAGGTACACACACAAAAACAAGCACACGTACACACACACACAAACTCACACATGCATACACACACATGCATGCATGCACACGTAAAGACATATTCACACACACTTGCAAATTCACACATAGGCACGCATACACACATGCACACACCAACATAAGTACACACATGCATCGACACACATTGACGCACACATGAATGAACACATGCACACACATGAACAAGTATTGAAACACATGCAAGCAAACATTTTCATAAGTACATATAGACACATGCACACACACACACACATTCGCACATGCTCATGCACACACATGCACAAAAATTTGAACAAGCACAAGCACACATGCACACACAAATATGCACACACATAGATACACACTTACATGGACACACATATACAAATAGAAAGACTGACATGCATGCACCTTTACACAAAATTTTTTTGTATACACACACATAGGAACCTACAAACCATAACACATGCACACATGCATGGATGCCCCCACACACACATGTGCATGCATGCACACACCCAAAAAACACATATACAAACATATGTGCATGTACCTACACAAACATGCAAATGCACATGCACAAGTGCAAGCAAGCACACACATGTGCTCACATGAACATGCAAAGGCATACGCACACACACATGCACATACAAGCTCTCTCATACCTCACACACACATAGAAACACTCATGCACATATACATACATGCACACACACACACAAACATATTCACAAACATAAAAATATAAAAATATACACACACACATACAGACAAAATGATATAGTCGCACAACCACATGTATGCATCCAAAAAAATGCACCCACACATACACACACTCACCCAATACACAAACACACACATTCTTGCATGTATGCATAAAAGCACAAACAAATACATGACACACACACATATACACACATAGACACACCTGCATAAAAACAAAGATGAATACACACACACAACACACACATGTGCAGATGCACACACACATGAACACACACAAGTACACACACACATGTAAAAAACATGTACACACATGCATAGACTCATGGTCAAACAAATGGGCATAGACGTACACACAAATGCACAAAAAAATTGGCATGCACATGCACATAGTCACACATATACATGCATGAAAACACTAGCATACATAGGTACACACATGCACATGTACACATATGCACACGGACACACGTTTAAACACATACACATTGCCATGCACACACACCCTCATAAAATGCACAAACAAACAAACAAACAAACACATGTCCACAAATAGTCATGCATAGCTACATATAAAGACACCCACATACACACACATGCATTGCATGTAGGCAACACACAAAATGATGTGCATGTACAAATGCACATATGTATACATGAATAAACAGACATGAAAATAGAAATTGATAAGTAGACACACACCCACACATGCAAATATGCACACAGACACCTACATGCATATGCACACGAACTGATGCACTCATACACAAACAGACACAAGCATGCCCACATGCACATATGCACACAACAACATATGCAGACATGCACTCACATGCACATAAGCTCATGCACACATGTGCGCAAACACGTAAAAGAATGTACACACATGTTTCTATAGACACATACATTCACATACACACATACATCCATACACACAAATGCACACATACCAAGACAATTATGCACACACATGCACTTACAAACACGCAAGCCTACACACTAGCACAAATGCACACCCAAGAATGCACACATGTGCATGTGCACAAACATGCACGTAAACACACTCACACATGCACGTGCACACACACATCCACTACCAAACAGATGCACACATTCATATAGTGCACGCACACACACTTGAACTCTCAAAAAAAGCCCACATGCTGTATTCATTCATGCACATACACATACATGTGCAAATGAGCACACACAAACAAACATGCACACGCAGACCCACACACTTGCAAAAATGTACTTGCACATACACATCCCTACACATGCACTCTCTCACACATGCAAATGCACATGTATACCCACATGCAAGCACATGCAGATATATGAAATCCTGCATACATGCACAAACACACATGAAAATAAATATGCATATTTGCATATGCATGCAAACACACACACACACACACCTAAGCACATGTATACACACGACATTTCAAACACACATGTACACAAACATGCACATTTGTGCAAACACACATGCATTAACAAATACACATGTACATGCACACCCACACAAAGACACACATACATGCATGTACACCAAAACACACACACATGCATGTAAGCACAGACTTGCACACACCCACACATGTGCATGTAAGCAAACACATACATACCCATGCATGAATAAGTACATAAACATGCACACATGCACACATGCACACACACACACATACACACATACACACATACACACACACACAGATGCACACGCACAAGTGCACACGCAAACACATAGACATGCACACACATACACACTTATGGACATATGCACACACACATACACATACACACAAGCATGTGCATAGACATTCACATAGATCTTCACCCACACATAACACACACCTACAAACACATGAACCCACACACATATACAAACCCATGCACAAACACACTCACACATACTTGTACGCACGCACGTGGATGTGCACACACACAAAACTGCACTAGCATGCACACATACCCTAACACTTTGAAACACATAAACATGGATGCACACACATATGTACACACAAACATGTGCATCTATACACACATATATGCATAAGCACACAAAAAAATGTGCACAAATAAACACACACATATACATGAATAATACATGCAGGCTCATATGCACACACACACACACACACTTGCACTCTCATTCATCAGCACTCACACACATGCATGCAAATACACACTCACATGCACACACACACACACACACATGTACACACAAGTGCACTCATGTATACACATGCACATGCACACTCACATACACACACAAACACATGCATGTACCCACGCACACATACAAATGCACAACAGACATATGCCTTTACACGCATGCATTAGCAAGCACATGCATAGACTCATATGGACACATGAAGGCACATACACATGTGCCCACACAAATATGCATGCACATGCTCACACACACACACACCCAAACATGTGCACATACACACATATGCATGCACAAAGACAAACATGCACTCATGCACACTAAAGCATGCACACACATGGCACACTCTAAAAATGACACGTACAAACATGCATGCACAATCACACACATACAAATGTGCCAGCAAGCACATATGCACACACACACACACATATGCATGCACACTCATACAAAAACAAACATTGACATAAATGTACACACACTCACACACACGCACACATGTATTGAACACACTAGTACTAGCACACCTACATGCATATACACACAAACAAACACAACACATACACAAATACACTTGCACACACAAGAATACACACCTACAAACACACACAAACACAAGTACACACATATGCACACCACTACACACACTTATTTAGAATCAAGCACATGCACATGCATATATGCACATACACTCAAACACAAACACAAACACATATGCACATAAAATCACAAACATGCATACACACGAACACAAAGGCACACACACGAACACAAAGGCACACACACATGTGCATACATGTTTGTACACACATGCACACAAACACATAAATACACATTCACATGCATAAACGCACACATGCATGCATGCATGCACACATGAACACACACACACACATAGACATGCACACACAATCACACATGTGCTTGTTCATATACAGACATGCACATAAGCATGTGCACAAACACATGCATACACACACAAGCACAAGCACACAAACTCTAACATACACACACACATACACACACTTGCACTCACATGAACACAAACTCATGCACAAAACACATGTATATGTTCATACAAAGGCACGGATGCACACAAGTAGACCCATATGCATACCACACACACAAACATGCACATGCAAACACATAGCCACACACACATGTACAAATACAAATGCACACATGCAAGTGCATAAAGACACATACACATGCTCAAGCATGGATACTTGCTCATAGGAATACACATGCACCTGCACCCAAATAAGTACACACACATACAAATATATGCATATATCCACACACAATGGAGCACAAGTAGACAAACATGCATATGCACACATACATAAACACACAAATAATCATAAACACATAGACACATGCATACACAAACACACATACTGAGATGCACATAAATGCATAAATATGCATGCACACACACATTTACACACAAACATGCACACACGTACACACAAACAATCACACATGTACACAAAAAAGGAAACAGACACATGCACACAAAAACTGAAACACACACACATGCACACATATGCACACATATGCACACACTCATATGCACGCACACTCATGCATGCACACACACACACATGCATATACACATACACATATACACATGCATAAAACACTAGCTCACACATGTATGAATGTATGCACACACATGCACACATACGTACACATGCTTACACATTCACACATGCCCAAAAACTTGCACACACATACAAACATACTTGTGCACACACACACACATACATGTGTATTCATTATCACATAAACACATGCATTTGCTTTTACATGCATGCACACCCACGAACATGCACGCATGAACATGAACAAGCACACAAACACATGAACAAACATAGGCACACACACACAAGCATTCACATGCACATACATGCACATGCATAGGCCCTCACACATGCTCACATGCACGCATGCACAAGCATTCACACTTACACACATACTTGCATGCTCACGTAGGCATGCACACACACATGCACACTCATCCATAAACACATATGCACACACATGTGCACATGCATGCACACCCATACACACACTTGTATGCATGCAAACACTCACACAAACACATCCACACATCCACACATGCATGCACAAACTTGCATCCATACACACACACACTCAGATAGGCACAAAACAACACATAGGCGAACAAATACATGCACAAACTCACAAACACAAGAAAAGGATGAATACACTTAGACATACATAAATGTGTGCCCTTGCTCACACACACAAACAAGCATACACACATACACAGACATAGGTACTGATGCACACATACATACACACATGCGTGCAAAATTGTTGTCATGCACACAAACAAACATGCACATACACACATATGATCACACACACATCTATGGACACACATATACACATGCATGCATGCACACACAAACACATGCACATGTACATGCAAACACACCCACGCATAAGGCACACTTTTGCACACATGCACAAACATGTGCACACACATACTAACACACAGACATAAGCTTGCACACACACAAGTACATATAAACAAAAAAACACACCCATACACACATGCACACACATACACACACATACAAGCATAGACACTAACAAGCACATAGAAAATCGCACTTGCAAACACACATACTCACACGTGCACATCAATGAATGTACAAACACACACACATAGGCACACACACATATATGGGTACTTGGAAGCACACGTGCCCACACAAGTACAAAAACATATGTACTCACACACAAACACTAATGCACACACCCACATGCACATGCACATACACATGCATTTACAAGCACACATGCACACATACACACATAATCACAAACACACACAAATGCACACATACATACACACACAAAAGCACACACATATACTCACACACACACACATATGCACACATGCTTGTATAAATACACAAACATACAATAATGCATGCACACCAACATACACACACTCATGCATGCACATGCACATGCACATAAGCATGTACACACACCCACACACTTACACAGATAAATGCATGAACACACAGGCATAAAAATGCATGATTGCACACACATATTCACACACTCAAGAACACTTACATGCATGAATGCATCACACTACACATACACCACGAGAAACCATACACGTGCACAAATAGGAAGACATAAGCTTATAAACAAGCATACATGAACATATAAACAAGTAAACACAAGAACCCACATACACACATACACACATATGCACACACACACACATGAACACACATACATGCATGCAAGAATACACCTACCTCTTTGCACACACACAAGCACACACACAAATGTGCAATCATGCACAGACATAGAAACACCCACATGCTATGTAATAACACACATGCACAAGAATGGACATTCACACACATAGATACGTAAAAACAGCCACACATACGTGCCACACACTTGCACACACTTTCATACATATGAAAGTATCCACACACACACATGCACATGTACATGTGCAAACCCACACACATACACACAGATACATGCATGCACACATGCAAAAGCTCATAGGCACACACACAAGTACACACACTCAGCACATTGCCACAAAGACAAACTCACACATGCACATGTACGTGCACACAAATAAAACACACATAAGCACAAATACACATGAATACACACACATGTGCACACACATACCTGTGGTACACATGAATGCACATGCTCACAGAGCCACATACCCACATTGTCACATGAACACATATGCATGCATAACACACACAAACATATACATGGATGTGCATGCATGCATACATGGACACACACATGCACACTCACACACAGACACACACACATGTGCATGCATGCACAAGCATACATGCTCACAATCACACACACTTATAAGCAAGTGCAGACACACATAAAGAGATGTATAAGCCCACACATGCATGCACACATGTTCACACTCACAAACACACACACACACACACACTCATGCACAGACACCTCTATATGAATGCATGTATGCACACACAAATGCATGCACCTACCCATACACGCATACAGACACAGATACATGTGCACACCCATATATACACAAATATATGCACACAAACCAAGTCCCACAAACCACACACAAATGCACATGGATGAACACACATTAATACACACATAAGAACATAAGAATATAGACATGCACATGCAAACACACATAAATACACAAACACACATTCAAAAACATAAGTACATGCACAAGCACAGACGTGTACATACAAGCACAAGCACACCTATACAGACACATGTACACAGTCATGCATGGACACTGACATGCACACACATACATACAATAAAAAATATGGACATACACACACACAAAAGCATGCTTAAGTTTTAAGTTCTTATGAGATTAAGTGCTATAATGCTCACTTAGTCACAAAAGCATACAAAATAAAAACATACTTATGTGATTAATGTTATAAAATTAATGAATTGCTTAACAAATTCTAAAAATTATAATGCATAAAAACTTTTAAAAAAATTATTTTTTATATTTCATAATATATTCCATTAAATTGTAATTATTATAAATTAAAGAAAAATTATTTTTATTAATTATAAATGATAACATATATTTTTATAGTTTAAAGTATATATTGAAAAGTGCAATGTGAAAAGAATTTCTTAATCAATATTAGTTGATGGGATAAAAAGAGGGTGCTAATGAAGATAGGAATGCTTGAAGTGCGATAGAGTCCTTAAAAGATAGGAGACAAATAAAGAAGAAAAGATATTTTTAATATATACACAAAAGCATTATATGTCAATTCACATTTTATAATTACTAATTTTTGAAGAAATAATATTTTTCATTATATTTATATTTTGATTTCATAGCATATTATAAGTTCATTAATATTAGAAAGTTATAACTTATGCTATAAGCATGTGTTTATAATAATTTTGATAAATTCACTAAATAATAATATTAACATACCAATAATATAACAAAAATATTCAACTAAAATTTCTTATACATAAAATATCTTAATAGATATTTGAAAAGGGAATAATAGAAAGTGATAGAGGAGAAACATGGAAGAAAATAAAGAGATGAGACATACAAAAAAGAGAAAAATTAAGAGGAGAATAAATGAAATAAAGGGAAAAAGAGGAATGATAATGAAAGATACTTTACAAAAGAATAAAAAGAGAAAATTAGGAAAATGAGAGTGAACATGTAGAAAAAGAAGAGAGTTAAGGAGTAGAAAGGGAGATAAAAAGTGACATAATGGAAGGAAATGGGTGATAAGGAGAACAGGAGTGGTAAAGTGAATTATGTAGATAAAAAGGTATAATAGAGAAGAGAAAGAGAAAAAAATTTTAGAGAGAGACATGGAAAGATATTTAAGGAACATTAAACTAAAATGTAGAGCAAGCAAGGAAAGTGAGGATGCAAAGAGAGCAAATAGGAGATGGAGATAGTAAATAATAGCGTGAAGGAGGGAGAAATAAGAGAAAAAAGGGTCAGAAGAGAGAGTGAGTGAAAGATAAAGAGACACAAATAAGAAATACAAATAAGAGAATGATGATGGGATAAAGAATAAAGGAAGAGATTCTGAGTGCCATAGAGACAAAGATTAATGGCTGAGAGAAATAATTAAGTCAAAATTATTTCACAATAATTTAACTTGTAGTTTTTATTAATATTAAAATGCTAATAACTTTTAATATGAAGTATTATTTGAAAGCAATAAAAAACTTTTGTAATTATTTTTAATATTGTTAATATTAAAAATAAATGTTGACTATTATTTTATGATTATTTAAAAAGAATGTATAATCTTAAAAGTTAATTAAACAATAATTAATATTACTTATTCTAATATATTTTCCTCATATGATATGAAATAGATAATAAATATAAATAACTTTTGATATTAATGATATAATTTTAAATAATTTATGTTATATAATATATTATTATATTAAAACATTTTATACACATCATGTTTATATTATAATTAAATTATGTTATTTTAACCACATTATAATTGATATAAGTAATATTGCATATAATTAAAGTATAGTAAAATTAATATTTTATTATATCATATTATGAGTTATTTTTAACACTTTGAGAAAATGGCAGCAATGTTATGCACAAAATAGTAATAAAGAAAAACAAATGTTGACATTATAAAATATCATACATAATAATATTATTATCTATCAATAAACATTAAAATGTGAAACATCAGAACTTCTCAAGAGACTGTTATACCAAAATGACTATCAATGAAACATTATTATCTTTTTTATTCTAATGACATCTAGCATTATCATGCCATAGTTGTCCCACACATACACATGAGCCATAAAAATGTACTTTTAATACTATGGTCCCAAAGATAATGAATTGCTTCAAACATTTTATCAATTAACATTGGTATACACATTAAAAAACATTTTACTTTTATTATATTTGTAATCATACTTTCCATTGATTGTAATTTATTTTAGTTGAATTAACAAGAAATTATGTATAATATACTTTTATTTGAAGTGAAAATCGAAACATAATAATTATTTTAACAAACACATAATTGTTTAATCATAGCTTAATAACCATATATCATTATATACATTGTACATAAGTTTTTTTTCAATTATCTTACATGGAAAAATTATATATTATAAATAAAAAAATACATATTCTAATTTCGAAAGTAATAATTATTTTATTTTTATTTGTAGTTTTGTTGCTTAAAGAATTATATCTATTAGCATTAGTATATTATAAGATATATTATGAGGACATGTTACACCCTAGTGTTTGATGAGTCAAGCATAAATGTTTACATTTCATATGGGCTTGCTCTAAAACAAAATTGTTAATATTCAATTAAGACAAGCCATGAACTTTAGATGTCTAAAATAGTGATCTTCAAGGATCTTGGCGTCATGGCAAGCTTCAAGAAAATTGAAGACACACACAAAAGTTTTCATACTTGATTTTCTTTTTATTTGTCTTAAATTTGATATATCCAAATTTTGAGATGACGTGGCAAACTAGTATTATTAATATTTAAAAATGTTATAAAATTAATAATTATTGAATTTTTATTTTTGGGCCAAGCATTATTGACGAAAACTATAGACATTGGTATTTGATTTTTTAAAACTTTTTAAAAATTATCTTTCATGGATTTCTTTTAATAGTCATTTAGACAACTTATGATACTATGATAATATAAAATTATTTTGGTACACTTATATTTGAAATTGTTGCACAACAATTCCCACAAACACCCTAAAACAACGTTACTCTCGGGAATTTTCACTGTAGCTTCGGGTGGGTCGACCCGTCCCGACCACTGGCCAGTCCAGGCTTTTAGAAATTAAAAAAATAATAAATATAAGAATTGGTGGATTGACCCGAAAGGGGCGCCTATAGTCCAAAGGAATTCAGGGCACGAGCAATGCTGAACGGAGCATTACAAATTCAGGCCTCAGGTGATAGTAAACGGAACACGACCAATTCAGCCCGCAGGCAATGCCAAACAGAATAGTGCGAGATCAAGTCAACCCAAACCAAGTGATTAAATCTTAGAAAAGGAAGGGGAAGCCAACCTAAAGCGGCTCAAGAGTCATACAAACTAAATTCCTTATAAAGTGCAACGACAAAGTTATTTCGGTAATATGGGACTAAAGTCCAATCTGATTGTTAAAGAAAGCGGAAGGGCATGCGAGATCGGATGACTGAGATTAATCAACGTAAAATGACAAGCAGGACAATCGAACCGGGCTAAGCAGATATGCACCTGGACATGTAATCACTTCGATAACAATTTTAATTTGACTAGTTTCTAGACACATTATACTAATACATGCGAGGCACGTGCGTGCAATAAAAGTTCTAGATCAAGGCTACTTAGATCCAATGGTCGGGATTAATCTCGAACGGTAAAAACGAGGTTCAATAAAAAACGTCCATTTTTGGGCCTCGAATCGGACGGTGGCTGCTTTCCGTTCATTACCTAAATAGCTAGTTCATTTTAGAACTGTTAGCAATTATTTTAGAGCTAAAAATTTAAGCTCTATAAATAGGGAATGATGAAGAACTTCTATGGGTTACATTTGTAAAGACCCCAAAGCTTTTAGATCATGATTTCGAGCAAAATCAAGTGAATACGGTGCTTTCAATTTCATAAAGAGAAAGTGGTAGAAGGATTTTGAAATTAGACGTTTTTGCTTCTATAATCTTTCAATCTCTATTCCTCCATTTTTTGGTCGTTTGTGCCTCCTATTTCTCTTAAAGTTATTTTAAGTTTTGCCAATTTTTGTATTCTTTCCTTTAGGGTAAGGTCATCTTGGCATTGTGCAAAAGCCTGGGGTTTGAGTTGAGCTTGAAAAAACTCAAGTAGGTTCGGGATTAGCCGTAGGAAAAATCCCAAGTAGGTTTGAGGTGAACCGTACGAAAAACCTAGCTTGTAATTTGGTATTTTTAGTGTTGTTTTTCCCAACACTGGTTGGGGGTGTATGTAGGCTTGATTTTGAGTCAAACCACATTAAAAATCTTTTGAGTTTTATTTCTTCTTATTCATGTGTAATAGATTTAATATTTAATTGAAACCGAAAATCGAAAGAAAATTTTATTTACCACAATTAAACCCCCCTCTTGTGGGATTTTCTTATGCACAAAGAACTTCAATTTGTATCAGAGCGAGGAATCCCAATTTATGTTAATAACATCACATGGAAGTTTTGCTTGTGCTAAGAGAAAGTTTTTCACATAATTTTTTTGGTTTTGAGATTTTTTGTTTTATGGCTTCCTCTTTGGTTTAGATGAGTACAACTTTGTGTGAAGGTTTTTCTTCAAATCGGCCTCCCTTATTTAAAGGAGAATTTTACTTGTATTAGATAAATCGTTTTAGACTTTTTAATCAATCTATCGATTTAGAATTATGGGTAGTTATGACTAAGCCTTCTTCTTCCTAGAAATTCTTCTACTAATGAAGTCAAGCCTTTTAGTGAACTTAATGTTGAGCACAAAAGATTGGCTCAATTAAATGCTAGGGCATTGAATTATCTTTATTGTGAAATTTCTTCTAGTGAGTTTACACAAATTATGAATTTGCATACTGCTTTTGAGGTGTGGAAAAAACTCGAAATAACTTATGAGGGTGCCTCACAAGTGAAAGAGACAAAAATTAACATCCTCACCCATGACTATGAACCTTTTAGAATGAATCCCGATGAGAGTATTAAAATTATGTTTTTACGATTTAATGATATTACAAATGACTGGGCAAATCTTTGGGAGGGTATTCTTAAATGGTGATCTTGTAAGAAAAATTTTGAGAATCCTTCCAAAGGAATATGATCCCCTTGCAACTATTAAAGCAGCTAAAGATATCAATAAACTTTCATTGGATGAACTCCGTGGGGAACTTCTCACCGTCGAAATAGAGATGGCAAGGAGACTTACCAAGAGGCTTCTACAAGCAAGCTAAAGCATGAAAGGAAGAAGGAAGAACCCATGGTCTTCAAAGCCACCAAATGTGATTCAGATTCTACTTCCACCTCTTGTATGGATTTGGAGGACGAGGTAAGTTTTCATGTTAATAGTTTAGCAAAAAACTTGGAAAAAAGTTTTCTTAGTAGAAATGAAAGAAGAATAGAAATAAGAAGAGGAAGAGGCCACCAACTTTTTTTGAGTGTAGTCAAACTGGTCATATTAAATCGAAATGTCCAAAACTTAAGGACAAGCATATGAAGGAGGAAAAGAAGAAGAAGAAGAGCTTGAAGAAAAAGAAAACTTTCCAAGCTACATGGAGTGTCTCTGAAGATTAGAATGTTTGAAACTCAAGTAGAGAAGAAGAAGGGATGATATGTTTTATGGCAAATGAGGCATCTTTAACATCCTCAAGTGAAGAAGAAGAAGAAATGAGGTAAGCTCTTGGACAAGAGATAACTGAAATTATAAATGCCTTGCCTTGACTTCTTTAATGAGTACTCATAAAAAATGAAAAAAGGTTTACAAAGAAATGTTGAATTGCTTGATTTTGTTATGAAAGAAGATGAAAAGAAAAAGATAGAAAATAAACATATATATGATGAAAAATCTTCCCTTATTATTTAAAATACTTCTTTAAACCATGATATTTTTGTTTTAAAAGAAAAAATACAATTTTTTGAGCATGTTAAAATAAGAAAAACTTCACATACTTCTTAGGCTTCACATGCTTATTATTCTTCACATGTCTTCAATTTTAAAAAACCTAAATACATAAGCATTCCTAAGCCATCAAATATTATTTTCTTTTATTATTGCAAACTTGGACATACTATGACAGATTGCTTTTTTAAAAGAAACATGTATGCACAAAAACAAAATTTTAGATGGATTGTTAAGAATGAGAACATGAAAGCTCTATTTAGTGCTTAACCCAAGCTTGCTTGGGTTTTCAAGAGTAGAACTTAGAAGACTAGAAGAAAAGGTCTCCAAAATATTTGGAGACATTCTATGATAGGACTAGGACATTTAGAAAACTTAAATTGATGATTTAATTTAGTGGTATACTTCTAATTTAGATTTTACACCTTATATAATCAAAATCAAGAAGAAAATCAAAATCCACATATTGGGTATTCATCTATTAGAAAAGCATATAGATTCTTTAATCTAGAATCATATGGTAAAGGAAATAATACATGTTGTGTTTGATGAGCCTATCCAACTAGTTAGTGAGAAAAATTTAGAAAATAGAATAAAATTATTGAAGGACTTATATTTGAATAAGAATGAAGAAAAATTAGAAAATCTAGAAGTAAAAAAATAATTTACCTAGATGATGGAAATTTGCAACCTCACATCGAAAGGATTTGATCATTAGGAGATGATTTACCAATTATTCAGATTTATGTTTTGGTAATAGAAAAGAAGAAATATATAAAGAATTTGGAGATCTTATGGCTAAGAAATTTGAAATAAGCATAATGATAGACCTAATTTTTTTTTTATGATTTCAAATAAAACAAATTCAAGACTATGGTCACACCTATTAGAATTGATAAAGCTAGTGCATTAGCATTAGTTAAAAATCAAGTTCATCATTCTAAGACTAAGCAAATAGATGTTAAATATCACTTTATTAGACACCAAGTGACCAAAGGATTAGTAAAATTAGAGCATTTTCCCATTAAGATTGAATTGGCTAATTTTTTTATCGAACCTATACCATTGGAGTAATTTCATATATTAAGGGAACAATTAGGAATTTTAGACATTGCTTAGGGTTCACTCCGTTTTGATGGCGTCAAAGTTGGAGAATAGTTAGGAGTTAGGGGAGCATCAAGATAGGGGGAGAATGTTAATTCTTACTTTCCTCTTTAAGAATTTTCTCCTTGAAAATTAATTTTATCTATTTTGTCACATTTTTGTATTTAAAACATTTGTCTTGCCATCACCAAAAGGGGGAGATTGCTACACCCTTTTGTTTGATGAGTCAAGAATAAATGTTTATATTTCATATGGGCTTGCTTTAAACAAAATTGTAAATATTCAATTAAGAGAAGCCATGAACTTTAAATTTCTAAAATAGTGGTCTTCAAGGCTCTTGGAATCATTGTAAGTTTTAAGAAAATTGATGACATGCACTAAAGTTTTCATACTTGATTTTCTTTTTATTTTTCTTAAATTTGATGTCTAATTTTGAGATGATGTGGCACACTAGTATTATTAATATTTTAAAATGTTATAAAATTAATAATTATAGAATTTTTATTTTTGGGTCAAGCATTATTAAGGAAAATTATAGATATTGGTATTTTATTTTTTAAAATTATTTAAGAATCATTTTTCATGGATTTCTTTTCATAGTCATTTAGAACACTTATGATACTATGATAACATAAAATTATTTTGGTACACTTATATTTAAAATTTTTGCACAAAAATTACCATAAAACACCCCAAAATAATGTTACTCTCGGGATTTTTCACTGTAGCATTGGGTAGATCAACCTGACCCGATTACTTCCCGTCCAGGATTTTAGAAATTAAAAAAAAAAATAAATATAAAAATTGGTGGACTGACCCCGAAGGGGCGCCCGTAGTCCAAAGGAATTCAAGGCGCATGCAATGCCGAAAGGAGCATGGCAAATTTAGGACGCAGGCAACACTGGATGGAACATTGCGAAATTCAGCCCATAGGCAATGCTATACGGAACAGTGCGAGATCAAGTCAACCCGAACCAATTGATGAAATCTTTGTCAAGGGAGGAGCCAACCCCAAGCAGCTCGCGAATCATACGAACCGAATTCCTTATAAAGCGCAATTGCAAAGTTATTTGGGCAATGTGGGAGTAAAGTCCAATCTAATTGTCAAAGAAGGCAGAAGGGCAAGTGAGATCGGATGGCTGAGATTAATCAATGTAAAATGATAAGCAAGAGAATCATACCCAGGCTGAGCAGATATGCAACAGGACGTGTAATCACAGTGATAACTATTTTTAGTTTGACTAGTTTCTGGACACATTAGACTAATACGTGCAGGACACCTGCGAGTGATCAATAGGTCGAGATCAAGGCTGCTTAGATCCAACGGCTGGGATTTATCTCGAATGTTGAAAATGAGATTTAGTCAGAAACATCCATTTTTGGGCCCCGAATCTGGTGGTGGTTGCTTTTCGTCCGTTACTAAAATGGTTAGTTCATTTTAGAGCCATGATTTTAGAGCTCAAATTTAAGCTCTATAAATAAGGAATGATGGAGAACTTCTATGGATAACATTTGCTAAGATCCCAAAGCTTTCAGATCATGATTTTGAGCTAAATCAAGTGAATACGGTGCTTTCATTTCATAAAGAGTGGCCAAACTAACTCTCCTATAAGACTCCTTATTTTGTCATTGTTCTCTTTATTCAATTTATTCTTTATTCTCTTTATCTCCTTTATCTCTTATCATGTTTTACTTTTTTCTCATTCTCTTTAATGAATCATCTCTCTCTTCTTTCTTTATTAATATTTTCCTTTTTATCCCTTATTTATCATTCCATGACTCCACTCTCTTCTAGTGTACTTAGCTCCATCACCATTATCAGTAATTTAGTTCCATCAATTAACATTAATTAAGTAATATATCATATTATGCAAATTGGTATATCTTTTAAATAATAAATTTACATTCATTACTTTTAATAAGAAAAATGTATGTTAACATTAATAACTTAGATTATTATTAATGTTATTCTATAATTTCCTTTTTTATTTCTTAATAATATGAATGCTATGACATCATTATCATTTTCATAAGGTATTAATTACTACATTTCTTATAATCTAGTGAAATAATAACCTAAATATAATTTAATTTTGGGAAATATAAGTTATAAAAATTATAATAATGCAAAACTCATATAAATTTATAATTGTATATACATGCTTTGCATAAAACATATTTTGAATGTACTAATAATATATTATTGAACATGAACTCCCTAATTTTATTTAAATGTTTACATTAAAGAAAATAATAATTTAAATTATTTGTTATTAGTTAGATATTAAAGTAGCAATATTTGAATATATTATAAAACATTAAAATAAAATTGTCTTAGGAGATATATATTCACAATAATTTAGAAAATGTCGTATTAAGATAACTATTTTTGTCATAATAACCAAAATAATGTGATCTTCTTGACATTTTATGCAGTCAAAAACACTGACATTATTGCATTAGATTTGACTGGAATGCAAAAGTTATGCAGGCTTTGGTAAGAGAAGTATTTGGATAGGGGACATGTTGAGAAGTCATAATGAACATATGTTTTCATAGTATTAGTTTTTCTAATTAACCAAAGAAAATTTTAATAATATGTTAATGTTAATAAGTAACATAATTATGAATGATATTTTATAAGTTCCACTTTTGTTATTTAATAATCTCAACTTTGCAATGTTTATATTTTTTGAAATACTTTTAAATAAAGCATTTCAAATGATATAATAAATTTATAACTTCGTTATAATCTAAGGTTTAATAATACATCTTACATGAACTATAATAAAGTATAATTAACATACTTATAATAATAAAAAAGTTCTTTAATATAACAAAAATTATTATATAATATAAAATACCTCAAAACATATAATGAATATAGAATATTACTTATATTAAGTTTTTAAATTATTTCATAAGAAGAATATAACATAGAATAATGGTATTATCTATTATTTAATTATTTTTTTAGAATTTATTTACTTTGTTATTTGTTCTCTTTATCTCCACTTCTCTCTATTTATTATCTTTTCCCTTTCTTTTCACTCAACCACCTCTTTTTTCTTTTTTTATTATTGATTGCCTTTTTATCTCTCTTATATAGTCATGACTCTTTATCTTCTAATATACTTATCTCAATCTCAATTATCTCCTTTTTTTAGCTTAGCTAATTAATATCAATCAAGAAATCACTCAAGTTACCAATCTAATATATATTTTCAACAACAAAAATATATTTTATTATTTATAATTAATAAAAAATTTAACTATTTTTATTTATTAGAATTATAATTTTGTGGAAATAATTTTTGTGGAGGAATATTTACTTTAAGGGAAATAATACATTAATAATAACATATGAATTCAATATAATTAAATTGTTAATATTGAAATATATTATGACATGTATAATAAAAGAAAAATTATTTTTCAAAATATATATTCATGATAATTTAAATAAAATTCTAGAATAGTTCATTATTTTCATTATAACAATCACACAAGTATGATGTTTTTTTTGTATGCACACCTTGCCACACTAGTGATACAACATACAATGTCATTAGAACTCCAAAGTTAAGCACTTTAAGGTGAGAGCAATTTTTGGATTCATGACTACTTTAGAAGTTCACATGTAGGAGAGCTTCTTCAAAGCATTATTTTTTCTAGCAAATGGATGTTGATTTTAGTAATAAATTAAGATTTATAAATTCTATAATTAAAGATAATATTTTATTATATCCATTTTAACTATTATTTATTAATATTAGCTTTATAACATAGTTATCATTTTTGTATAATATCACATACAACATAAAACATTATATAATAAAATAATAAATATAGCATAATTTAGTTTTGTGAAACATAATCAATATCATCTATGATAAACTACAATTAATATATCTTTATACTGACATATACATATTATGAATGAAGTTTTTTCAATATAATAATAAATTATAGAACATAAACTACATAAAATTATTTCATGAACATTAAAAATTATTTATATTATATCAAATGATTATAATATCTTAGAATAATGTTATTATTTATTATTTAATTAAATTTTCAAAAACTATATAATAAAAATACTATTAAACTAGTAGTCAATATATGCTTTAAATTTGTGTAATATACTAGAAAATAGAAAATGCTATATTTTTAGTTATCTTTTAATATTGTTTAATTTTATATATATCTAATATGTTAATATTAACAAATATTATAAGTTAAATCTTTGAGATTTAATTCTTACTTATTTATTTCGCTCACTTTTTTCTTTTTATATTGATAATGCTAACATTCTCTTATTTTCATCTCTTTATGACAATCATTCCGTTTTTGTCTTCCCCATCACATCTCTATATTCATGTTGCATGCGTTGGTGAGAGTTGTATTGGGTTGGATGACATCATTGGAAGTCGTCATGTTGCACATATTTTTTCGTAGCATTTATTTATTTTTGATAAATTTTTTAATAGTTGATATTATAAACAAATAATTATAAATAAAATAAATATTAATATTATTTTATAATTTTATCTTAGTTATTTCTTATTAATTTACACTTTATAGCATTGTTATCATTTTCATATAGTAATAAATAAAATACTACAAAAAATAAAATAAAATAATTATTTTTATTTAATTTAATATTTCTTAACATAACTTATATTAATAAAATTATGCAATATATATATTAATAATTGTGCATAAATGTTATGTATAAAAGTTATTCAATATTATAATAGTATATTAAAGAACTTAATCTACTTAAAATTATATTATGAATATGAAATATTATTTATAATTATTATATTAGAAATGAGAGGAAGTCATGGAGATGATTAAATGAAGAGAAAGGCAAAAAGAAAGATGAAAGAGGGAGAAGATAAAAGGAGTTAAAAAGGATATATAATAAAGTAAAAGGGACAAAAAAATAAAAAAAATAAAGATAAAGTAGAGAAAAGTTGTTTAGAAGACCAAAAGATAGAGAAAGTGTGATAAATAAGAGAATGTTAATAAAAAAGAAGAGAAAGTTGGAGCTATTAAAATAAAGAGAAAGAAGTAAGAGAAGTAGTTATGCTGAAGTTATATCTTAATAATTTAACTTATAATATTTATTAATTTTAACTTGTGGAATATCTAGTTGTAATTATTATTAAATGAAATTTATATTTTTTTAAGTTTTAAAGTATTTTGGTGCATAAGCAATGTTTAAAATATATGTTTATTATTAGTTTAACACTTCCTCTCACTTCTACTATACTTATCTCTTTCACCACTATTTTTTCTTTTCGCCCATCAAGTAGTATTAATTTATAATTAACATGCATTGCATACTTTAATAAATATTTTAAGTAATGTATATATATTTTCTTATTTACTTCTAAAAAATCAATTTACTTTTTATTTTTTAGTACTATAACATTGTAAAAGTAATTCTTATGAATGAATATTTACTTTAATTTGAATATATATATATATATATATACACACACACATAATTTCATAATAATTTAATATAACTAAAATTTAAATATATGAATATTTTATGACATTTACAAGAAAAATAAATAGTTTTTTAAAGTGTTTATGTATGATCATTAAAAACTTTCTAGAATAGTTTGTTATTTTCAAAACAATAATTGCATAAGAATAATTTTCCTATTTTTTATGCAGTCACCACACAAGCATTCCAGAATTACATCTCATTAGAACTAAAAGATTAAGTATGATTAGGGAGAATAATATCGGGATGAGATACCTTTTGAGAAGACCTCATTTTGCACTAACTTCTACATAGCATCCATCTTGTTAATAAACAACAATTGATTTTAATAAGATGTTATCTCATATAAATCAAATAATTATGAACTATAATTAATGATTTTTAATAAGAACTATGATTTAATGAAACTAACTCTTATGTATGATTGTTTACTTTAGCAAAAATAATGACATACATAACTTCTTATTAATTAAATATAGTTAAGGTATTATTACTTTAATATATTAAAACTTCTATAATAAAACTAAAATATTTTTTAAAGTTTTTATTCATGATGATTTAGAAACTTTCTTCAAAAGCTAATCATTCCTTGGACTAAAATCACACAAGTACATTGTCCTACTATTATATGCAATTGTGATCACACCAACATTACGACATTGGTTCGTTCTGGAATTCCAAAGATATGATTGCTTATGTAAGAATAGTATTAAGAGGGATGAAGTTTTTAGAAGTCCTTGTGTAACACCTATTGTTTTCATAGAATTCATTTTATTATTAAGTGATTATTAATTTTAATAATATGTTAATATTTATAAATAATGTATTTATGAATGATAATTTATATTTTTAATTTTAATTACGTCTTATAAGATTGCTATAATTGTCATATAAGTTTAAATAATTACACTTTAAAGAATATTATAAAATAAAACCTTTAGGATAATTTAATGTGGGGCAACATAAATTAAGTAGAATTTATATATATTTATAATAGTATATACAAACCATGTGTAAAAGTTTTAAAAGATAATGATAATATAATACAAAATAAAAAATACCTTAAATTATATCGTAAATATAAACTATTATTATATTAATTATTAACATTATGTTAAATGAAGGTAATATCTTAAATTGATGATAATATTTATTATTTAATTAAGATTTTAAATTATAAATATTTATAAAATGATATTAGGCAATATCTTAAATTGATGATAATATTTATTATTTAATTAAGCTTTTAAATTATAAATATTTATAAAATGATATTAAATTAATAATTAACATATACTTTAAAAATTTGTAATATACTGAAATGCAACAAAACTTTAAATATTTGTTGTCTTTAATCAATATTAAACATTACATGTGTTTAAAAAATTAATATTAATAAATATTATAAGTTACATTATTAATATATAATTTCTATTTAATTATTTGTCACACTTTTTTCTCTTTATCAAAAAACTCTAATTTTCTCTCAGATTCTTCTCTTAATCATTAATATTTTTATCTTTATCTCCCCTACCTTTATCACTTTGCTTTCCCCTCACCCTCTTTCTACTCTATCACTCTCCATTTGCTAATTACTCTTTCTTTGTCATGTGTTATTTATTCTCCTTTTCAACTCTAACTTTTGTCTCTTCTCATTTCTTCTCTTTCTCTTTATTTAATCATCTATCTCTTAACATTGTTTTACTATTTTCATCTTTATCTCTCATATATACTAATCTCACCTGTCTTATTATATACTAATCTCCATCAATATTATATATTTTTAGCAACATTAATTAAGATTAGTTAAGTAATTTCTCATGTTACACTATTTAATATATATATATTTTAATAATACTATGTCTATTTATATTTCTAATTAACAAATAATTTAATATTTTTATTTATAATATCAATAATTTTAGGGAAATAATTCTTACTTATGAATATTTATTATAAAGTAACAATAAATAAATAATTTCATAATAATTTAGTATCGTTAAAGTACTAATAATGGAATGTATTATGACATGTAAGATAAAATTGAATTTTTTTTGTAAAGTATATATTCATTAAAAGTTTAAAAAAAATTACTTCAATAGTTAAATTGTTGAGGCAAAAATCACATAGGTATGATTATCTAGCTTTCGTTTGCATCTGACATAGTGAAATAACACCTATAATATAATTTAATTATGAAAAATAAGACTTATATCAATAATAATAAAGTAGAATTAATTTATAATTATAATAATAAAAACATAATATATAAAAAAGTTAAATATAATAATAATATATTATATGTGAGATACTAATGAAAATTATATTATGAATTCTAAATATTAATTATACTTTTTAGAATATGTCATGAAGATATTATCTTAAAACATTGCTATGATTTATAACTTCATTAACTTCTTGAAGTTTTAACTATTAAAAAAGTAATCTTAATTCATAGCCAACATATATTTAACTTTTGCAATATAATACAATACTATAAAACTATATTTTTTGTATTTTAATAATACTTAATATTACATATATTTAACGTGTCAATATTTGTAAAAGCTATAAGTTAAATTATTATGATGTAACTTTTACTTAATTATTTCTCTCTTCCTTCTCTATAACTCAGTTGCTCTAATGTTATCTCACTTTCTTCTCTCTTATATTATTGTTCTTTAATTTGTCTATCTATTCTCTAACTCTTTGTCATCCTCTCACCCTCTCTCTCCTCTTTCTTCTCCATATTCTTATTTCTTTCAATTTTATTTGTTATTTATTTTATCTCTTTTTTTCTTTTTTTGCTTCTTTTTATTCCAAAATCTCTCCCTTCTCTCTCTATTATTGCTTTCCATTTTATTACTCTTGCCTATTTATGATTGTTCTCTCTAATAAACTTATGTCCCAAACCAACTCTTTATTATTTGTTTATTATAAATTATAAAATATTTATTTATTCTTTTAATTACATGTTAATGTGCACAATATGAGATATTTATTAATTAAGTATACCACATGAGAGAGTGTGAGTCATTAACAAATAAGTGAGTGATAGAAGAGAAAATAATAATATAGACAAAGTAAAACTTAAAGAAATGAGACAATTGATTTGAATAAAGGAGAGACACTATGAGGGGGAGACAAGAGATTTTGTTAGGTAACACAAAAAAGAGAAAGATAATAGGATAAAGATGGAAGTAAGTATAAGAACTATAGTGAGAAACATAAAAAAATAAGAAAAATATTTAAATAATAGTTATATGTCAATAAAATAACTTATAGTATTCCTTATTTTTAATAAGTTAGAACCTTATAAAATTAAATATTATTTAAAAAAGTAAAACTTTCGTAATTAGTTTTGCACATAAGCAATATTTAGAGCATATATGGGCTATTTATTTAATATTATTTGATGAATTTATTATATCTTAAATTTTAATTAACTAATAAATAGTGTCACTTATTTTAATATACTATTATTTTGTGACATAATGTATATAATAAATATGAAAACATTTCATATTAATCATTTAATTTCAAGTAGTTTTTGCTATAATATATGATTATATTAAGAAATTTTATGGAAATCATGTCTATATTATTATTAATATGTATTACTTGCACTCTATAATAGTTAATCAAAATAATCTCGCACGTAATTAAAATATATACAAATAAATGTTTTATTATTTTATATTAAGAATTATATTATATAAGTAATATTAACAAAAATAACTAAAATAAAAAATTAAAAAATATCACATATAACATTTTTTTGTTAATAAATATTAACATATTAATAGAACTAATTCACATTCTTTAGAGAAATGAATGTTATTAATTGATGTGTAATAGGAGGATTTCCCAAGGGGTCACCCATACCGATGCCACACTAACTTAAGCATGGTTAACTTTTGAGTTCTATAGATATTAAATGGTTTAATGATAGTTTAGCACACACACTTATAAGAGCAAAAAAATGTATGTATATAACAAGTGTCCTCATGATAATGATCAACTTTAGAAGTTTTTATTATTTATCTTACTTTTACACTTTAAAAATAATTTTAGGTTTATTATATATTTAATAAGACATTCAAATTTAATTATTTTTTATATTTAATGAGCAAGTGATTACGTTTATTGTACTTTTATTTATTTTAGTTATTTCCATGCATATCAAAATAAAACTAAAAAAAATTTTAATCTAATATTATTTTAAAAATTATTCTAATATTAAATCTAATATTATTTTTTCAAAATTAATATAAATAAAAAAATCATTAATCTTATAAGTACCACGTAATTATTTATGAAAACTTTAATATAGATATATCTTAATGTAGTCTACACATATGATTTTTACAATCTTCTTACTAAATATGTAATATACAATGTACTAAATATTATATTAATGTGGGCAACAACAAAGATTTGTTAATTTATTTTAATTGATTACGCTAAAAGGGTGATAGTGGGGATGGAGATAGGTATAATGGAATGAGAGAGAGTCATTGAGAGATAAGAGAGTTAATGACAAAGATAGCGGTACATTGCGAAGAGAGAGTTGATGAAAAGAATAGAAAATATTTGTATTTTAAACTACATATGTTATATGCTTTAAAAATTAAATGCCATTGAACAATAATCATGTTTATTATATTATAGTGTTTTATAAAAAATTAATTTTCAACATTAATTATAAAATATGAAATAAAAATAACTTATTATACATTAATTATCTTCAAACTTTGCTATTGTATCTAGATAAGCTCTCAAATAAGATTGAAATTTATTTTAAAAATAAAAATTTTATGATAATTTATAAAAAGATTTATTAGTTAATAAAAAATTCATATAATTAATCTTCTTAAAGTTTAGATAAATAGCAAATTATATGTTTTTAAAATTAGTATAATATAATAAATGTTGTATGAATGCATTTCCAATAATTCTAATATATTAATGTAAAGCTTTTTATCATAAAAATAACAAAGTAACACAAAACATAACATACAAAAATGCATTATATATCAAATATTTTAATTCATATTTGAAGACAGTGACAAAAAGTGATTGAGGAGAATGGGACAAGAAACTAAAGTTAGAGAGAGAAAGTGGGAAGGGAGTTAAAGAGATAAAGTTAAGAGTGAGATAGAAAGGTGAATGATGGATATAAAGAAGATAATAAAGTTAATAGTTAATGTTAATAAGTAATAGCTAAACCCTAAATTACAAAATAACATATATAATTATGTTGTTTATTAATAAGAATTAATAAACAAATGCTATGAAAAAAATATGTGCAACATGACATCCTCTCAAAAAATCACCAATCAAAACACTACCCTCACCCAAGCATGCTTAACTTTTGAGTTGTAATAAGATGTAGTACTAATGTTAGAAATTTTCAAATTTTTCATGTGCATATATTTTTTAAAAATAATTTTATTATATTTCGTTTTTAATAATATATTCCAATATTAATAAGTTATTTGTATTGAATTAATGAAAAATTACATATATTATTCTTTCTTTTAAAGCAGACATTCATGCATAAATTTGTTTCAACTAAATTATAATTATTAAAAAAAATTGAATTATGCATTAATAAATAAGAAAATATAAAATAAATACTATTATTACTATTAGTTATATAAATTATTTGCACTACATTTGTATTACAAATTATAAAAATTTCAAATTTAAAGTTATATATTTTAAATTGATATAAAAATTGTCATTAATTATATGACAAATATATTATTATCAATATACACTTTAATGTTGAATTAATAATATATGTTATACTTATCATTTTTACTATTACACTATTAAATAGATAATTTAAATAGCATTACTGTTATAATAAAGTGCATAAGACATTTTTTAAATTTATATTAATTGATGGAGCTAAAGAAATAGAAACCAAAGAGAGAAGATAATTATAGTGCAAGAGAATGAGGTAGAGATGAAAGGTAAGAGAGATGGTGAAGAAAATAATGATAGAGAGAATGAATATAATGAAAATTGAATATTGTATTTTATCTATGTATATTATATCTTTATATATATTTTAATTCAAAATACTAATATTTATGGCATTGGGTTTTATATGAAAAGAAAATGAAATTTCTTATATTTCGATAAAAGATGTCTAAAGTAAATTATTGCACATTAATTATTATAAATAACATTGATCTATGTTATATGTATCCAAATGTAACCAAAAGTTATATTATAGATTTATGATATTATGATATTTAAAAAATATATTTACTATCAAGTAAAAAGTAATATTTTCTATTTTATTTATAATTTGAAAGTATATTAAGTTATATTAATATTATTAAAAGCATATTATAACATATTTTACAAACATGTGATTCTAAAAATTCTAATAAATTAAGTAAATGTTATTATAGTGAAAAAGAGTGATTGATGAAGTATTCCAAACGAGATCAAAATGAGATATAATAAATGTCATTTGTATGATCTTGATAAGCATTATCTTATTAAATATCCATGTTTATATTTTTCACATATATTATTTTCTTGTATGTTGTCAGATTAAAAGAGATATTTAAATTTGTACTTCATTTGAATATCAAGCATATTACACTCAATTTGTTAAGTATCTTGGTGTCCAACTTCCCTATTGAACGGATCTCATTTCTTGAAATATTTTCCTATGATTTTGTTTTATTGCTATGAAAGCTTATTCTCCTCTCATGTGATGCTTTGCATCATTTTGATTTTACTATGTTATATTGCTTTAATTTTTCTCATTTCAACTTTATTATATATTTATACATTAAAAAAAAAACAAATTTATTATTATTTATTCTTATTACTTATGTAATTCATTCCAATTCTAGAAGAGGTCTAATTTAAGAGAAATAGCTATCATTGTAATTTTTTTGAGGACCTTTTTCAAATGAAATATTTATTTAAATTTTTTTACAACTTCATTTTCTTGAGTTATTATAATGTTTACGTGAGAGTTTTATTAGTACAGACATTTTTGGTCAAGGATGTTAAACTCGATGCTATAAGACTACTATAACACAACTTTCTCATAAAATTTAGGTCATTTCTTATAATGTTTCACTTTGATTTATATCACTTTGATTTGTTTATAATATAATGCTTCAATTTATATCAATTTAAGATTAATATATATTTTATTAATACCAAAATAGTAATTAGTTGTTATTTATGCTTATTTACTTTGGTAATTCAATGTAAATCAAAATGAGGTCTTATCAAGACTAAATAAATATTAATGGAATCATCCCTATGAGCCCAATGAATTTAAACGTTTATTTCTATATTTTAAAAAATATTTCATGTTAATTTGGCACATTTTAAGAGATGTTTTGATTCATGTAAAGTTTGATGATAAAAAATATTACACTACTTATTTTTAGTATCTTAGAAAACACTTTGATATAAAATTTCTTATTTTTCAAATATTTCACATTTATTTTTTTTAATACTTTGAGACTATATATCTTCTCCTATGTGACATTTACAACTGCTTGAATTAGATAAATTACATTGCCTTAATTTATCCTATTCTAGATTTAATAGATAAGCACTTATTTTTAAAGAAATAAATTGTTATAATTTATGCTTATTTACATGGGTAATTCATAAAAATTGCATATGAGGTCCAATTGAGAATGAAGAAATGTTGTTGTACTCAATGCAATGAGTTTTATCAAGTTAAATACTTAGTTCTATAATTTTAAATATTATTATTTTAAGGTGTAATAACATGTTTATATGAAATTCTATTTTGTAGTTTATTTAACATTTGATGATGCCATTCCTGATCTATTTAACATCTTCAAATATAATTTTTCATATTAATTTAAATATTTTCATCATTTTTTCTTTAATTGTGTTATACTATACGTAATGAAATATCTACCCTCATGTGCCATTTACATTCTTTGATTTGGTAATGTTATAATAACTAAAATTCTTTTATTTTAATGTTAATATATATATATATATTTAATTATTATTAAAATAAAAAATATATTATTATTTATGATTATTTACTTTGGTCATTTATAATAAATTCGAACGAGGTCTGATCAAGATGAAATAAGCATATTTTTATTCAAATCGATGAGCTCCAATTCAATTAAATGTTGTTTTTTATAATTTAAAATATTTATTTTGTGTGGTCTTATATTATTTGATAATGAATGATGTTACACTTATTCTCCTTTGTATCTCAAAATACAAATTTCTTTTATGTTTTGCCATATTTATTTATATTTGTTACTTTCATTTTATAGTGTTATTTTTTTAATTTATCATAATAACTAATTAATATATATTTAATTAATATTAAAGTTATAATGTATTTTTATTTTTTATTAGTTACCTTACAATTCATAGTAATTCAAATTGATGTCAAATCGAGGAGAAATAATTGTTCTTTTATGCATTTCAATAAGCATTATCTAATTAAATATTTATTTCTATAGTTTTAAAGATTTCATTTTCTTGGGTTTTTATGTTTTATAAGATTTTCTCATTCCTGCTTGATTTAATGATTAAAATATTATTGTCAATCTCCTCAATGTATTAGAATATAATTTTATTATATAACACGGCTTATTTCTTAAAAATTTTTCAATTATTTGGTTATATTGTTATGTAGCTTTAAATCATTTATTATGTCACCTTTTTACATCACTTTGCCTTCGTTATGGTACATATTTCAATTTATCTAATTTAATAGTATACATATACTTTTTGTAAGAATAAATTTTTTTTATTTATGCTTATTTATTTTTGTAATTTTAAGAAAATTTAGCAAGATTTGATGGAGACAAAATAAACTTCACTATGGAACTAAAAATTTATTTCGATATTTTTAATGATCTATTTTCTAGTACTTTTTCTAATTTTGTGTGAAATTTATATTTATAGCTTATTTTATGATAGATTATGTTACAACATGATCTCCTTAGTATCCTATAATGCACCTTTCCCACATAATGTATCTCATTTATTCAAATGTTTTGCTTTGGTTTGTTTAAATACTATGAAACTCTAATTCTCAACTCATGTAGATTTTACATCATTTTGACTTTGTTGTATTAAAAAACTTTTATTTATCATTGTTTATACTTATTAAATATTTTAATTCACAGTAATCCTAAACTCATCACCATAAGCCCCATCTAAATAAATGTTCACTTAAACATTTTTAAACATTTATTTATTCTATTTTTGTTTGCACTAAAGACATGTTAATTCGTACTTGATTTTATGACAATTTATCTCAAACTTCGTGTCCTTAGTGTCATAGAATTATATTTTCTCGTAAAATATATCTCACTTTTTAAAATTTGTGATTTTGACCTACATATATTTCTCTGACCTCACATTGCTTCCTTTTGGTTATATTATGTAGTAACACTTTGTCTCATTTTAGCTTTACTATATCTTTTGTAGATATTATAATAAAAATTTAGTATAATTTACAATTAGTTAATTTTTGTAATCCATAATAGCTCTAAGAAAGGTCTAAATGAGAAGAAACAAATATTATTTAACTTATCTTGATGGCACAATCTAACAACTTTTCATATTTAAATTTTTAAATATTTTAATGAAGTTTTAATTTTTTTTAAAGAGACTTTACTGTTTGTTCCTTATTTGATTATAGATGATGTTCGACCTAATCTCCACAGTAAGTTGAAATAAAACATTCATTTTTAATTTGCTTGATTTATTCAAATATTTATTTAACTTAGTTATCTAGCATGTAACTCCAATTTTGTTCTCCTATGACAATTGCATTGCTTTAATTTTGTTGTGTTAGATTAGTTTAATTAATCTTATTTCAACTTTAATATATCTTTTAAAAAATTTAAGATAATACTTTATGTAATTTTTAATGGGGTTTGATGCAGACGTAACAACTGTCTTTTGATTCATCTTCACGATGTCTGATTAATTAAAAATTCATTTTTATATTTTTTAATACAATATTTCTTGGGGTTTTGGCAAACTACCTGATAATTTTTTATTGGTATCTTAGTTGATGGGTTGGTATGTTATACTCTATCAATTTCTGTCATGTAATATAAAATCTCTACATAATTTGTCTCATTTCTTCAAGTATTGTCATTTTAACTTGTCACATTACAAGTACATCCTCTATTGTGAACTTCATAATACCTTTATTTTGATATATTACATTTGTAAAATTTTTCTCTCTCAAGCAACAAAACCATAATTTTTTAAAATTGAGTTAATATTTTGTTATTATTTGGGCTTGTTTATTTTAATAATTTATAATAATTCAAAGTTATATTTTATGAGATATTTTTATTCATACCTAATTTGATAATTGTGAATGTTACACTCATCTTCTTTAGTATCATAAAATGCAACATTCTCATATAATTAATGTCATTTCTTCAAAAGATTTCTATTGATTTTGTTACATTACTATGTAACTCTAAATCTTCAATTATGTGACATCGACATCATTATTGTATAAGTATGCCACATTGCTTCAATTTAACTAATTTAATTTTTTAATATTTAGTTAGTTGATGTTAAAATAATAATTTATTACTGTTCTATTCCATTTTTTTACTTTAGAAATTCATAGTAATTTCAAATGAGGTATGATCAAGTTGAAGCAAAAGTAATTAGACCCATCCGAGTGTGCTATTTCTAATTCAATATCATGTTTTGTTTTATTTATGCAATTTATTTTCAATGATTTTGGTATGCTTTGCATGACCTATTGATTCATATCATGTTTGGATATTAAGCAAGTTACACAATATTTCTTTTTTATCTTGGAATTCAAGTTTCTCATGTAATTTATTTCATTCTTGTAAATTATTAATTTTTATTTTTTTTGTTACTATGTAACTCTAAATTTAATCTAACATGATCTTTAACACACTTTAACTTTCCTATATATATTACTTTATTTTTTCTCATTTATGCATTAATATATATTTTTCAATAGCAAAGTAAAAAAATTTTCTTATTTATGGTTATTTAATATGGTAATTAACAAAAAATTCAAATGAGATTTGTTCAAAATTAAACTAACTTTGTTTCAGTCACCTAGATGACCTCTACTAATTAAGCATTCTTGTCAACTTTTTACGCATTTTATTTTTTCATATTTTGGAATGTTCTGAGTTATTTTTATTTGTACAATATGTGATGAATGATGATGTTATATTGGGATTCCTAAGTGTCTTGGAAAGCGACATTCTGATAAATTAGCCTCCTCCATATATTTTAGATTAATTTGGCTATACTATTATGAAAACTACTTCTCTCATTTGATGATTGCATCATTTTTATTTAGTCATGTTATAATGCTTCAAGCTATCTCATTTTACATTTATTATATATTTACTTGTTATTCAAGTAATAAAATATTATTATTTATGCTTAGTTATTTTGATAATGCATAATTAGTCTAATGAGGTTTGATTGAGTTGTAACAAATGTTCTTGACAAATTTTTATGTGATTTACCCAATTAAATACATATTTAGATATTATTTAATATTCTATTTCCTAGAGTTTTGTTAAGCTTTATGAGACATTTTGATCCATACTTTTTTTTCATCGCATGATGTAATCCTTAAACATATTTGTATGTCAGAATTGTACCAATGCAACTTATCTCATTCCTGAAAATATTTCACTTTGAATTTTTGATATTACAATGTAATGCTAATTCTCTTATCATGTATCGTTACATCATTTTAATTTGGTTATTTTACATTACTTTAATTTTCCTCTATTCAGTTTTAAGATATATTTACTAAAAATCAGCATAATAGTTGGTTTTAATCCATGCATACTTGCTTTGCCACTTCACAATAACTTTAAAGGTGTGGTGAACTAGATTAAACAAATATTGTCAAACATTGCTCAATGAGCTCTATCCATTTCAATATTTTTTTAATATTTTCAAATTTTATTTTTATGGCTTGAACATGGTTTATAAAATATTTCGATTCATACAAAATTTAATGATCAAGAATGTTGCACTCAATCTCCTTAGTCTTAGAAAATTTGACTTTCCCTAATAATTTATCTCATTTTTAAAATTTTGTATTTTTATTTTGTTGTATTATTGTATGAGTCTAATTCTCTTCTCTATTAATCTTTATATAACCTTTTATTTGGTTAACTTACATTGCTTCAATTTATCATATTTAAATTGAAATAACTATTAACTTAGTATTAAATTAATAATTTATATTTATTTATGCTTATTTACTTTACTAATTTCTCATAATCTAAAATAAGCCTAATCAAAAGAAAACAAATGTTGTTAGACTTGCCTTGATAAGCTTTGTCTATTTAGATATTTATTTTTAGACTTTAAAAACTTTATTTTTTTAATTTTAGCACATTTTTTGAGATATTTTGAATTATACTAAATTTTACAATTAACTAATCTAAACTTAATCTATTTAGTACCATACAATGCAACTTGGCTATATTGGTTTGAGACTCTATTTCTTTTATCGTGTGAAAAATATATATTTTTGATTTTTATTTATTTTTTACATTCCATTTATTTAGTTTTTCTTTAATTAAATATTAATTTATAATTTCTTCATTTTGAGATAACAATTAACTTTACTTTGGCTTATTTACATTGAAAAATTTCCATAACTACAAATGTGGTTCAATCAAGACGAAACAAACATTATCATGCCCATCAATAAAGATTTTATCCATTTGAATAATCATCTCAATATTTCAAAATAATATACTTTCTTATTATGATCCACAATTTATGTTGAATGTTGATTGTCATTTGATGATTGATGATTGTATACTCGATCTTCTTAGTATCCAAGAATATATTTTTCTTATATAATTCAATTCATTTGTTCAAAATTTTTTCTTTCATTTTCTTATGCCACTATGTAAATGTAAACCTTCTATATTGTAATCCTTAGATTGCTTTGATTATGTTATGTTACATTACTCACATTTATCTAATTTTTATTTTAATAAAAATTTTCTTATCACTAAAATAAAACTTTGCCACAATTAAGGCATATTTTTTTAATTCATAGTAATTCTTAATTACATCGAATAGAGACCAAATAAATGTCATTAGAGACTCTTCAAAATGTTCTATCTAGTTAAAGATTCATTATTCTTTTTTTAAATATTTAATTTCACAAGCTTTAGTAGACATTTCTATTCTTTTCTTATTTGATAGAAGAGAATCATATATTCAATCTCTTTAATGCCTTGCAAATCATGATTTATGTATAATTTATGCCATTTCTTAAAATTATTTGCTTTCGTTAAGTTATGTTACTATTCGACTCTTAATCTAAATGTAGTTTTTATATTGTTTTAATTTGCTTATAGTACGTTACGTCAATTCATCTCATTTCTATTTTAATAAATGTTTAGTTAATATTAAGATAGTAAATTAGTTATGTTTATTCTTATTTACATTTGTGATTAATAATAACTACAAACAAAGGCTAATCGAGATAAAATGAGAACCATTGGGTTCATCTTGATAAGTTTCATTGAATTAAATATTTGTTCTTTTATTTTTAAATATTTTAGTTTCAAAAGCTTTGGCATGCTTTAAGAGAAGTCTTTATTCAAGCTGTAGTTAACAATCAAAGATATGATTGGACTAATCTCAATGAGCTCTATTTAAATAAATATATTTTTATATTTTTGAAGTTCTAGTTTTCCACCTTTTTTGCACATCTTACAAAGACATTACTATTCATATCTAAATTTTTTATTGAGAATGTTACTCTCAATTTTTTAACACATTGCACTCCAGTGTTTTCATACAATGTATGCCATTTCTTTTTAACTTTTTTTTCATTTAGTCATATTTCAATGAATCTTTAAATTCATTCTTATGTGAGATTCACATTACTATGATTTGGTTGTATTACAAAACATCAATCCATTTCATCTAAGCTTAAAATATAACAACTAAAGACAAAATAAATATCTTTTTTATACTTATTTAGTTTTGTGGTTTATAGAAATTTTGAAAGAGGTTTGATGGAGATGTAACCATTGTCATTGAGCTCTTGTGGACAAAAACAATATGCTACTATTGTAACTTAAATTTACACAAAGTTTTTAAATTGTTGACAAACTATGATTTTGTAATCAACATAATACGTCTACTTAAAATTCTTGCAAATATTCACATTTACATTTTATTATTTTTGTTGCTAGATCAAGTTTTAGGTTACCTTAATATTACGTGATAAAATTTTCATGAGCAACCCTTAACATAGGTTTTTAATTCTCATTGCACAATATGATCTTTTGCCATCGTATTGAACAATATACACCAAAAATTTTTAGAGGAAACATCAACTTATCACATTAATTTTAGATGCATTTAAATGGTTGGTTTAATCAGGACACACATTTTGGCTGGCAAACTTTTAGGGTGTAACAAAAACTAAACCTATTGATATGATAAATATATCATGCATATATGATAATGAAACACTTTTATTCAAGCTCATTAAATTACTACTCATATATTTTGTACTTGTATAGTATGTAAGCTAGTAGTGGAACAAGACATTAATATGTTATGATACTCATACAAAAGCTAACTAAAAAGTCTACATATGTTGTAATATGTATTTCGTTTAAGCAAACATAAGACTATATTAATACCAAACCAAAACAATCCAAGTTTTATGCAATATTAAACATGTATCATGAGGGAGAATAAGATGTGTATTTGTATGACATAAGCTTCCTATACATAAGATGCTAGAAATCATCTTTAAGTGAACATAAAAGGCCCATATATTGCTTGTCTTGCATGACTAATGCCTTACCAGTTAACAAAAATTCAGGGAACAATTGCACCTGTAAAATGAATGTCTTAGTTATAACACACATAATGGTTAACTTTTCCACAACACATTTAATACAAAAAGAATATCAAATTATGATATTAAAAGACACACTTTTCCATTAATAATAAATGAATAACATGTCTTGACTCAACATTTTGAGGACCTCAATTTTTATTATCAGTGCATGATTTTGACAAGAAAAAATAAGCTTCTTTTCTAGAACATGATGCGTGAAATGAAGTGGTAATGCAAACTGCCACATAAATAGAGTATTAGATTTAAACGTCCTAATTGTGTTATTTCTTTGTAAAAAGGGAAATTTTTGATAATGTTTCTTTTTCAAGCATTGAAGCCTTTCTCCATTATTTAACTTACAAAAACTAAATACTTAAAACTACATTTGCACAAATCTCAACCATTCGTCAGTACTACACAACTCGGATTTGTGATTAACATCCTTGTGGTTAGAACTAGATTTTGTTCATTAGACAATAGCCTTATGTCATTCAATTGTCAAAGGATTGGCATAAAAAATGGAATCCAATTGTCTAATAGATAATTCAATAAACTTGACAGCTCTAGTAATAGTAGTACACTTCTTCTCTCTAAGTTTAAATCTGATCAAATTGAAAATTGACAATCGTAGAGCTATCTAATGGGATTGTTCGCGATGGTATTTCAAGAAATATTGGTAATTTTGTTATTAATGAAACTCTTGTCTAATTATATTAGGTGAGTGCACAAACTGATACTGATATATATATATATATATATATATATATATATATATATATATATATTAATACTAAATTTTTTTATATTTTGAAATGATAAATTTAAATGTAATATTTTTTTTGAATCCAAGATTTTCATAAATGAGATAAGTGTTATGACCTTATTATGCTTCATTACTACATTCCATGATAGCCACATGGCCTTACTTAACCAACTACATGTATATAAATTGATGGACATGCAACTTAAGAAAATCTCACTAATTTTGCATTGTAGCAAATATACTGATCCACTGTATGTCTTACTAGAAGTAATAGAGTTACAAAGTGTCATTGGGATTTTGGATGACATATTAGTCTAATTCATTGAGATGAACCAATTATTAAGCAAGAATTGCACCATTGATTGCATAATATATCATTATAGTCTAATGCTACTAAAGGTGAGTCATTGATGTATAGCATAGCTCCAAAAAAATATTACTTATTTTAGTTAAAAGAACTATCTAATAAATGTAAACACAATTATATTCATAAATAAAATTGGAAATTTTATTTTTACGTTCACAAGGAGTCATGTACGACTTAAAAAAAAGGTTCACTTCCTTCATAGTTTGCAAGATATGTGAAGATTCAACTGCTTAAAAATCAATCCCCATGGCAATCAATTCCTTCTTTTGTTTTGAATTTCCACGTGTTCATTTTGGGTAGGTAAGAGTAGAGTTATTGGATACATAAAACATAAGCCCCTTCACCTGTTAGTTTGGCTTATTCCTTTGTGAAGAAAATTAATTAAAATTTAATACCTTTTCCATTATGGTTCATCATAACATGAGGACTTGAAACCCACTTTGAGCAATAGGAGATCTCTTTGTTCTGCTGGATTATACTATTGGGTACAAAAAAAGGGGTTCAAGTGGGGGATTGACTTTATAGATAAAACATTTTCAAGACTAATTTGTTTGAATAACTAACCAAAGGTATAAAAAAATGTATGTATACATGGTAGTACGAAGGAAATATAAAGAAAAAGTAAAAGTATTGAGACACCATAATTCTTAAGGTGCTTCGAGTCTACCTTCAAACCATCTTCTGTTTTGAATAATCACTTTCTAATCTACTTAGCAATTGTTGGAGAAACATTCGTAATATTCTTAAATTCTAACTACTCTTAGGATACTTTTTTCAAGAAAATATTGTTAGGCTTTACAATATTTATTATGAGGTAAAGCAACTATTTCAAAGACATAAGCATGTTTAGGTAGTTTAATTTAAAGACGGACCTACATATATGCTAAGCCAAAACACTAGAAACAAATGCTAAAACCTTGAACTGAGGAAACCCAACGTCACCATCTTAATAAAATCATATAATAGTTCCTTTAGAAAGGCCTACAACATAGTCTTGATAAAATTCTACATGATTGGCTCAATAAAATCCTACAATATTGGCTTAATATAATCTTATAGCACTAGCTTGATAAAACCAAATAACAAAAACTATAAAATCTCAATAATAGGATAAGAAAATCAAGTAAGAGTTTAATATAAAGTCTTAAAACCAAATTATAAACTAAAAATGGGACTTAATAATTTTACTAAAAAAATTTAAAAGTGATTTGCATTTTTTTCAAGTAATTCGGCATAAAAACTTGTAACTAAGTTCATTTTAGAATAGATGCTTATTAGGATGAGATTGTCCTTGATTAGAAATATTGAATACCATGTCACATCCTTCTTATAATTCTTTCAATTAAGTATCTACTTTTAACACTATGTTTGGATGCCTTTAAATAGTCCTTTCCAAGCTTTCAAATGGCTCCAGGCCTCTTTTATTGGCTATGACACAAACAAGTTAAAACTAATTGTTCGAAGATTCTAAACTAGCACTACTTGTATAATTCACAAATAATGCAAATACAATAGTATACAAATTCACTTTCTACACTAATAATACTTCTATAATCCATCTATCATAAATGTATGATGTTATACAATTTCTTATTTATTAAAAGATCATCTTATATCAAAAAGAATCATACAAATATGAATAAAAAATCTTCTTAAAGCCAAAATTATTAACTTTTAAGAAAATTTGTATGTTGAATGATTACTAACTATAATGCTTCTTAAAATATGCTTATTCTTACATGTTATAATATATTATATTCAAATGTTAAGTTAGTTATGCTCTTGTTATACAATGTTAATTCGATTTCCCATGTCTCAAACTATCACTACTCAACTATGATATCTGCATTTGTATGTAAAGTATATCACACTTATATAACACATCAATTCCGCTTCATATATAACATCACTTAAAATTGAACTTCTAGGCAAACCAATAGTGCATTAGGATGATAATGAGTATTATTGACAAAGGAAGAGTATAGGAAACAAAAGACTATATGAGTTTTCATAGGTAATTTTGTACAAGTATAGTTGGTACTAAGTATGCAATCCTCACCCAATCTTTAATATATTTCTATTCTAACATCAACGAACAATGATGTATAGAATATTTATGTAGACTATCTAAATAGTACACGTACCATGAATGGAACTACAAAAATGAAAAAATGGGTTAAAAAATGTTTAAGCATATCCACTTAGTTCTCATTGAAACTTAAATATTGCTAAAACTTTCTTATATGTTTTAATATTGTATTATTAATGATAATGATTCAATAATGATCTTATCTAAGAGATGCTTTAGATTATTATTCCCCTAGTGATAATTGTAGTTTGAACCCCAATGCCATTGTTAGAATTGCTTGAGTTAGTTAATCAAGGTCTCCACATAAATAACCTATTAAACCTTGTGATGCTTCATTTGAAATCATTTAACGAAGAGTAAAGATAAATAAACAACACAACATTTTTGTTGTCATTGTAGAAGTGGGGCGATGATCATATGCAATATAATTTTTTTTTCTAGGAAAAAATTCTATTATTTGGAATATGATTACAACACATAAGTTCTATGACAAATGTTTCTCAAGACTCTCATAAAACCAATTTTCTGCAAAAAATGGTTACTATTGAACTACTTTATACGAATTGGAAATTCTTGTTATAGTTCTCCATTTGAATGTGATGTCAATCCTAGTGAATAATGATTTGGTCCCTTTTTTAATTGGTGTGCTAGATTGTCCTTGTCTAATATGTCTCTTATGTGAATTGTAAAGTACTAAAACTATTTGGCAACATATTTACCTAATGTGTATATTACTATGGAACTTATTTGTTAAAGTCAATTAGTTTGGCATCTGATTCACATGGAGTTCGACCTAAGTTTCTTAGCAAGCAGTTACTTCATGTTTGGCTCTTTAATTATTTTTATCAGTGTAGTTGTGTGATTTAGAGTTGTACTAGTTTAATTAAATAATTAGTCTAGGAAGTCGATCACTATAGATTAGCCATATATGATTATTTGTAGAATCGATTAGTATCTACAAGACCTGGGTCCGTTTGATATCTGAAGAAATTAGTCTAAATGGAAGTCTGAGTGCATAGAACCTAATGTGAACATACTATATCAATGCCACATGAAATCATAAATGTTTAAATACTGTATATGGAATGGACAAATAAGACCCATTTATAGAACATTTTAGCTTGAGGTGAACCAAAGTATTGCCCAACTTCAAATTTGATATTATCTTAAATATCCAATTGATCATTGTCACAACAAAATCGTTGTTCAAGTAGATTTTCAATCATTTACCTGTTGTGAATATTCTAATTGAATTAATGCTTTGATTTGCTGAGGAAATTGGTCGGTGCTCCAGTTACATGTGTTATGGAAATTTGTAGCAATTTTCATAGGAGAATGAACTATCATGTTGGCATCTATTGCCTACGAGCTTCACTTAAAATTGTATTACTGCGATACCTTGTTTGTTCAAGTTCTATTAGCCTTGAATATATGTTAACATAACTTATGCTAATTCTATAAGAGTCCTTATTATCCATGTCAAAGATTATGAAACATATATTTTCCTCAAAACACTAACATAAGTGTTTTTCAACAAAATGAAATGTGACATCAAATCTACTTCTTTTTTCCTTTTGGTTAAGGTAATAAAATTGTTTACGTCTACAATCTATAATTATGGCTTCAACAAGGACACAATTTTTTTTGTAGCAATACTATGATTATTTTCCTTAAAAGGGTTGGCTATTGATGGTTCCAAAGTATTTTGAATATATCTAACCTCCCCTTTTTGAAATGATGGATATAATCCCAATTAATAAATTAAAATATTTTTCTTGGTTTGCCAAATAAATGAATGGATGATGAATGTTTTACAACATTAAGTTTTTATATTGCAAATGATTTGTTATGTTGTTGCATTAACACCTTCATATATCTTTTTTTGTCACCTTCCAAATATTCAAGTATCTCCAAAGTGGTATGTCTTACATTGTTTCCTTAAATGCAAATCTCCTAAGAAATTTTTGCTTCCTTTGTTTTAATGTCGTAATGAAAGAAACCTTCCTTTGAAAATGAATCCAAATGGACATTCCATTAAAAGCCTATGTATGTATAAAAAATCTAAAAGCAAGGTCAACTATATCCTCCTTTAGATAATATAGAATATTTTGCATCAAGATGTGGAACTTCTTGAACTAATTTGGAAACATAGCAAATTGTTAGTGAAATGCAAAGTAGCATTGACATCTAAGTTGGATATTTAGAATCCCATATCATCTTAAAAAACATATTCATTAGTGCTTTTCTTCCAAATTTCCTTCCATGTAGATTTAAAGCTGAACAAATTCTCATTCTATTATTTCCAATAAATGAAACTAGTTACTTTTGATTAGAACATTAGATTTGCTGTTAGCTCTTGATTTTTTTGAAGTAGCTGTAATGCCACATTCATCACATCTACCCATAAGTTTTATTTTTCCATCAAATTCTAATTCTTTTTATTGCATAATCCTAAGTAATCTCATTTAGACTTCTAATACTTAACAAATTTTCCTCTATTGGCTAACATAATTTGTCCCATTTAAACCAATGATGTAAAAGAATACTAACATTGTCCTCACACAAATTTGTGTTCAACATCAACTCTAGCCTATGAATCATATGATTTAGATGGTGAGCGGACATGAGTGAATGCTTTGGAAGGACATTTAAGACATCTTAGATAACAATCATTTTGCCTCCCATTAATAGTAAGCTTTTTCTCCTTCCAACAACTTTTCTTTACCCTTTTATATAATATGTTTAAAATTTCTAAATTTCTATCTCAGGTTAAAAATATGACTATCCAAGGAAACAAATTGTATATTATCTTGCTTAAAATATAGTATTTTTCCTATCCTTTGAGTTGAAACTGATGGCATTCTACTACCAAGGTAGATTGTTGATTTAGATAGATTAACCTACATTATTGCCAATAACTTAAAATGTTCAACCAATCTATGAATAGATTTCATATGTTTGCAATTTCCGTTATTGAGCAAATCTTACCACCTATAGAGTTGAGCTATGATATTAGGGCATAGCCTTGACAGGCAACACAAAATTGACTTTTCTGTGTCTCAAATTATTGCTTGAAAACCTCGATGAATTCTTCCTTTTTTGTAAAGTGAGGTGGTTACTGGATTAGGTTGTCCTTCTGCATGCCTCAAGACGATTAAAAAAAATCTTTAGGGAGAACCATTGCCTATTATTGATATCCATGTTCTACCAATACTGATCCCAAATAAACCTCAAAACTTGGATGAAAATTGAGACCTTTATAAGAAGCTAAATATAAATTCCAATGACAATGTTTTAAAGGCATTTTTAATGTCAATTTTGAAGATGTAGATTTTACCTATCATTTTGTAGTTAGTCAATATTATAAACTCTTAAAGTATTAGAATGCCATGAAAAGGATCACATCAAAGAATCAATCCTACTTACATTTATGAAATAATCTTAAGCAAGAATGTTTGCTACTAATTGCTTAGCATTTTGCATAAGAATTTGAGTGAAATTTACATATGCTTATTGGCTTGAAGTGTTGTTTTGTTATACCAGATTAAATTATTGGGGAGAGAACTAGATTTACATTAGAAAGGCTATTAGGAATTAAACTACTTACTTAATAAGAAACTTTTGGCTATTGGAAGGTGATTTCATGTAATTATTTTCCAGTAATGTGTGATGAAAATTTAATTTCAACCTTTTGGACTAGTAATTGTCTCTTTATCAAATTGAAAAATAGTATCCTAGATCTTTTCAATGGTGAACTTCTTCTTAAGTAGTCTATTTTTCCTCCTCTAAATGAATTTGGAGAATGTTTTTTAAGATATCCTTCTCATGTTTTATTTCCTTCTTAAAGAGGAGTGATCGAGAAGAACTATAAGGCACTTTTCTATATGTACTTATTCCTTGAGAACATTGTTCCATTTAAATAAGTAATACTTGTGATGTATAGTTGATTCCCTTTCAACAATATTCCCTTATCTTTTAGCACTAGAAGGCTTCTTCTATGGAAAGTTCAATTGTATGCCTGATTCTACATTCTTCAAAAGTGTTCTCTTAAAATATTATTTCACATTCCTTCACATTGTCTTCAACTTATTTAATTTATTTGAATATATCTATAATGTGTTTTGTCCCAATATCTTAGGATATCCTTTAAATGCCTCTGTTTAAAAGCAAATACTTTCATCTAGTTAAGAGAAATTACCTTTAGTTCTTTAAAAGTCTCCTAGAAATTTTAACTAAAAGTACACATACTTTGGAGCCTTTATTGCTTTGGTCAAATTTTGTGATGTTTCTTAAAATGTAGTAGCATGAGAGTGTGATAAAAAACCATTTTCATTGAAGGATAAACTTTTTTAGTTGAAAGAAGGTTCATGTAATCTCTATTAGTTTAGAGCCTATCTAACCTTTTCCAAACCCCTGTCTCTATCCATCCACCAACCCAGGAGTTATAAGATCCCATAAAGAATAATTATATGAGCTTATATATGTTGATAAAATATATGAAATATTGTAAGGCTTTTAGGTATGGGTTTGAGCTACACAAATATTTTGTTATCAAAGTAAACACATTAAATTATCACCAAACCAATTATGGGAGATTCATATTTTCATTGCTATTAGTTAATTGGCTTATGAGCCCATGGCTCTAGTACTTATTAAATGCCATATAAATAAAAGTACTATATATATTGGACTAAGATGTTTGATTTTAATCTTATAAGTTCAAATACTACTTCCCATTTAAATGTTGTCACAAATCAATTTTTCATTACCAAGAATGAAATATGTTTTTCGGTATATTCCATGAAGGGTTTGAAACTAACTAAGCTTCTATCATCCTATAATTTACTTGTTCCATTGGATGGAATAGAATCACTAGTAAAACTTTGTGCACCATGAATTAATGTTTCATGCATGCTATAAATTTGTGCTTCAAAGTGCCATTGATATTCCACTAATCCATAACATTCTTTGCTATTCTCTAAGTTTTTTTCTTAAATTGGAGTGGAGTAGTCCTACTTTATATAAATGAAAAGTTGTTTGTGAACTCTCTCAAAATTTACTGCAATTTTTTTTCCTTTCTAATCTAAAATTCATACTTTATTTCTTTTTGGCATAGTGACCTTAAAGGTAAAAATGGGTACTCTAGACCTATCATTTGGTAATAGCTACGTCATCCAACTGACTGTTTTATACTTACTATGAATTAGCTACATGACCAAATCATTGTCAAGGACTGTAAAGTTTTATGTGTCATTTCATTTGTCTTTTACTACTAAATTTTTCCTCGTGATTCCTAAGTTAGAAGTTATTATACTCCAGTTTTGTTTTCTTCTATTGAATAGCCATATTAGTTTGATTCCCTATTCTACTTTTATTTCCTTTTCCTATTTTTTCAAACTATACTTCTTATATATTAATCATCTTATCATCTTCAACCTTTAACATTAAAGCACTTGTCCCAAAATTTGCTTCCCTGTAGCAATTAGGTGACCTTATTGGTAATAATGAGAAGAATGATGGCAATTTATCACACTCAACCACATGCCAATGAAGAATTAAGAAACCACCTTAGTCTTTATTTTAATTCTCCTTAGTTGTTCTTTCATTAGATAGACATCAAAGTAGACCTTTGCTACATATTCCATGGTAGGTTTTATTGTGGATGTATCTATTTTCAATGATTTTTCAATTTTAGAGGCAGTTTAGAACAAAGCCAATTTATTGAACTAATGAATGGGTGAGTTCTTGAAGAACAACCAGGCTAGTGCTATTGATTATTTCTTATTCAGATGAAAGGTTTGAAAATATTTGAAAACAAACATTTGGTAATCCATAGTTTGTAATGAGTGGCTTAGCTTGCATCAAACAAGATAATCTTTAGTTTTAATTGACTATAAGATGTGTTGTGTCTGGAGCAACATTTTTCACCTTGTTTTAAAAAATGAACAAATGCATCACTTTATAAAAAGCTTCCAAACTTGGCCTCCTAAAAGCAAATTCCTAATATGTGCGAATTTGAAGTATTCTAATCTCTATTTAACATTCGTAGCGTCAAATATTATTTTATGTTCTCTTTTGTACAAAGAAAGCATTTTAATTTTGGTTGATGATTTTGTACTCACCCCATCAACACATTAGTAATGATTAAGGGGAAAAGGAACCAAAACCCCTACCATTCTAGCCTAAATATAGCTTGGCATTCATAATTAAAATTATGAGCTTAGTTGATTTTTAAGAATGTGCTAAACTATGTAGGTGTCCCATAAAACAATTATGCCCTATGGAAGAATGATCATTGATAAAGTGTAAAGCAATTTGCTAGCATCACTTCTCACACCACCATCATGGCGCTTCTCTGCCTAGTCCTTATGTCAATCCCTATCTCCCCATTTCCCAATTCCAAACAAAGATGAAAGTTACGAAATGGTAGAACACAACTTTCCTTAAACAAAACCAAGGGTTGGCTTATATTGTATAATCAAAGGAAAATGAGCAACCAATAAAAATCATCTTTAATTGTATAAAAAATTTATTTTGATTTGTGGTAGTATATATATTGATTTCTTTTTTTCACTTGAGATGAAGACTGAATGTGTGGAAAATATCTTATGTTCCATGAAGATTACTTAAACGATGAGGAGGAGGATTAAATCTTCAATCACAATTAAACCATTTTCTTTCATAGAAAAGCATGGTTCTCCTTCAAATATGACTGCCAATATGGAAAATATTTCAAAGAAATAATGTGATTAATTGACCATTGCCAATGGCCATAAATTTCAAATTTTGTTCAAACATAACTAGCCATTAGAGACAAATTGGAACAACACTTATAATTTATCTGGTCTAAAAGGCAATGCATTTCCCTTAATTTCTTTGATTTTAATGACATATTGATGCGTTTGACTCAACATACCATATACCAATGATTGATGAGCCATAGGAGAAAAATGACTCTCATATATAATCCTTTACTCGACGGCTTGGTTATCCACTTAGCAAATGCTAACATCAAGTTCATTACATTAGAAGATATGTACTCACACAAGTCGAGGTTTTCCTAACTTATTTCAAATTTGAAATTATGATTAATTAAATTTGTTTAGTTAATGAATGTATATATTCTTAGGAGACGTCAGAGGAGTACTTTTTATTTGGATCTAATAAATGCATGCATCATGATTGCTATCCTGTTGTGATATATTGGTGATGTGCCCTGATTTAATTTTTAATAACAAAAGAATGCTAAATAATTGATGTTACAACATTTTTGTGTACTTATTTTCGATTACTAAATGTTACGGAATTGATAAACTTAATTTTATATAAATTTGTATTACTAATTAATAAAATGGCTATTATTATTTATTAAAAAAAAGTAAATTTAATATTTTTAATGCTCCAAAATTTTTTAAATCGGAGAAATAAATTAAAAATATATAACAATGAGTAATATCATTAATAGTAATGATTAAATTTTTATTATTGTCCTTTAATACTCATAATATTTTTTATTGTTAATAAAATAGATTTATTTTCATTAATTATATTTAATCATATGATAATAAAAATTAAATTTTATATCATTTTTATGAAAATTGTTAACAATTATTAATGATGTCATTTAATAGTAGTACAATTATTCTTCAATAATATGTAATTATAATCTTATTATAAGATTAATAAATGATAACTTAAATAATGAATTGATTTTATTGTTATGTTTTGTGTGCTATAAAAATCTTTTGTATTAGAAAAATTTATAACTATGGATAAGTTAATAAGTATTTTACTCATGCAAAAAATTTTCATCCATAATTATGATATTAAAATTCTAAACTAATTTGGAAATTTATTTTTTTATAATTAAAATAAAATCCTATTGTCATTTATTTTTAAGAAAGTAGTTATAAAAACTTTATTAGTATTATGTCATTTTTTTTATTATAATTATGCCAATCATTATTTGTAAAAAAATAAAATGCATTAACTAATATCCTTTATGCAAAGTTTTCATTTTATTCTCTATCATTTGTTTTTTCTTAATATTTTTTACATACTAAGAGGTGTTTTCAAAAACGTTAAAAATTCATATTTTTGTAGTTTTGATTTATAAGTGAAATTAATCTCTTTCTTGTTGTTATGTATTATTATTATTTAAAAAATATATCTCAATGGTTAACCTGATTAACTTTTAGATAAAAATGATCACTAAGAACCATACAATTAGAACATGATTAAAAAATTTTTTAAGAACGTATTCTTCTTTAATTTTTTTCATAATTCTAATTTAATAGTATATCAAAAAACATCAAACAATAGTAATGAAATTATTATAGAGTGAGTATTTTGAATAACATAATAATATGAAAAATAAAAGTTGGCAAAGAAAAAGAAGTATAAGGAAAAATGAAGAGAATAAGATGATTGATCTATAGAATTAAAACAAAATGTTCAAAGAATTTTCAAAAGGGAAAGGATTAAGAAAAAATTTAGAATAATAGCAATAAAAATAATAATAATTATAAAAGAAAAAATGAGAATTTTTTTAACAAATAATTAATTATTTAAAACTTTATTCCTAGTCATTCATAAAGATAATAATATTTATAATAATTATCTTCACAAACTTATGAGTCTAGTTTATGCATAATTTGTTATTTTATAATGTTCTAATAATTGGTATTTTTTTGAAAGTAATTAACTTTTTGTATTTTTTGTTACAATTTTACATAATATATATTCTTACTATTATGGTACTGAAAGTATAAGTTAATTAAGTAAATAGTTACAGCTATTATATGAAAATCTATTAACTAATTTAAAAATAATTACAATACATTAAATAATTTGATATATTTATTAATTATTTGAATGCTTACCTTAGTTTTAGTTAATTTGTAAATAAAGTCCATTTCAAAAAGAATATTTTTCATGTAATATTGAGTTTATTTGAAGATTTGTTTTTTCATCTTAATGGAAGTATTTATGATATTTAAGAAATTATTTTTTAAAAATAATTTAAAAAATTTTAGTCAAGTTTTCTATTTTTTTTCTTTATTAGTATTTTATTTCTTTTGTTTTTTTATTCATTTAACTCATATTGTTTTTTTATTTTTTCTTGTTTCTCATTTTCTTTTTATAAATAGATGACAAATATTTTGAAGGTAACTATAAAGCTATTTGTGACAAAATGGTAGATGAAAAAAGAGAAGAAACAAAGAAGTGAGACAAGAGAGAGATGAATGTGACATACAAAGAGTAAGAGAGTGACAACATAAAAAGTAATAAATAGAATAACAAAAGAAATGGAATGCAATCAGAAAGAGGGAGTAGGACTAAATGAAAAGAAAAAAAGAACAAGGTGAGAGAGAGTGAGGGGTTGTTGGAATAAGATATACTCTTTTAAAAGAAAAAAAGAAGGAGATTAAGATTGGAAAAAATTAATAAATGAGATAAAAGGAATTGAGATTGGGTTGTAATGAGGAAAGAGAGAGTGAGAAGGGAATGAAAGGAGTGAGAGGAGAGTTAGTGATAATGATACAAAGAAATTAAGAGATTATAAATAGCTACAAAAGAAGGGCGAGAGTAAGAGTGATTGTCATAGAGAGAAAACAAAAGATGACGAGATGGAAAGAAGAGCCAAATGGAGACAAAGCTAGAGTTGAGAAAAAAATTTGGTGACAATGATGGAATAAAAGATCAATGTTGGGAAATCATTGACAGAGGATAGATTTTGTGTTTAGTAAAAGAGAAAAGACACAAAAAGTTTGAGGCAAAGAAAAGATAAATGGGAAAAGGGTCCCAATTGGAATAGTTAAAGTGTGAAGGGAATAGAGAGATGATAAAGAGAGCACAAGAGGGACAAAATGATAAAGTAAAATATAAAAAGATATAGAGAAGAGAGAGATTTAGAAATAGAAAGAAAGATAGGGTGTTAAATAATGTTATTGATTGGGAGATATGGTTAATGATAAGGAAAGGGAAAGATTGACAATAGCAAAAGAGAAAGAGAGTAAAGTAGATGATGGAGAGAAAGAAATAACAAGAATGGATAATACAATTATGAAAGCAAGGGAAAGGATAGATAAGAAAGAAATTTAGCAGTTGGAGTAAAAGAAATGATTTAAATCCTTATTAAAAAGTAAACAAAAAAGAAAAAGAAATGAAGCTCAAGATAGGGAAGGGTAGAGAGAGTAAATAGAAATACAAAAAGTGAATAGAATTTAGTGAATGAGACATTAAGAATGGTAAGGAGATAGAGATATTTAGAAGTCGGAGAAAATGCACTAAAAGATAAAAAAAACAAAAGGAAATGTTGAAAGTATTGGTATGCTTTACATTGACATAGCATACAAAAAATAATCAAGCCAGATCAAGAATCGGGAGAGGGAAAGATGAGAAGTCGATGAAGAAGGGTGATAAATATGAATGAAGAAAGAAAAAGAGGAAAAAAAAATTAGTATGAAAAAAAGCATCATTATGATGGGGATGAGACGTGCAAGAATAAGAGGCTACAACAGAGATAAAAAAAGTATGAAATCATGTAATAGTAAGAGAAAAGTGTGAGAGAAGTGGAGATAAATATAAGAGAGTGATAAGAGTTGGCGAAATTTTAATAAAAATAAAAAAAATTATCAATATCAAAAGTAGAAGGAGATGGAGAAAAATAGATTATAAGGAAAGGTTAGATGCAATTATGAGATCATAAGAGAGAGAAATTAGTGACATAAAACTAAGTGAGAAGTATCATAAGAAAAATGGAGTGAATAAGGGGAAGGTTTAGAAGGTGAGAGAAAGAAATCAGGAAGTGAGAAAGTGTGAGGGGTCATAGAAATATATGAAGACAAAAGCAATGAATTCGATTTAAACTGCCACAAGAATAAGTTAGACTCATATAAATAGATAAAGAAAGAAAATGCAAGGTATAGCAGAAGAGACTAAGAAATGGGTAAAGGGTCATGAACTTGATACTGAGAGCTAGAGATTTAAAAAATTAAGAACTACAATTATTCCTAAAATTAATTTTTAAATAACTGCTAATAATAATTATTTTTATAATTAGATTAAATAATATTAATTATTTTAATTATTACATAATAAAAGGCTTAAATTATTTTTATTATTAATTAACACTATTGTAATCAATGATTCTCACTAAAACTATTGATGAAAATTATTAGGAATTTGTGTTCCTATAATTAACACTATTGCTTTTATTATAATAAAAATTGTTTATTAGAATAAAACTAAATAATAGTTATGAGTGTAATGATTATTATTCTTTCCATGATGATTATGGTAATTAATTCTTATAATTATAATAATGAGTTATTAAGAAAACTTTCGAATTACATTTACAAATAAATATTTATGTTAGTGTTCTTATTACATTGATTATTTATTAATATAAATATTCAAAATAATTATGTGATGATTAATTCATTAAAATTATAAGTAATGTTTTATTTGAATATTCATTATTTTCATGTTTTTAACCATTATCATGATAATGTTGAAAAAAATTATTAGTCAACTATTGTAATTTATTAACAACCATTAATGTTTTTAAATTTCCTCTAATAGGTTATTTTTAAACATTATGCAGTTCTTTTTGTATCACTAAGTTTTTTAAATAACATATAATAAGATTATGGGACTTAAAGGTAATTGTTAACATGAAATTAGATTCAAAAGTAAAAAGATTTTTTTAAATCACTTTTTTGATCAAATAATTTTTAATAATAATTTTTAAAACTAAGGAAAATATATTCTTAAAAAGTAATACTAATCCTTAGGAAATGTTGTGATTAATAAAATTAAAGCAGAAATTTGGTTGAAAAACAGAATAATTTATGAAAGACTTGTAAAAAAAGGTGAAAAAAATGGGAAAAGAATTAGTAAATGACAAGAAATAAAAAAACTTCTCGAACATGGAATTGTAAAAAAAATAAAATAAAAAAGGAGAAAAATAAATTGATATTATTAATTAATAAATTACATTACAAAACTTATATATTATTAATAAAAAATAGTCATTTTTTCTTTGTAGATTAAATTACAATTTATTATTTGAGAGGCCTAGAAATTTTTTAGTTGTCAAATTAATTAGAATTATTGTGAAAATTTTTAACCATAGTTGGTTTATGTCCTACTTTATTTTAAGTAAATTATATTTATGGTTATTATTATTAGAAAAAAATATTCAATATGTAATCTCATTACTATTACCAACAATAAATGAATAATATTGTGAATATTGTACAATTATTATAATATATTGATTATTTTGTCACAATTACTAGATATAATTATAAATGTATTTTTGTTACTAGTTATAATTACTAATTCTAATGTAACAAAACTTATTGTTATTATTGTTATTATTTTAATTATTTTATCTTTATTAATTGTTTTTGTTTATTTCATTCTATCCTCAATATTTATGGTAAGGACAACTTTAATAATTAGTCATACTAATTTCATAATGTAATGGTTATTGTTATAAAAAATATGAATTACACACTAAATACTACTTACAACAATAACAAGATTTTGACAAAGTCTTTAATATTAGAAATATAATAATTATTAATTGATATTCCTTGTATTTAAATTGCAATTTTTCTAATTTTGAATTAGTATTTTAAAAATTTAAACAATATCATAGTTAAATGAACTATATAAATAAGGAGTGAATTATAGAGATTATGTGCCATAGATGGGTGCCGTAGCGATAACAAATTAATAACAGATAAAGGAATAACAGAATAAACGAGAGAGATAGGTAAGCAGAAGAGGTTAGAGAAATAAGAATAAAGATGGCTAATTAGTAGAGAAAGAAGGAAATAGCCAGATAAAAATTGGCAGAATATGAGAATAATGGAAGATAAGGGGAAAGAGAAAGAGGGGATAAGAAAAGAGGGACAAGAGAAGGAATTAAAAAATTAAAAGAAGCAATGAAGGATAGAAATAGTAAGAGGGAGAGAGAGATTAAAATAATTATAAAATAAAAAATTGAAGGGAGAGGATAAAAGAATTAAGAGAAAAAACAGTGAAGGAGCATGTAAGGGAAGTGAAACAAGGAAGATATAGAGAATAGTAAGAAGAGAATTAGGTAAATGGAATGAATGATAACGAGAAGGAGAGCAATGGGGACAAAACTCCTAAATCAAAAGTAGGAGATAAAAAAAAGAGCGATAGATTTATGACAGGTGGACAAGTGCTAATAGAGTGCTGTAGAAAGTTATGAGGGATGGGACAAACAACAAAACAGAAAAAGAACCAAGATAGAGCAAGAAAGAAAAAATGAAAGAGAAGGAAATGTGTTAATTGATAGTGTAATCAAGAAGTGCAATAAGTGATGTTGGGAAAATATTTTGTAACATAGTGAAACAAAAAGGAGGGAAGAGATATGGAAAGAAGATAAGACAGAGAAGAGCATGGAGTGAGATGAAGAAGATTAAGCTAGGGACATAATGAGATATAATGTGTGAAAGAGATTATAGATAAATAACAAAAATATAGAATGATTAAGAAAAATAAAGAGTGTAAGTGATTGAAAGGAAAAAATGTGTGCTAAGAGATAGAAATGGATGACATATAGAATGATAAAAGAAGTGTGATTGACGATTACTATAAGAGACAAAAAAGAAGAGAAAGTGGATGGGAGAGAAAGCTAGTGAGTAAAGAGAAAGATGAGAGTGACTTATAATTATGCGAGAAAGACAAGAAAAGGAGAAATAAATAGAAGTAAAAGTTACAGAGAATAGATAGCACATAGAATAGTAGAGGTAGAATAGAATAGGGAACTAAAAGAAATAAAGAGAAAAGCAGACTAGGGGAGAGAAAGATGTGGAGAATGGGAGAGATTTAAAAATAGAAAAGATAACAAGATGTACAGAGAAGTTGGAAGGGAAAATTGATACATAATAAGGATGAGGATGGATTGGGAAAAGATTAGAGATATAATAAAAGTGTGCCAAAGATGTAGAGCAATAAAATGAGAAAAGAAAAGTCAATGTGGTCAAGTTGATAGATTGATAAGAAAGTGGTCAATATGATTGTCAAACATAGAAGCAAAAAAGATATGATTAAACAAATAAAGAGTGAAGACAATCAAATAAATGTAAATAGATTCATGGATACCTTCAAAGTTCTATAGAAAAAAGTGATTAAAAGAGAAATATATACATAAGTAGTGAGAGGAAGAGAAGGGTGAGGTACAAGACTTAGAAAGAGAGAGTGGAAAATAGAAAGATAAAAAAGAGAGAGAGAAAAGAAATAAATACTGATAAAAATGCAATAGGAAGACACATGTATTGATCAAGGTGTACAGTGACAAAATACAAGAGAGAGAGATAAAGTGATATGAAGAGAGAAGGAATTAAATATAGAGAGAAAGAGAGAGTAAGGACCAAAAAAAAGGTAGAAAATAGAAAGAAGATGGACAATCAATTAGAGGGAGAGATTTGCTGACTAGAAGTGAGAAAACAAAAATGATAAATAAAAAGTAATGAGGGAGATATATACTTGATTAGGGAGATTTAGGTGCAAGAAATGAATAAAAAAAGGATGGGAGAGAAATAACAGAAAAGTGGCATGGAACATAAAGAAAGAATAGTGTTAGCAGGATAATGAGATTTTCAAAATAGGAAAGATAAAGTGAAATAGATATATAGAGATGAAAATCAAAGATGGAATAAAGAGAAAGGAAGAATGAAAAAGAAGATTATTGTGAGAGAAGATAAAGAAAGAAAAAAGGGGAAAGAATAAGAAATAGATCAATGAAGAGATGAAGAGGAAAGGCATCAAAGATAGAATGAAGGGAAAGTGTAGAGAGGTAAGATAGCAAAAAGAAATATATGAAGGTGATATCGAGAAAATCCAAGAGTGAGTATAGTTGCAACATCACATAGATCATGCGAATGTTCTACTTAGAGGTGTACAAACATTATTTTAACTTAGAGCCAAGCTCGTATTGTATTTAATTCCTTTTAAGTTTGTTTATCACTACCTTTGTTGGTTTGGTTATGTTAGACAATTGTTCATTATCATATTTTAGTTTTTATCATACTTAATTTATTTTGCATTCAATTCAACTAGTTATACTTTATTTTAACTTGTTTGCAAGTTAGCTCAAAGTTCTTCAAGTATTTTAAACATAAAATTCAATTTTTGCAATTGTTCTAATAGTTCAAATTTTTGCTAATGAAAAATTTGATTAGATTGACTTAAATTACTCTTTATGACTATTTCGTTCTTTGGTTGCTCATTATTACCAATGCTGTTGTACCACCTTATCTGACCCAACCATCAACATGTGCCAATTGACATGGACCAATGAAACAAGGTCGACCCTAGAACCTGCATCGTTCTGCATTAGAATCTCTCAAGCGTAGCATCACCTTGCTAGCTATCCTATTGACTTTAAGTTTAAAATGTTACATTACACTAGTTCAATTTATCTCATTTCAATATTCATACATATTTTCTTAAAATTAAAATAAGAATTTATTATTATTTATCCTTATTTAAATTTGTAGGTTGGAGTAATTCCTAAAAAATGTTCTATCTAGATAAAAGGAACATCAATAGTCTCATGGAGATGAGATCCATTGAGTAAAATATTTTTTTAGACTTTTTTATTTGTATCATCTTTAATAATTAAGGATCATGTTGTTGATTTAGTTATGATAATATATAAATCTAAATATACTCATAATAACTATCCCATTACTTTGATTTGATTTTTTTACCTTTATATAAGTTTATCCCATTTTAGATTTAGTTAATTTTACTTAATATTTAAATAATGTTTTTTATTATTTAATATTGCTAGGATTGTTATTTAACAGTAATTCAAAATAAGGTATAATCAGAATGAAACAAATGTCATTAGACTTATCATGATGAGATATATCCAATTAAAAAATTTGTTTTAATTTTTTTAAATGTTTTATTTTCTAATATTTTAGAACTTTTTATGAGATATTTCAATTAAAATAGATTTTATGATCAAGGATGTCACACCCAGTCTCTTAAATATCTTGTAATGTTACTTTCTTCAATAAGTTTTCTATTTCTTTAATGTTTTTATAATTTCTTTATGTTGTAATTTAATTATAAATGTCATCTTCTATGTCTTTTATATCACAATGATTTTATTACATTATAATACTTTAATTTATCTAATTTTAGTTGTAGTATATATTTACTTAATATTGATATAATATTCTATCATTATCTATGCATATTTACAATAGTAATTTGGAATAATTTCAAACAAGATTTGATCAAAACAAAAACAAACATCGTTGGATTCACTTCAACAAGATCTAAAAAATTGAAAATTCCTTTTTCACTTCTTAAAGTACTTTATTTACCGAGTTTTGGGATGCTTTACAAGATATTTAATATAAATCTAAATCTTCTATAATGTGACATTTACACCACTTCAATTTTGTTATACTACATCATTTTAGTTTATCTTATTTTAGCTTTAATATATATTTACTTAATATTAAATACCTAATTTTTTTATTTATGCTTATTTTCTTTATCAGTTAAAAAAATCAAAACATGCTCTATATGAGAGAGTACAAATCTTTAGACTCATCTTCACAAGCTATATCCAGTCAAACACTCATTTTTATATTTTTAAATATTTAATTTTTTATGTTTTGGTTACATTTTTGCATAATATCATTTTGTATTGTATTTGATGATTGAGTCTATTGTAATCAATCTCCTTACTTCCTTAGAATGCAAGTTTTCATCTCAATATATCTCATCTTTTAAAAAAACAATTCATTGATTTGTTTGTATTAATTTTTGATTTTAAATCCCTTGCCTTTCTACATTACGTTACCTCAAATTTTTCACATTGTGTTGTTTCAATTCATATCATTTCAACTTTAATATATATTTGATGAATATGAAAATGAAAAGTAATTATTATATTGCTTTATTTAATTTTGTAATTCTTAATAATTCCAAATATGGCTTGATTAGGATAAACCAAACTTCACCAAGCTTGTTTCGATGAGATCTATCCAATTAAAAATTAATTTTGTTATATTTTTAAATGTTTTCTTTTCTTCGATTTTTACACTCTTTACAAAGACATGTCTATTCATAACATATTTTATAATCATGTAAGTTGCACTTCATCTCATTAATATGTTTGAATGCAACTTCCCATATATGTTATCAATTATCATCATATTTATCATTTTTAATTCCTTATATTACAATTAAATTCTAAATCTTCCTTCAATTGACCTTAGAATTTTAATCTATATTTAATTTTTATTAAAATAATAATTTTTTATTATTGAAGCTTTTGCAAAATAGAAATTCAACGTTATTCAAAATGTGGTCTAATCAAGAGAAAAAAATGTCATTGGACTCATCTTAAAGAGCACTACCTAATTAAATGTTTATTTTTTATATTTCAAAAATTTTATTTTCTATAGTTTTCACATGTTTTATGAGGCATTTTCTTCATACTTTATTTGAGGATAGTAGGCATTACACTCGATCTCCTTATAGCCTTTTAATTCCAATTTTGAATAAAATTTATCTCAATTTTTTATTTTTTTTATATGGTTATATTGTAATGAAACTCTAATTTTTCACTCAAATGTCCGTTCCCTCATTATAACTTGGTGATATTACATTGTTTTCATTTACTTAATTTCAGTATTAATATATTTTAATATTAAAGTAATAATTATTTTTATTTATGCTTATTTAACTTGACACTTTTTTATAATTTCAAATGAGATCTAATCACTATAAGACAACTACCATTAGACTCACTTCATTAATTTCTATCTAAGTAAATAATCATATTCATATTTTTAAAAATTTTACTTTATAGGTTTTTTAATAAACTTTATGACACATTACGATTTGTATTTTATTTAGCAATCAAAGATGTAGCACGTAATTCTCTTAGTATCTTGGAATGCAACATTCTTACACATTTTTTCTTGTTTTCACTAACGTCTTCTATTTCATCATACAACTCCAAAATATTAATTCACCTCTAGCGTAATCCTTTGCACCATTTTTGTTGGTTGCATTACATCATCTCAATTTATTTATCTTCTACTTCATTATAGATTTATCATTCAATTGTGTTCAATAATACCCATATTTATAGACATTTTTAATGACAAAAAACACTTGGTAAACTAACTGATTAGTCATTTCTAATTTAAGTAAAAAGTCCATCATATAATATTAAATAATAAATTATAAAAAACTCAATGTCTTGAATGAATTGCTAAAAGAGCAATTGGATCCTAGAACATTGGATCTTGAAAACTTCTTTATTTGATGAATATGGTTAGAGAAACACTTTTCAAAAATTAGGATTTAATTTGGACCATTTGATTTGAATTTGTATTTGACATCCAAACTTACTTCGCATGCGCAAATAAAAACATTGATTTGGAGACCACAAAATTGTATGATTAAATGGTGGATTAAAATAAGTGTTCTAAAATGGCAGATGTCATTAGGATAATTTGACCAAGTAATTGTAGTGATCAATTTACCAATTTGGACCGATTCATGTTAAACTGGCACAAATTTTAAAGCAACATTAAATGAGTGATGGACAATTATGTCTTTATGTGAGTTATCCTCCATTATGAATTTTGTATATTGTTTGGGGATACCTACACCCTTGCTTTCCTCTAAAAATTAGTTGTTTAAATTATTTAGTTATCAGTCAATCCAAAATAGTTCAAAAATTTTGGGGGTTATTTCCTTGGCATGAAAAGTGTAGTTAAATAAAATTTTGTACTTTGCTCTAACTTGAGACTTTTGGTTCTTATTAGAAATACATTTCTCTTATTTGCTATTTTAATTAAATAATCATTTTTTATTAATTAAGTATTATAAGAAAAATATATTTTTTGTAGCAAGTTATTGAAAAAAAGATTTTTAAATATATGATTAAGAATAAAAAAATATTTGGACAACTAACATAAGATATAGAGTTTAGAATCTTAATAATTTTCTAAAATAATTATTTTAAATAAAATTTAATATTTGTACCTTATGTGAATGATTTTAATCAATTTTAACATTCTAATTAAGAAAAATTGAAATATCTAAAATTAAATGTAAAATATATTATTTTGCTCTTTATAACTTTAATCGAGATAATCTTCATGACATTTTATCTAATTTTTTCTTTGTTAAATTCTGCCAAAAATACAAGCGTCAATTATTTAAAATCTAAAAATTCACTCAAACAATTTTATTAATAATTTGTAGAGTTTATTATCATCAAGCAAAGGACCATGATTAATGATGAATAATATAACAACCTATCCAGCATTCCACGAAATGATCATAAAACTATCTACTATCATCTAATAATGAGATTGTCTCTCTATTTCTTTTCCTTTTCCCAAAAGGATTGTTGAAACTATCACGATAAATACAAGAATTCATGGAATTATTTTGACCATTGGATAAGATTTGATCAAGTTTTGAATAATCAAGAGTTTCTTTATATTTTTTTTGCCTAAAGTATCTAAAAATGCATGTCTTTCTTGATTATTGTTAGATATGGAAGCAAAGATATCTCTTTCTTCTAAAACAGCTTTTTTAATAATAAATGAATATTAGTATATCGATATAGTATCACATGTTATACTTCACATAGTCGATTCATTTCTCCTAATAACTTAAAATAAGTTTTTTGGCCCTCTTTAAATGAAAAGTACATTCAGACATAAAAATTTGCAATCACTTGTTTTGATTCTACATATTAGTCATTTTGAGCTAAAATCAAACTTTTAGTTATAATATTTCCATTATGTACAACATTTTGACTCTCAATAGTTAATATAGGTCTACAAAATATATAAAAGTATGGTGTCCATGACATGTATGTGTGGGATGAGCAAAATATTCATCTTTTTCTTAGTCTTATTCTTACTCCACATCTCCTTTTCTCTTTCATTCATTCATTCTTTCTCTTTTTCTTTCTTTCTTTCTTCTTCTTCTTCTTCTTTCCCTCTTCTTCTTCTTTCCCTCTTCTTCTTCTTCTATTTTTCTTTTTCTTCCTCTTCTCCTTCTTCTTCTTCTTCTCCTTCTTCTTCTTCTTTCTCTTCTTCCTCTTCTTCTTGTTCTTCTTCTACTTCTGCTTCTTCTTCTTCTTCTTTCATTTTTTGTTTAATTTTTCCTTTCATTCTTCTTTTCCTTCTTCTTCTCTCTTTCTTTCTTTCTTTCTTTCTTCCTTCCTTCCTTTCATTCTCTCTTTCTTCTTCTTCTCTTTCTTCTTCCTCTTCTTCATTCTTTCTCTTTCTTTCTATGTTTCTTCTTCTTCCTCTTCTTCTTCTTCTTCTTATTTTTCTTGCTTTCTTCCATTTTTCTTTCTTATCCTTCTTCCAGTTCTTCTTCTATTACTTGCGCTTCACTTTCTTCAATATCTTCTTCTTCTTCTTCTTCTTTCTCCTTCTCCTTCTTCCTCTCCTTCTTCCTCTTCTTCTTTCTTTATTTATTTATTTCCTTCCATCATTCATTCTTTCTTTCTTATTTCTTCATCTTCTCTTTCTTCTTCTTTTTCATGATCTTTCCTTCTTCTTCATCATCATCTTCTTCTTCTATTACTACTACTTCTTCTTGTTCTATTACTTTCTTTCTTTGTTTCATTCTTTCCATTTCCTTCTCCTATTTCTTCTTCTTCTTTTTCTTCTTCTATGTCTTTTTTTTTCTTTTTTCTTCCTTTCTTTCTTCCCTTTTTATCTTCTCCATCTCGTTCTCCTTCAATTTCTTCTTCTTTCGTTTTTTCTTCTACATTTCCTTTTTCTTCTTCTTTTACTCTATTTTTATTTCTTTCTTTCTTTTGTTCTTTCTCTTCATCTTGATCATCGTCATCATCATCATCATCATCTTCTTTGTCTTCTTTATCTTCTTTTTCTTCTTCTTTCTATCTTCAATTCTTTCGTTCATCCTTTCTTCCTTCTTTGATAATTTCTTTCTTTCTAACTTTTCGACTTCTTCTTCTTCTTCTTCTTTTACTTTTTCTTCTTCTCCTCTTTTTCTTCTTCTTTCTTTCTTTCATTCTCTCCTTTTTTCTTTCTTTCTTTCTTCATCTTCTCCATCTTCTTCTTCTTCTTCTTCTTTTCTTCTTTTTCTTTAGTTCTTCTTCTTTTCTTCTTCATCTTCTACTTCTTCCTCTTTCTTACCTTCTTTCTTCTTCTTCTTCTTCTTCTTCTTCTTCTTATTCTTCTTCATCATCTTCTTCTCAATTCCTTTGTCTTATTCTTCTTATTGTTTTCTTTCTTTCGTTCTTTCTTTCTTCTTTCTCTCATTTGAGTTGTAACTCGAATTGACTTTTCCATTGAATGAAGATGATGTTTTCTTATGCAGTTGATTAATGCATTATAGTGGTTCAATTTTTTTTGCAAAACTAGTATATCCACAAATCCATCTTTTACAATTTCTTTCTATCTTTTTCATAATGATTGTGTTGAATTAGGGTTTATTCATCTTTCTAAACAATTGGCTAACCTTTTGTCATTGCATCGTGATTGTAGGGTTTGGTTTATTTTGACAATTATGGATGAAAAATGTTCAGGCAGGTGAGGTTGAAACATGGCATAAAATAAACTTTGATACATGTATGAAGACAAAATTAAAATAGTTGCATAAAGATAGAATTGTTGTTTTTAATTTTTTGAGTTATGCATAAAACAAATGTATAATAATTTTTCAAAATTAATTGATTTTTCTCATTTCAATATTGATTGATTTAGAGATAGAACTATTTTTTTATTTTCTTATTTTTGTATAAAACAAATGTATAAAAAAGGATGAATTTTTTAAGATTTGGTTGAAGACTGCCACATGTAAATGAACATTTTTTTTCATGATTACATATAATTCTTCATTTCTAACTTATTTTCTTTGTTGAAAAGCTAAAACAATGGCTTAATCAAACCACAATATGACATTACTCTAACCATCAATAGCACATATCCTTTTTGTAAGAAAAAATAATTGCTTGTTCACTTTAATCCCTCATTTTTATGACATTACTCTAACCATCTCGGAAACTCTATCTACGAAAACTAATAGATAATTATTTCCTCCTGAAGTCATTGCTAGACCATTGATAAAATCCATTGAGTTATTATTCTAAGAACTTATTTGTGTTGGTAGGAATATATACAGTTCTTATATATGACCTGATTATTTTGATTCAACAAAAGGTTTTCACCTATCAATAAATTTCTTAACGTCCAAATTCAGGTGGGGTCAATAAGCATACCTTTGAAAATTAAGGGTGATCTTTGAAACTCCAATGTGTTCAAGACCATAGTGATGTGAAATACACTTATGCATCATTTTTTATCGCCATCATGATGTACAACATTTTTATTTTCCTCTTTTTTTCACTTGACAAATTTTGCAAAAGTTGGGGTCATCTTTTTAGTTTATAAATTACTCCTTAATTTCTAAAGGTTATATTGGCCTAGTAGTTGTTAAAAATTGTAAGATTGAAGGAGGTTGAGAAAGCATATTTACAAGTTTGTTCAGTTGCCTTATATTTAATAATCGGGCTGAATTATTGTAGGTATGACAACCACTTAAATTGTCATGCATGTTGTAGCTTTGGTTGAGTTTGCAACTACTAGTGTGGCTAATGATCTGAATGTACTAAGAATTATTTTCTAAGGATGTGTAGCACTTAATGTTTTATAGATTGAAGTAAACAAATCAGCTATTTATCATTGATTTGGTTTTCTTTATTCTCGTAGTTGTAATTAAGCATAGTATGCTAGTGGTTCGCCTTATTACAATAAAAATACATCAATAACTTACCATAATTAATCTACTTTCATTTAAAATAGATGTTGCAGATTGGTAGAGCTAGTATTGGTACTTCAAAAGTTACAACTTTCAATTATTGAAATGGCAATTAATTTAATTCTATCAACTCAAATTTTAGATGTAAGCATGTTAGTGCATGAAAAGGTGTTATTATTTCAAAGAATCTTTTGAGGAATTTTCTTAGGTATTAACAAGCTCTATGAAAACCACTAACAATGGTAACATGATTTCGTTTAGACCATGTCTCAATTGCATCAGCCTTCTCCTTATCAATGTTTATTTCATCCTTTCCAACTTAATATCTCAAATGTAAAAATGATTTCTCTTGCTTACTCGCACTTCTTCGTATTCATCTATAAATGTGGGGATTGTATTATATCGAACACTTCTAGAAATTCTTTATGTCCCTCATGAGTATTACTATAAATAACAATCCCATCAAAGTAGACTAGCATAAAATCTTCTAATGGAAACGAAGGCCATTCGTTAGCCACATGACTTTTTCTTAGGCATTACACAACCCAAACACCATTACTAGCCACTCATACAATCTTTGTAGGGTTTTAAAAGTTTTTTTTCAAAGTTTCTCCATCTGTGATATATAATTGATGACACTTTCTTAGACTTCTAAGTTTGTTAATGCTCATGCAAACTTTAGTTGGTCTAATAGATCATTAATTCTTCATCTTGGATACTTATTCGTACAAAGAGATTTGGTTAAGAGCTTGACAATTCACAAACATTCACCAACATCCATCCTATTTTGCACTATTTCAACTAGAAAGCCAGATGGTGAATTAGTAGGCTTGAGTACTTGATACTTCAATAACTCCATGACTTGCTGATTAATCACTTCCTTAAAGTTCTTTAGTTATATTATCATATTTTTAACAAGCAATAGTCAGATTCTCGCATCTAATTAACAATAACGCATAATTTAGAATTCTATTTCCAAATCTATTTTCATGGATAGTAGTAATAATATCAACTATTAACTTTCATGTTTTCAAATTTCTATCCAAATTTTATGAATCAGCACTATTTGGCTTGGAAAATATCTATCAGAGCTACTTCGTGCACAAATTCAACAATATATTCTGAATTTATTTCAAATTTTACCGTATAGTATCTATAAACTCTTGCTTTAGAGACTGTAAGACATAACCCATGAGAATAGAGCTTAGATAAGTACCACCTTCTAAGTAGAGCTTCTTCACAAGGCTTTTAAAGATCAAATATTTCTTGCTACACTGTTTATGATACCATTGACCAAATTATTTACATGAATTCAAGTTCAAAAGCATTCCACACTTCCTACTATAATTTCATTAATTATGAACTCTGTTGGCCATACCAAAAGAGATAGAGTCATATCTTTCTATTGTCGAGCCTCAAGAATCGTATTAATTTTAGTTGCAACAATGATATTTTTTTCTATTTTTCTTAAACATCTCTAAGAAAAGATTAGTGTAAAAGATCAATCATTTTTCTCATATTTGTCTTTGCTTTTGTAGTGGGTACAATTTTTGTGACTCCCACTTGTAAATGGTGTTTTTATTATTATTTTACCACCCACTTTATTGGATATTAATCTCTTCTCTTTTGTGTGTTCATTATATTAGTGTTAATCATCTTGAACCCTTAAACCCCATGTTTTTGGCTCCATATTTTGATTCTTATTTTTAATGGAGATTATATCAATGGCCATTGTAAATCTTCTCACTTATAGTAAAGATTGTATAGGGAATAAGGTTAGTTATGTAGCAATAGGATAATAAAAACCTTAGAGAACATAATGTATAGATCTTTGTAATATATATCCTTAATGTTATAGCTTGTCTTTGAAATTTAATGATGTAATCTTATATTGTTTGCAATCGTCAATATCATAGATAGTGATACTTCCTCCACCATTTACACAAACAAAGGGATAAAATTTTTATCAAATTAATTTCTTAAGTAGACTCCATATTAGCTCTATATCTGAATGGGTTCTTAAATTTAAATTCAACTAGGCCAATGCATGGCTCAATATTTTCAATTAAGCATATAATACTTTTCCAATTGAAGAGTAGTTGTACAAAGAGAAATAGGTCTCTAGTTGATTTAATTTGGCATCTAATGTTTTTGCATCCATATTAACTTCATTAAAAGGGTATATCTAACATGAAAAGTGCTTATCGATTCACAAGAATTAAATAGGAATAGTAATGATGGCACCTTCAAATGTATGCCCAAGTGTCCCTGAGTTAGAAAACTTTTCTTTCCATGGTGATTTTTCATCGATGGTTACAATGGAATATATTGATTTTTTCGCATCATCCTTATTAACACCTCTATTTGTTATGTTAATAGATTAAATTGTACTTGCATAAGAAGATTGATCCCTCCAAGAGATTCTCTGTCTTTCATTCATCATTCTTACAACCTTATATTGGGGTTGGATGCAGATTTTAATTCAAAATGTATAATATTTTAATTTTCAAAAGAAACATTTCACCATTGACTTATGGCATACAACAAGTAGATTTTTTTTGTCATTTCATCCCTTAATAGAATGTGCATGGATTTCACATGCCACCAAGCACAACGTGCTTGTAGATAAGGCACAATATGTGGTAACAAATAGACATTAAATTACTTAAAATATTTAATTAGGATTTCTAGGAAAATGCAAAGGCTCTTAACATTTTTTATGTGAATCAAAATGGCTTTGTAGTGTCTATCAGTCACATGTCAAGATGAAAAGCTACTAAATGGAATGTAGAAAAATCATTTACTTTAACATGGCCTAAAGAAGACTTTAGGCATCTCAAAATACTAAAATTATAAATTGAAATGGGTAATATCCTAATTTTGATCATTAATGTTGTAGTCAATTCAACAAAAGATTCATGTGTTATAACATGATCAAATTGCACAAAATTAAGATAGCTTCATTTTTAATACTTTTTTAAAGTAACAAAAAATGGACATCATTCAAAGGAGTTGAAGTTTTTCTATTGTGAGAGCAACATCTTTAACAAAGTATGGGTGTTTTTTTTATTAGTTCCAAGGACAAATAATAAAAATGAAGAGCAATGTCTTCACATGGTTATAAAGCATGACATATAAATGTTGTTACCTTTTTGTGTATGCTAAGAACTATTTTATTAATAGAAGAGATCATTGGTTGGCTTTAAGATTGTTCATGGAGGCCAATTGTTTTCCTTGGATGGAAGGAAGAATTTAACGTCATTACTACGGTTTGAGAATCTAAACATCACTCCTCTAGATAGAACCCTAATTAATCTTGATTAGCTCAAAACATTTTCGATATAGTGTTTTAACATAGGAACTTTATCCTATTGGATTACTCCCTTTTATTGATTTTTCTCCAACTACTAGATCTATTCCAAGAGACTTAACGTTCCAAAGCTCATGAGCCTTGAATTCTATCTAGTGTTTCCTCAGAACTAGAGTTTTCCAATTATTTTGTCAAGAATGAGGGCCCTAGCTTACAAAATGAGGAGTCTTAAAACTCACCATGAAGAAAGCTCAATTTTGTAATACTAGATGATTCAAGAAGTATAGAAGCCATATTTGGAGAAAGACAAAGACCATAACAAGTTATAAAAGGATAATAAAGTTTTGAATTGACGAAACTTCAAATTAGTTGTTCATGGCTACTAAAATGGTGGAGATGCATTAAAAGCTTGAAGGCAAGTACTATTTGTCCCAAGGAAGGCAACAAAAGAAAAATTTTCTTCCACATAATGGCCAAAAGTAGGAAAAGTAAGCTTAATATATAAGGAATTAAAGATGAAAATGGGAGTGGGGTCCCAAAGAAGGATTTATTTACAAAATATGTTGCGGGTTGCTTCACGCTTCATTTATATATTGTCCCTACTAAGCAAAATGGAAGGAGTTTGCTTTATTATCCTTTGACTCATTAAAAAGGAATATGATGCTAATTTAGCCAATATGTAAGGCAGAATTATAAGAAATAATTTTTTTGATGGATTTTTGAAGCACTTTTAAATTTGATGGCTTCAATAATTTCATTTACAAGTATTGTTAATCCATAATTCAAGATGACAATTATGAAGCTATCAATGAATTTCTTGTTGGCAACCTATTACTTAGATAATTCGTTTGTGGTAACATAATTTTTCTTCCAAGGACTTATTGCACTACATCTGTTAAAGATTGTAGACTAATTTGCAATGTTGTTTCTTTGAAAAAACTTTTAGGTTATTGGCTGTTGTCTTACAATCTTTTCTATCTATACACTCATCTTAATGGAGCAATTAACTTTTATAGAGGGAAAATCTTTAAAAATGTCTTCATTGCATAAGAACTACATTAATAACTTAAATTGCAAGGTCAAAGTTAATTACTCTATTATCCAACTATACTTTAGGAAAGTATTCAAATGCATATCATGCAATTTTCTTAAAAAGTACTACAGAAGATTAACTTTAATAGTTAATTTGTTAATCTAGCCATAAGTATCTATTATAAAAAATGACTACTAGACATTAATTTCAGAGATAATGGTCCCTCCTAATCATCTCATGGCTAAAGCAAGGGAACCATCTATCCTTATTATAGCTAAATACTATGAAGCAGTGTATGAAATCAAAATATATATGCTATAGTGAAGCACTATGCAACTTTGAGAGGTTATAAATCAAACTCCCATTTGGACATAATAGTTGAATTTTATCCTCTTGTCATGATGTGAAAAACACCCTATTCAAAATATCAATATATTCCCCATCAAACTCTATGTTGCATGAAATTTGGAAATTATTGTACAAAACATTTTATCTTTTGAGATTAAATAAATGAAACACATGTATGAGAACAACATCAAGAGGCTCTTAGGATACAAAAGAAACTACCATTCAATCACTTTACTTGAAAGCATCTTTTTGAAAGGAAAGAAGTAGATTGTTCACTTACAAAATAACATTAACAAAACACGCATGAAGATAATTAGATAGAGGAAGAAATTACTCTTAATAGTAGGTTTTGATTGTTAGCCATGTCCTTTATTTAATTCCAATCTATACTCTAATGATGTTCTATCATTCAATAAATATTATTAATATAGTGGAAGGCACAATGAATGTTTTCCTTTAGAAGAATAGTTATCTATCTTCCAAAATTTCTTTACTAATATAGAGTCTCTTATAAGTTTATTACATTTTGCTAACAATTGGAGTAAGTTGAATTTTTAAGTTGAATACAGATGGACTTTCTAGGCATATAAGAACTCTCAAATTCTTACTTTTATGGATTGTCCATGGTGCACAATCTTATTGAACCATTTTCCTATAATCCATGGCATTAAAAATAACCAACTTGACATGGTTCATCAATTGCATCTACATTAGTGGAATTGTAGTCACAAAAATAGTATAGTCATTAATGTATCTTTAGTTCTTCCATCTTTGATATGATGCAATATATGGAAGATAAAAATTTAAAACTAAATAATAGAAAAAAACACCAAAGATTTCTATCATAAATGAATTTCAACATAATATCTATGCCATTTTCAATTGTAGTCTAATCATGTAGAGAAGCTCAATAAATCTTCAATTAGAAAAATATTCATTGCTTCCTCTACTTTGTAGGAGGAAATTCAGAATAATTGAAGTGGTTCAATGGACTCCCCTAATACAAACTTTTGTCAAATTATATACGAGTTTATTTACCAAAGGAAACCAATGCATTTTAGGTGATTGTGTGATCGAAGACCATTGATGTAAATAAATGAAAGCATTGTCAATTTATGAAGGATCTAAAATAAATATAGAATATAAGACATCATAATACTATTTGGTTTAAACTTAAGTGATAATCTAGTCTTATAGAGCATTGTTGTAGAATCAAATAGTAAATCAATCCTTGTAATGTTTTGCTAAAGAACTAGTATCCCTTAGAGTATGTTAATCATATTGAACAAAATGAATTAATTCCAATGTAAATTGATTCAATTCTAGCACATATTTAAAGAAGGCTATGTAGTGCTAAACCAATTAGCTCAATTTGCTTACAATCATCTTCATTTGGACATTATAGATTCATAAAAAATTCTAAAAGGTTTCAAATATTTAATTAAAAATGATAAGGAGAGATGTCCATATATTTATTGAGTAATCATAAAAAAGTCTTCCAACAAATGCCTCCATAATCAAACACATTAAATTCTTCAATAAGTTCATTGGTGTCAGCTTTGATTTGTTCTTATGGAAATCACTGAGCAATTGGGGTTGAAAAACAAGAAGAAAAATCTTGGAAAGCAAACCATAAAATTTTATCATATTTTTTAACTCTTTTTAAACAATTCAATTCCCTTAAACTACCTAGGCTTTATAGCTCTTACCAAATGGGTCTTATTTTGTGGCAACTGAATGAACCTATTTGACATGGCTAATTTCTTTAATTGGAAAACCATGTCCATAGAATCTCTTAAATATAATAGATGATACACATTCTTCTTTTATTAAAGATAAGGATTTTTTCTTTTCCAAAACATTCCAATCAAACCCGTTTCAATATCTTTTTGTCAAGGCTAAATTGGGTTCTAATAAAAATACAAAAGCAAGAAATATAGTTTCAACTACTTTTGGTGAAGTAGATTGAGTAAAAAGTGTACTAAAATTACATTAAATTATTGTTTGTATTATTAATACAATGTTAAATTTGTGAATTAGAAAGCTACTTATAGAATTTATCTTTCTCTTTAGAAATTGGATGGGAGGGAATGAGAAAAAAGCTGCTACTTTCTTAATAATGTCTTGGTTATTTGATCCAATATCAAATGGAACTATTTATTAATTCAATCTCAAGGAAAGTTTCCAAAACTGCATCATTGGCTCATCATTGGTATGTCTTGATTCTTTGGACAGTTCATCCACTCAATGAACCCAATGTAAGGACTAATTCAGTGTCATCAATTAGGTACAATGGCTTTATTAAACAATACATCAAAATTTGTATTTCTTTTGGATAATTAGGTGATTTGTTTGAATTCATTACACCTTCTTAATGGCATTCTATCTCACTAATATGGTCACAAAAGTTTAAACAAATATAATGATACACATCATTCATTTTAAAATATATTATTATGGGGTACATCATTATATTGTTTAACAACTTCCTTCAAAGAAATACTATCATCAACTTAGATGATGACCAACAAGGTTAAATTTAGATTGTTCTAAAACCTTTTTAGTTGGTGTTAATGCCATTTTGTTATTATAATGCTTCAAAAATTAATTTAGATAACTTTGATGATGAATAATTTCTTAATAAGTGCAACATGATACCTCAATAATCATAGCCTAACATTTCATTTCAAGACTACCATGTTCTATACATAATCATCAATACTAATAGGTCAATTTTTTCTTTTATCGCTCCACTTGGTGTTAGGATCATCTTGATATAGTCACTTATTACAAATGATTAGACAAATCTACTAACTCTAATTGGTCTTTTCTATTTTTATAGTAATGAAATCCATTAATGTAGAACATGTTATTTACTTCATAAGATGGTTATTGTCTAAATGTGTGGCATGGCACAAACCATTTTGATATGTATACAATTCCTCTAATATTTGTCCAGGTTGTACAATTATGACGATGCATGAATATACTAGTCAAACTTATCCATTTAGGCAGATTGTCTCAGTTGAAGATGTTTAGTTCTTTAAATAGCATTTTTTATCACTTCACCAATATTTTCATAGACTATTTGCTATGTTGATTATATTCATATAGTGATTCAATTCATTGTGCTCCTATGTTTGCTGATATCATTCCAATGTGTAAGTTATGTGGAATCAACCAATGTTATTGTGGATACCTTTATGTATTGTACTTATTCAAAACAATATATTGAATGGATCATGCAGGTTCTTCAATGAGACACCCTAAATAATTGATTGGTAGCATATAAGCTTACAATGTTAATGCAAATTTGTACACTGAAAGCTCAAGGATGCAAATCCACTTTCTCACATACCAATGTTTGCCTTTTAAAGGACTTCATTAAAACATTAATGCATTTCAACTACTAAATTCTCTCTATATAATGTCCTTATGCAATACTATTCATTTTTTAAAAGAAAAAGTTTAGTAATGTTTTACATGACCTTGTAGTATTGAAAAAGTTGATTAAATGATTTTGTACAAATTTCTATTTTATTTCAAAATAAATTAATTTTCTTTGAAATTTAAAAATAAAATTAAAAATAATAAAAGTGAAAAATAACTAAAAAGAACATCAACACTTTTAGAAAGTTAAGGTTAATTCCAAGCCCACATCCACCAACTAAAAGAAAAACAAAAACAAAACAAATTATTATAGTCTTTTCACAAAAAACCAGACCTCACAAGAATGAAATAAGGCAAAAACTGTATATTAGCATTTCAAAGAAATATCCAAATAAAAGAAGAAATATAGAAACAATAGAAACAAATTTTATCTTATAGCAATCTTACATTAGACAAAATATTTAATGAAGAATAAATGTATAATGCTATGCTTGAATAAATTGAGAAATAAAAGAACACAAGGATTATTGATTCAAGGAAAAAGAATATAATGGTGAGCACCTACAAATAAGACTTTATTCTTCTGGCTTAAAAAAATTCATAAACTTTTCACCGATCGTTTTATGCTAAAAAATGTAGAAATTATAAATATATTACAACAACTAAAACAAGTAACCAAACTTCCCAATTTGCTGCAATGGGTCGAACAACTCAAATTTAATAAGAACAATTCAAATATATTTCTTTGTGCAAAATAATGAGTTGGCTAGCTCAACAGTGTTTATAAAAAAGTTGTTTTGATCCATCAGGCATCATAACATCCTTTAGAGCCTAGAATATATCATAATAAATGGGTGTCGCATAATTGATTTTATCATGGATCGCTAGATCAAAAATTACATGATCAAATCAAGGTAAATGATTGCCACATGATTGATTTTATTTTTGACTTCTAAATCAACATAATGTAGGATCAAATAGTAAATGTGAGCTACATGATTGCTTTTAACTTGGACCACTAGATCACAAACGTTTCATAATGAAATAAATAATTATAATTTTATGTAGATTAGAATGGTGGAGGAAATCTGGGCCATCCTATCATGAAAATTATGTGATCGAAGGATTGGAAATGAATATGTGGTTTAGAGAGAATAATGAGTTTTCAACCATTTCATCATCACAATAATGTGATCAAACTACGACATTTGGATCTACAAGTTTTGGATAGGCAGATAAAATTTCAACTATTTGATTACTACTACATCTAATACCACACATGCTCTCTCATTTTGGTAGTGATTTGCGAAAAACGAAATGGGAATTTCAATCTAATAATTCTTATTTCAACATAAGATAGCTCTATATTAGTGTTTATAAGTATGGGCACAATTAGTCAAACATATAGGGCCCTCTAATTCAATTTTGACATCACTGCCATTTCTTACTACTATGTTCATAAAATGTTGAACACTGATTTTGTGACTTTATACAAAAGCTTAAAAATTCAAGAGTGATTTATTCATATGATAATGTGATTCTTTAGATTTTCTCTACACTCATTGCTTTTATAGAAAAGGTTAGGCACGACTGTGTAACATCATTTAGGAGTTAGAATAAGGCAAAATGATAATATATGCATATATATATATATAAACATACACACACACACACACGTACACACACTTACACACACACACACACAAACATATATATATATATAATTGTGTGTGTGTGTATAGTAGAATTTCTTTATTAAGAAAAAGTTGTTACATTAATTATTGATTATCTAGCATATTTAATTTTAAATGTTTTAATTTTCCCTTATTAGGAAATGCTAAACAACTTTATCCCCATGAGCTCATGGGCGATCAAAGAGGTTTTGATGGCAATAGTCGAAATAAGGGATTTTTAACATAGTCATAAATCATGAATATATTTATTCTAAATAAGTGTTGTAGAGTAGCTTTGAAGGGACATCAAGAAATTTTCAAGCTTGATGTTATGTTTTAAACACCTAGCCACACCCAGCCATGGTGCTTAATTTGATGATAACAAACTTGATGTTACAATAATAGATTTTGTTCAGTGAAATTTTGGATTTTGGAGAGTCTATATGTTTTTTAAGAAAGAAATTAAAGAAAAAGATGAGCAAATATCGAGTCTAATGAAAATCATCATAGTTAAACATCAAGTGATACATCTTGAATTTAATTTTATGTATTTTAATTTTATCTTTTATTTCAATGCTAAGGTTAATTTAGTTATTCATGTAAGCTGCAAAAATGAAATTAAAATTAAAATTATGTATATTAGAAATTTTTTTTTCAATATCTTTTATCATAATATGTTAATCATCATCAGAATCATTTTTCTTATCTTTTAAAATTGTTATTTCGAAAATAATTAATTAAATATAAAAATTAAAAAAGTAATTCGAATTTAATTAAGTAATCTAAATTAATATAACAAATGTTTGGTCTACAACAATAATGCTGAACCTTTTCACTACTCCAATCAGGTCGAGGCATCCCTCTTGAACATGGATGGAAGTATATTTAATCAAGGCACAACGCCCTATATTCATAAATCAATTAATCATGTTACTATTAACACATCTGACTAAATCCTAAAAAAAGCCAAGGGGTTGCTAATATTAAAAATTATTTAAGCTCTCATTTTCTAATTGATTTAATTAAAATACTTATACCTTATAGAGTATTTTATTAAGCATAGAAATTTCTCTTTACACATTCTTATTGTTGCTTTCCTTTCATCTTTCTATAAATCCTTTTTTATTGTAAGGCATTCATGGCTTATCTTTTTCTATTTAATTACTATAAGGGTTTAGCTTATGAAGTTTTTTTGTAAGATTTTATATATGTTGTTTTCACATTCCTTGGTGTTTCCATGAGTAAATGTATGTTTGGTTTTAAGTAAGACCAGCAAAAAAATATACTCGCATGCGCTTTAAAATTTTTGTTGTCTTTTGTTTTCATAATTTCCCTAAAAATGGTTTACTAAATAAAAATAAATGTTTTTTAAAGAAAATAAAAATATGTATAAAATTACTTTTAAAGATTTGTTCAAGCTTTTTAAAAATTCTTTTATATATTTTTTAAAATATTTTTAAAAGAAACAAAAAAATTTATAGTAATTGATCATCTCATTTGTTAAACCACACTTCACATGATGCAAGAAACTCAATAGCTTAAGATTAATGCTGAAACATCAAATGAACTGTAACAACTAAACTGAAAGAAAGGAGCACAGTAAAGCTTAAGGAAGAAAGTTGGTACTTGAAATGAAGAGATGATGGCATAGAGAATATGTGACCAAACTTAAAGAATACACAAAGGAAATGAAAATTTTTGAAAAAACATTTTAATTTAATACTTTTTAAAATTAGCAATTCGTAGATACTGATTCCATTATTTTAGGCATTATTGATATTCAATTTCATAAAAACGTGCATTTAGAGGTGGCATTTCAAAAGAATAACTAACATAAGCATCTAAGGTAGTGAGGTGATAACATTTTTCAACTTTGGTGTAAGCATGATGAAAATTGCAACATGATTCTTGGGTCATTTCATTACTTAGGCACACTGAGTGCATCTTCCTCGGGGCCTTTCTTTGATGGTGAATCTAGAAAAGTTCTCCGTCCTTGCCAAACATGATAATGCCAATGTCTTTGAGAAAGAAATCATGTTAGATGATGAATTTGCTTGCAAAAAGGATTCTCCCTTCAAACTCACTCTAATTGGCTATGTTTTAACTTGGATGATCCAACATGGAATTATTATGACTAAGAACCCAAAAACCTTAGCTACTTTGGATCTAACACGATGAGGGACACTTGTGCTCTTTAGATTTTTACTAGAATTGGACAATATTTGATACTAGATCTATAATATTTTGAAAATCATAGTCTTTCAAATAAGAAACTTAAAATGATTCCGAATTTTTTGGCTCAATATTGAACCTTTGAAAGATCTATTGTGGATCTTTTTGGGGAACCTTCTAATCCATCTAGTCATCAAGTTGTACCCAATCCCAATCATGTCAATAGTCAAAACCCATTAAAAGTAAATTCTACACTAATGAATTTAACATGGCCTAGTGGGCCTCTATCTTATGTATTGGTTAATCTTGTTAAAGATCTTCCTTCAGATATTAGAATCTATAGCAAGATTTGGGGCAATAATGTATTTTGGAAAGATATTAGATCTACAAGCATTGTTTCACAATAATTGAACTTGATATTTATGATGTTATCATTGTTTTTCTTGTTGGTACCCATCATCTAAAGCATACAATAGTACTAACATAATCTTCCTTCCAACGACTTATTATAGTATATCTTTTAAAGATTTTATAGTAATTTGTTTCTATAGTTTGTTATAACAAATAACAAGCTTTTAGCATTTAGCTTATAGTGTATCCTACATAGTATCATCTTGTTGGAGCAATCAACTTTTACTAAGGGGAATTCACTAAAAATATCTTACTTGCATAAGAACTACTTAATGATTTAAATCACAAGATCTAAGGTAATAACTCTATGCTAAAGCCAAACATTAAGAAAGTATTCAGTAGTTCATCTTAGGGTTTTGTTAAACACATACTATACAATTTTAACTTCAATAGTTAATTTATTAATCTTGTGATGAGTATTTACAATAAAATTTGTTTGTTAGTCATTATTAATGAAAAAGGAAATGATTCCTTCCAATTGTCTCCTTGGATAAATCAAGGTACCCCTTATCCCCATTTGTTTTTCACATTGTGGTTGAAGTGCTAAGAAGAGGGTCAAACAATCTACATATACAAGGAAAAGTGAATCATGAGACACTACAAAGAGCTTGTTAACCAAATTCCCATTTGTTCTTTGTAAATGGTTTCATCCTCTTCTGAAGAGGTGACAAATCGTCCATTAAAATTTGATTTTTCTGTAAGCTTAAAAGTAGATCAAGTTTGCAGATTAATGAACAATAAGACTTCTTTATTGGATTTAAAACAAACACATGCTTGAGAACATCATCTAGGAACTTTTGTGATACAAAGGATGCTATCTTCCAATCCATTAACTTGAACACTAGATTAATAATATTTGTAAGAAAAAATTACTCTTAATGGGAGATTGTAATGAATAGTCATCTCCTCTAACTAATACCTCTTTATACTCTAATGACACCTTGTCTTCCCAATAACATTATTAATATAGTAGAAAGTGAGTAAAAAGTTTGTCCAACTAGAAACAAAGTAGGTTCCCCTAGGAAAACTATGGATAAGTGGTTAAGAAATTGAAATATTTTAAGGATGCATGCAATGCAAGGTTTTGTTAGAAGGTCTACACATCAAAGACTATCTAGGCTAGAAACATAAGTGGTAATTACTTTAATAAAAATTCTTTTTAGCATGCTTACAAGTTGGAATGATATAGACAAAATCATTCTCACTGTTTCGATACATGGAACCAAATATACAAGGATGGATATAATTGACTATAAATTCAACTTGTTACAAGCTTATAATTGATTCCCTTATTCATAAGTTAGAAAAAATAATGTAGAGTACTTGCTAACCTTCCAAAAGTTACATAATAATGTGGAGGCACCTAAATAATTAATTGTCATTTGCTAACAACTTGAGTAAATTAAATTTTAAATTTATAAAGAAATATCCTTTCAATGCATAAAGGGATTTTCAAATTCATACTTTTATGGAGTCTCCTAGTTGCAGAAACATATGAAACCACTTTGCCTTAAAGTTTTGCGTTAAACACATCCAACATGATGCTTCTATAATGGTGGAATTATAGTAAAACTCATCAATATTTTATATAGTGATTGCTCAGATCTAGATCACACTTACCATGAAGTCAATGCTTTATCTGATAATGTTTTTGATGACTATTATTTGAAAGATAGTTTTTGTATTGCATATCCTTAATTTACAAACCGCACAAATCTCTTAGGGATTTTCTTGTTAGACAAATGCATACTGGAGGTCACACTAGACATTTGTGTTAAGTCAAAATAATATGATGTGTGACTGATTAATTTCAAGGATCAAGATTATCCAAAAAAATTTGCGTTGGTATTCTCGATGTTGAACATGTGTAACAACTAAATTGGGTAATTATAGTCAAGGTGCATATACACCATTACTTATAACACAATGACCATGGAAACATGTAAGTTTGGACTTAGCATTATGATTTTTCAAAATCATTATAAATAATTATTCTATATTTATATTGATAAGTTTTCTAAAATGGCTCAGTTTTTACCTTACCATAAGACATGAAATACCTCCCATATTACGAAGTCATTTCTTAATGAAATTGTGAACTACATGGCCTACCTCAAATAATTATTTTAGAACATGTCATTTTTACTAGCTACTTCTAAGAAATACTTTGATGCCTAAAGTAATAAAAAATTATGTTCTTATAGACTTACTTTCCCAAAAATACAAGGGCATGTAGAAGTAGTCAATCAAAGCTTAGGAAATCTTTTTTGTAGCATAGTAATGGAACATGTTGAAACTTGGAATTTTTTAAGTCATTCTACTTATTTCATTTAAAATGATTCAATTAATAGAATAGTAGGTTTGAGTCCTTAAAATAATCATTAGAGTTTTATTGATTTTATTCTTTACCTTATGATTTAGAAAACACTCATTGACAACTTAAATATACTTTACTAAATTAATTAATTTAAATAATAAAATATATAAATGACAAGAAAACACTCATTAAAAACTTAGAAATTTTTTTGAGAATGATTATGTAACAATTTGTGTTATGTCTGACAAATTTTATGTCATACCATCAAAACATTACATAACTATATTATTGGACCATTTACAATTATATAAAGACTAAGCATCAACATGTATTTTTTTATTTACCTTAAGACTATAAAATTTGAGCTACCTTAAATATTTATATCTTATAAAAAATTATGACTAATACCTAGTGAGCCCTTTTAGTCTTCACCATCATTGCCAAGTAAAACTATCCAAACAACATATTTGCCACATGTGGTGAGCTTTGAGATCAAGTGAAGCCAGTCTTAGATGATCAAATAGTCTTAACATAAAATCATGTATAATAAATATTTTTGGTAGGGTTATAGCTCCATCATGTCTCTAATGACACTTTGATTACTAAGCAGAAGCTTCACCACAAAAATTTAGATATGTTAAAGTACTATCAGAGACTTTAATATGACTTCATGGGGTTGAGCTCTTTCTGACCTAGGGAGAGTGATATTGTACTTATTGTGTTATTAACTTCTATTCATAGTAATTATTTCGATGATAACGAACCCAAAATATTTTTAATAAATTTGTTTAAGTGAATTTTTAGGACTTAGATAATGTGTGCTTATGTTTATGAGAGAACTTAAAAAAGAGTAAAGAATAAAATCACATGAAAATAATCTTAATTGTTGTGGCAAATAATCTTGCTAGTTCTCCACCAACATCATTATTCCAATGATCCTATGATTTCTAATTCTAAATTAATAAAATTTTTTAGTAAGCCCTTATTCAAATGTATTGTTTTAACCTAATTACCTTTCAATTTTTTTTGAGCTAACAATAGGTTTAGCATACATCTTTCATTAAGTTGGGGTTTGAGCCTTATTTAAATCTCATAAAGATAGCAGTGTTTAAGCACAAATGTACAACAAGAAAAAAGGTTATGCCTCAAATCCAAAGAAACGTAACGTGATGCAATGACTTCCATACTAACTAAGGCAAAGAAGTGAAAGGATTATGCCACTAACATAGTTTTTAAATATCCTAATCACCCAATCTAGAATATCCAATTTTAAGGGCCATGAAAGCTACATGTAGCCATCAATTACTCCAAAAGACGTATGGCTGTAAACTTATATCGTGATAATGAATGAGAAGAGTCAATGGAAGAAGGAAATATAATGTTTATTAAGGATGTTACACAAGAATTGAAAAATAACGAAATTTTTTTTGTTTTGGTGGTTAGCTGCACCCTTATAATCCCATAACTACAAGTTGACTAGATGTGCACCAACATCATCGACACCAATAAAAAAATTTAGGAACAACCATGAAGGATGATCATCAATATTGGTAGTTGCATCAATACAATTGGCTACTAAGCAATAGAGTTTCTCTATTGAAGCACCCAAGCCTCTACGCTATCATGAAAAAATAAATCTAAATACCGATTATGTAAAGATGTTATGTGCTCTTAAATTTTGGAAGATTCAATGATGATATTTTATTCAATATAATGCTTATGCAAGTAACTCATCTTATCATAGGAAGACCCAGACATTTTTATTGGAAAACGAGCTTAACAAATCTAAAAATAAATTTAAGCCCATGAGCAAAAAGGGGAAAAACAAGGAATTTAAGCTTCATTGCACTGCCTCAAGTTAAGAAGACACTTGATCAAAAAAACAAAGTTTAATTTTTTATAGTTAGGAACTGAGCCACCACCAACCACTTATTTGTATAGAGCTTTCTAAATGACTATTTTCATATTTTTTTTATATGATTTACCTCACACTGTACCACACATGTAGTGTATAAAACTAATGATCTATCTGGCTCACAAAGAGATCCTAACCTTCCCTATTATTGATTAAGGAAATAGACTCATACTATGTTAGCTCATCATGTAAAAAACCTACTTAAAAAAAGATTTATCAAAGAAAGTATTAGTTCCTATGCTATCCCTGTACTTATAGCAAGAAAAAAGGATGGAACATAGAGGATGTGTGTTGATAATCAAGCAATTAATCAAACTATAACAAAAATATAGATTTATTATTTCCTATTTAGATGACCTCTTAAATCAGATGTTAAGCGGTGCCATAATATTCTCTAAAATAAACTAAAAAAGCGGTTATCATTAATTAAAGATTACAATAGGGGATGAATAAAAGGTAATATTTAGGACTAAAGTTAGTTTGTATGAGTGTTAATTGAAGTGGTTCGGGCTATAAAACATATTAAGCAAATTCATGAGATGGATGGCCTATGTTTTAAAACCGTACTTAAGTTAATTTATCATACTTTATTTTGATGACATTTTAGTCTTTAACTAGTCTAGTTGTACCAATTATGTTGCACTATATAAATGGAATACGTATTTATCAATTTAAATAAATGTGAATTCTTCATGACCGAGGTTGCCTTCTTATGACACATAGTTTCTTTTAAAGAGTTATCTACTGACCCTAACTAAATAAAGATATTTATCAGTAGCTTACTAAAAAAGTAATTAATGACATGAAAAGCTTTAAAACTCTGGCCACCTTCTATTGGTGATTTTCAAGACTTTAATGCTATTATCACATCGATTACAAATTGTTTTATGTTTGGTAAACTTTGAAAAATTTGTAGACCTAACTTTTAAAAAGCTAAAAGAGACTATGACTAAAGCACTCATTCCAAAACTACTTGACTTTTCTAATATCTTTGAGGTTGTATGAATGGACCAGAAGTAGGGATAAGTCGTGTCTATTGTCAAGATAAATACCTTTTTCCATCTTTAATGAGAAACTTAATGATACAAAAAAGAAGTGTTCTATATATGATCAGGAATTGTATGTCACTATTTAATCTTTAAGGCATTAGAAATGTTGCTTATTTTCCAAGGAATTTTTATTTTATCTAATCATAAGGTGCTCAGGATTATAAATACTTAGTGAGATATTAGTTATACGTTTGCTATCAAATAAAAGCCTAGCTTTAGAAATAAATTAGTTGATGCATTTAATCAATTTGTTCACTTGACTTTTTCCTATAAATGCCCAAAATTTTATGAAATTTAAAACCAATAACTTGATTATTCTATCTTTGAACCAATTTATCAAGAAATCAAATCAGCTCCAAACCTAGTTTTTAGAGATTTTAGCTTAAAATATGGTCAATTATATAAAAAAAAAGGTTACATATCCCAAATTCTTCACATAAAGATTTTTTTGTTTGAGAAATACATGTTAAAGGAATATCTAAACAATTTTTAGGAGATAGGACTCATAGAGATATTTCAAAGAATTTTTATCAGCCAATAATGATACATTATTTTGTATCAATTATAGCTCAATTTCATATATACATAACTAAAATGTCTTAAAATGTCGGCCAAGAACTTTACGTCCCACTACCTATATTTGAGAAGCTATTGTGTTACATAAATATGGATTTTTTATCTATATTACCTAATACTTCATCAAGGCATGACTTTATCCTTGTGTTTGCTAATTATTTTTCTAAATTAGCTTAATTTATCCTTTGATTCAAGACCTCAAATGCAAACCATGTAGCCAATATTTTTTCAATGAAATAATTAAATTACAAAATGTTCTAAGACCCTATTATCTAAATGAGATGTAAGATTTACTAGTTATTTTTTAAGATCTTATAGCATTTAATAAGAACTAAGCTAAAGTGTTTTTCAACCTACCACGCTTAAACAAATGGGCAAATAGAAGTATTAAATCATAGTTTGAAATTTTTTTTTGTAATTTGATAAAGAAATAACCTAAGCTTTGAGAGCAACTATTACTATGAGCAAAATTTACATGCAATAATTCTATTAATCAATATATTGCAATAAGAGCCTTTAAAATTTGTCCTAGTAATAAGCACAGGTTTTTTATTGATCTTATTCCCTTACAAGTAAGGTTTGATACTTCTACTTCTGCTACTTTCTTTTCTTCTCATATGTTTTTGTTAAAAAATAATATATAAAAGACCTAATCTAAGTAATGAATGATATAAGAAACTAATAGTGCTCACAAAAAAATTAAGAAATTTCATGAAGAACATTATGTTATAATTAGAAGAAGTTTACAATTTTTCCCTTTTGGGACCTACGAAAACATAAAAACACATGGAGCTAGATGTTTTAAGATTGTTCAAAAACTAAGAACTAATGTGTATGTACTAGATTTATTAGAAGAATTTGTAATTTTTGTCTCTTTTAAAGTTAAGGATTTAGTCTCATATAAGGAGCTACTTCTAATGCCCAATAAGTCATTTGAGTTTAATTCTCTTATGTTGAGTGAACTCATTCCAACAACTACATTAGCCCTATGAGTAAGTATGAAAAATATGAAAGACATATTAGGTCATAATGACAATTCTTACCAAAGACTGTATACTTAGAAAATTTTTAGTTCATTGCAAGGGCATGTCTCTTATCGAGAACTCTTGGCTTACTTTTTATGACTTGCATTATATCATGCCATACTTATTGGAGGATTTCTATGCCCATTAGCCTGATACTATCATGCCAAGCTCTCTCCAACCTGGGTGGATGATGCAAGAGCATCTCATGTTAACTCGCAAACACACACTCAATTGCATCACTCTAGACCCATTTAGACTCAAAGTCATACTCAAGATAAATCTTATTTTGATTAGGCATCTTTGTCAACTATATAGGTCAACTCTAGTACTCTAGCTTTTCCTATAGTTATCTCTTTTTTTCTTATTTTTTCCCATCATATTTTGTAGTAAAATATGTCATCATTATTGACACCTCTTGTACATGTATTCCTTGTTATAATTAGACATTCATCATTTCCTGATCATTACATGCTTTTGATTGTTACTACCAAGTTGCCCAACATTACCTGGGTCCTATCATCTCTAAATTGCCTGTTGTTCCTGGGCTACCCACCACTGCTTGGTTGCCTGTCAGCTCCCTTCCTCTTACTGCTATCAATCATCGCCATCTATCTTGTTGACAACTGACATCCTGGTGATATCGTCACTAACATCTGATAATCATGTTGTATAATTGCATAATTTTTTCTGTCAAAATTTTTTCATGCTTTTTTATGTTTTATATTTAATGTCGTCAAACCACTTAGAGTTAATGTCATAAAGTTTTAAAAATAGTTTTAGATTCTTAAGTGATTTTATTAAAACATTATGTATTCCCACATATTTTATATTTAATTTTGTTAGCCTATTGAGAGTAAACGTAAAAAAATTCTAAAAATCTCTTTTAGGAGAAAAGTTCTTATGTTTTTTCCTATTAGCATTAATTAAGATAACAATGTTGTGCTTTGTTTCAAGAAAGCAAGAACTCTCTTAGAGCTTGGTTTTGTGGTTTGCTAGAGTTATGTTTGACCCCATAGAAATGTAATGAATGTAACTTGTAATAAAAAAGGAATGAGGATGACATTTGCACTAATGAAAATGTAGAGAGGACTTTATGCTTTTGCCTATGTAAATAGAAATTGCAAAAATTTCTCTACTTATGAAGGATTGGTTAAGTAGCGCTAGGCTTAAGCAAGAAACTTAAGGACTGATGAAGAACAAAGTTTTGCTGGGAAAACCATGTAATACTTTGTTAGTGCTTTTCTCTAGTACATATTTATCTTTCTTACTTCTTGATTCCTTTCAGATGTTTCAATCATTATGTGCAACATTTGATGATCCATTGTAATTTTCTAAAAAAGATTTAAAAACTCTAATAACTCCAAAATTCACCCTCATGATGGTTTTCTTATAAGACATCTAGTGAGTTGAATTCCAAACCTTATAATAAGTATCGTAATAACCTAAAAATTTTAATGGGTAACAGAGTTCAAAAAACATGTTTTTCATATCTTCACTTCAGTTGACTTATGCGTCACATGTGTAATAGAGTTCAAAAAACTTTACTATATCACAATACAAACATATCACACGTTAATCATTGCTTGGTAGATTTTGACACTTGTTTGAGTTGACTAAAAGTAACCAAAAAAGACCAATAACATTTATACAAAAAAATTACATCCATTGAAATGTTTTGCTATCATAAAGTTGTGAGATATACATGCTTGGAAAGATACATAAAATTTAGCATCAAACCTAAAATTTCATGGTGTTTGATACCAACATCTGAAATGTTGGTAAAGTCTCTCATGTATGTAAGCAATGTGTAGCTGAGGACTATTACTTGGAAGTGCATTATGCAATGCCAACTTGCATAGGAGTTGTGTGATGAGTGATCTCATATGTTAGTGGCATTGGAGTGCTAAATATGCTTCTAAATTCAAATTTTTTACAGTAGGTCAATATTCATTTGTGGTAAGTCTTAGTGATGTAAGGTATACTTATGTTGTATAGTAATATGTTTAAAATAATAATTTATTATTATTATTCTTATTTAAATTTGTAAATCATAGTAATTTCAAATGAGATCCAATGAAGACGAGGCTCATGTTGTTGGACTCATCTTAATGGTCAAAATAAAATTAATATTTATTCTTATATTTTAAAAAAATTTACTTTTACAACTTCGACATGCTTTATAAGTCATTTGTATTTATGCATAACTAGATGATCAAGAATACTACACATGATCTTGTTAATATGAAGTAAAGCAAATTTTATGTACACCTTATCTCACTTTTTCAAATGCCTCGTGTTGCTTTTAATATATTACTATGAAACTTTATTTCCCATCTTGTGTGGCCTTTATAGAATTTTTATTATGTTGTACCTTATTTTTTTGATTCATCTTATTTCTAGCTTGATATTATTTTTTTAAATGAAAATAAATTTTGTTATTATTTATGTTTGTTTAGTTTGGTAATATGTAATTATTCTAAACAAGTTTTGATTAAAATAAAATAATGTTGTTTGACTTATCTTGAGGAGCTTTGTTTAATTAAACATTTATTTCTATATTTCTAAATGTTTTATTTTGCAAAGCCTTCAGACACTCTATAAGAAATTTTAATTTGTAAGCTATTTGACAATCAAAGATTTGCGCTCGAACTCTTATTATCCAGAAATTTTATTCTCCCATACTATTTATCTTATTTTCTCAAATTGTTTTCTTTGATATTGTTATATTATTTTTTAATAATAAATCACCTCTCATGTCACCTTTACATGGATTTGATTCAGTTATATTACATTACTTTAGTTTATCTATCTTTTGAGTTAATGTATATTTACTTAATATAAATTTTTTCTATGTTTATAATTATTTAGTTTGGTAAATCATAGTAATTACAAATGAGGCCTATTTAAGAGGAAATAATTGTTATCAAACTTATCTCAAGTAGCTCTATCAAACTAAATATTCAATTTTATATTTTTAAATATTTTATTTTTAATGTTCTTGGTATGATTTATGAGATATTTTAATTAATACCCAAGTTGATAGTCATAAATACTACACCAAAACTCTTTAATATCTTGGAATGTAGATTATCTCACATAATTGATATCAATTCTTCAAACATTTATCATTAATATGGTTTTATTACTTTGTTTCAATTTATCACAATTTAGCATTAACAAATACTTTCTTAATACTAAAATAGTAATTTATTATTATATGTGCTTGTTTATGTTTGTAATTTATAGTAATTCTAAACGATATTGTTGGATTTATTTCAAGAAGCTTCCTCCAATTAAGTATTATTTTCTATATTTGAAAATGTTTTCTTTTATAGGCTCTTTGCACTCTTTATGAGATATTTCAATTCAGTCTTATTTCATGATCAAGGTTATCACCCTCAGTCTCCATATTATCTTGCCCTATATGATTTAAATCAATTTTTCAAATGTAACTCTACTTCTTATCTCTTGTGTCCTTTATATTACCATGGTTTTGTTATATTATATTATTTTAATTAAACATAATTTTTCTATAACATTTATTTACATATCATAAAAAAATTGTTAATATTTATGCTTATTCATTTTCTAGTTGGTCTGGTGTCATTAAGCCCTATCTAATAAAATAATTATTTCTTTATTTATAAATGTTTTATTTTTGATTGTTTTGTCACATTATATGGCGTAATTTGATTACTACTTGACTTGATTACTCAGGATGTTACACTTGATCTCATAACTATCTGGCAATGCAACACTCCCATGTAATTTATCTCATTTATCAAACATTTTTTCTTTGATTCTATTATATTTCCTTGTAACATAAATCTTTTAACATGTGACCTTTATATCACCTTGAATTCAATTTATTGCATTGATTCAATTTATCATATTGTAGTTTTGATATATATTTAATTAATGTTAAAAAATATTTTATTGTTATTTTTTTCTTATTTAATTTGGTAATTTGTATTAATTTTAAATTTGGTCTTATTGATAACAAACAATTAGCACTAGAATATTCTACATATGATCTATCAAATTAAATATTCATTTAAATATTTTTTTAAAATTTTAATTTCTAATGTTTTGATAATAATTCATTAAAACTCCTTGGTATCTTGTAAGGCAACTTTCTTAGATAACTTATGTTATTTCATCAATTTTTTTCAATTGATTATATTATTATGTATTTATAAATCTTCTCTTGTATGATCTTTTATTACTTTAATTTAGTTATATTACATTGCTTCAATTGATTTCATTCACTTTTAATATATATTTACTTAAAATAAAATTAAGTTTATTATTATTTTTGCATATTTATTTTTGCAATTGATTGTAATTCTTAATATGGTCAGACCAAGACAAAAAACTTCATTGGACTCATCTTGATTAGCTTTATTCAACAAAACAATCATTTAAATAATTTTAAAAATTTTCCTTCAAAGGTTTGGTATGCTTTAGAAGACTTTTTAAATTTGTGTCTAATTTTACTATTGAGAATGTTACACTTATCTATCTTAGTGTATTGGAATGTTATATTATTGTATAATTTATTTGTTTTCTACAAATTGTTTTCTTTGATTTTGAAATGTTATTATGTAACTTTATATATTGTTTCGACAAACCTTAACATCGTTTTGATTTAATTAGGTTACATTTCTTCAATTTATCAAATTTAAGCTTTACTATATACTTATTTAAGATTAAAAGTATATTTTTAGCATTTATGCTCATTTATTTTTATAATTTACAAAAAATAGGCATGTGGTCTGATCAAGATGAACAAAAATTGTTGGACTCATCTTCGATGAGTTCTATCAAGTAAAATATTGAATTTTATATTTTTAAGTATTTTCTTTTCTGAGATTTTGGCACACTTTATGAAACATTGGAGTCATACCTCATTGATAAGGGACGATTTTTTGCTCGAACTTCATAATCTTTTGGAATGTAAATTTCTTGTAAATTTCTCACTTCTTCAAAGCTTTTCTTGGATTTGGTTATGTTTCTAGGTAACTCAAAACATTTTCTAATGTGACCATTACATCACTTCACATTTGCAACATTACATTATCCAATTTATCTAATTTTATTCCTAACATATATTCACTTAGTATTAAAATAATAATTTATTATTATTTTTGGTTAGTTAATTTGTTATTTTATAGTAATTCTAAACCTAGTCTGATCATGACAAAGCAAATATCAATAAACTCATCTCAATAGGCCATATCCAATTAAATATTAATTTTTATATTTAAAATTTTTTAATTTTTTTATAGTTTTGGTATGCTTTATGAGATATTTTAATTTGTGCTTATGTTGATGATCAATGAAGCTAGACTTAATCACCTTAGCATCTTAGAATGCACCTTTTTTATATAAATTATCTCATTTTCTTAAATTATTGGCCTTGATTGAATAAACTCTAAATCTCAACTCTTGTAGCTTTTACATCACTCTGATTTATTCATATTACATTACTTCAATTAACACACTTAAACATCAAAAAAAAATTTACTTAATATTAAATAGAAAATTTATTATTACTTATGTTTATTTACTTTGGAAATTTTCAATAATCTGAAATGAGGTGTACCAAAGATGAAACAACTATTTATGGACAACTATTTTAGGATTTTGATTCGTACTTAATTTAATGATCAATATTGCTGCACAGAATCTCCTTAGTACCTTGGATTACAATTTTCCCATAACATTTATCTCATTTCATCAAATGTTTTGAAATTATTTTATTATTTATTATGTAACACAAAAATCTTTTCTTTTGTGACCTTTGCATCATTTTATTTTGTTTTATTGCATTTATTTAATTTATCTTATTTCAACTTTAATAGATACTTTTAAAATATTAAACAAAATAATGTACTATTATTATGGGTTATTTACTTTAGTAATTCATAATGAATCTAAATGAGGTGTCCTCATGATGTGACAAATGTCATTGAGCTCTCCTTAATGAGCTCCATCCAACTAATTATTTCTTTTAAAATTTATAAATATATTATTTTCTTACATTTTGATGTGCATTATGAAACATCTTCATTTTTACCTTAATTGATAATCATGAATGTCACACACAATCTCCTTTGAACATTGGAATGCAACTTTTGTGTACAATTTTTCTCATTATTTCAAACTTTGCATTTTCATTTTTTTATCTCACTACACAACTCTAAATTTCTTATTATGTGAACAAAACCTTGCTTTGATTTTGTTATAATACAATGCTTCAATTTATCTAAATTTCAACATTAATAAATGTTTACAAGATATTAAAATAATATTTTATTATTATTATTATTATTATTTACTTTGGTAATTCATTTGACTTCATTCGATTAGATATTTTTTACTATATTTTTAGATGATTTGTTTTCTTTAGGTTTGGCATGATTTCAAGCATATTTTAATTCATGCCTTATCTAACAATCAAGGATGTTACCCTTCGGTTCTCTTGTATATTCGAACACACCATACCAATATAATTTATTTTATTTATTTAAATTTTTTGCTTAATATTAAAAACTAATTTATAATTTTTTATGATCAATTACATTGATAATTCACTATAATTTTAAATAAAACCTATTTGAAACAAAATAAACACATCAGACAACCATTATGAGTTCTATATATTTAAATATTAATTTTTAAAATTTAAATTTTTTTAATTTTAGAATTTTTGCATGTGTTACAAGATTTTATAATTCATACCTATTTCTATAGTTGAAAATTTTCTACTTGATAAACTTAATATTTTATTATAAGATTACACATAAAATTTTTCTAATTTATATGGCTTTTTGTCTTTGATTTTGTCACTATGTTATTTTACTTTAGATCTCCTCTCATGTGAGCTTTAAGATGACTTTGTTATATTAAATTACTTTAATTTATCTTGTTTTAGTTACAATATTTATTTAATTAAAAAATTATTAAAATATTTGTTTATTATTTTCATGCTTATTTTGATGATTCGTAATAACTTCAAATGAGGATGATTGATACATATCAAGTATCACTTGCCTTGAGTCAAAAAGCTCCATCAAATTAAATATTCATTTTTTTATATTTAAACATTTTATTCTGTTGGGTTTTTGTGGCCCTTGTAAGCCATTTTAATTTTAATTGATTTAATGATCATGGATGATACACTCAATCTACTTAATATCTTATAATGCAACATTCCTTTTGATTATATCACATTTGTTCAAATGCTACATTTTGAATTATTTATATTGCTATGCAACTCTAAATCTCTTCTTGTTTGATCTTTACATCATTTTGATATGCTTATATTTATTTAATAAAAAATGACACTTTATTAATATTTATCCTTTTTTCTTTTGTATTTCATACTAATTGTAAATGACTCTGATCGTGATGAAAAAAAACTTTGTTAAACTTGAGTCAAAGAGCTCTATCCATTTGTGTATTAATTTTTATATCTTGAAATTATTTAATTTATAATGTTTTGGTAGGTTTTATGAGATATTTTAATTTATAGACTATTATGATCAATGATGTTACTATTCATCAGACTAGTTTAGAACACAACTTTTTCCTATAATTTATCTTATCTCTACAAAAATATAAATCTCCTTAAATGTGTCTTTCACATTAATTAGATTTTATTATATCATATTATTAATATATATCTTATTTCAACTTTGACTTGTCTTTACTTAAAAGTTGAAATAATATTTTCTATTATTTATTCTTTTTTAATTTGGTAATTCATTGTAGCTCCAAACAAGATCTGGTTGAATAAAACAAACATAATTAGACTTACATCAACGAGCAATATTCTTTAAATATTTATTTTTATATTTTTAGATAATTTCCTTTCTATGGTCTTTGCATGCCTTTGGAGACATTTGTACTCACACCTTACTTAACAATTGAGGTTGTTACACTCAATCACCTTAGTAACATATAATGAATCCTCCTTGTATACTTTATCTCATTTATTCTATTTATCTTATTTTAACTTTAATATATTTTTTCTTTAATATTAAATTTATATTTTATCATTTTTTAGCTTATTTATTATGAAAAATTGTAATAATTCCAAATAAAATCCAATAAAGACAAAAAAAATAATATTTGAGTTGTCTCTACAAGTTCTATCTATTTCAATATTTATTTTAATAGTCTTAAATATTTTATTTTCAAGTGTTTTAGCATGACTTACAAGATATTTCAATTCAAAATGTATTTGATGACCGTACATGTTACAATCGATCTGCTTAGTATCTGGGAATCCAATTGTCTCATTTTATTGATCACATTTTCTCAAATTAGTTTGCTTTGGTTTGGAAATATTTTAATGCTTATATTTATTTTATTTAAGATTTAATATACATGTTTAATTAATTTGAAAATAATAGTTTATTTTTATTCATGTTTATTTATGTTGATAATTTCTTGTAATTCCAAAATAGGATTGATCTAAAAGATACATACACTATTTAGCACATTATTTAGCACATCTAAATGAGCTCTATCCATTCAAATATTTTTATTTATATTTTTAAAAATTTTAGTTTATATAGTTTTATTGAGCTTTGAGTGATATTTTGATTCATACTTGAATTTGATGATCAAGAATATTATACTCGATCTCCTTTTTAACTTTGAATCCAACTTTCATACATATTTTATCTCATTTACTCAAATGTTTTCAATTGATTTGATCAAATTTCTATTTAACACAAAATCTCATATCATGTGACCTTTAAATTGCTTTAATTGGGTTATACTACATTGCTTTAATTTATCACTTTTTAGCTTTAAAATATTTTTCTTAATGTCAAAAAAATAGTATAATATTTTTTATTTTGATAATTTTTAGTAATTCTTAATATGGTTGATCAAGACTAAACTGTCATTGGAGATGTTCTAACTGGCTCTATCCAACAAGATATTCATTTTTTTATATTTTTAAAATATTTAATTTTCTTTTATTTTAGAATGTTTTATGAAATATTTCTATTTGTACTTTTTTTAATGAGGATAAATGTTATACTAATTCTATTTAGTATCTTGTGTTATAGCATTCTCATACAATTTCTCATAACTACAAATTTTTACTTTGATCAGGTTTTATGAGTACGCAACTCTAAATATCTTCGCATGTGACCTTTACATAACTTTAATTTTTTTATATTATATTGATTAAATTTATCTCATTTAAGTTTTAATATATATTTTTTTAACATTGAAATATTATTTTATTATTATTTATGTTTATTTACTTTAGCAATTTCTCAAAAATTCTTATTAAATTCTATTCTACTCAAAGCAAATGTCATTATTCACATCTTGGCAAGCTCAAACTAATTAAATATTTGTTTCACATTTTTTAAATATTTTTTCTTTAGTTTTTTTTATTGATTTACAAAATAGTCTCTTTCCAACATAGTTTTACCAATGAAGATGTTACACTTGATCCTCTTAGCATCTTGGAATGCAACTTTCCTTGATAGGTTATTGCATTTATTCAAGGTTTTTGCTTTGATTCAATCATTTTACTACATAACTCTAGGTTTTGTGTCATGTGACATTTATATTATGTCGATTTAAATATTTTACATTTCTTAAACTTGTCACTTTTAATTTTTAATCTATATCAATTGGATATTAAAATAAAAATTTGTTATTTTTTTCTCTCATTTATTATGAAAATTTGTGATTATTATAAATGAGATTCAATAGAGATGAACAAACATTGTTGCATTACTCTTGATAAGCTCCACTTAATGAAGTATTCATTTCCAAATTTAAAAAATAATTTTTCTATTCTTTTGGCATGATTTAACCTATTATATATAATTAAATATTCACTTTTTTATATTTTTAATATTTTATTTTCTTAGATTATGACATAATTTATGAGATATTTTAATTTATACTAGATTTGATTATTTAGAATTTTTCATTCAATCTTATTAGTATATTTTGAATTGAAGTTTCATATTCAATTTATCTCATTTTTTAGGTTTTTCATTTTATTTTTTTATATTACTTTCTAACTCTAAATCTCCTCTCGCATGACATTTTAATAGCATTGACTTAATTGAATTTTATTTCTTTAATCTATCTTTTTTTATATTTAATATGTATTTATATAATTATGAAATAATAATTTGTTATTATTTTTTATTATATAATTTGCTAATTCACAACAATCCCCATCTTGACCACATCTTTCCAATTAAATTTTTATTTCACTCATTTTACTAATTTTATCTGATTAAAATTTCATTTATGTATTTTTAGTGTTTTGGATTGTTTCTTGAGATATTGTTTTGTACCAAATCTGGTGAATAAGGATGCTACATTCGATCTCCTTGGTGTCTTGGAATGCAACCTTCCCATAGAATTTATCTCAATTTTTCAAAAGTTTGCATGGATTTGGTTACAATTATTTGTAACTATACATCTCATCTCATGTGATGTTTAAGTCACCATCATTTGATTGCAATGTATTTCTTCAATTTAACTTATATTAGAATTAATATATGTTTACTTAATATTAAAAAAATAATTAACTATCATTTTTCCTTATTTGGTAATTTGGCTAATTAAAACATGGTCCAATCAAGATGAAACTAGGGTCATTTCGACATCGATTGATGGGCTTCATCTAATTAAATATTTAAATATTTATTTTCTAATGTTTACCATGTTTAAGGAGTTATTTTTATCATTTTTGATATGACATCTAAGAATGTAACACTTGAACTCTTTTGTATGTTGTAGTACAACTTTCTAATATAATTAACCTCATTTATTGAAATATGTCTTTTATTTGGCTATATTTTAATGTAACTCTAAATCTTTTATCATGTGACTTTCTATTACTTTTAATTATTTTTATTACATTTCATCAATTTATCCTATTTTGTCTTAAATATATATGTATTTAATATTAAAATAATAATTTATTATTATTTATGATAATTTACTTTTGTAATTTACCAATTTCCATATAAGGTCCAATGAAGAAGAAACTAATGTCGATGGACTTGTATCGATGACCTTTATCTAATTAAATATTTTTTATTTTGTTAAAAAGTTAGTTTTTTAGATTTAGACACCCTTTATTAGATTTTTTGTTATTAATATTATATTTAACGACTATTGATGTTACATAAAAATTTAAAGGAATGTGTAGTGCAACTTTCGTTAATAATGTTTCTCATTTCTTCAAATTTTTTCCTTTGATTTAGTCATATTAATATCAAACTCTAAGTTTTTCTCTTATGTCACCTTTATATTGCTTTGATTTGGTTGTATTGTATTTCTTTAATTTATCTTATTTAGCTTTAATTCATATTTACATCATATTAAAAATAATATTTTATTATAAATTATGCTTATTTTTTTGTTAATTCAAAGTAATTGTATACGAGGTATAATCAATGCAAAACTAAATGAGTTTAATCAAACTAAATATTAATTTTTATATTTTTCTTTACCAAGTTTCTAGTATCCTAGCACTGCATAAAAGATATTGCAATTTTTTTTTTCATTTTATGATAACATATGCGATGTTTGATCTCGTTTTATATCATGGAATGCAAGTTTCTTATAGACTTTACCTCAATTCTTCAAATTTTTTATTTTTTACTCTATTGTGTTACTATGTAGCTCTGGATCTCCACTTGCATGAATTTTATATCATTTTTATTTATTATCTTACATTACATTATTTATCTCATTTAGTCTTCAATATATATTTACCTAATATTAAAATATTACGTTTTTATTAATATCTATTTTCTATAATAATTCACAATATTTCAAAGGAGGTTCGATGAAGACAAAATAATTTTTGTTAAACTTAACTAGAGATCTTTTAAATTTAAATATTCATATTTATGCTTTAAAATATTTTATATCCTAAGGATTATGCATATTTTATGAAACATTTTTATTCATATATTATTTAATGATCAAGGATGTTACACTTGATCTTCATTATAAATTGGAATGAAACTTTTGCATATTATTTATCTCATATTTTAAAGTTTTTTTGGGGTCATTTATATTTTTATGTGACTCTAAATCTCCTTTCTATGTTTCACATTGCTTTATTTTGTAGTAATACATTGCTTTAATTCGCCTCATTCAATCTTTAAAAAATATTTTCTTACAATTAAAATAATAATTTTTTATTATTAATTCTTACTAAAAAATTCTTCGATGTTTCAAAGATGTCCGTTTGAGATGAAAAAAAATTCATTAGACTTCTCTCGATTAGCTCTATTTAATTAAGTACTTATTATTATATTTTTAAATATTTAATTTACTTAAGTTTTTCTTTTCTTGATGAGACTTTTTTATTTGTATATGCTTTTCATATCAAAGGTGTTACACTTGATCTCCTAAGTAAATTAGGGTGTAACTTTTTGATAAGTTTTGTCTTATTTGTTGAAATTATTTCGTTTCATTTTTTTATATAATGTTACATTGATTTAGTCTATGTTAATTTTGGTGTATATTTACCAAGTAATAAAATTATAATTTACCATTATTAAGCTTTATTTAGTTTTGTAATTCATAGTAATTCCAAATGATGTCTTATCATGAAAAAACATACATTATTGGACTTGCATCCACAAGCCATATCCAATTAAGTATTATTTTTAACATTTTTAAAATTTTTAATGAATAAGCTTTTTTCTTTATTCATGAGATAATTTCATTCCTACCTGATTTAATAATCAAGAATATTATACTTAATGTCTTCCTTATCTTGGAATATAACTTTTTATTGTAATTAATCATGTTTTTTAATATTTCTAAATGATTTTATTATATTATTATAAAAATCTAATTCTACTCTTATGTGACTTTTACATTACCCTCTCTAGATTTTGATCTGGGCTATTGACAGCTTTGATTTAATTATATTCCACCACCTCAATTTATGTTATATTAGTTTTAATATATTTTTGTTTGATAATAAAATAATAATATTTTATTATTATTTTTTGTCTACTTTAGTAATTTGTTATAACCCCAAATGAGGTTTGATCAAGACAAAACAAACATTTCTAGAATTGCCTAGATGAGCTACATGTAATTAAAAATTCATTTGTATATTTTTATGATATATTATTTTCATATCTTTTTGAATGCTTTATGAGTTATTTTAACTCATCTCAGTTTTAATGAATATTCTTTGTATATTGGAATACCACTTTCTCGTACAATTTATCTCTTACAATTTTTTGTATTATTTTTGAATATTACTATGTAATACTAAATCTCCCCTCGTGTGATCTTTGTAACAAATTGACTTAGTTATGTTACATTGCATCAATTTTTCCAATTTTAGGGTTAATATATATTTATTTAATATTATAAAAATCACATGTTGTATCTATGCCTATTTTCTTTGGAAATTAGGATTAATTACAAATGAGGTATAATTGAGATAAAACAAATGTCATTCGACTAGTATTAAAAAGCACTATCCCATTTAATATACTCGTTTTCTATATTTTTTAAATATTTTACTTTCTAAATTTTAGGCACACTTTATTAGACCTTTCAATTCTTACTTTATTTGATAACAACAATATTATACTCGATATTCTCATTCTCCTGGAATGCAATTTTCTAACAAAATATATCTTACTTTTTTTTTGTTATATTATATTATTTGAGTTTTTCACAATCAATTTTAGTAAATGACCATTTAATATTAAAATTAAATTTTTTGCTTATTTAATTTTTTTCTTTAATAATTCAAAATAAATCTAACCCAATTCATAATTTGTTTTATATAATTAAATATTCATTTTTAAAAATATTTAATTTTCTAGTATTCGTTACACATCTTATTAGATATTTTGATATCTACCTAATATAATAATCAAGAATGTTTCACTGAATCTCTTGAATATCCTAGAATGCAAATTTCTTGTAAATTTATCTTATTACATCTAAGTTTTTCTTTTTATTTAGTTATTTTACTTTGAAACACTGATTCACTTTTCATGTGACTTCTACCTTAGTATAATTTTGATTTGTTACATAGATTTCATTTATCTCATTTACATTTTACTATATGATTACATAGTATTAAAATGATTTATTATTATTATTATAATTATTAATTCTTATTTATTTGGGTAATTTGTAGAAATTCTGAACATGGTAAGATCCAAAAAAAATATCATTCAATTCATTAGGAAAAACGTTATCAAATTAAATATTTATCTTTATATTTTTAATTATTTTATTTTCTTGGGGACTTAACATGTTTTTTTTAACTATTTTTAATTTTGTAGCAAATTTGATGATTAAGGATGTTAGGCTCGTTCTCGTTATTTTCTTTGAATACAAGTTCCTCTTATAATTTACCTCATTTAATCAAAATTTTAGTCATTTTCATTCGGGCATACTTCATTGCTTATATGTATTTCATTTCACTTATAATTTTAGTCATTTTAATTAGTAATAATTCAAAACAATATCCGATGAAGATGAAAGAAAATGTTGTTAAACTTGTCTCATTGAGATCAACCCAATTAACTTTTTTTGTAATTTTAAATAGTTTTCTCCTATGGTTTCAACACACTTTATGAGTTATTGTTATTTGTAATAGATTTGCCAATCAAGGACGTTACACTCGATCTGCTTAGCATCTTGTAGTTTAATTTTTCCAAACAATTTTTCTCATCTCTTCAAAACTTTTGATTTTATGTTGTTTTATTACAATGAAATTCTTATACTCAACTCAAATGATGTCTACACCACATTGATTATGCTATATTATACTAGTTCAATTTGTCTCATTCTAACTTAATAATGTTGACTTAATATTAAGAAAATAACCAATTAATAATTTATTTATGTTTCTTTATGTTTGTAATTCAAACTAATTCCAAATGATGTGTGATCGAGAGGAAATGAATACTGTTGCAATCTTCCTAGCAACTTCTAACTAATTAAATATTATTTCTTTAATTTTTAAATATTTAATTTTCTAACATTTTTACTTGTTTTAAAAAATATTTCTAAATCTCCTCCATTATGAATTTACATCAATATTTTTTGTTATATTATGTTATCTTAATTTATCGCATTTCATGATTAATGTGCATTTACTTAATACTAAAATGATAATTTTTTTATGCTTATTTTTTTATTTAATTCTTTGTATTTCCAATTGTGATTTAATCAATATGAAATAAATGTAGTATGACTCATCTAAATTTGCTCTGTTAGATTAAATATTCTTTTAATAATTGAATATATTTTATTTTCTTTGGTGTTAGATTATTTAATGATATATTTTGATTAATATCTTTATTTTTTATTATGGTTGTTGCACTTCATCTCCTTAATATTCTGAAATGTAACTTTCTCTTACATTTTATCTAATTTAATTAAATGTTTTGTATTGAATTTTTTATACATTGGTTTACATTGTCATACTTTTTCTCTTAGGTATTTACTAAATATTTAAATAGTGATTTATTATTATTTATTCTTACATATTTTGGTAATTAATAATAATTCTAGATTTCATTACATGCATGCCATTAAGCTCTATCCAATTAAACAAAATTTCATATTATTGGATAATTATTTACAATTATTTTGGCATTCTTTAAGAGAAACTTTGACTCATAAGTGACTTGATCAAAGATATTACACAAGATTTCCTTTGTTTCTTGGAATACTAATTTGTCATACATGTTATCTCATTTATTCAATTTATTTTCTTTCATTTTATTGTATTACAATAAAAATTAAATTCCCCTTGTAAGTGATCTTTGCATCACTTTGATTTTCTTATATTATATTTTCATAATTTATATTATTTTTTATAATATATATTTTTAAAATATTAAAATAATAGTTTAAAATTATTTTTGATATTTATTATTGTAATTTATAGTAATTTCATATAGGGACCATTGTAAGTAAAATAAACACTAGTAGATTCATCTTAAACATTTCTATCAAGTTAAATATTTATTTTCATATTTTTATTTATTTTATTTAATTCATGCCATATTTGATGATCAGAAATAATATAGTCGATCCCCTTAGCATCTTAAAATGTAACTTTCCTATACAATTTATCTTATTTCTTCAAACATTTTAATTTAGTTGGTTAAATTACAATAAATATCTATTAGTGGTACATTTATAGCACCTTAATTTGGTTAGATTATTTTGCTTCAATTTATCTCATTTCAACTTTCATATATATACAAAAAATTTAAAGGTTAATTTACTTTAATTTTGTAGTAAATTTAAATGTGGTCTAATTAGTATGAAATAAATGTCATTGGACTCATTATGACCATCTTTTCACCAATTAATAATTTATTTCTATATTTCTAGTGTTTTGATATTATATACGAGATATTTTTAGCCGTGTGCAATTTGACGAATGAGAATGTTATGTGTGATATTTTGAGCATCTTACAATGCTAGTTTTTCACATAATTTATCTCATTTAGTTAAATTTTTTTTCCTTCCATTGGTTACATTATTGTGTACTCTACATCTCATATCATGTAATGTATACATAGCCATGATTTGATTATAATACATTGCTTCAATTTATCTCATTTTAGCATTAAAAAAATTAACTTAATATAAAAAATAATTATTTGTGCTTATTTCATAATACATTGTAATTTAAAATGAGGCTTAATTGAGGTGAAATTAACGTTGTATGACTTTGATTAATGGGCTTTGTCTAATTAAATAATAATTTTGTAGATACCTAAATATTTTATTTTATATGTTTCAAGCATGTTTTATGAGATCTTTTATTTATTTTTAATTTTTTATTAAGAATGTTACACTTGAATAATTTTGTATTTTGGAATGCAAATATCTGGTACAATTATCTTCAAAAATTTTTTTGTTTTAATTTTGTTTTGTTTTTATGTAATTATAAATCTTCTATAGTGTGACTATTGTAATTCTTTCAGGTAATTTTTTTACCTTTCATGAATTTATCATATTTTGTTTCTAATATATATTTACATAATAATAACATAATAATTCATTAATCTTTATGTTTATTTGATTTGTTAATCCATAATAACTCCAAACAAGGTTCAATGGAGAAGAAAGAAATGTTGTTGAACTTTTTCCAACTACCTCTATCCAATTAAACTTTTTTAATATTTTCAAAAAATTCATTTTCCAATGTTTTTGTATAGTTTTTGAGAGCTTTGTTTTATTAATATCTAATTTAATGATAGAGGATAGCATCTTTGATCTTTTTAGCATCTTGTACTGTAATTTTCCTATATAATTCATCTCATTTTAAATTTTTTTCTTTTATGTGGTTATTTTTTAAAGTACTTTGGAATTTATTATTATTTGTCTAAAAGCTTACTCTAATTTTTTATGTTTTATTACTTTAAATTATCTAATTTTATGTTTGATACAATTTTATTTAACGTCAAAATAATTATTTTTTTATTATTTTTTCTTTTTAAATTTATGAATTTGTAGTAATTCCAAATGAGGTCTAACCAAGATGAAGGAAATGTCGCTGAACTCATCTCGATAAGACATCTACCAAAATATTCATTATCACAATTTAAATAATTTTTTTATAGGCTTAGCAAACTTTTTGAGACTTTTAAATTCATACCTTATTTGATGAGCGAGGATGTTTTCCTCGATCACCTTAGTATCTTGGAGTGTCGTTTTCTCTAATAGTTTATCATAGTTATTCAAATTTCGTACATTAAATTATCTCACTAAAATTTAAGACATATTTAGTTCATTTTTAAAAATGATTTTATATTATTTTTACTTATTTAATTTGATAATTCATAGTAATTTTAAATGATGTTTGATCAAGATGAAATAAACACCATTAGGCTCATCTTGATTAGTTCTCTCTAACCAAATATTTCTTTTTTATTTTAAATATTTCATTTATAAGGTGTTAAAATTCTTTAAGTAATATTATGTATGATATGAGATTTTATGGTTCAAGCTGTTGCACCAAATCTACTCAACATGTTGAAATACAATTAGCTTACTTTTTTAAATTTTTTTCTTTGAATATGTTATTATACTATGTATCCTAGAATGCAACTTTACCATGCAACTTAACTCCAAATTTTTTGTTTTCAATTAGATATTTAACTTTGAAACTCTACATGTTCTATAATGTCACCATTACATCAAGTTCATTTAGTTGTGTTACATATGTTAATTTATCTCATTTAAAATTTTCTATATATTTCTTAATATTAAAAAATAATTTTAATGTTAATTATATTTTTTATTATGATAATTAAAATTAATTCGAAATGAGGACTAATCAAGTTGGAACAAATGATGTAAGGCTTAACTAGACCAGCTTTATCCATTTAAAAAATAAGTTCTATATTTTTTATGTTTTTTCCATGGTTTTAACACACTTTTTAACATATTTTGAATCCTACATAGTTTCATAATCAAGGATATGGAATTATTTTCTTTAGTATCTTGCTTGCATAGAAACTTTCTTGTAAAATTTATATTTCTTTATGTTTTTCATTTATTTTGTTTGATTTCTATGTAATTCAAAATCCTTCTTATTTGACTTTTATATCATTTTTATTTTTCTATATATTAAATTGGTAAATTTAACTAATTTTAGCTTTATTAAATATTTACTTAATGTTAAAAAAATTATTATTATTTATGAATACATACAATAATAATTTTTTGTAATCCAAAATGAGAAGATGAAGATAAAATAAATGTGGTTAGTCTCATCTCCATGAGTTATCTCTAACTAATTATTTATTTTTATATTTTAAAAAATCTAATGATTTGGAATGCTCTAGGAGCCATTTTGATTCACACTTGATTTGATGATTAAGGATGTCACTTGAATATCTTTTAATGCAACTTTGTTGTAAAATTTATCTCATTTCTTTTAATTTTTTATTTCAATATTTTACAATATAACTTTAAATCTCTTTTTATGTGACTATCATAAAATTTTAATCTAGTTAAATTATATTGATTCAATTTATCCCATTTAAGCTTTAATATATATTCACTTAATATTTAAATAATAATTTATTATTATTTATGATTATTTATTATAGTAATTTGAAAAAATTTCAAACAATGTTCATTGAGAATAAATATATTTTGTTGGACTCTTCTTGATAATATTTATCATCGTAAATATTAATTTTATAGATTTTTAAATATTTTACTTTATATGGTTTTGGAACACATTAGGCTAGATTTTGAGTCGTATCTAATTTGATTATTACGATGTTATGATTTTAAATACTTGATATACTTAAAATAAAAATAATAACTCATCTAACAACCTATTAAATAATGTTTACACTTACTAGAACTCTTCAACTTGTTTACAGACTAGTGTTCTTGAGCAGTTAATTGTAGCGAGTGTTTGAGGTGCTTTTGGTGGATTTGGTGTCAATTACTTATAAGTTAATTCTTATTTTATTGTTATTTTAATTAGTGTTGTTTTATTAGTTAATTATTACAATAATAATATACTTTTGGTAAAAGTTATTAAGACAACACTATATGTTTAAAAAACAAATTATTGTCAAGTTTGTCAAGGAGGATGGACTAATTATTTGGGACCTAATATTTTTTCTGAGACAATTAATTTAAGTAAAAATCACTTTTTATGCCTTGTAATAAACAGTTATATGAAGCATAACATCTTAATGAAGTTGAAATTCAAATATTTAAAATTAAATTTAAATATATCTCTTGAAGTTTTTCCACTAAAACCAATATGACTTTTTTGTGATTTGATATTTTCTCATCTTTTTATTTAAGTTCTACTAAAAACATACACATTCACTGCCCTAAATCTAAAAATTTATTCAAACAAATTCATTAGAAATACTAATGATTTCTTAACATCAAATAAGCACCATAGATAGTGGTCGACAATATAACATGATCGAGACAAAGCAAACGTTTTTGAACTCATCTCAATAAACTCTGTTAAATTAAATTTTCATTTTTAAATTTTAAAATATTTTACTTTTTAAATTTTTTATATATCTTATGAGATAGCTTTATTCATACCTAAATTGATGTCTAAAGGTATTACCTCAATCTCCTTCATGTCTTGAAAGGCAACTTTATCTTATAATTTATCCCATTTCTTAAAAAATTTCACTTTAAATTTGTTGTATTATGATGTAACTCTAAATCTCCTCTAACATGACCTTTACATTATGTTGAATTGGTTTTAAATGAGGTCTAGTCAAGATGAAGGAAACGTTGCTAGGCTCATCTAAATGAGCTCCATCCACAAAAAAATCATATTTATATTTTAAAATATTTTATTATAGTTTTGGAATGCTTTATAAGTTTTTTTTATCTACACATGGTTAAATGATCAACAATATCTCACCTCATCACCTTAATATTTTGTAATGTAAATTTCAAGTATATCTTATCTCATTTCCACACAACACTTTTGATTTTATTATATGATTATGAAATTCTAATTCCCCTAGTGACCTTTATTTAACTTTCATTTTGTTATAATGAATTGATTTAATTTATCACTTTTCAACATTAATGTTTATTTATTTAATAAAAAAATAAAAATTTATTAATTTTTAATCTTGTTTAATTCGATAAATTTTAGTAATTCCAAACAAATTCTAATGAAGATAAAAAATTTTGTTAGACTCATCTCATCAAGCTATCTCTAATTATGTATTTATTTTTATATTTTTAAATATTTTATTTTCTAAAATCTTGGCAGGCATTATAAAAATTTTGATTTGTATTTTTTTTATTATCGAAGATATTACACTCAATATCCATAGTCTTGAAATTTTACATTCCTATATAATTTATCTCATTTTTCAATTTTTTAATTTTGTTATATTGCCATTTCACAGTACAAACCATCATATTTCACCTTTACATGTCTTTTATTTAGTTATATTACATTGCCTAAATTTATTTATTTTCAAACTTAATATATATTGGCAAATTATAATTTTTTTATTATTTATGCTTATTTACTTGGTAAATCATAGTAATTTCAAAAAAAGCATTAAATAAGAGAAAAAAAATATTCTTCAATTTATCTTAAGAAGATCTATCCCAAAATATTTAATTTAATATTTTTAAATACTTTATTTTCAATGTTTTTGGCATGGACTGTGAAGCATTTTAATTCATATCCAATTTAATGGATGTAGATGTTACATAAAATCTCCTTAGTATCTTGGAATGTGAATTGTCTCACTTAATTGATAACTTTTCTTCAACATTTACTCATTCATTGTGTTTTGTTATTTGGTTTCAATTTATCTTATTTTCATAATAATAAATACTTAATCAATTTTAAAATAATAATTTTTTTTATATATGCTTAGTTATTTTGTTAATTCATAACATATCAAAATGAGGACCAATTGATATGAAATAGACATCATTGGGCTCATTTTGATGAGCTTTATCCATTTGGAAGTTAATTCCTATATTTTTAAATGCTTTCTTTTATAGGGTTTTAGCATGATTTCTAAAACATATCACTTTATAATTTATTTTATGTTTTATACTATTACTCTTTATCACTTTAACAATATGTAATGCAAAATCCATGCACAATTAAATCATTTTTTCAAATATTTTCACTTTGAATTGGTTATTTAACTATGTAACACCACATCCCATCTCCTAAGTACCATAGAATACAACTTTCCCTTACTATTTTTCTCATTCATTCAATTTTTTTCTTTTACATTTTATATTATCAAGTGACTTGAAATATCTTCATGTTTAACCATTACAAGTCATTGGCTTGATAATATTTTATTAATTTAATTTAACTTATTTCAACTTTAATAAATGTTTATTTAGCTTTAAAATAATTAATTATTATTATTATTATTATTGCTTATTTACTACGGTAATTCGTTGTACTTCATAACGAGGTCCAACTAACATGAAATAAATGCCGATGGACCAACCTTGATAGGCTATATTCAATTAAATATTCAGTTTTATATTTTTAAATTTTTTATTTTTCTAGTTCTTTATAATGTTTTATTTGAAATTTTGATTTGTTCCTAACTTGATGATCGTTGATGTTATGCTCAATCTTCTCAATATCTTAGGATGTAGCTTGCTTACATAATTTATCTCATTTCTTTAAATATTTTTCTCCAATTTGGTTATATCACAATATAACTCTAAATCTATTATTATTTGATCATAAGATGTCTTTGAATTGGTTATATTATATTACTGTAAGTTTTCTTATTTCCACTTTAATGTTTATTTTCTTAATATCAAAAAAGTTTTATTATTATTTATTCTTACTTAATTTTGTAAGTTATTATAAGTCTAAATTAATTATGAAATTTTATTTTTTTAACATTTTCTTTAAACCCCTTTGAAATACATCTTGTTTATTACATATTTTGATGATTAATGATGTTACACTTGATCTCTTTTTATATCTTTGAATTCAGCTTTTCTATACAATTTATCTTATTTCTTTGAATTTTTTAGTTTTATTTTGTTATATTATAATGAAACTTCTAATTCTCCTCTTGTATCGCCATTAAATAGCTTTTATTTAGTTATATTATATTGCTTCAAATTATCTCATTTAAATTTTAATATACTTTTAGTTAATATTAAAAAAGTAATTTGTCGTTATTTTTAATGAGTTTTTTAATTCATAGTAATTCCAAATGAGATTTAGTGGAGCAAAAATAAACATCTTTCAAGTTGTCTTAATATGGTCTATCCAATTAAGTATTTACTTTTATAATTTTAAAATTTTAAATTCGTATATTTTATTTGTGCTTTATCAGATATTTTGATATTTAACAAATTTGATGAATGAAGTTGTTACACTTGATCTCCTTAGTATCACGAAGTGGAACTTTCTCGTACAATTTATTTCATTTTTGCAAATTTTTTGCATTAATCTAGCAATATTATTATTTAATCTTAAATCTTATCTCATTTGACTTATACATATATTTTATTTTTTTCTTTTTATATCTTTTGAAATTATCTCATTTCAATTTTAATATATATTTACATAATTTTAGAGTAATAATTTATTGTTATAAATATTTATTTAATTTTCTAAATAGTAGTAATTTTAAAACAACATTTGATTGAGACAAAAAAATCATTAGAGTAGTCTCAACAAGCTTTCTCTAGTTAAATAATAATTTTGAAACTTTTAACTTTTTTTTAATGGTTTTTTATGCTTCAAGAGACATTTTGATTCATACTTATTTTAAAAAAGATGTTTTACTCTTTCTCATTATCTTCAAAAAATTATGGTTTCATATAATTTATATAAATGTTTCAAATTTTTAACATTAATTTGCTCATAAGGATTTGGTTAAGTTGTTGTGAAATTCTGAATCTCCTCTTATGTGACATCTTTATTGCTTTGATTTGGTTACATTTCTTTGATTAAATTTATCTCATTTTAGACTTAATAAATATTTAATTAATATTTAAATAATAATTTATTATTTCTTTTAAGTTACTTTGTTAGGTGACAATAATTCTAAATGATGTCCTATGTATACAAAACAAACATTATTGCACTCACCTTGATGAGCATTATAAAATTAAATATTTATTTTTAATAATTTTAAGCAATTTATTTTCTAGGGTTTTACATATTATCTTAAACATTTCAATTTCTATTTGATTTGATGATCAAGAATGCATCACACAATGCCCTTATTGCCATGGAACTAAACTTTTTGTATAATTGATCTCATTTTTCCAAATTTTTTTCTTAGTATTTGTTAAATTATACTGTAATTTTAAATCTCATCTAGTGTGACATTTACATCACTTTAATTTTTTTATATTACATTTCTTCAATTAATGTTAGCTTAACAATATTAAAAATTTGCTTAATATTAAAATAACAATTTATTGTTTTTTATGTTTATCTACTTTGGTTAATTAAAGTAATTCGAAACAATTTGTTATCAAGGTAAAGAAAATGTTATTGGACTCATCTTAAATAGCTCTATTTGATTAAATAGTCATTTTTATATTTTTTTAAGACTTTATTTCATTAGATTTTTGGCATACATTATAAGATATTTTGATACATTTTTTATTTTATGACTGAAGATGTTATGTTTAATCTTCTAAGTATTTGGATTTTGACTTCACTAAACAATTTGCCTCATTTTTTAAAATTCTTTTCTATGAGTTGTTTATATTAGTACATAACTCTAAATTTACCCACTTTTAACCTTTACATCACTTTATTTTATTACATTGGTTCAATTTTTTTCATTTCATCCTTGATGTTAATTTGCTTAATATTAATTTATAATTTATTATTATTTATACTTATCTACCTTCGTAATTCACAACACTTCCAAGTTTAAAATAAATATCCCATTTTTTTATATTTTTAAATATTTTATTTTTAATTATTATAATATGTAAATAAGAAATGTTTATTCATGTTTCATTTCACGATCATTATATATCCTTACTATCATTGAATTCAACTTTCCCGCACAATATTTCTCATATTTTTAAATGTTTTTTTAATTTGATTATAGTACTGTGTAATAAAAATTTCTTCTCACACAATCTTTACATCAGTCTAGATTTCTTATATGAGATTACTTCAATTTAAACTATTTGAACTTTAATATATATTTATTTAATATTAAAATAACAAATTTTTATTATTTATACTTATTTAATTTGAGAATTCACAGTAATTGTATGGGATGATAATGGAGAACAAACAAATATCATCAAACTGGCCGTCATTAGCTTCATTAATTAAAGTTTCATACATAAGTCCTAAAGGTAGATTTTCAAGGTTTTGGCGTATTTTACTAGACATTTTGATTGTTTTTTTATCTCCTTAGTATCTTAGAACACAACTTTCTCAAAAAACTTATTTAAATAATTCAATCTTTTCACTTCGATTTTTTAGATTACTATGTAACACTAAATCTACTCTCTAACGATTTCAACATCGCATTGATTTGGTTAAATTAAATCATTTAAATTTATCTAATTTTAATTATGATATAATATTGGATTAATATTAAAATAATAATTTTTTATTATTAATGATTAGTTAATTTGGTAATCTAAAGTAATTCAAAAAGTGTATTGATCAAGATAAAAGAAATGCTTTGGACTCATATATATGATCTTTATCTAATTAAATATTTATTTTTATATTTTAAATAAGTTATTTTCAAACTTCTTTGTATGTTTTACAAGATATTTAAATTTGTACCTTATTTGACAATGGATGTTATATTCTATCTTATTAGTAACAAGAATTGAACTATCTTACATAATTTATCTCATCAATTCAATGTTTTCTCTTTAATTTTACTATATTACTTGCTCAAATCTTCTCTTGTGTGACCCTTACATGTCTTTGATTTCATTATAATGTTTATCATATTTTTCTCATTTTAGCTTTAATATTTATCTGCTTAATATCTAAAAAATAATTAATTATTAATTATAATTTTATTTTAGTAATTTTTAGTAATTCTAATCAACATCTAATCAAGAGAACAAAAACATTGTTGGAATCATCTTAAAGAGTTTTAGTGAATTAAATATTCATTTTTTATGTTTTATTTATTTTATTTTCTTGGATTTTGGAATGCTTTGCAGTCATTTCAATTTATAATTGATTTTGATGATTGACAATCTCACACTCGATCGCTATTGTAGCTTTGCATAATCCTTTTCAGGATACTTTATCTACTTTTTCAAATTTCATACTTTAATTGGTCATATTACTATGAAACTCCTGTTCTCCTTTCCTGTGAACTTTTGATCTTATTAATTTATAAATATTATGTTACTTTAATATATCATATTTTAGTAATAAAAATATTTTCCCTTGTTTTAGATATATTATTTCATAATTCTAAATCCCTCTCACGTGACATATACATCTCTTTGATTTGCTTATATTATATTTCTTAAAATTACTTCATTTGTGTTTTACTATATGTTTACATCATATAAAATACTTTCTTATCATTTATGCTCATATATACCTCGATGATTCGAACTAATTCCCAACTAGGTTTAAATGAGACAAAACAAATGTAGTGGGTATCATCTTGGTGTGCTTTATCAATTTAAATTTTCATTTTTGCATTTTTAAAAACTTTGTTTAGTATGTCTTTAGCCTAGTTTATGAGATATTTCCATTTGTGCTTGATTTAATAATAGAGGATGTTGCAATCAATCCCTTTACCATCTCATAGTGTAACTTTTCCATAAAACGTATCTCATTTTATTAAATATTTTATTTTTTATTTGATTATATTATATGAAACACTACTTCTATCATTTGAACTTTACATTGCTTTGATTTGGTTATGTTAAATTCCTTTAATTTATCTAATTTCAACTTTAATACATATTTACGAAAAATTTTGAACAAATATTAATTTTTCTTCACACTTTTTTGCTTTGGCAATTCAGAAGAATTCTGACCAAGGATTTTTGAGATGAAATCAATATCAGTAGACTTCTCACGATGAGGTCTATATTTTTAAATATTCATTTCCATAATTTAAAGAATTTTATTTTGTAATATTTTTGCATGTTTTAAGAGACATTTCAAATCTGTATATCTTACCCTAAAATCTTAGTGAATCATCTTCATGATTGAAGTTTGATACCCATCAAACTATGACTTTTTTTAGCTTTTGATGCTCAACATCCCTATTTTCCTAATAAATCACTATTCCGTACTAAATTCCATAAACTCTTTGCATAGATTAAAGTTAACATTATCATAAAATTTCTACTTTAAATTATAATTTTCTATTCTAGCTTGAGCTATGTGGAGTAGTCTACATTGTAATGTTCTAGTTCACCTTAATGTTATTTCTCATAATCATAGTCTTACTTGTATTATTTAGGATAGTCCATAACTTGAACATTCTTTACTTTCTACACAAAGAACAAAAACTTATGGTAGCTCTCCATATTATAACTTGCTAATTTTTTATGGTCTGTCTATTCCTTTTTTTCACGAATGTTGCCTACAATCATTTAGAATTGATGAGTAATCACGAAAGTCTATAGGAGAACACCTTGATTTTAGTGGCAATATTTTAAACACCAAAGATATTTTTCTTTAATGTGATAGATACCTTCATCCCAAAATTCTAATGGAAACCATTATGGTTTTTTAGCCTTTTCTAGAAGAATTTTACAATTATCATTTTGACTCGTTTTATAACAGATTTTTGTGGAATCAACACCATTAAGAGATAAGTGGATATAAAATTTAACACACTTTTTATAGTCTTTTGTTATTCCATCAAATCAAATATTCTTTATATACTTTTGATGATGTATTGGTTCATACGTAGATGTTTATTTCCCTTTTTAAAGACCTTGATTCTAATATCTTTCAAAGATGAAGATCTTTTCACAAAGCCTTTCTTGGTCTTAATTAACTTTACCTTCTACTGATGGGCTTCATCTAACATAATCATCTATCTTTTTGTAGAATAATTCTCTAACCTGAAATTTATAGAATTAGGCATAAAAATACATTTTAAATATAATTTCCAAACTACTATGAAGATGGTGATGTCAGCCAAAAATGAGGGATAGGAAATATGTGCACAACATCTTGGGGTTGATAAGTTGTCAATTTCACCACTAGAATGTATGATCCATATTCCTTGGCATAAGGCCTCATAAACAATATTAATTTACCAAGTGAAATTGGATCTCCCTACTTCATGCATGCAGTTTTGAAAAATAAAAGTGGGCATCCCATTAATAATGATCGAGTATCTACTAAAATGAAGCTTTTTTTTAACTAGATATATAAATTTAGTGTGGAATCTGAATGCTATTAATACATTGAATAAAAATTCACAATTGAGATCATTAGATTGTCGCAATTCTTCATTGATTCAACTCTTCAATACATTAAATTTGTTAGCAATGTTTCTCCCTTTAATAAATGCAAACTATTTAGAGGAGATTATCTTTGGTATTATTGTGTAATTCTATTAGTAAGAATGTTTGGTGAAGATCTTACTAACAAAGTTGCAGAAACTAATTAACTTAAAGTTGTTAAATGATCATATAGTTTATGATTTTGGAATTTGGATGGTACATATTCTTGCTATAAATAGAGTAATTTAGCCTCCACAAAACAATTATTATGTGGCAAGTTGAAGGTTTGGCATGATAGTGTCCCTACATTTTTTGTAGAAGAGTCTAATGAATCCACTTAAGCCTATAGTTGCCTTAAAAATAAGTTCTTCCACTACACACTTGAGCTCATCCTTGGTAGTTGGGTAAATGATTCTTTTGGTTCTCTTTTAATAAGACATGGTATGCAGCGTTAGAACCTTTGAGTAGCTTTGTAATTATAATACCCTCTTAAGGTTGATCATGGATTTTAAAAGTTTTGAATGGCCTCTCTAGCTATCTGATCCTTATCTTTAATCTAATTTGCATCCTTTTTTGGAAATTTGTTAATACAAAGCTTCATGCTACTGGAAGAAATTGATTAGTGAATTTTTTTTAATTTGACTCTTTTTCCTTCATTCAATTAACACTTGCTTTCAGTTTCATATATAGTATCGCTTCAGCTTGGTAATAGTTTAAATCTACCTCTGAATGGGAACTTAATTAAAATACATAAAAATCAATTTTTAGATGGTCCCACTTTGTCGAGTGAGTCTTAAGAGTTTTTTCCTGTGTTAATCAGACCTCGATTGAAATTACAGTGAATTAACAAAGTAATTAAATATTAAAAAATAAAATAATATATATGTTATTTTAATTTTTAAGTAAAAATGTTGCAAAGCTAAGATGAGATATTTTAAAACAATATAATGAAACTATATCAAGGTAATGTATATATCACATAACATAACATTTACAGTTTCATAACAATAAAACTAAGTGGAACAGAAAAATTAAAAGAAATGAGATAAATTATAAGACAAAAGTTACATTTGAAGAAACTAATGAGATTGAGTTTGATATCCTAGGTTATCAAATAAGGTATAAATAAAAATGATTCAAAAAACTAATAAAAAGTAAAAAACAAAAATTTTTAAAAATATGAAATTGACTATTTAGCTGCATATAACTCATCAAGTGAGTTCAATGTCTTTTGCTTCATCTTGACTAGATGTCTCTTGGAATTATTATGAATTATTAAAGAAAAACTAATAAATAAATAATTTAATAATAAGTAAATATATATTAAAGCAAAAATAATTTTAATTGAAGAATTATAATATAAAAGAATCAAAGACAAGTAAAGCTTACTTGAGAGGAGATTTAGACTTACAAATATAATCAATTCAAAGGAAAAACTTTTAAGATATAAGATAAATTATAATATAACGCCACATTCCAATGCACTAAGGAGATCAATTACAAGATCCGTAATCAACAACTAATGCATGACTGAAAATGTCCAATAAAATATGTGAAAATACTAGAAAATAAAAGAAATAAAAATACAAAAGTGAATATATAATTGCACAGAGCTTGATGAGAGGAGTTCAACAACAGTTGTTTTATCTTAATAGTCCTTATTTTGAATTAATATAAATTACAAAATAAAATAAGTATAAAGTATAATAAAATTGATTTTAATAACCATTAAATAAACTAAAGAACTTAAAATAAGTAAATGACATATTATGATACAACCAAACCAAATGAACTAAAAAGTTACATAAGAGGAAAATTAAAGTTTCATATTGATATAACTAAATTAAAGAGAATAAATTAAAAAATTGAGATAACGTTTACCAAAAATACTACATTGCAAGAAACTAATGAGATAGATTGTCAAGTTCTCGATCATCAATTCAATTGGAAATCATAATTTCTCATAAAGTGTATCAAAATCATAGAAAAAATAAATTACATATATAAAAAATATATTTCACAGCACTCACGAAGACATGTCTAACAACATTTGTTTTGTCTTGATCAGACTTTATTAAAACTTTCTATTAATTAAAAAAATAAGTAAGAATAAATAAAAATAAATTCTTATTTAATATTATGTAAATATATATTAAAGTTGGAAAGAGATAAATTGAAGCAATGTGATACAATAAAATCAAAGACATATAGATGTCACATGAGAGAATATTTAAAGTTACATTATAATATAACCAAATCAAAGAAAAGCTTTGGAGAAAATGAGATAAATTGCATAATAAGTCTACTTTTCAAGTTGCTAATGAGATCGAGTGTAACATTCTCAATCATCAAATCATGTATGAATTAAAATATCTCAAAAATTATCCGAAGCCTTAGAAAATAATATATTTAAAAGATTTTAATTGAATATTTAATTTAATGTAACTGTTTGAGGTTAGTTTAATGACATTGGTTTCATATCAATTAGAACTCATTCGGAATTACTTCAAATTAGTAATGTAAATAAGCATAGGTTGAAGCAATGTAATATAAAAAAATCAAAGTGATATAAATGTCACGTCATAAAAGATTTAGAGTTACATAATAATATAAAGTTGTCAAAGAGAAACATTAGAAGGAAGGAGATAAACTGTATGGCACGGTTCTTTACAATGAAATGTCAATATCAAGTGTGACATTCTACATCATCCTATTGGGAATAAATAACATCGTTTAACAAGTGGTGTAAAAATCATAAAAAATAAAATTATTAAAAAAATGTAAAACTTGATAAAAACTGGATAGAGCTCATAAATACAAGTCCATTGACTATTGTTTCATCTCGAACAAATGAATTTTTAAGTTAATGTGAATTACCAAAGTAAACATGCATAAAAAATGATAAATAATTATTTTAATATTAAATAATTATATATTAAAATAAAAGTGGTAGAACTTGAAATAACATAACATAACCAAATTCATAACATGTAGAGGTCATACACGAGGAGATTTTGAGTAACATATAAATAAAACCAATTCAAAGTAAAAAAATTTGAAAAAAAAAGCCATAAATTATGCTAGAAAGTTGTATTCCCAGACACTATAGAGATCAAGTGTAACATTTTTAATCATCAAATCATGTGTAAATTGATATTTCATAAAACATAACAAAACTTAAAAAAAAAAATATTTTAAAATATGAATGCAAATATTTAATTTGATAGAGCTCATCAAGATGAGTCTAACGACTTTTGTTTCACCTTAATCAGACCATGATTGCATTAGTATAAATACCCAAGAAACAAAGCATAAATTATAATAAATTATTTTTTAATATTAAATAAATATATAATAAGGCTAAAAATGAAATAAATTAAAGTAATATGATCAAACTAAATAAAGAGATATATAGATGACAAGAGAGGAGATTTAGAGTTACAAAGAAATATAACAAAGTTTAAAATAAAATATAAAGAAATGAGAAAAATTATAATGAAAGGCTAAATTCGAAGAAATCAACGAGATTAAGTGTAACATACTCAATCATAAAATAATGAATGAATTTTAATATCTTACAAAGCATGCTAAATTCATAAAAACTATTTAAAATTTGATAAAAAAAAATTTAATTAGATAGAGCTCACTGACAAGTGTCTTCTCCTCGATTATAACTCTTTTAGAACTGTTTTCAATTTCCAAAGTAAATAAGCATAAAGAATAACCAATTATTATTATAATATTAGGTAAATATTAATTAAAGTTGAAATTACATAACTAGAAGCAACGTAATACAACCAATTAAAAGACATGTTGATGTTGCAAAAGAGGAGATTGAGAGTTACTTAGTGATATAGAAGAACTAAAAACATAATAAATGTTTAATGAAAAGCTACTTACCAAGAAGTTAACGATATTAAGTCTAACATCTATGATAATAAAATCACATAAAAATCAAACTTTCTCATAAAGAATGCAAAAACCATAAAAAATAAATATTTAAAATTATAAATTGAATATCTAATTAGATAGAGCTAGTCAAGTCAAGCCCTATAATGCTTTGTTTACCTCGATTAAACCTTTTTTTGAATTACCACAAATCTAAAAATTAAATATGCATAAATAATAAGAAATTATTGTTTTAGTATTAAGTAAATATATAATAAAGTTGAAATAACATAAATTAAAAAAAATTAATATAACCAAATCAAAGTGATAAAAATATCACACAAGAGGAGATTTGCAATTTCATTTAATATATGCAAATGAATAAGAAAACTTTGCAGAAATGAGACAACTTGTATTACAAATTTACATTGCAAGAAAGTATGAGATCGAGTGTGAGATCTTAGATTGTTAAATGAAGTATGTCAAAAAAATCTTATAAAATAAGGTGACAATTGAAATACCTTATTATATAAGTTAAAACAACATATCATTTCAAATAATAAAAATAAATATTTAATTAGATAAAGCTCAATGACATTAGTTAAGCAAAGTTTTTCCATTTTGATGAAAGATGATATTTAATTGGATATATTTTATCAAGATAAGTTGAAAGAAATTTTTCATCTTAATTAGATTTTATTTTGATTTACCATGAATTACAAACTTTAATAAGAATAAATAATAATAAATTCTTAATTTAACTTTATATAAATGTCTATTAAAGTAAAAAATGGGGTTAATGAAGGTAATGTAATGTAATAAAATCAAAGCCACATAGGTCTCATGAAAAGAGAAATAAGGTTTGTTACACCCTTGTGTTTGATGAGTCAAGCATAATTATTTAAATCTCATATGGGCTTGTTTTCAGTGAAATTGTTAATATTCAATTAGGTCAAGCCATGAACTTTAAATGTCTAAAATAGTGGTTTTCAAGGCTCTTGGAGTAATGACAAGCTTCAAAGAAATTAAAGACGTGTACTAAAATGTTTTATACTAGAATTTCTCTTTATTTTTCTTGAATTTAATATATCTAAACTTTGAGATGAAGTGACACACTAGTAGTATTAATATTTGAAAATGTTATAATTTAAATAATTATTGAAATTTTATTTTTGGGCCAAGCATTATTGATGAAAAGTATAGACATTGATATTTAATTTTTTAAAATTATTTAAGAATCATTTTTCATCAATTTTTTTTCATAGTCATTTGGAAAACTTTAGCACTATCAAAATATAAAATTATTTTGGCACACTTATATTCACAATTTTGGCACAAAAATTCTCACAAGATACAACAAAACAACGTTAGTATGGGGATTTTTCTCTGTAGCATTAGACAGGTCGATCCAACCAGACCACTAGCCCGTCTAGGCATTTAGGATTTTAAAAAACATTAATAATAATATAAAATAGTTGGATTGACCTGGAAGGGAATAACATAGCCCGAACACGAAGGAAGAAGGCCGTAGGGAGCGTTGAACGGAATAGGGCAAAATTTGCCTGCAGGGAAAGCTGAACGGAACAGTGCTAGATCAAGTCAACCAGGATCAAGTGATGAAATCATGGCCGAGGAAAGGGGAGCCAACACCAAACGGCTTGAGAGACATAAAAACCGAATTCCTTATAGAATGCAATGGCACGGTTATTTTGGCAATGTGGGACTAAAGTCCAATCCAATTGTTAATGATGGTGGACGGGTTGGTGCAATCCGATGGTTGAAATTAAACAAGGTGAAATGAAGGAAGCAAATAATAGGCAGTAGGATCTAACCTGAGTAGATCTACATGAAGCTAAGATCAAAACTATCTACATCCAATGACCAGGATTCATCTCGAACGGTAAAATCCAGATTCAAACATAAACGTCCAATTCAGGCTCCAAACCGAACAATGATCACTTTTCGTTTGTTACCCAAACAACTAGTTCATTTTAGAGCCATTTGGAGTGGATTTAGAGCTTAAATTGAGCCCTATAAATAAGGAAGGATGAAGAACTCCTTGAGGTCACAGTTGCTATGTTCTTAAAGCTTTTAAATCACAATTTTGATTAATTTCAAGTGCATACGGTGCTTCCAAAATTCACAAAGTCAAAGTTGCAAGAAGGAACCTAAAATTGGAGGTTTTTGCTTCAAATATTTTTAATTTTTATTCCTCCCTCTTTTCGATTTTTGAGTGTGCCTCACACTTCTTTAAATTGTTTTAAGTTTATGCTTTGTTGCTAATTTTTGTATTTGTTTCCTTGGGGTAAGGGCATCTCAGCATTGTGCAAAAGCCCAGGGTTTGAGTTGAGCCCAAATAAAACTCAAGTAGATTCAAGATTAGTCGTAGGTAAAATCCCAAGTTGATTTGAGGTGAGCCGTACGACAAACCTCACTTGTAATTTGGTGATTTTAGTGGTATTTCCCTACACCGGTGGGGGGTGGATGTAAGCTCGATTTTTAATCGAATCACCTTAAAAATCTTTTGTGTACTATTTTACTTCACTTTCTTATTCTTGCTTAAAAGATTGAAGTTTTAATTTAAACTGAAAAATTGAAAGAAAATCTCAAAACATTATTTACCATAATTCACCCCCCTCTTGTTGGTTTACATTAAGCACAAAGAACTTCAATTGGTATCAGAGCGAGGAATCCTAAATTACGTGAGTAATATTCCCTAGAAGATCCACTTGTGCTGAGAGAAGGCTTTCTCATATTCTTTGTGGTTTTGAGATTTTTGGTTTTTTGGCTTCCTCTTTGGTTGATATGTGTGCAACTTTATGTGAAGGATTTTCTTCAAATTGGCCTACCTTATTTAAAGGAGAATTTTACTTGTATTTGAAAACCTGCTTTAGAATTTTTATTCAAATTATCAATTTGGAATTATGGGAAGTTATGACTAAGCCTTGTGAACTTCTTAGAAATTCTTCTACTAATGAAGTCAAGCCCTTTAATGAGCTTAATGTTGACCACAAAAAATTGGCTCAATTGAATGTTAGAGCCTTGAACTATCTTCATTGTGGAATTTCTCCTAGTAAATTTACACAAATTAAGAATTTGTGTGCAGCATTTGAGGTGTGGAAAAAACTCGAAGTAACTTGTGAGGGTACCTCACAAGTGAAAGAGACCAAGATCAACATTCTCACCCATGACTATGAACTCTTTAGAATGACTCTCGATGAAAGTATTAAAAGTTTGTTCTTAAGATTGAATAATATTACAAATGGCTTGGCAAACTTGGGAGGGCATTCTCATATGGTAACCTTGTAAGGAAAATTTTAAGAATCCTTCCAAAGGAATATGATCCCCTTGTAATGGCTTTTAAAGCTACTGAAGATATCAACAAAATTTCATTAGATGAACTCTTTAGGGAACTTCTCATTGTCAAAATAGAGATGACATGGAGACTTATGGAAGAGGCTTCGACAAGCAAGCTAAAGCATGAAAGGAAGAAGGAAGAACCTATAGTCTTCAAAGCCACTAAATGTGATTCGAATTCCACTTCCACCTACTCTATGATTTGGAGAATGAGGTAAGTTTTCATGTTATCAATCTACCAAAAAAATTGGCAAAAAGTTTTCTTAATAGGAAATAGAAGAAGAAGAGAAACAAGGAGAGGAAGAGGCCACCAATTTGCTTTCGGTGTGGTCAAATTGGTCATATTAAATTGGAATGTCCAAAACCCAAAGATAAGCATATGAAGGAGGAAAAGAAGAAGAAGAAGAAGAGCTTGAAGAAAAAGAAAGCTTTCCAAGCTACATGGAGTGCCTTCGAAGATTCAGATGTTTCAAGCTCAAGTAGAGGAGAAGAAGGAATGATTTGTTTTAGGGCAAATGAGGCATCTTCAATAACTTCAAGTGAAGAAGAAGTAGAAAATGAGATAAGCCCTTGGACAATAGATAGTTTTGAAAATAATTATATTGAAGTTATAAATGCATTGACTTTTTTAATGTGTGCTCATAGAAAATTAAAAATGGCCTACAAAGAAAAATTGAATTACTTGATTTTGTTATGAAAGAAGATGAAAAGAAAAAAAGGATAGAAAATCAACATATATGTGATGAAAAGGCTTCCCTTATCATTTAGAATACCTCTTTAAAGCATGATATATTTTTTTTGAAAGAGAAAATATAATTTTATGAGCATGCTAGAGTAACAAAAACTTCACATCTTCACATGTCTTCAATTTTAAGAAAACTAAATACATAAGTATGCCTATGCCATCAAATATTATTTGTTTTTATTGTTGTAAACTTGGACATACTATGAAAGATTGCTTCTTTAGAAGAAATATGTATGCACAAAAACAAAATTTTAGATGAATTGTTAAGAATAAGAACATGCAAGCTCCATTTAATGCTCATTCCTAAGAGTAGAACTTAGAAGGCTAGAAGAAAATATCTCTAAAAAATTGGAGACAATCTAAGATTGGTTTAGGACATTTATAAAACTTAAATTGATGATTTAATTTAGTGGTATGCTTCTAATTTAGACTTTACACCTTATACAGCCAAAACCATGAAGAAAATTAAAATCCACTTCTTTGGTATTCGTTTATTAGAAAAGTATGTAGAGTCTTTAATCTAGAATCTCATAAGGTAGAGGAAATATTATATGTTTTTTTAATGAGTCTATCCAACTAGTTAGTGAGAAGCATTTACAAAATGAAATAAAATTATTAAAGAACTTAGATTTGAATAAGAATGAAGAAAAATTAGAAAAATCTTTAAGTACAAAAAGAAAAAAAATTTACATAGAGGATGGAAATTTGCAGGCTCACATCCAAAGGATTTGATCATTAGGAGATGATTTAATAATTGTTTAGATTTATTTTAATGATATTATTTTTGGTAGTATAGAAAAAAAAGAAATGTAGAGAATTTAGAGATCTTATGACTAAAGAATTTGAAATAAGCATGATGGGTGAGCTAAATTTTTTTCTTAGGATTTCAAATAAGACAACAACTTCAAGACTGTTGTTCAGTTGTCACACACCTACCTATTAGAATTGATAACACTAGTGCATTAGCGTTAGACAGGATCAAGTTCATTGTTCTAGGACTGAGCACATAGATGTTATATAACACTTTATTAGAGACCAATTAGTAGAATTAGAGTATGTTCCCATTAAGCTTTAATTGGTTGACATTTTTACCAAACCCTTACCATCAAAGCAATTTCAAACATTAAGGCAACAATAGAAATTTTAGACATCGCTTAGTGTTCACTCCCTTTTGATGGTGTCAAAGCAGGAGAATAGTTAGGAGTCAAGAGGAGCATCCAGATAGGAGGAGTATGTTAATTATTAAATTTCTCGTTTAAAATTTATTTCAATTTTCTTTGTCACATTTTTGTATTTAAAACATTTATGTCTTGTTATCATCAAAAGGGGGAAATTGTTACACCCTTGTGTTTGATGAGTCAAGCAAAAATGTTTATATCTCATATGGGCTTGTTTTTAGTGAAATTATTAATATTCAATTAAGTCAAACCATGAACTTTAAATGTCTAAAATAGTGGCCTTCAAGGCTATTGGAGTAATGACAAGCTTCAAAGAAATAGAAGACATGTATTAAAATATTTTATACTTGAATATCTCATTATTTTTCTTGAATTTGATATAGCCAAATTTTGAGATGAAGTATCACACTAGTTGTATTAATATTTGAAAATGTTATAATTTAAACAATTTTTGAATTTTGATTTTGGGCCAAGCATTGTTGATGAAAAGTATATAAATTGGCATTTGAATTTTCAAAATTCTTTAGGAATTATTTTTCATAAATTTCTATTCAAAGTCATATAGGAAGCTTGTAGCACTATCAAAATATAAAATTATTTAGTAACACTTATATTCAAAATTTTGGCACAAACATTCTCACAAAATAACTTTAGTCTTAGGATTTTTCACTGTAGCATTGGGCGATCAACCAGACACGACCATTGGCCCGTCTAGGCATTTAGGAATCAAAAAAATTAATAATAAAATAAAAATAGTTGGATTGCCCTGTATGAGGCGAGCGTAGCCTGAAGGCAAAGAAAGAAGGCCGTAGGGAGCACTGAATGGAATAGGGTGAAATAAGCTTGCATGGAAAGCTAACGGAATAGTGCGAGATCAAGTCAACCAGGACCAAGGGATGAAATCTTGGTCAAGGAAGGGGGGAGCCAACCCCAAACGGCTTGAGAGACATACGAACCAAATTCCTTATAGAGCGCAATGGCAATCTTATTTGGGCAATGTGCAACTAAAGTCCAATCTGATTGTTAGTGATTGTAGACGGGCAGACGCATTCTGATAGTTCAAATTAATCAACATAAAATGCAGGAAGCAAATGACAAGCAGGAGAATCGAACTTAAGCCGATCTGCGTGAAGCCCAGATCAAGGTCACCCAGATCCAACGGCCAGGATTGATTTCGAATGGTAAAATTGAGATTCAAACATAAATGTCCATTTCAGGCTCTAAATCGAACTGTGGCTGCTTTCTTTTCGTTACCCAAATGGCTAGTTCATTTTAGAGCTATTTGGAGTGGAGTTAGAGCTTAAATTGAGCTCTACAAATAGGGAAGGATGAAGAACTTCTTGAGGTCACAATTGCTAAGTTCTCAAAGCTTTTAAATCATAATTTCAAGCAATTTCAAGTGCATTCGGTGCTTTCAAAATTCATAAAGTCAAAGTTGCAAGAAAGAACCTAAAATTGGAGGATTTTACTTCAACTATTTCTAATTTTTATTCCTCCCTCCTTTTGATTTTTGAGTGTGCCCCTTACTTCTTTAAATTGTTTAAGTTTATACTTTGTTGCCAATTTTTGTATTTGTTTCTTTGGGGTAAGGGCATCCTAACAATTGTACAAAAACCAAGGGTTTGAGTTGAGCCAGGAAAAAACTCAAGTAGGTTTGGGATTAGCCCTTGGTAAAATCCCATGTTAGATTGAGGTGAGCCGTACAAAAAACCTCACTTGTAATTTGCTGATTTTAGTGGTTTTTCCCAACACCAGTTAGGGGTCGATGTTCGCTCAATTTTAAGTCGAACAACCTTAGAAATCTTTTGTGTATTATTTTACTTCTCTTTCTTATTCTTGCTTAAAAAATTTAAGTTTTAATTTAAATTGAAAATCGAAAGAAAATCTCAAAACTTTATTTACCACAATTCACCCCTCTCTTGTGGATTTACTTTAAGCATAAAGAACTTCAAGGTTTTAAAGTAATATACCCAAATAATTAATGCCAAGAATTTTAAAAAATGAGATTAATTTTATGAGAAAGTTGCTTTATAATTTACTAAGGAGATTGAGTGCAACATCTTTAATTATAGAATAAGGCACAAACAAAAATATCACATAAAGCATACCAAAATCTTAAGTAATAAAATATTTAAAACATTTAAAAAAATTCATTTGACAAAGCTTGTCGAAAACATTATCGTTGTTTGCATCATCTTGATTAGACGTCGATTAGAATTTCGATGAATTATATTAAAAATGGATCATAAAAAATAATAAATTATTATTTTAATATTATGAAAATATATGTTAAATTTCAAATGAGATAAATGTAAGCATTATAGTTAACCATATCGAAATATAACTAAATCAAATAAAAAATTTTGATGAAATGATAAACTGCACAAAAAATTTTCATTCCATTATATTAATGAGATTGAGTGTAATATCTTTAATCATTAGATCATGTGCAAATCAAAATATGTCATACTCAAAAAGTATTTTAAATTATAAAAATAAATATTTTATTAAGTAGACTTAATGGAGATGAGTCCAAGTCTGTTCATTTTTTCTTGTTTAAGACAATTTTGGAATACTACAAATTGCTATAGTTTGAAAAATATAAATAATTATACATTAATAATTTAATTATAAGTAAATATATGTTAATGTGAAAATTTCATAAATTAGAGCAATATTATATATCACAATCAAAGCAGTGTAAAGGTTAAAAAATAGAAGATTTAGAACTACATTGTAACATAACAAAATTAAAGTGTAAAATTTGACCAAATTAGTTAAATTCTGTGTGAATGCTATATTTAGAAATACTAAAGTAATCAAGTATAACATCCTTGATCATCAAATCAAGTACAAATAAAAAAGACAAATCGAGTATACAGATAAATTAGAAAATAACATTTTTAGAAATATAAAAATAAATATTTAATTAAATAGAGTTTGTTGAGGTGGGTATAATGACTTTTCATTCACCTCAATTGAACATCATTTGCATTTACTATGAATTATCAAAGTAAATAAATAAAACTTAAAAAAATATTACCTCAATATTAAGGTAATATATGGTTAAATTAAAAACAGATAAGTTTAAGTAATTTAATTTAACCAAATAAACGATTTAAAGTTAACATGATAGGAGTTTCATAGTCACATACTAATATAACCAAATCTAAGAGAAACATTTAAGAAATGAGATAAATATAATAAAAAACCATCATTCCATGATACAAAAGATATTAAGTGTAATATCCTTGATTATTAAATCAAGTACGAATCAAAATTTTTTATAAAGCATGCCTAAATCATTGAAAATAAAATATTTTAAAATATAAATATGAATATTTGTTTTGATAGAGTTTTTATAGATAAGTGATGTTTATTTCATCTTAATTGTACTTAGTTTAGAATTATTAGAATAACCAAGTTAAATAACCATAAATAATAATTACCTAATATTTTCATAGTAAATTAACATAAGTTAAAGCTGAAATAAAATAAAATGAAACAATGTAACATAACTAATCCAAAGCTATGTAATGGTGACATAAGATCATATTTAGAGTATCATAAATATACAACAAAATGAAAGAGAAATATTTAAAGAAATAAGTTAAATTATACCAGATAGTTGCATTCCATGTAGCTAACGAGATCAAGCATAACATCTTTGATTATCAAATAAGAAAGAAAACATAATTTTATTGTAAGTATGCAAAAGCGCAACAAAATAAAACATTTGAAAATACAAAAGTTCATTTTTAATTGGATAGATCTCGTTGGGAATGTCTAATAATGTTTCTTTCCTCTTAATCAAACATTATTTTGAATTATATTTAACTAATAAATTAAATAATTATAAATAGTAAATTATTATTATTATTACTATTAAATTTGAAATAGGATAAATTGAAATAATGTTATATATCCAAATGAAAGAGTTGTAACGGTCTCTAAGAGGAGAAGTAGGATTTCATAGTAATATAAATAAATTGAAACAAAAATTTGAAGAATAAATTGTATGGGAATGTTGCACTCAAAGATAGTAAGGAGATCAAATGTGATATCCCTGATTATTCAATCAGGTACAAATTAAAATGTCTGGTTAAACAAAAAAATCTTAGAAAATAAAAGATTTAAATTTGTAAAATTAAATATTAAATTACTACAAATTACTAAAAGCAGTAAGAGAAAATAATTAAAAATTATTATATTAATGCTAAATAAATATATGTTAAAGCTAAATTGAGATAAATTATGGCAATATAATACAACTAATAAAAGTATTGCAAAGATCAAACGATGAGAGAATTGGAGTTACATTATAATATAACCAACACAAAGTGAAACATATAAAAAATTAGACAAATTCTATTGAAATATTACATTCAAAGATACTAAGGTGATCAAGTATAATGCCTTTAATCATCACATTAGGCATGAATCAAAAGGACTCATAAAATTTTTCAAAATATTTAAAAGTAAAACATCTAAAAATATAAAAATAATAATTAAATTAGATTGTCCTAATTAGGAGTATTATAATGATAATGAGTACATATCCATCAGATCTCATTTCCAATTACTTTGAATTAACTAAAAAAATAAGCTTAAATAATAATGAATATTTTCTTAATATTATAGAAATATATAATTAAGCTAAAATAAGATAAATTAAAGAAACTTATTATGAAAAAATCATAGTGAGTTAATGGTCGCACTAGAAAAAAATTTGATTTACATAGAGACATAAAAAATCTAAGTAAATAATTTTAAAAAAAAGAGATAAATTGTAAAGCAATAGTACATTCCATGAAATTAAAAAGGTTGAGTGTAAAATCTTTGATCGAAAAAATTAGTTATAATTGCAATGCCTCAAAATGGGTACAAATAACAAGAAAAAAATTAAAAATAAGAAACTAAATACAAAATTGGGTAGATGTTCTCATGCTAGGTCTAATGATGTTTGTCTCATTTGGAACATATCTCATTTTAAATTTTTAAGAATTACTAAATTAAATGAACATAAAATTAATAAAATATTACTTTAGTATTAAGTAAAAATTTAGTAAAGTTGAAATAACCTTAATTGAGTAATTTAACATAATAAATTTAACGATATGTAAAGTTCACACGATATAAGATTGAGTTACATGGCAATATATCTAAATCAAAATTAAAAACTTGAAGAAATAAGACAAATTGTACATTAAACATGGATTTCAATAGAGAGTAATATCCATGATCTTATAATAAGATATGAATCAAAATATCACATAAAGTATCCTAAATCTCTTAGAAAATAAAATATTTAAAAATATAAAATAATATTTATTAGATAGAGCTCATAGAGAGGAGCTCAATAATATTTGTTTTTATTATTAAGACCTATTTTTAAATTAATATGAATTACCAAGTTAAATAATGAAAAATAATAATAAATATTTATTTTATTTTTAAGTAAATTTGTATAATAAAATAAAAAGAAGATAAATTAAGGAAAGATAATATAGCAAACTTAAAAAGATATGAAGGTCACATAGGATGAGATTTAGAGTTAGATAGTAATATAACTAAATCAAAGCGAAATAATTTGAAAAAAAAAAGATAAATTGAAAAGAAAAATGACATTACATGACACTAATGTAGTTAAGCGTAAAAAATTTACACTTGTCAAATTATGCATGAATTGAAATGTCTCATAAAGTGTTAAAAATCTCAAAACATAAAATATTTAAAATATAAAATTTAATATATAACCAATTGAGCTCATCGAGATGAGTCCAACAACATTTTTTTGTCTCAATCAGACATAATTTTGAATTATTATAAATTATCATAAAAATTAGTATAAATAATAAAAAAAATTATTTTTTAGTAGTGAGTAAATATATATTAAAATTACATTAAAATAACTAGAAGGAAAAAAAAAATATTACCATACTATAGCAATGTATAGCTCACAAGAGTGAAGATTTAGAATTACATAGTAATATACCCAATAAAAAGAAAAAATTTGATGAAGCAAGACAAATGTCTAAGAAGGTAAATATATTGAGTATAACATCCTCATTCATAAATTACTTACAAATCATAAATATTTTATACAAAAAATGAAAAAATTATAAAAATTAAAATAATAAAGAATATAAAAGCAAATTTTTAAGTGAATAGTGTAGCTCAAGATGAGTCCAATAATATTTTTTTCTATCTCGAATTGACTCTATTTAGAATTATTATGAATTAAAAATATAAATAAGTGTAAAGAATAATAAATTAGTATTTTAATAGTAAATAAAAATATATTAAAGTTTAAAAAGCTAAATTGAAGCATTGTAATATTACAAATCAAAAGAAATAACAAGATCACATGAGAGTATATAGTTACATAATATAACAAATCTAAAATAAAAACTTAGAAAAATGTAAGATAATATATATGAATGTTGCATTTGAAGATACTAAAGAGATTAATTATGACATCATGGATTATCTAAAAGGGAAGGAATAGAAATGTCTAATAAACTGATTGAAAACCTTTTTAGATAAAATATTTAAAAATATAAAAGAACTATTTAATTAGATAGAGCTTATTGAGACCAATCAAACAATATTTTTTTATTATGAATTACCAAGGATAATAAGCATAAATAAAAATAACTTATTATTTTAATGTTAATTAAATATTTATTAAATAAGAATGAAATAAAATGAAATAATTTAATATAACCAAGCTAACAGACATGTAAGGGTCACATAAGAGAAGAGTTAGAGGTACAAGCTAACATAATTAAACAAAAGTAAAATATTTGAAAAATTAAATGTATTATATAGTAAAATTATATTCTAAAATATTATGAAGATTACATATAATATCATTGATTGTCACTACTAGTACCTATCAAAATGTCTTACAAGATCTACAAAATCCACAAAAGGATATTATTTTAGAAAAAAATAGAAAGAAATATTTAAATATATAAAGCTTGTTAAAATAGTTCAAAGAGATTTGTTTTGTTCTCGACCACATCACTTTTTTAATTTCTATGAATTACCAAATTTGATAAGTATAAATAATAAAAAATTTAAATATTAAGTAAATATATATTAAAACTAAAATGAGATAAATTAGGCAACAAAATATAATAAAACCAAAGCGATGTAAAAGGTCATAAATAGAGAACATTTACCATTAAACAATAATATAACTAAAATAAAGCAAAACTTTTGTCGAAATGAGACAAATTATAGGAGAATGTTTTATTACTTGATCCGAAGGAGATGTGTAATATCATTAATTATGAAGTCTAGAATAAGTTGAAATGACTCATAAAACTTTCTAAGACCATAATAAATAAAATAATTATAAGAAGAAATAAATATTTAATTGGACATAGCTTGTCAAGATGAGTCCATTATTATTTCATCTCAACTAGATCTTGTTTGAATTCCTAAGTATTTCTTAACATATAAAATAAGTAAAAATAATAAAAATATAATATTTTAATATTAAATAAATATAAATTAAAGCTAAAGGAGATAAATTAAAGTGTTTTAATATAACAATTCAAAGCAATATAAAGGCCACATGTGAAGAGATTAAGAATTACATTATAATATTATGACATAAAGTGAAAGATTTGTAAAAATAAGAAAAATGTTTAGGAAAAGCTATATTCTAACATAGTATAAAATATAAAGCACAATATCCTTGATTAAAAAATTATGTGCAAATCAAAATATCCCTCAAACTCTACTAAACTCTAGACAATATAGAGATTAATAGTCAAATCCATGATCATCAAATTTGGCTTGAACAAAAATGACTCATAAAATCTACTAAAATCATAAGAAATGAAATATTTGAAAATATAAAAATGAATATTTAATTTGATAAAACATGTCTTTACGAGTTCATTGACCTTAGTTTCATATTGATCACAATTTGTTTAGAATTATTACAAATTTTCAAAATAAATAAGCTTAAATATTAATAAATTATTATTATTTTTATGAGTATATATTAAAAACTAAATGAGAAAAAAAATAAGTATTATTATTAAATCAAATCAAAGTGATGTAAAGGTCACAAAAAAAGAGATTTAAAGTTATTTGGTAATATAACCAAATCAACAAGAAAAGCATGAAATCAAATGTAATTTTGTTGACCATCAAATTATGTACAAACAAAAATATTTTTATCAATATGCCTAAACCATAGAAAATTGAATATCCAAAAATATAAAAAATGAATTTTTAATAGGAAAGAGATGTTGGAGATGAGTATCATCAATGTTTGTTTCATCTCAATCAAACTTTATTAAGAATATTACAAATTATGGAAATAAATAAGTAAAAATAACAAAAAATTATTATTTTAATATTATTCAAAAAATACATTAAAACTAAAATAGAATAAATAGTAGGAACATAATATAACTAGTTCAAAGCCATGTAATGGTCACTAAAGAGTTGATTTAGAGTCAGATAGTAACAAAACAAAATAAAAGTAAAACTATTTTTAAAAATTAGATAAATTATGAAGAAAAATTACATTCTAAGATATTTAGTAGATCAATTGCAAGATAATTGATATTGAAATTAGGTACAAATGAAAAAGTTTTATAAATTATGATAAAACTTAGATAATAATATATCAAAAAAAGCAAATAAATTTATAATTGCATAGAGCATGTCAAGACATGTTCAATGACATTTATTTCATAATAATCAGACTTGTTTTGGAATAACTACAAATTTAACGAGAAAATAATCATAAGTAAAAATTACTTTTTTTTGTTAAATTTAGTAAATATATAGTAATACAGAATGTGAGAAATGGAGGTATTCTAATACAAAAACTCAAATCGATGTAAATGTCAGATGATAGAAGATTTTGAGTTATAAAGTATTGTAGCCAAATCAAAACATAAAATTGGGAAAAAAAATCATATTAATTTGTGGGAAATTTCTACTCCATAATACTAAGGAGTTCAAATGTAACATCCTCAATTGTTATGTGAGGTACTAATAAAAATAATTCATAAAGCTACCAAAACCTTTAAAAAGGCTATTTAGATATATTAAAATAAAATTTTAATTTTATAGAGCTTGTCGTGCTGAGTCCAATGATATTTGTTTCGTCATGATCGATCCTCACTTTGAAGTACAAGAATTTTCAAAATTAAATAAATATATATAATTAAAAAATATTATCTTAATATTTAGTAAAAATATATCATAAATAAAATGAGATAAATTGAATCTATTATCCAAATGACCTTGAATTAATGGTCATACAAGAAAAGATGTTAGTTCCACAGTAAAATAATGAAATCAGAACAAACATTTTGATAAAATCAAATAAATTTTATGAGAAAATTATATTCTAATACACGGAGGGGATTAAGTGTAATAATTTTAATAATTAAATCAGATATCAATCAAAATATATTATAAAGAATGCTAAATCCCTTGAAAATTAAAAATTCAAAAATTTGAAAATAATTATTTGATTAGATAAAGCTCATTAAGATGTGTGTCAAGTAATTTTGTTTAATCTCATCTAGATCTCAATTGAAATTACTATTAATTACAAAAGTAAATAATCATAAATAATAACAAATTATCTTTTAATAATATGTAAATATATGTTGAAGTTGAAATGAAAAAAAATTGAAGTATTCTAATATAACCAAATTAATGTAATCCCAAGATCATATTAGGAAAAGCTTTTGTTATATAGTAATATGTCCAAGTCAAATAAAAAAATAAAGCAATAAGATAAATTGTATAATATCATTGCATTCTATGATATTATATAGATTGATTGTAATACCTGCTTATTTAAATCAAGTTTCAATTAAAATGTCTCATAAATTGTGCCAATACCATAGAAAATTAAACTATCTAAAAATATCAAAATGATTATTTAATTTGAGAGAGATAATGGAGATGAGTCCAACGATATTTGTTACTTCATGATCATGCATCGCATGGAATTGTTACTAGTTCTGAAACAAATAAAATAAATAATAGTAAATTATTATTTTAAATTTAAGAAAAAATATATCTGAGCTGTAATGAGATAAATTGAAGTAATCTGATACAACAAATTCAAAATTATGTAAATGCCACATTAGAGAAGATGTAGATTTACATTGTAATATAAACAAATCAAAATAAAAACAAGTAGAAGAAACAAGATTAAATGTACAAAAAAGGTACATTCTAACATGTTGTGGTGGAAGGCTATAACATTCTCGATCATCAAATAAAGTATAAATCAAAATACCTCTTAAAGTATGCCAAATCCTTAGAAAGTAAATTTTTAAAAATTTAAATAAAAAAATTTAATTTGATAGAGCTTGTCAAGGATAGGCCAACAACATTCATTTTTTGCTTTTGATTGAATCTCATTTTGTATTACTATTAATTACTGAAGCAAATATAAATAATTTTTTGCTTTAATATAAAATAAAAAAAATAATTACAACTGAATTGAGATAACTTGGAGCATTGTGCTATAACCTATTCAAAGTGATTTATATGTCCAACTAGGGAAGGCTTAGAGTTTCATAGTAATATATCCAAATTGAAGCAAATAATTTCAAGAAATTAGATAAATTTTATGCGAAAAGTTTCATTCGAAGGCATTGAGGAGATTGAGTGTGACATCATCAAGCATCAAATCAAGTACAAATTAAAATATCTCATAAAGCATGTCATTACATTACAAAAAAATATTAAAAATATCAATATATATATTTAATTTGTGAGAGCTTACTAGACCAGAATAATGATGCATGTTCATCTTAATTAGATATCATTTTGAATTATTGTAAATTACAAAACTAAATAAGCAAAAACAATAATAAATTGTTTTTTAAATATTAAACACTTATATATTAAAGTACAAATAAGATAAATATTAGTAATATAATATAATAGAATCTAAGTGAAGTTAAAGTCAGACAATAGGAGAGTTAGGTTTACATAATATTATAACAAAATAAAACAAAAACATTTAAGAATGTAAGATAAATAATGTGGAAAAGTTACATTCAAGAAAATAAGGAGATCAAGTTTGATATCTTTTATCATCAAAATATGTATAAATAAAAATATCACTCAAAACATGCCAAAACTTTAAAAAATAAAAAAATTTAAACATATAAAAATAATTATTTAATATCATAAGAATATCAACATGAGCCCAACAATGTTTTTATCGTCTAAACAAACGTCGTTTAGAATTATTATTACCAAAGTTAATAAGTACAAATACTTATTTATATTTATTTTAATATTTAGTAAATATATGTTATAGCTAAAATTATATCAATTGATGCAATATAACATAACTAAATGAACAATGCAAAGGAAACATGATATGAGAACTATAGTTTTATGAAAATATAACAAAATCAAAACAAAAAATATGAAGAAATGGAACTAGCACGTGAAAGTTGCATTCCATGATACTAACAAAATCGAGGGTAATATCCTCGAGCATCAAAATTATGGGTCAGTTAAAATAAAAAAATGTTATTATATATTTTACTCGATCTCCTTAACATCTTGGAATGAAATTTTCTAGCAATATCTATTTTTTTTTCAAATCTGATTATTTGATTCGTTTATAATACATTGAAATTCTTTTTCTCCTCTCCTGTGACCCTCACATCATTTTCATTTAGTTATATTAAATTATTTTAATTTATCTTATTTCAAATTTATTATATACTTAATTAATATTAAAATAATAATTCTTTATTATTTTTATATATATTTATTTGGGTAATTTATACTTATTCCAAATGAGGACCAGTTAAGATGAACAAATGTTATAAAACTCATTTCAACGAGCTCTATCAAATTAAATATTCTTTTTTAAGTTTATTAAAATATTTCTTTTCTAAGGCATAACAATATTTTAAGACACATTTTGATTCATAATTAGTTTGATGATTGAGAATGCTACAGTTGATCACTTTAGAATCTTACATTGTAACTTTTTCATATCATTTGTCACTTCTTCAAATAGTTTTCTTTGATTTTGTTTTATTACATTATAATTCTAAATTTTCTCTAGTGTGACCATTACATTACTCTTACTTAATTATATTAGACAGCCTAAGTTTATCTTATTTATGCTTAAATACCTATGTACTTAATATTAAAATAATAATTTAATTTTATTTATCTTTATTTTCTTTGGTAATTCATACAATTACAAACTATGTCTGGTCATGATGAAACAAACATTATTGTACTTGTCACCATCAACTATGCAGTTAAAAAAAACTTTTATGTTTCACATATTTTATTATCTAGGGTTGGAAAATGCAATATTAGACATTTTGATTCGTATCTAATTTTATGATTAATATTGTTATACTCAATCTCCTGAATATTTTGAAATCAAACTTTCCATGTAACATTTCTCTTTTATTTTAATATTTAACTTGGAATTGGCTCTATTACTATGTAACGCTAAATCTTCTTAAGTGTGAACATTACATCACAATGATTTAGCTTTGTTGCATTACTTAATTTTATCTTATTTAAGATTTATTATATATTCACTCATTATTACAATAATTTTTTTTTTGGTTATTTATTTTTTAATTCATGATAATGTAAAAATGGTTTGATCTAGACAAAACAGACATTGTTGTATTCCATTCTATAAACTCTAATATACTTAAAAAAATTTAAGATTTTTAAATAGTTTTTCCAAGATTTATGCATATTTTGTGAGATATTTTTATTTGTACATGATTTTATGATTGAGCATGTCACACTTGACCATGCTAGCATCTTTAAACACCACTTTCTTAAAAACTTCTTATAAATTTTTTTAATATTTTATTTTGATTTGATTTTATTTCTATAAAACTTGAAGTCCCCTCTTTTGTGACCTTTACTCCATTTTATTAAGTTACATTGCTTCAATTTATCACTTTTTATATGTAATACATTTTATTTAAATATTGAAATAATAATTTTTAATTATTTATGTTTAGCTAATTTTATTATTTATAATAATTCTATATGATGTCTAAATGAAATGAAGCAAATGTCATTAAACTTCATGTGATTTTAGCATCTTTTTTAAGATATTTAAATTTAAAAAAATGGATTTGAGAATCGATAATATTGCACTTGACCTCCTTAGTATCTTGGAATTCAAATTTCCTATATAGTTTCTATCATTTCTTCAACTATTTTACTTTAATCTTTTAATATTAGTATGAAACTCTAATTCGGTGTGATTAATACGTTTATTTGATTTATTGATAATAAATTTATATTAATTTATCTCACTATAACTTTGTCCTATATTTAGTTTATATTAAAATATTAATTCTATATTTTTTATACTTATTTAATTTTGTAATTCATAATAATTCCAAATAATGTTTGATCAAAATGAAACAAACATCCCTATACTCATCTCGACAAACTCTATCTATTTAAATGCGCTTTATTATGTATTTAAATATTTTAATTTATTATAATTCTGGCAGGCTTTAGGAGATGTTTTCATTTTTACAAGATTTAATGATTAATGATGTTTTGGTTCATCTCCTTTGTTGCTTTGTATCTAACCTACCAATAAAATTTATTTCTTTTTGTCAAATTGTTTTCTTTGATTTTATTATGTTATAGTATAACTCTAAGTCTTCTGGTATGCGACTTTTATATCATTTTGATTTTATTATATTTAATTACTTCAAATTACACATATTTAGCTTTAATATTTATTTACTGATTAGTTATGCTTATTTATTTTGTAATTTGTAGTAATTCGAAGTGAAATCTCATAGAGATGACCTAAATGTGTTTGGACTTGACTCAATGTGTGTATCTAATTAAATATTCATTTTAATAATTTTAAATGTTTTTTTAACAAGCTTTACAAGTACTAGATTTGATCAATAAAGATATTACACTCATTGTCCTTAGTATTTTGGAATGCAACTTTTTCATATAATTTATCTTATTTTTATAAATGTTTCTCTTTTATTTGGTTATATTACTATGTAACTCTGAATCTCTTCTTCTATGACCTTTACATTGCCTTCATTGGTTATAATACATTACTTAAATTTATCTTATTTCAACTTTAACATATATTTATTAAATATTAAGATAATAGCTTATTTTAAATGCCTATTTAATTTTTTATTTTGTTTTATCTTCATATGATTTTTTATTAAGATGGAATAGATGCCAACAAACACTTCTTTGTAAGCTCTATCTACTAAACATTCATTTTTAATTTTAAATATTTTATTTTATAGGATTTTATGCAAAGATTGCTAGTCATTTTAATTTGTTACTTAATTTTTATTTAAAGATGTTAGACTTGATGCACTTAGTATCTCGTAATGCCCATTCTAATAAAATTTATCTAATTTTTTTAATTTTTTTTGCTTTGATCTTCCCTTGTCTTATCATTATGTTGATGTGATTTTGTTATGTTACATTATTATTTCTATTTATTTACTTAGGTAATTCATGATAACTCAAAATGTTTTCTTATAGCGACGAAGTAAATGTCGTTTGAGTCATCCCAACAAGCTCTATCCAACTAAATATTCATTTATATATTTTTTTAAACATATCATTTTCTTATATATTTTGCATAATTTATGAACATTTTAAATTATACCAGACTTGATAATTAGAGATGTTGTGCTTAATCTCCACACTATATTTGAATGTAATAGTTTTCTATAATTTATCTCATTTCCACAGATATTTTAGTTTTATTTGGCTGTGATATTATGATTCTTTAATTCTGTTCTTTGGTAACCATTATATTGCTTTAATTTTGATCTATTACAAAGCTTTAATTTATCTTATTTAAACTTTAATACATATTTACTTAATATTAAAATAATAAATTATTGTTATTTATTCTTTTTAAATTTTGTTATTAATATTAATCATAAAGTCGGACTAATTAAGATGAAATAAATATCATTAAACCCATCTTGATAAGTTAAATCCAATTAATTTTTCATTTTAATTTTTCTACATAATATTCTCTTAAGGGTTTTGGAATTCTTTACGAGGTAATTAGATTTGTACCTAGTTTTAATGATAGATGTTATTACAGCTGATATCCATATTACTATAAAATTGAACTTTTTTGTACAATACATCTCATTTATTTAACCATTTCAAATTAATTTTGATAAATTTATATTTAGTTATAGATCTCGTCACATGAGATCATTACATCACCTTTAATTGTTATGTATTACATTACTTAAGTTTGTCTCATTTCAGCTCTATATTTATTAACTAAAAATAAAAATAATAATGTATTACAATTTATACTTCTTTACTTTCATAATTCATAATAATTTAAAATTATGTCTAAGAAAGACTAAATAGACATCAATGCAATTATCTTGGTAAGCTATATCGAACTAAATGCTTATTTCATATTGTTAAATATTTTTTTTTCCTAGTAGTCATGCACACTTCATAAGATATTTTAATTCACACTAGATTTGATAATCAAGAATGTTGCAATCTCATTTGTATCTTAGAATTTAACTTTTTTTGCAAAATTTATCTCATTTATTCCAATGGTTCTCTCTTGTTTTATTGTATTATTATGAAACTCAAATTCTATTCTTGCCTCACCCTTACATTTAAATTTTTTAATATTATATTACTTTAATTTATGTCATTTCAACTTTTATATATATTAACTTAATATTAAAAATTAATTTATTATTATTTATGTTTAAGTACTTTTAATTCACAATAATATTGAATGAGGTATGGTTGAGAAAAAAAGCATCATTGGACTCATATTAATGAGCTCTAATCAAATAAATGATTATATTATATATATATTTAAATATTTGTATTTTTATGATCAAGACATGTTTTGTGAGATATTTGAACTTATATTTAATTTGGTAACAAACTATAAACATTGTATTTTTTATTTTATTATTTTACAATGTGTCTCTAATTTTTTTCTTTGTTGATATTTATATCTTTTTGATTTGGCTACATTACATTGCTCCCATTTATCTTATTTTAGCTTTAGTATATATTTACTTAATGTTAAAATGGTATTGTATTAAACTTTATACTTATTTAAGTTGGTAATTCATAGTAATTTCAAATTAAATTTGATCAATCGGAAATAAATATAGTTAAGCTCATCTCGACATGGTAAATGCAATTAAATATTCATTTTTGTTATTTTAAATATTTTACTTTTTCGGGTTCTATCCTACATTTTAAAAGCTTTTATATTTGTATCTTACTTGATAAATGAAGATGTTAAACTCGATCTCTTGAGTATTTTGGCATACAATTTTTTTGCATAATTTATCTCGTTTCTTTAAAGTTTAAGCTTTTGTTATAATTATGTGTAACTCTCAATCACATCTTCTGTGCCCTTTGTAACTTCTATATTTGTTTATATTATACTATTTAAATTTATCTCATCAGAACATCAATATATATTTACCTAATATTTAAATAACCATTTATTAATGTATATGCTTATATATGCATGTAACTCCTAGTAATTTCAAACAAGATTAGATTGAGATGAAAAAAATATTATAAAACCCATCTTAATGAGCACTATATAACTAAATATTTATTTTTATATTTTAAAATATTTTATTTTATTATATTTATGCTCTATTTGTGAGTTATTTCTATTTGTACCTAATTTTTTGATCAATTTACACTCAATCATCCTGTGATGTTGGAATGCAACTTTCCTATATAATGTATCTCATTTATTTAGATATTTTACTTTGATTTTAATAAATTACTTTATATCTCTAAATCTCCTCTCATGTGACATTCACTTTGCTTTTAAATCATTAAATTAGATTATTTTTTATGCTTATTTACTTTAGTAATTTTCATTAACACTAATCAAGGTTCGATCAAGATAAACAAATTGTTGATGAACCCATCCTGAAAACCTCTATGTAACTAAATATTAATTATTATGTTCTTAGACATTTTATTTTAATAGCTTTTTATATGTTTCTTTCAATATTTTCATTTATTATTTTTAAAATGATTGAAGATGCTGTACTCAATCTCCTTTCTATCTTTGAATGCAATTTTCTCGTAAAATTTATGTCACTTTTCCAACTTTTTTGCTTTTATTTCATGACACTCTTATCGAACTCTAATTTTTCTATATTGTAACCTTTACATTGCTTTCAATTTTTTATATTGCATGGCATCAATTTATCTTATTTTAGCTCTAATAAATATTCACTTAAAATTAAAATAATAATTTTTAATATTTATGTTTATTTTTTTTGGTAATCAATAATTAATGTTTTATTTTTTATTATTTTGGTATCTTTTTACGGGACATTTTGAATATTGCCTAATTTCATGATCGAGGATGAGGTACTTAATATCCTTAGTATCATAGAATGCAACAATCTCATACAATGTATCTCATTTCTTTAATCATTTTTCTTTGATTTTGTTATATTGCTATGAAACTCTAATTCGTCTATTGTGTGACTTTTACATTGTTTTGATCTGCTTATATCTCACTTCATAAACTCATCACGTCTCAACTCATTACATATTTAAATAATTTTAAAATAATAAATTATTATTACTCATCTTTATTTACTTTTTGTTATTTATAGTAATTCTAATAGAGGTCTAACAATGATGAAAAAACCATTGAACTCTCCTCGATTAAATTGATATAATTAAGTATTTTTTATCTTTTTCTAGGGTTTTATAATATTTTATAAGACATTTTGATTGATGATGTTAACCTTAATAATCTTAGAGTCTTTTTTTGTAATTTTATAATACAATTTATCTTAATATTTTAAATTTTTTATTTTGATTTAGAAATATTATTATGTACTTCTAATTATGCTCTAATGTGAGTTTTATAATTGTTAGATTTTGTATTAAATAGTGCTTCAATTTATATCAATTAAACTTTAATATATATATTTACATACTATTTAAATAACAATTTATTATTATTTATGATTATTCATTTGGTAATTCACAAGATAATCTCAACAAGCTCTATCTAATTAAATATTAATTTATATAAGTCAAAATATCTAATTAAACAAGCCCTTCTAATGTAAACCTTTAGCGATGTTTTATTTGACAATTGAGAATGTTACACTAGATCTTCTTAGTATCTTGGAATGTGTTGTTTTCATAAACTTTGCATAAGGTATTCAAATGCTTTGTTTTTATTTGTTTATATTACTTTGAAACTCTAATTCTCTTCTCTATATGAACTTTACAATACTTTTATTTTATTATATCACATAAGTTTAATTTATCTCATTTTAGCTTCATTATATATTTCTTTAAGAATAATATAATAATTTTTACTCCTTTATTGTTATGCTTGATAATTTATTGTAGTTCTTAATTAGATATAATATAGTCAAATTAAATGTAATTAAACATGCATTAATGAGTTTTATCACACCAAATATTCATTTTTTAATTTTTAAATTTTTTATTTTTAGTATTTTGATTGGTGTTATTAGAAATTTTAATTCACAAATGATTTAATAATCAAAGATGTTACACTAGATCTCTTTAGTATATTAAAATATAATTTTCTTAGCTTAATTTATCCCCTTTTTTAAAACTTTTTTCTTTATGTAGTAAAATTGCCTAAATCTCCACTTTTGTCTCCTATACATCAATATTAACTTGTATTATTAATTGCTTCAATATATCTTATTTTAACTTTAATATTCATTTATTTAATATTAAAATAATAAGTTATTATTTTTTATTCTTATCTAATGTTGTAATTCAAAGAAATTTCAATTGAAATGTATTAGGGACAAAACAAAAATCGTTAGACTCATGACGATAAGCTTATCCAATTAATTATTCATTATGATATTCTTATATTTTTTTCTAAGTATTTTGCATGATTTATGATGATTTTTTATTTATATCTAATTTAATAATTAAGGATGCTACCCCCATTCCCATTTGTATCTTAGAATGTATGTCTCTCATATAATTTACCTTATTCTTTCAGTTTTTTCACTTTAGTTTAACATGTTTATTATGTAACACTAAATCTTCTCACATTTGTCCTTATTTTTCTTTAATTTGCTTGCATAACATTACTTAAGTTTATTTTGTTTCAAGTTTAATTAATAGTTACCGTATATTAAAAAAATAATTTATTATTATTTATGCTTATTTAATTTAAAAAAGTAAAGTAATTCAAAATAAGGTATGATAAAGAGGAAACATACCCCTCACACTCATCTAGACAAGCACTATCTAATTAAATATTTATTTATTATATTTTTGAATATTTTATTTACAATGGTTGTGAAGTAAATTTAAATTCATACTTCATTCAACCTTTTTAATATCGTGGAATAAAAGTTTTACATAAACTTTTTCTCATTTCTTAAATTTTTTCTTTTATTTGGTTATAATATTATGGGACTCAAAATCTTCTCCTATATAACTTTTGTATTACGTTGATTTTATTATATTACAATGAATTAGTTTATCTCTTTTTAAATTTAATATATCTTTACTTAATACAAAACTAGTAATTTATAATTATTTATATTTATTTAATATCATGGAATGCATGTTTCTTAAAAAATTTATCACTTTTTCAATTTTTTTATAGAATTATATTGTTATGAAACTCGAAATCTATTCTTGTGTGACCCTTATATCACTTTGATTGGCCTATATTCTACAACTTAAATTTATCTAATTATGACATCATTATTTATCATCAAAATGGGGAGATTATCAAGTCACCATTATGTTTAATGAGCCAAGCATTAAATTTTAGTATTTGTTTCTAATGAAATTTTTTATTTGAAATAGGTTTACATATAAAAAACAAACATGCACTTTTAAATATGCTAACTAGAAATATTTAAAGTACCTTTGAGTATTCAATGAACTTCAAAAATTGAAGATATATACATCAAATTTGAAAGTATTTTCTTTCCATACTGAAATAAAATGTAAGCTCATTGATTACAATGCACAAATCTATTCTTCTAACTTTGAAATCCTAACTAAAGCATCTAATTATTTAATCAACTCCTTGATTTACAAAATGTATATGATTTTAATTTTTCAATCATTTAACTCTTTCAAATCCTACATAAACCATTTGTTAATAAAGGAAATATAAGATTCTATTTTTTAAACATTTTTTAATTAAATCTTACTATTGCATCCACATAAAATTTTATGTTAAACTAATTGTTGAACTTTGACTAAATTTTAAAAAATAATTTTGCTAAAAAATTTAAAACTAAAAAATTACCTTAAGTTACATCCCAACCACGTGCCTAAGTGAAATCTCTCAGGTCTTCCATGCAACAGCACATACAAATTTCTAGTCAATAAACATGGGGAACGAAATCTAGCTGAGTACAATATTGGCAACTATGCATAACAATCGAGCTGGGTTAAACTCGATGTATGCAAATTAGCCATGGTCTAATCCTTCATCATGATTAAACTATAAAGCATATGAGTGTCATAGGTGATGAATTCTTAAGCACACAAGGAGGGAGCCAACCTTATGTAATGGCATGAAATATAGCCCCTATGAAATCCACATAAATTAAAAAATGTTTTAATAGTCTACAATGTAGTACTATTACTTTTCACTATTGTAGAGCTTGAAACAAGCATAAAACATCACCATCTAATCGTAGGTCAGATGGTGGAAACTTGACCTGCATATGTGCACTCAATCAAGCCTCAAATTTTGATGATTAAGATCTCATTTGTTTTAATTAGCTAGTCCAAATTTATTCCATCTTATTTCATATGTTTTATCTTTAATTTGATGGAATAAATATCTCTAATTTGATTCCTATTGTCCAAATCTAATCTTTCTTTACTATTGATGAATTAAGCAATCCAAATCACAACCAACTTGGTCGAATAGCTTAGGTCAATTCCATCTTGATATAACCGTCTATAACTCATCCACTCTTGAATCCTTTAACCTAAGAGTCTAGAATCACTTCGATTAGATCTATTGGCCGTAGTTGATCCTTCTTAATGGCTAATTAATTAGCTATTTTGTGTGTCATTGCATGCAACCTTTTTAGAATAATTTTTAAGTCATTTGGAAAAGCTTTTTGTGTTGTTTGGTAGAACTTTGTAAATAGCTTTTGCTAAACTTTATGATGGCTATAACCAAAATCCTTCTATATAAATTTAACATTTATTCATGAAATAAAGAATGGTTATGAACAAAATTTTAACATCTCAGAAAAAGGCTACATCATACTACAGTGACATAAATTTTCTAGCTACACTTTTGACATACTATTAGTATAAATTTTAAATTCCTTGAGCTAAGTCTAAACCTTCTAGGCTTTCTTTTACAGAGTTCTCTTCATAATTTTGAGCTCCTTTTACCTTTCTATATTCATCAAGATGAATAAGAAAATTTTTTATGTTTTTAATACAAATTTATTTCTTTCTATATTTTAATTTTTCATTTGGATTAGGAGGCCTGACAATTACAAAAGCCCAAGTTCAATTTGATCTTATAAAAAGTTGTGTTGAGGTTGAGCTTGCAAAAGCTCAAGTTATAGTTGAACCCACAAAAAGTAGTAGATCGGAGGTGAACGTTCAGAAAAAACCTCAAGTTGGTCAGAAATAAAACATAAAGAAACCTCAAGTATTAACTCTTTTGGTAGTGAAGTTTTTCTTGAGTTCGATTGGGGATGCACTTAGGTTCCAGTTTCAATCGAACCACTTAAAACTTTTATGTACTATTTCAAAATTTATTTTTATTTTTCTTAATCATAAAATTATAAATTAATATGTTTATAAGTAAAAGTTTTCTATTAACATAAAATTCTTTTATAAAGAATTTTTAAGAAATAAATACCATCTTAAAATTAGCAAAAATATTTAAAATACACATGCACACATGTGCATCCACATGCACATGTAAATACACACACACATGTATTCACAGCTACACAGACAAGCTCACATGCATAAACACACGCACATACATGCACAAACATATGCACACACACACACAACACATGCATACATCACACACATGCACATGAACACATGCACGTCTATACCCATACACACACAAGCACACAAACATTCACAGCACACTCACACGCACGCATTCTTACAAATACACACATCAACAAATCGTCCCCAAAATAAGCACATGCATGCACACACACAAACCCATTTACACACATGCAGAAACACACAGACACATGGAGACACCTACACATGCATGCACTCACATATGCACATGCACACAAACACAGACACTCACACACATGCATGCATGTGCATAGAAGTACAAACACGCATACATGCACCCACCAATGCATAGCAACACAAATACACCCGCTAATGTACACATACACACATACACACATGAACACATAAACACACTTACACTCATACTGACCCTAACACATGCATACACAGACACACATGTGACTATGTCCACAAAAATGTAAACACACACACACATAGGAACATGCAAATGTGCACATGCTCACACATACATGCATGTGTGCACAAACATACATGTGCATGCATACTAGCACATACACTCACACATATTCACACACATATGCACAAACACACACACACACACACACAAACACAAATACATGTAGACACACATAGACAAACATGCATGCACACACATGCATATGGACATACACATGCCCAAAGACACATAGAGATAAACATGCATGCAGACACACTCCAACACACGAAGGTGCACCTATAGGCACTTACATGCACACGTACTTACACACAAAGACATGTAACCACTCAAATGCATGCACACACATGCAATTGTAGATGCATGCACACCTATATGCATGCATACATGCACACACACATGCACCCAAACACACATAGACGCATGCACACACGCACCCACTTATTTGCACATAGACATGTACAAATGTACATACACAAACACTCTTGAATGCACACACACACATGCACACCTTAACACACATGTGCATGCACATAGGCACTCTTGCATTCATGCATGCACACACACACAAAGAAGCACACACACAGACATGCAAGTGCACACACACATAGATACGATTTATTGCACACATGCATGCACACAAAAACATTCAGACCACAAACACATTTTCAAAATGCACACACACACATGCATAGACATAGATTCAGGCATACATAGAAATATAGACCCACACAGACACACCAATGCATAATCACATACACATTCCCATACACATGTACACACACATCCACAAAAATGCACACATGCACATGCATGCACACACTCACATGTATGTACAAACATGAATAAAGATGTATCACACACACACAAAAAAACACCCACACTCATGCATGTAACAATCATGCACATGCATGCAAACACACAAGAACACACCCTCTTCCCTCCATCCACAAACATGCATTCACACATTCTAGCATGCACATACAAACACATGCATATGTACACAAACACAAACAAATACATAGATACATGCACTAACATAAGCATAAATACAGATATTCCATCATATGTATACAAACTCACACCTAGTCATAAACACACATGTGTGTGCACACAAACTCAAAAACACACAAAAATACCCACACATGCACACCTGTTCATACACAAACAGATGCACACACTCATGTGCATTCAAACTCACAATGGACGTGCATGCACGCACATATACATAGACACACATACGTGCACACTAATGCAAACACACACACATGCATGCATACAAGCACATAATAATCCAATCAAGAAAATGCAAGCCTATGCACATTAGCCCCTACACATGTACCCACACATGTGCACACACAATCACACATAGGCACACACCAGCAAAAACAAGCATGCACACATGTGCAAACATGCATGCACACGCACACACATGTATCTGCACACAAGCACACATACATAGACAATCATATACTTCAATATGCACACATAATACACACATGCCCCCACACATACTTGTGCTCACATGCACACACACACACACACATATACAAAAGCACTCTCATGCACACACAAACACTCATGTACACACCCAAACACCTACACATACTAACAAACATGCATGCATATTCACAAAAACACAAACACACTCACCTTGATGCACACACATATACATGCATATAGACACATACACACACAAACATTCACACATGCATATGCATAGCTACACACATGTACAAACATGCAACAACATATAAAAAGGAAAACACATATAATTGCATATGAACACAAGCACATGCATAAACACATATACACTCAAGCAAAGACACACACGTATACACACATGCATATGTGTACATGCACATACATGCAAGCACAATGCACACATCATGCATGCACACACACGTGCAAACACACACACATGCACACGCCCTCATGTACACACATGCGCACACATACACTCATGCACTCGCACATGTTCACATACACACATTCATGCACACTCACACACACACACATGCACATGTAAATCGACGCACACACATACAAATGCACGTCTTGCATGCACCCATGAACACACATAAGTACCCATATGCATACATGCACACAAACACACATAGAGAAGAATCCATACACAAACAACCACACACACACACACGTACACATGAATGCACACACCCACACACATGCATACTGATGCACACATGGACAAACATAAGCACATGCACACACACACATAGAAAGCACACAGATACACACACTTTGATAGACATGCACACATGCAAACACATCCATGCATAAAAGCACACATGTGCATGTAGCCACACACAGGAATAAAAACATGCATATGCACACAAACACACACAAGCTTATGCAGGCACACACTAGTGCATGCATGCACACAGACATACACACACACACACCCACATATGCACACGAAGACAACCACACATGCACACACATGAACACTTGCACACACTTGTATGCACACATAGACATATACACGCACACACGAACACATATACACATACAAACATGCAAACTCACAAGCACTTATAAAAGTAGATAAATGCACCAAGTGTGCACACACACATTAACATACACATACACATGCATGTACATGCACAAAAACATACATGGACATGAACATGCACACGCACAATCATTCACTAACTTACAAGCACACATGCACACACTCACCCACCTTTCTAGACACACAGACAAGAACAAATGCTCATGCATGCACACATATATGTATGCACTCACATGAAAGCACATGACAAAAAAGCACACACACACACATACAAACATGCACACAAATGTAGATACACATACATGCACACACACACACACATACATGCATGCAAATGCACTCACACTCATATGCATAGACATGCACATGCATATGCACACACACAAAAGCATGCAGAAGCAGACGCATAGGCTCAAGCATACATACACACACAAAAAGGTTCTTAGACAAAGAAGCACACACAAATGCATGTAATCACACACTTATATGCACAAGAACAAACACACACATGCACATACATGCACATATAAATAGACACTTGCATGCATACACACACACACATGCACACAAATACAAATGCATGCATGTGCACCCCCACATGCACAAACACTAGATTAAAACATATAGACACACCCATGCATACACACACATAGGCATACATACACACAAATGAACACAAGCTCATGCACACATACACATACACATACACATGCAAGTATAAATAATCACACTAATACATGCACACAAAAAAATAAACACACACATACAAATGTACACATATACACAAATCCACACACAAACAAATAGGTGCACTTGCATGCACACACAAAAACATACACACACTGACATGCACACACACAAATGCCTGTATGTGCACCCACACATGCACACACACTTGGCCAAATACACACACATGTACATGCACACACATGCACTTGCACAAAACAATACACACATAAAGTATACACACATGCATACACACACACACATGCATAGACACAGCCATGCACACACATGTATGCATATGCAAACATACACACAAACAAAAAACTATACATGCACACACACACATGTATACATACACACCCACTCCAACTCACACCCACACAAACACAAACACATAAACATGCATGCATGTGCACACAAAAATAATTGCACAAGTATGCACATGTGCATACATGCACACACATTTATATAGATGTGCATGCACATGGATACACAAACAAGCATAAAAACAAAAGCACATGCACACATATATGCACATAAACATGCACACACAAATGCATACATGTGCAACCACACATGCACACAAACTTGCCCAAATACACACACATGTACATGCACACACATGCACTTAAAAAAAATAATACACACGTAAAAGTACGCACACATGCATACACATGTGCACACACACACATGTACTGACACAACCATGCACACACATGCATGCACATGCAAACATACACAAACAAAAAAAAGCTATACACATGCATACACACTCCAACTCGTACCCACACAATCACAAACATATAAACATGCATGCATGAGCACATAAAAATACTTGCACAAGCATGCACATATGCATGCATGCACGCACATTCATATAGATGTGCATGCACATGGACACACAACAAGCATAAGTACACAAGCACATGCACACAAACATGCACTTGCACACACACACACACACACACATAAGCAACCACACACACAACTTCAGATGAATACATATGCAAAAACATGCACACACAATTATACACACACATGCACATCCACACACTCACGTGCATGCACACACATAGAAATTTGCATACACACATAAACACAAAATTATCTGACACAAACATGCACACAAAAAACATGAACACATACTCATATGCTCTTGCAAACACATGCACACCCACAAACACACACATGCACCAATATGCATATATGCATGCACAAACACACACAAATGCATGCACGCTCACACATGCACGCACACACACATGTGCTCACAAACATACACACACACACAGACATGTGTGTGCTCATAAGAATACACATGTACACATAGGCACACACATGTGTACATGCACACAAACACATACACATGCACAAATGTGAGCATCTCCTCAAATACACACACCCTCACACACTTGCACACACACATGCATGCACGCACATATATGCATCAACACACACATGAATGCACATGCAAAACCATAAACAAATGAATAAGTATATAAGCACACTCACAGTAAACATGCACACATCTATTTGTGTGCACATATATTTGTGCACACATACACAATCAAACACACACACACACACACATGCATGGACATGAACGTAAACATAAATACTCATACATGCACTTGAATACACATGTATGTGCACTCACACACACATACATACACAGCCACATGCTTGCACATCTGCAGTCACTCACCCACCCATACACACAAGAAACAAATGCACATATGCTCACATAAACACATGCACACACATGCAATTGCTTGCACCAACATGCACACATGTCTATACATACACACATAGACACATACACATATACCACACACATATATAAGTATGCACACATGCACATACACATGTAAAATTGCACAAACATGCATATACAAGCACAATCATATGCACAGGCACAAGAAGTCACACACACACACACAAAGCCTAACAAACATAAAAATATGTACAAACATATGCAAACTCACACATACACACATATGCACACATGAATGCATGCATGCACACACTAGCACAAACATACAAGTGCACACACATGCATACACTCACAAAACCATACACATGCACATATACACATAGAAATGCACACACACAAATGCTTGCATGCACACCAACACATGCACACACACTTCCACAAATACATACACACACACACACTAGTCTATACACTCACCCATGTATATAATTACATGCTCACATGCTTACACATGCAACAACAAAAACCAAACATGCATAGACATACACACACCCACATAGACATGCTTGTAGAAAAACACACACACACAAGCATGCACAAACACAAGAACACACGAACATGCACACAAACATGAATACATTCATAGATGTGCTCGTGTACACATACACAGACAAACATGCATAACCATAGAAATGTATGCACACAAACATGCACACACACATGCACACAAACACAAAAATAAGTGCCCACACACACACAATGACACATGCACGCACATGTGCACGAACATGTTCACACACATACACAAAAACATGCATACACACACACTCATGCACTCACACACACTCATGCATCAACAAGCACAAATACATGCTCATACACACACATATGCACATGGGTAGACATGAACACATACTCACATGCTCATCTAAATACTCACACACTCACAACTCTTGCATGCATACACATGCATGTACATGCATGCACAAAGACACACACGCACACACACACATGTATGCACATAAGTTATGCATTTATTTTCTTCTATATGTTTGCTTGTCTACATGCATTTAGGCATGTGCATGTGTGTCATTATGTATGTGTCTACATGTATATGAGTGCATGTTTGCATGCATGTGCATTCTTGTGCAAGTGTGTTTGTGTGTGTGTGGATGTGTTTACAATTATGTGTGCCTATTTGAGCATTTGAGCATGTGTGTGTGTGTGTATCAATGCATGAACCTTGAGTGGGTGTGAATATGTGTGTCCATGTGTTTGTACGTGTGAGCAAATGTGTGTGCATATGTGCGTGTTTATGTGTGCATGTGAGTGTGTATATGTGTATGTTTGCATGTTTGTGTGTAAGAGTTTGTGTGCATGTGAGTGAGTGAGCATATGTGTGTGTGTGTGTGCATGTGTGTGTGTGAGCGAGTATGCTTGTGTGAGGATGTTGGTTCATGTGTGCATGTGTTTGTGTGCATATTTTTTTATATGTGTTCATGAGTGGTTGTCTATGTGTATGTGTGTGTGTGTTCTTATTTATGTGTGTGTGTGTGTGTATGTACATTTTTGTGTGTGCATGCATGCATGTATGTATGTGCATGCATGTGTTTGTGTTGTTATGTGTGTGTAAATGCATGTGATTGTGCATGTGTTCATGTAGATGTGTGCCAATGCATACTTAGGTGTGTTTGTGTGTCTGCCTTTCTATGTTCATGTGTGTGTTTGCATATATATATATATATATATGTATCTGTGTGTGAGTGTGCTTATGTGAGTGTGCATGCTTGTAAGATTATGCACATTTGTATTACGTTTGTGTATAGTATGTGAATATAAGTGTGCATGAGGGTTCTTGTGTTTATAGATGTGCGTGCATGTGTTCTAAACAAAAATAATATAACTCGTTTGCCAAAAAATGGGTAAGCTAATCCCTAATAATAGACAAATAACTAAGACTGGCTATAACGACCCCTATAATGAAATCAACAAGATAGGCTATGATGGCTTTATAACAAATGATAATAAAAAAAATATTTGATAACATAAAATCAAAATTAATATTAACAGAATCTTATTCTTGATGAAATGATTAAAGAGATACAAGTATTTTAATTAACTCAACTAAAAATAAATGAATTGATTAATTAACTCATTTGAGATAGAAAAGAATTTCAATGAGTGAAAGATGTAGTATGGTGTGGAACCAACGAAATGGGAGTTGGCTCTTAATAGCTTGAATATTCTTGCATGATATGTTTTTATCACATAAAAATTTCTATATCTAATTTCATGCAAAAATCTCTTATTTATAGGTAATATATAATGGCTAGAAGTACTTACCAAACACTCAATTTAGTCATTACAATTTTCATAATATTTTAATTAAGAAATTAAAAAAATCTCCAGTTGCTAAAATAGCCATTGCACAAGAGCCATTATACTGAAATGCTTCGGGACTGTTCCATTACAAAAATACAATACAAACCTTTCACGAAAAGACTTGTAGGCTAAACCCTCACAAGAAAAACAATTGAGATAGGCTATAACAACCTTATAATCAAAATCAACAAGACAGGGTACAATAATCTTACAACAATTGATAATAAAAGAGAGATAAGTATTTTAATTAAATGAATTAATAATAAAGAAACTAATTACTTAGTTAGTTTGAGACAGAACAAAATTTTAACGAGTGAATGACATAGCAGCTTGTAGAAGAGATGAAATGGAAATAGTTGCTAATGGCTTGAATATTCTTGCATGAAATTTTTTTATCACATTAAAATTTCTCCATTCTAATTTTATACAAAAATCTTCTATTTATTGGCAATTTTTAATGACTAGAAGCACTTACCAAACACCCTATTTTGTCATTAAAATTTTTGCAGTTTTAATAATATTTTAATTAGGAAATTAATAAAAAATATCTCCAACTACTAAAAATAATGGCTAAAATTGTAGTTGTGAGGAGCCATTTGATCGGAATGCTCTAAGACTGTTCGATCGAGAAAACTATATGATCGGAGAGATGCAATCGAATCTGCACATTTAGAAATATAAAGTTTATCGGGGCCATCAGATTTGAATCATGATTTTATGGCAAGATTTAACCTTTTAAGAGAATGAAATTTGGATCATGCGATCGTAAAATTGTACAATGGCATGGCTGATCGAATTACCACTTTTAAAAAATGCAATACGACGATGATTATTTGATTGCAAAAATGCATGATTGGATGGTTCACATTACTCCCACAACTCGTGAGTTCACCATGTAGAAAACATTTGTATTTTTAGTCCCACACTGCACATTTCGTTTTACTATTTTCTGCTTATAAAGATTTTCGCAACCTTTAGACACAACAGAATAACTAGGTTGGTTGCCCCTTGCTAAGGAATTAATCACACATGCAACCAGTTACATATACTTTATTTGATTTACAATCGTGGGCTTGATGACCTGAACAAAAATGCAATATTTTGGGACAATTATAGAAAGCATTTGGTGTACCAAATTCTATTTAGAATTAGTTACCACTGAATCATAGTGGTTCACTATAGTAACCCGGTTGGATTAAGTGTTAACTGCATATATCATGGAGTGAATCAAAAGTATTAAAAACCTAAATATTATTCTATGATTAATTAGAATTTAATTTGTCTTATAATATATATTTCAATCAATTTAAATATTCTAATCAAAATAATTAAAATTAAATTTTAAATGCATCTATTGGAACTTTACCATTCCAACCAAGATGATCTTAATGAGATTTAATATTTACACATCTTGTTTTAGTTCTCCCATGAATGTGAGTATTAACAACTCAAAATCTAAAAATTCATTTAAATAAATTCATTAGAAATATTTAGGGTTGACTATTATCAAACAAATTATCATGACTAGAGGTTAACAATATAATAATCTCTCAATTTTGATGATAGCAAAACCTATAATAAAATTAATAAAAATATAATATATTTATAAAACAAATATGCAAAATAATTAAAGATAAGCTTCCCTTATATGTATGTCATGATTAGATTAATGCTTCTCTTTAATTTATGTTAATCCTTTCAATTTCTATTCTCTCCTCCTTTTTGTTATCACTCAAAGAAAAATGTTTGAAGAAATAAGATAATTGTATGGGAAAATTATATTCCAAAATACCAAGAAAATAAAATATAATTTTCTCAAACATGAAATAAGGTATGAACAAAAATATATCATAAGAAATATCAAAATGAATATTTAATTAGAGAGAGCTTACCATGACAAGTCTAACGTAGTTTATTTCATTTTGATCAAGCATCTTTTAGTATTACTATGAATTAGCAAAGTAAATAATGAGAAATAATAGTTTGTTATTTTTTAATATTAAATAAAGGTATTATCAAGCTAAAATAAGATAAATAGAGGTGATGTAACAAAACCAAATCAAGGCAACATTAATATTGCATGATAAATGATTTTTATTTTCATAACAATATAACTAAATTAATACAAAAAAAATTCGTAGAAATGAATCACATTTTATGAGAAAGTTAATTTTCGTGATACTGAGGAGGTCAAATGTAATTTCCTCGACCATCAAATTACGTAGGAATCAAAATATCTTGTAAATCATGAAAAAGCACTAGAAGATAAAAGTATTTAAAAATGTCTAATTAGATATAAGACATGTTAAACAACATTTTGTCTTCTCAATCAGATATCATTTAGAATTATTATGAATAACTAATGTAACTAAGCATAAATAACAATTAGGTTTTATTTTATTATTAAATATTATATTTGAAATAAGATAAATTAAGGAAATGTAACCAAATCAAAGCCATACATAATTAATATTTTATCAACCAAAATCCAAGTGATGTAAATGTTACTTGAGTGGAGATTTAGAGTTACATTATAAAATAACCAAAGTAATACGAAAACTTTGCCAAAATAGGATAAACTGAACTAAATAGCTACATTCCAAGGTATAAAAGTGGTTGAGTGTAACATCCTAAATCATCTAATCAAGTACAAATTGAAATATTTAGTATAGCAAGACGAAACCTTAGAATGTAAAATATTCAAAAAATATAAGAAATGAATATTTAATTAAATAAATCACATCTAGATGTGTTAAAAGACATTAGTTTTATCTCAATTATACTTAGGTTAGAATTATTATGATTTACAAGAGTTTATAAGAGTAAATAAACGTAAATTATTCTTTTAAAATTATGTAAATATGTATTAAAGATAAAATGTGATGAATTAAAAAATATAACATATCCAAATGAAAGTTATGTTCAGTTTACATGAGTGGAGAATTTAAGTATCATGATAATGTAATAAAAATGAAAATTTTGAAGAAATGAGATAAATTTTATTGGTAAAGTTGCTTTCCAAAATACTAAGGAGATTATGTGTACTATTCTCGATCATCAAAACTTATAATAATCAAAATATCTAACAACCGTGCAAAAATCATTGAAAATAAAATATTTAAATTTATAAACAAATATTAAATTGGATTGACAATGATGTTTGTTTTCTCTCGACCTGAGTTTGTTTAGAATTACTTTAAAATACTAACTTAATTAAGTATGAAAAACAATAAAATTTTAATTTAATTTTAAGTTAATATATAATAAAGCTAAAATAAGATAAAATAAAAAGATTTAATATAGATAAATAATAACATTGTAAATGTCACATAAGAGGAGAGGTTTACTTTCATAATAATATAACTAAATAAAAGAAAAATATTTGAGTAAATGAGTAAAATCATTTTGAAAATTTGCATTACAAGAGACTAATATGATGGAGAGTAACATCATGGATCATCAAATTAGGAACAAATAAAAAAGACTCGTAAAGCATGCCAAATTAGTAAAAAAGAAGTAATTAAAATTATAAAAATGAATATCTAATGAGATAATAAAAAAATTAGTCTAACAATATTTGTCACATCACAATTAATTTTTATTTAGAATTACTAACACTTACCATGATAAAAAGGCATAAATATTAAAATAATATTTTTTCCAATTTAAGTATATATAATAAATTAAAAAGGATAAATTAATGATGTCAAATCTAACTGAGTTAAAACTTGGTAGAGGTTACATGAAAGAAGATGTAGGTTTACATATTAACATAATCATATAGTGAAATTAATTGAAGAAGAGAGATCAATTGTGTAAGGAGATCAAGTGTAACTTCCTCTATTGTTAAACAAGATAGAATTAAAATGTTTCATAAAGTGTGCCAAAACTCTTTAAAAAAATTTAAGAAAACTAAAAGTAAATGCTTAATTGGATATAACGTGTTGTAAATAGTCTAATGAGTTTACTTTAACTCGTTTGATCCTTGATTGGAATTTCTACAAATGACCAAAGAACTAAAGGCAAACAGTAAGAATTAAAAAATATTTTAATACTAAAAAACTTATATTAAAGCTAAAATGAAAAACTTGTATCAATATAATCTTAGCAAAATAAAAGCGATCCAATAGTCACAAATGAGGAGATTTAGACATGCATACATAATATAAGAAAATAAAAGAAAAAAATTAAAAAAATAGATAATTGAATGGTAAAATTATAGAATGAGTGTAACATCGTTGGCTATCAAATCTTTTATGAATCAAAATATCACTTGAAACACGGAAAAATTATAGATAATAAAATATTTAAAAATAACAAATAAAATTTTAATTAGATAGAGCCCATTGAGATGAGTTCAATGGGATATTTTTGTCTTAATCAATTGCTATTTGGAATTACAATTAATTACCAAACTAAATATGTAGAAATTATAATAAATTACGACATTTATTTTAATTAAATTTATTTTAAATATAAAAAAGATAAATTTTAGTAAAATATAATAAAAAAATGATTTGAAAGATCACATAGTGAATATTTTGTGTTTCGTATTAATTTAACCAAGTGAAAGAAGAAAATTTGAAGTAATGAGCTTTATTGTATAAGAAATTTGTATTCTAAGATACCAAGGAGATCAAGTGTAGTACCCTTAATATAAAATTAATTATAGAATAAAATATTTCATAAACCATATCAAAATAATAGAAAGTAAAATATTTTAAAAAATAAATATTTAAGTTAAAAAAAAAGAGTTATCAAAGATGGTTTTATTGATATTTGTTTTGCCTCAATAAAGCCTTTCCTAAATTTACTATTAATTACCAAAATAAATAACAAAAAAAAATTGTTATTTTATTATATTTTTAGGCTAAAATGTGATAAAGTGATGCTATATAATATAACTAAATCAAACTGATGTATACATCTTTTGAGAGAAAATATTAAGTTACATAGTATTATATCAAAGTCAAGGGAAACAAACTTAAAAAGAATAAGATGAATTGTTTCGAAAGGTTATATTCTAAGGTACTAAGGAGATCAAATGTAACAAACTTTATCATCAACAAAAGGTATGAAATAAAATGCCACGTAAAGTGTGAAACCTTAGAAAATTCAATGTTTAAGAAAAAAAATGATTATTTAATTGAGTACAACTCATTAAGAGAGTCCAACGACATTTATTTTGGCTAGGTCAGACATCATTTGGAAGTACTATGAATTATAAAAACATATAAGCATATATTTATTAAATTATTATTTAAGTATAAGGTAAATATGTAGAATGTTCAATAGAGAAAACTTAAAATAATGTAATCAAACAAATTAAGAGTGATGTAAAGGTTACATGTGAGAAGTATTTGATTTTAATAATAATATAACCAAATAAAAGCAAAAAGTTGAAGAAATACAATAAAGTTTTAAAAAAAATTGTAATCTAAAACATGAGATTCAATTCAACGTTCTCAATCATCATATCTCATAAAAAATCTCTTAAAATGTAGAAAAAACATTAGAAAATAAAACATCTAAAAAATATAGAAAATTATTTAGTTAGCTTAAGCACATTGTGATAAGTCCAAAAAAATTTACTATCCCAATAAGACCTTTTTTGGAATTACTAATAAATACCAACTTAAATAAGTATAAATAAGAAGTTCATATTTTCATAATCAATAAAAATATAATAAATTAAAAAAATTTAATAAAACTAAGTGAAAGATATGTAAATGTCATAAAGGAAGATAATTATAATTTCACATTAAAATATAAATGTAAAAATAAAAAACTTGAGTAAATATGATGAAGTATGTGGGGAAGTTACAATCCAAGACACTACGGAGTTTGAGTGTACCATTGTGGATAATCAACTAAGGTAAAAATCAAAATATCTCATAAAGTTTGCAAAAATATTATAAAATTAAATATTTAAATATATTGAAAGGAATATTTAATTTATATAACTTGTCGACATGAGTCTAAAAACATTCGTTGTGCCTAGATTTAAATTTCTTTGGAATTACTAAAAATTAACAAATTATATTTGCATAAATATTAACAAGTTAATATTTCAATTTTAAGTAACTATATATTAATATTGAAATGAGATAAATTAAAGCAATATAATCTAACCGAATTAAACCGAGGCAGTAGTCACAAGAAAAGAGATTTTAAGTTACTAACATAATGAAATTAAAGCAAAAATTTTTAGGAAAATAGATAAGTTGCATGATAAAGTTGCCTTTAAATAATGTCCTTGATCGAATCAACATGAAATGTAATGCAACTTTCCCATAAAATTTCTGTTGTTAAATCAAATTTTTTCATTAACTTTTTTATAATTCGTATAAATTCCGAATGAGGTCCATTTGGGATGATTCAAAAGTCTTTGGACACATCTCAATGAGCATTATGTAATTAAATATTAGTTTTTTTAATTTTTAGATATTTTATTTTTACTATTTTGAGATGTTTTAAAAGCCCTTTTGATTCTTATTTTATTTGACAATTGAGAATGCAACACTCAAACTTCTTATTTTCTTGGATTGTAACTCTCCAATTGGAAACATCCCGGTGAGCTTTATCTAATTAATATTAATTTTCGTATTTTTAAATTTTTTTATTTTATTTTTTTGGCATGCTTTAAAACCCCTTTTGTTCTTATTTTATTTTATAATTGGGAATGCAACACCCAAACTTCTTATTTTCTTGGATTGTAACTCTCCAACACACTTTATCTCATATCTATATATCTTTTGGTTTTCTTTCCCTTTATTACTTCTTACTCTAAAACTCTCCTCACATGAGCTCTACATTATATTGATTAAATTATATTATATTAATTCAGATGATCTCATTTCAACTTTTATGTATATACACACTTAATATTAAAATATTTATTTTTTTTAATTTTGTAATTTGTAGTTTTTTTAATGTAATCAAATTAAGATGATTGAGAGAGCAATAGACTCATCTTGATAAGCTCTATTCAATTAAAAATTTGTTTTTGTATTTTAAAATATTTTAAAGTGTTATAACATTCTATATAAAATATTTTAATTTGTATATCTTTTTATGATCAAGTTCGTTACACTTGATTTCTTATGTCATTTGAGTACAACTTTCCTGTACAATTTATCTATTTTTTTTCAAAATTTTTATTTCAATTTCTTTATGTTAGTATGTAACACCAAATCTATTTTCATGTGAGCTATGCCATGCTTCAATTTAGTTAGATTGCTTTTTTCCAAATTATCTCATTTTAGTGTTAATATATATTTACATTAAAGTGAAATAAATTTTTGTAATATTTAAGCTTATTTATTTATGTAGTTCTTAGTACGTCTAAACTATAAATAATCAAGACATAACAAACATCATCAGACCCATCTTGATGAGCTATATCTAACAAAGTATTTTTTTATTCTTAAATATTTCTTTTTTTTTAATGATTTTTCATGTCGTATAGGATATTTTATGATTTGTGCATTCTCTAATGATCCACAATATTATACTCGATCATTTTTGCATCTTGGAAAGCAAGTTTCCCATAAAATTTATCTCATTTACTCAAATTGTTCTCTTTGATTTAGCTATTTTATGATGAGCCATAATTCTTATATAGTGTGGCATTTAAATCACTTTAATTTTTTTATTAAATTACTTCATTTATCTCATTTTAACTTTATTAAATATTTACTTAATTTTGAAATAAATATTTATTATTTTTTATATTTATTTAAATTTTTATTTGATGCAATTCCAAAGAAGGTATGATCTATTAGAAAATGCCTTATTGTACTCATCTACATGCATTCTATCCAATTAAATGTCTTTTTATAATTTTTAAAATTTAATTTTCTAAAATTTTTCAATGTTATATAATATATTTTTATTCTTTCTTAATTTGTTAATTGAGGATGTTATACTCAATCTCCCCTAATAATTTGGTATAAAACTTTTTCTATATAATTTGTCATTTTTCATATTTTACATTTTTATTCTATTTTGTTAAAACGAAACTCAACTTCTTCTCTAATGAAATGTTTACATTCCTTTTATTTAATTAGAATACTTTATTTTAATTTATCTTATTTTAGCCTTAATATATCTTTACTTACTATGAAAATAATAATTTATTATTATTTATGCTTATTTACTTTTATAACTTGTAGTGATTTCAAAAGAGATTTGATTGAGATGAAACAATTGTCATTTGACCATCCTAATGGGTTCTATTAAGTTAAAAAATCATTTTTAAATTTTTTTAAATATTCAATTTTCTAAGGTTTTGGCATATTTTACAAGACATTTTTATTCATACTTAATTTGATGATTAAGAATGTTAGATTCAATGTTATTTTAATTCATACCTAATTTATAACGTTGTGTTAAACATTCATATGCAATCTTCATTTCTTTAATTTTTTCTCTTTGATTTGGTTATATTGTTGTGCAACTCCTCATTTCTGCACACTTCCTCTTACATCACTTTGGTTTGGTTATAATATATTACTTCAATCTATCTTATTTTAGCTTTAAAACTATTAAAATAATAATTTATTTTTATTTATGCATATTAACTTTTTGTAATTCGTGCTAATTTAAAAGGATATTTGACCAAGAGAAAACAAACATTCTCTCAAAGAGTTCTAACCAATAAAGTATTCATTTTTATATTTTTAAATATGTTTTAAAGGTTTTTGCTTTATTTGTAAGACATTTCTACAAAAAATTGTTATGGTGATCCAAGATATTATAGTAGATCTCTTTAGTATCTTAAAATGTAATATTCTCATATAATTTATCTCATAACATTATATCTTTTGCTTTGTGATGTTATATAACTATGTGAATATAAATCCTTAGTCTTGTGACATTTAGATCGCTTTTTTTGGTTATACAATGTTGCTCAAATTTTTTTATCTCACTTTAGCATATATTCACTTAATTTAAATATCATAATTATTATTTTTTATTTTTATTTATATTTGAAATTTAATGTAACTCTAAAATGGTCCCAGTAAGATGAAATAAGAGTCAATGCATTCATTTAAATGCCTATCAATGATAATATTTATTTCTATATTTTTAAATATTTTATTTCTTAGAGTTTTGGTACATTTGATGAATCAATTTTATTTGTGAATAATCTGACTATTTATGATGTTACACTCATTCTCTATAGTAACTTATATAGAAACTTTCCCATACAATTATCTCGTCAAATGTTTTCTTTTGTTTGGATATAATATTATGCATCTCTTAAACAACCCTTATATGACTATTAAATCACCTTTGTTTGGTTAGATTATATTATATTTATGACTTTTTAGTTTTAATAAATAATTACTTAATCTCTAAATTTTAATTTAATAATATTTTAGACTTTTGTTCTTTCATAATTTGTAGTATTCTAAACAAGGTCTAATCAAGTCAAAAGAAATGTCATTAGTTAACCTTGAAAACTCTATCTATTTAAATATTTATTTTTTTACTTTTAAATATTTTTTAAGATTTTTGACATGCTTTACAAAACTTTTTTATTAATTGCATTTTTGAAGCTCTACCTCACTTAGATTATATTGCTTCAATTTATTTCATTCTCGTTTTAGTATATATTGACTTAAAGAAGAAGTATAAATTATTAGTATTTATGCTTATGTATTTAGTAATTCTCAGTAATTCCAAATGATGTCTGATCAAGACATAACAAATGTTGTTGGACTCATGTTGATGAGCTATATCCAATTAAATTCTCTTTTCTACAGTTTAAATTAATTTATTTTCTTAGATTTCTACATACTTTTTGTCATTTTAATTTGTACCTGATTTGTTATTCCAGGATATTGCACTAGTTCTACTTAATATCTTGTATTGAAACTTTCATGTATAATTTATCACATTTAAAACTTCCTTTTAGATTTCATTGCATTACTATGAATGTCTAATTTTTTTGCTCGTGTGACATTTACATTATTTTCTTTTTGTTATATTAAATTACTTAAATTTATATTATTTTAACTTTATCACATGTTTACCAAATATTGAAGAAAAAATTATTATTCTTTGTTCTTATTTAAATTAGTTTTTTACAACAACTTTAAATGAGGTATGATGAGGACAAAAGAAACTTTCTTGAACTCGTGTTGACAGATGCTATCCAATTGAATATTGATATTATAATTTAAAATATTTTATTTTCTGTAGTTTTTTAAAATTTTGTGATATTTTAATTCTTATCTTGTTTGATTATTATGGTTTTTATACTTTATCTCCTTAGTATTTTAGAATATAACTTATCTAGAGCAATTTATGTCATTTCTTCTAATTATTTTTCTTTTTTTGGTTATATATTAGTGTTAACCTCAAATTTTCTCTCGTATAACCTTTTCATGTCTTTTATTTTGTTAAATTAAATTTTTTTAATTTATCCTAGTTTAGCTTTAATATATATATATATATATATATATATATATATATATATATATATATATAATTTAAAATCATAATTATTTATTATTTATGTATATTTACTTGATAATTTATCACAATTCCAAACAAAGTTTGATTAAACAAATTGTTTTGGAATCCTTTCAATTAGTTATATAAATTTTGATAATTATTTTATGTTTTTAAATATTAATTTCTAATATGTTTGGCTTACTTTACATGACATATTAATTCATATCAGAATTTGCAACTGAAGATATTATACTCCAACTCTTCTATATCTTAATATACATCTTTTCTATATAATTTATCTCATTTCTTAAAAGTTTTAGTTTTGATTTAAGTATATTAATATGAAGTTTAAAATCTCCTCTCAAGTGGCCTTTACATAAATTTCATTTGGTTATTTTACATTACTTCAAATTACGTTATTTTAGCTTTAATAAATATTTACTTAATGTTAACATCCAAATTTATTCTTATTTATGCTTCTTTTTTTTCTCTTAATTTACAGTGATTCCAAACATGTTTTGATCAAGATGAGAGAAAATTATTTTCTAATATTTTGGAATGCTTTGTGAGTAATTTCAATTTGTACCTAATTTAACTGTTAAGAATATTGCTCTTGAACTCCTTTTTTTTTAAAGCTATAACTTTATTATATAATTATCTAAATTATATAGGAATTTTGCCTCAAGTTTGTTATATTATTATGAAATTCTTATTCTTCTATCATATGGCCATTATATTACCTTTGATTGGTTATAAGATATTGTTTTAATTTTAATTAAACTTAAGAACATATGTACTTAATATTAAAATAAAAGTATATTATTATTATTTTCTTTCTATTTTGTTGTTCAAATTATTTGAAGCAAGGTCAATTGAGATGAAACAAATGTCATTGGACTTTTCTTGATGAACATTATTTACCAAAATAGTTATTAACATATTTTTAAGTTTTTAATTTTAAAAGGTTATGACACATTTTATAAGATATTTAATTTATATCTAATTTAACTATCAAAAATGTTACACCTGATCTCTTTAGCATCTTGTCTCATTCCTAAAAGTTTTACTTTAATCTAATTATATTGCTATGAAAGTCTATATTTCCTCTCTTATGACATTTACATCATTTTGATTTAGTTATATTACATTATTGTAATTTAACTCATTTCGGCTTCAAAATGTGTTTAACTAAAATGAAAATAATAATTTCTTATTCTTTACACTTTTTTATTTTGAGATTTTGTAGTACTTCAATAACAATCCAATTAGGAGGAAACAATCATTATTGGAAAGATCTTGTCAAGCTATATCTAATTAAATATTCTTTTTTATATTTTAAGTATGTTTTGTCTAAGTGTTTTGCATGTTTTATGAGTCATTTTAATTTATAGAACCTTTTATAATCAAGGATGTTACACAAGATCTCATTTTTTTCTTGAAAAAAATTTTTTATTATAAATTATCACATTTTAGATTTATTTTCTTTGATTTAATTATGTTACTAGGTAATCTAAATCTTTTCTTGCTAAACCTTAACATTAGATTAATTTTTTATATGATATTGCTTAAATTTATCTCATTTCAACCTTTATACATATTTATGTAATATTAATATTATCATTTATTATTATTTATGCTTATTTAGCTTGATAATTAATAGTAATTCTAAGTAACTTGTAATGGTGACAAAAAAAATATCATTGAACTTTTCTCAATGAGCTTTATTTAATAAAAATTCATATTTACTTATTTTTTAAAATATTTTATTTTCAATTGTTCTAGCATAGTTTGTGTTATTTTGATTCATATATATTTTTTATGATCAAGGATATTACTCTAGATCTATTTGCTATCTTGTAATACAACTCTCTCATAATTTGTCTTTTGTTTAGCTTTGATTCTATTATTACCAATTATACCTAATGAAAATTAAAATCTTAAATAAAAATACTTTTTTAATATTATGTAACTTCATAATTTGGTAATGATGTGCTAAATTAAAGAAATGTAACCAAATCAAAGTAATAAGTATTTTTTATTTTAATATAAGTAAATTGAAGCGATATAAAGCAACATGATGGGAGAGTTAGAGCTTTGTAATTATATAAAAAAATAAAAGATAAAATTTGAAGAAATGAGATAAATTGTGTTAAAATACTGCATTATAAAACTAAGGAGATCAATTGTAATACCATTGATCACGAAATTTAGTACCAAACAAAACACCTTATAAATTATGCCAAAACCCTAGTTAGATCTCATTGAGAAGTGTAAAATGAATTTTTTTCCTTGCTCATACCTAGTCTATAATAGTAAATAAAGATAAATAATATAAATTATTATTTCAAATTTTAATAAATATATATTAAAGCTAAAATATATTAAATAAAAAAATGTAATGTAACTAAATCATAGTATTTTAATGGTTAAAGGGGTGGACAATTAGTTTTTAAACTATTATAATCCAATCAAAGTGAAAAATTTAATGTCATGGGATGAACTTTATCACAAAGTCCAATTCCATGATACTAAAAAGATCAAATATAATATCTTAAATAATCAAATTAGGTATGTACAAAAACTACTTGTAAACGATGACCAAACTCTATCAAATAAAATATTTAATATGTACAAAACAAGTATTATAGATTTCTTCATTGAAAAGAGACAAAATAACATTTTTTCTTAATCAGAGATCATTTGAAATTACTTTAAAATATCAATTAAAATAAGTATAAATAATACTTAATTATTATTATAATATACATTAAATGTGTACTTAATATAAAAATAAAAAAATTAAATTAATTTAGTATAATGAAATGAAAATGATATAAAAGTCACATAGTATGAAAATTTTGAGTTATAAAGTAATACACCCAAAATGAAAGAAAACATTTAAACAATTGAGATAATATTTACTTAAAAAATCGAGCGTAAAACATTTAAAAGAATGTTAAAAATTTTAAAATTCGTATGTAATTAGACAGAGCTAAATGAAACTATTTTAATATCATTTTTTGTCTGAGTTAGACTTTGTTGCTGTGACAAAGAATAAGTTAAATGAACACAAATAAATAATTATTATTTTAGTAAATGTAAATGTATATTGAAGTTGAAATGAGATAAACTATGACCAAGAAAATTGAAAAAAAATCAAAGAGATGTAAAATTCACATGGTAAGAGATTTTGAGTTATAAAAAATTATAAATAAATCAAATTAAAAATTTTTAGAAATGAGATAAATTATACTAGAACATTACATTCGAAAACACTAATGTGATTCTGTGTGACATCCTTGGCCACAAATTTATGTATAAATCAAAATGCCTCATAAATCATACCACACAAATAGCAAAGATGTTTAAAAATTTAAAATGTAATTTGAAAATTAATAGAGCTTGAACAAGACAAATGTTTTTGTCTCAATCAAATCTCATTTGGAATTACTATCAATTACCCTAATAAATAAAATAAATAATAATAATTTTTATTAATCGTAAGCAAATATAAATTGAAAAAAATATGACAATTTGAAGTAATATAAATAACCAAATCAAAGGCATGTAATGGTCAAATGAGAGAAGATTAAGATTTATTTAGTATTATAAAAACATATAAAAAACAAGTTAAAAAATGAGATGAATTATACAAAAAAGTTGCATTCCAAGTTGTTACAGAGATAGAGCATAACATCCTCGATCATTAACAAATGAGAATCTAAATGTTGGTGAAAAGTGCACATGAAGCTTAGAAAAAAAAAAATTAAAATATTAAAATTAATATTTATATTATATAACTCATCGAGATGAGTCCAATGACTTATGTTTCCCCTACCGAAATGAGGTTTGATCGTTACGAAACAAATTTCATTGGAATCATCTTAATGAGCTCTAATCAATGGAATATTAGTTTTTATATTTTTGAATATTTTATTTATTAGTGTTTTTACATGCTTTATGAGGCATTTACGTTCGTGCCGTATTTGGTCATCGATGATGTTATAATAATTTTCCTCGTTAAGTTGGAATGAAGCTTTCTAATAAAATTTATCATATTTCTTCAAATCGTGTACTTTAATTTGGTTATATTACTATGAAACACTTATTATTTAGTCTTGGGACCACTACAACGTGTTGCTTTTATTATGTTGCATTCTTCAATTTATATTACTTCAATTTTAATTTATCTTTAGTTTAAATTAAAAAATTAATTTTTTGTTATATATGTTTCTTTACTTTAATGATTCATAGTATTTTTAAATGAGGTTTGATATAGGCAAAACAAACATAATTGCCTCACCTCGATGAGCTCTCTCCAAATAAATTAATTTTTTATATTTAACATTATATTTTCATTGGTTTTGGAAAATTTAATGAGATATTTTCATTAATCCCTTATTTGATGATTGAGGCTATGATACTTGATCTACTTAATATCCTCAAATAAGACCTTTTCTATTACTTACAACATTTCTTCAAATTCTTCAATTTTATTTGATTATTTTACTATGCAACTCGAAATTGACAATCATGTAACCCTTATGTCATGCTTATTTGGTTACATTATGTTGTTATTATTTATGATTATTTACATTTGTAATTCATAATAATTCCAAACAAGGACTCACAATGGCGAAACAAACATCATTCAAGTCATCTTGAATGCTCTATCCAAAAAAATATTATATTTATATTCATAAATATTTTTTTAATATTTTTTTAAAAATTTATTGATAATTAAAGATGTTACACTTGATTTTCTTAATATCTTATAATGCAATTTTCCTTACAATTTATCTTGTTTTTTTAAAGTCTTTCACTTTAATTTAGTTATATTATGAAGAAGCTCCAATTTTCATTTGATGTGAACTTTGCATTACTTTCATTTAGTTATATTTAATTTCATCAATTTATTTTATTTCAGTTTTAATATATTAAAATAATAATTTATTATTATTTACATTTATTTATTTTGGTAATTCAAGGTATTTCTAGAAGAGGCTTTATGGAGATGAAATAAAGGTTTTTTTACTAGCCTCGAAGAGCTCTATCTAATTAAATAACATTTTAATATTTTTAAATATTTTATTTTTAATGACTTTGGAAAGTTTAATACATATTTTTGTTCGTACTTAATTTTAAGATCAAGGACATTCCCTTCAATCTGCTTAATATGTTGGAATTCAACTTTATTATACACTTTTCCACATTTATCCAAATTATTCAGTTCAATTTGGTTATATTACGATATAATTCTAACTCTTCTATCCTTTAACATTTAAATTGCTTTGATTTAGATTTAATTAATTGTGAAAAATTATCTCATTTTCTTTTTAATATAATTGAATTAATATTAAAATAAAAAATTTATTTTTCTTTATGCTTAATTTATTTTGAAATTTGTAGAAATTCTAAACAAGGTCTAGTAGAGAAGAAATAAATGTAATTGGACTTATCTTGGTAAGATTTATTTAATTAAGTATTCATCTTTATATTTATAACTCTTTAATTTTTCACACTTTATTTTTGTTTTTGAGATATTTTAATTTATACCTTATTTTATGATCAAGAAAGTTACACTTGATCTCCTTACTATCCTAGAATGTAGTTTTTCTATACAATTTATCTCATTTGCTTCAAACTTTTTATTTTAATTTTGTTAAATTTCAATGAAAATCTAATTATATGCTTGTGTGATGTTTACAAAGTTTTGATCTTATTATATTTTATTGTTTCAATTTCTCTCATTTCACCTTTATATATAGTTACTTAAAATTGAAATAATACTTTTTTATTATTTATGTTTAATTACTTTATTAATTTATGGTTATTCCAAAAAGAGATCCATTAGAGATAAAATGACTATAGTTGAGCTACTCTAGTTGACCTTACTTTATGAGAAATTTTGATTGTTGTCTTATTTTGTAATTCATTATCTCATACTTGACGTTTTGGGAATCTTATAGTGGAACATTCAAGTATAATTTATCAAATGTTTTAAAATTATAATCTTTGATTTGGTTGTAACACAATGTAACTTTAATTATCTTCTCGTGTGACATTTAAATAATATTTATTTTGATATTTTAAATTTCTTTATTTTGTCTCACTATAGTTATAATATGCAATTTAGTAGTATTGTAATAATAATTTTTATTTATTTATATTTTGTTCAATTTAGTAGTTAGTAATAATTGATAAAAGATCCAATTACACGAAACAAAAAGTCGTTGAACTCGTAACAACAAGCTTTATGAACTTAAATTTTCTTTATATTTGTAATAATTTATTTTCTACAGTTTGTTTTCACAATTTATGAATTATTTTGATTCATATGTAATTTCTTTATGAACAATTTATGATCAATTTTCTTAATAACTTAGAGTGCAATCTTCTTGTAAAATTTCTCTCATTTCTTGAAATATTTGACATTAATTTGTTTATATTACAGTTATACTTTATTACAGTTTCTGTTTATTTTATTTTTTAATTCTCCATGTTTTGAAGTTCGGTCGATTAGATAAGAAAAAAATCTTGAAGGTGAACTTAGCAACTTCTAATCAATTAAATATTTATTTTTTTACTTTAAATATTTTGTTTTTTAGATTTCTTTCTTGCTTTATAAGGCTTTCTAATTTGTACCTATGATGATGTAAAGGAGGTTACACTTAATCTCCTTAGTATCTTTTAATGTAGCACTATTGTAAAATTTATCTTATTTTTTCAAATGTTTCACTTTGAATTGCTTTATTTCCATGAAACTCAAATTCTTCTCATGTGTGATAATTACATTGCTTTGATTTGGTTGCAATACATTGCTTTAATTTATCTATTTCTATTTTTAATGTATTTTTACTTCATATTGAAACAAAAATTTTCTCTTTTTTATAATTATTTTTTTTATTAATTTGTAGTATATCCAAATGAGACACGATAGTGATGAAATAATTGTCGTTTGATTCATCTTTAAGAGTTTTATCTAATTAAATAATTTTTTAAAATTTTAAAATTTTTTAGGGTTTTGACATGCTTTAATAGGTATTTTGGTTCTTACCTAATTTGGTGATCATGGATGTCGTACTCAACCTCTTAAATATATTTGAATACAATATTCACTTACAATTTATATAATTTTGTAAGTTTTTTCTTTGGTTTGCTTATATTATTATGTAACTCAAAATCTGTTATCATGTGACCATTATATCGTAGGATTTGGTTATCCTTAATTTAGTTTATTAGACTTTAGCTTAAACATATGTTTTCTTAGTATTATAATAATTATTTCTTATTATCTATTCTTACTTATTTTGTTAATTTTTAGCATTACAAAATTAGGCCCAAATGAGAGGAAAGAAATGTCATTGAACTCATTTAGATGAGCTATCCAATTCAATATTCATTTTTATGATTTAAATATTTAATTTTTTATGGTTTTTGCATGCATTATGACATATTTTAAATCATACCTGACTTAAAGATCAATAATGTTATATTGGATCTCTTTAGTATCTTGGAACACAACTTGATGGAAGCTTTCACAACTATGGGCTGGTCGTGGACGTTAAATTTTTTTGATGTGATCTTCACATCACTTTAATTTTATTAAATTACATTGCTTCATTTTATCTAATTAATACTTTATCAAATTTTTAATTATTATTAAAATAATAATTTATTATTCTATGTTCTTGTTCAATAAGATAAATCTTAGTAATTCAAAATTTTAGTCCAATAAAAATAAAAGAAAAATCACAGAACTCAACTTGTCGAGTTATATCCAATTACACTAGTCATTTTTACAATCTTAGAAATTACATTGTTTCATTTTTATGAGTCATTTTGATTAGCACCTAATTTGTAGATTGAGCAAATTACACTAGATTATCTTACTATTTTCTAATGCATCTCCCACATAATGTTTGTCATTTCTTGAAATTCTGTGCTTTGATTTGGTTTCTGCAACTATAAATATTTTCTCATGTGGGCCTAACATCATTTTCATTTTCATATATAATAATATTTCAATTTACCTTATTTTATCTATAATGTATATCTACTTAGTAATAATGTTTAAATAATTTGGTATTTTTTTGTTATTCCAAATCCATTCTATTGGAGATGAAACAAAGGACATTAAACTCAACTCAATGGGTTCTATCTAATTAAATAATTTATTTCATATTTTAAATTTTTTATTTTCGAAGATTTTGTCATGCTTTTTGAGATATTTTGATCTTTATGAGAGTTTGTGGTGAAGGATCCATGCAAAATCCATTTTGAATGAAAATAATTGGATGGGCAACAACAAGGAATTTAAAGCATGCATGGTAGATTAATGATCTATTACCTTTATGTCCTTGGCTACATCCACTTTTTAACTTATCTAGCTAAAGGATTTCTTTATTTTGCATTAATCTTTATTTTATTTCTTATTTCCATCATACATTTGATTTTGATAAAGATATTGAAATAGAATGCCAATTTCAATGATGTAAAAAGAAAGCTATAATCCACCTATAACACACTCACAAATGAAATCCTTTTATGGCTAATCTTTTTCTTGAGATAACACTCTTTAATATCTTAGAATGCAATTTTCTTGTACAATTTATCTCCCTTCTACGAATATTATTCTTTTTTTTGTTATATTTTTTTCGAAACTCTAATTCTATTCTCACATCACTTTAATTTCCTTTGATTTGGCTAATTGCAATGCTACGATTTATTTTATTTTAGTTTTAATATATATATAAATATTTACTTAATATTAAAAAAATAATTTATTGGTGTTATTTTTTGAATTATTTTTGTAATTTTTAGTAATTGCAAATGAGGTCTAATTGTCATAAATTAGGCATCATTAGTCTCATCTTGATAATCTATATCAAATTAAAAATTAAATTTATATTTTAAATAAATTATTTTCTATGGGTTTGAATCTTTCATGATGTAGTTTATTACATACCTTGTCTGATGGTAGAGGATATTACGTTTGAGTTTCTTGTAATGTAATAATCTCTTTCATTTTACCTCATTTCTCCAAATGTTTGACTCATGTTTGGCAATATTAACAAGTCACTAAAATTCTCCTCTTATGTGTAATTTACATTGCTTTAATTTGATTTAATTATATTATAGAAATTTATCTCAGTTCTATTTTATTATATATTTACATAATGCTAAAATAGTAATTACCTCTTATTTATGCATATTTACGTTTAGAACTTATAGTAATTCAAAACATCCAATAAAAAGGAAATAAATGTCATTGGACTTATCTCGATGAGATTTATCTAATTAAATACTCATTCTTATATTTTTTATGTTTATCTTATCTTCCTTTATTTTTCATGCTTCATGAGTCATTTCAATTCTTACCTCATTTGAGGATATTTACCTAATTAAATATTTTTTAATATTTTGTTCTAAATATTTTATTTTCAAGAATTTTTGTTTTCTTTAGGAGGCATTTTGATCCATGCCTAACCTGATGATTTATATTGTTATAGTCAATCTTCATAGTAACTTAGAATGCAACTTTCCTACACACCCATTCTAATCTGCTCAAAATTTTCCCTTTCAATAAGTTAATATAAATCTCAATCTCTTCTTGTTTGGCCTTTACACCATTTTTATTTAGTTATATTACATTCCATTTGTTTACCACATTTCAACTTTCATATGCATTTACTTATTAATAAAAAAATAAATTTTTATTATTTATGTACAATTACAATGATAACTATTTTTTAATAATTAAAAAGTAAGTGTGTCGGAGAAAGTAAAGTTTCGATGGACTTGACCAAACGAGCTCAATCTAATTAAATATTATTTTTTTATATTTCTTTTAATATTATATTTTCAAGGGTTTTTCATGCCTTATAAGAAATGAAACAAACTTCATTAGACTCAACTTAATAAGATAAATATAATTCGATATTTATTTTTATATATTTTTTCCATATCTTATCCTAGGGCTTGTTTCATGTTTAAATAGTCTTTTTGATTTTTAACTAATTTAATGATTGAGGTTTCTACTCTTAATTTTTTTTCCTTTCATGGAACATGGCAATTCTCAACAAATTTATTTTATTTGTTGAGAGTTTTTACTTTGATTAATTTTTATTACTAGTATCTTTAATTTTTTTTTTGTGAAACATTTATATCACATTAATTTTGTTATATTATATTAGTTAATTTTTAATTTTTTTTAATTTTATAAATGCTTAATATTAAAATAGTTATATTTTATTATTTATTTTTTTATATAAGTTTTACTTTGTAGAAAGTTTAGAAGACATATGATGGAGTCAAAAGAAATATCATTGGACTCATCTCCACTAGCAATAATAAATTAAGTCATCATTTTTTATTATTAAATGTTCCATTTTCTATGTTGTTGGCATGTTTTAAATGACATTTCTATTCATACATGATTTGATGAGATAGGCTATTTCACTATATCTACTTAATCTCAAGTAAAGTTTTTACTTTAATTTGATTATACTATTATATGTAACTCTAATCACTATAATATGTCTTTTATGTTGCATTGATTAGGTTTTATTTCTTTCAATTGATTTATATTTTTTTTGTAATTAATATAAATATTACCTTAATATTAATGTAATTTTTTTCTTATTTTCTTATTTAATTAAAACATTTGTAATAATTTCAAAATTTGTCTTTTTAAGACAAAAGAAACGTGCTTGGACTTATTTCAACGAGCTCTACATTATAAAATATTCATTTTAATATTTTTGAATTTTTATTTTCTAAATTTTGGTAATTTGTGTGGGACATATTTATTTATATATTGTGATGATCTAGAATGTTATACTCAATCTCCTTAACCTTTTGAATTTTTATTTTCTTAAAATGTTTATCTAATTTCTTTAAATTATTTTCTTTGATTTCATTACATTATTATGTTACTCTAAATCTCGTCCCATTTAACTATTTCATTGCTCCTACTTGCCTATGTTACATTATTTACATTTTTTCACATTTTAGCTTTATTGTATATTTAATTAACATTAAAAAAGCTTTTTTTTATTTATTCATATTTAATTTGATAAATCATAGAAATTCCAAACTAGGACTTATAGGAAAGAAACAAAAGTTGTTGAACTAATTTTCAAAAGTTTTACCCAATTAAATATATTTTTTATATTTTTTAAATATTTTATTTTTTAGGGTTTTATCATGTTTTATTGGATTTTTTATTTTGTACTATATTTTGTGATTGAAGATACTAGACTTTATATTTTTAGAATCATGGAATGTGATTTTCTTGTAAATGTTAAACAAAATTTTCAAACCTTTGACTTTAATTTGTTTCATTTAACGTTAAATGTCTTCTCATGTGACATTTACATCAGTTTTATTTGGTCATACAACATTGCTTCAATTTATTGATTTCAACTTTTTATATATCAACGTAAGATTAAATAATAATTCACTATTTTAAATATTTAATTACTTTATTCATGCCCAACAATTCCAATTGAAGTTCATTGAAGACTTAACAGTCGTTTTTGGAGTCGTCCCGACGACTTCTATCAAAATAACTATTCATTTTCATCGTTTTAAATATTTTTCTACAATTTGTCGTGTTTTAGGAGACACTTTGCTTCATACAATATATTATCATTTAATGTAGCATTCTTACTAAATTTATATCGTTTCTACAAAAATTTAGCTTTGATTTGGTTAAAGTTTTATGAAATTCAAGTTCTGCACTCTTGTGACTTTTGCATCTTATAACATCATTATTTTATATTATATTAATTTATCTATTTTTATCTAAAACATATATTTAGTTTTTATTTAAATCATACATTATCTTTTACATTTAATTATTGCATAATTCAAGTAATTCCAAAAGTAGTTCATTGGAGGCAATGCAAACATCGTGTCACATATTGACAAGCTTCATCTAATTAAAAAAATTAAATTTAATATTTTTAAATATTTTATTTTCTATAATTTTTACATTTTTTGCAAGACATTTTGCTTCATAGCTAATTTGATGATCAAGTTTTTTATGCCCGACATTCTTGGAATCCTTAAATGTAACTTTCCTATAATTTTTTCATATTTTGTCAAACTTTTTGCTTTAATTTGTCTCTTTTACTATGTTACTCTATTTCTCATGTCATGTGACCTATACATTTCTTTAAAATTTTTAAATTTTATTACTTGAATTTATCTCAATTTAACTTTATTTTATAGCTACTTAATATTTAAATAATAATCTTATTCTTATTTAAGCATATAAATTTTGTTAATAAGTAGAAATATTAAATAAAAAATATCATTTGTCACATCTTGATTAGCTATATCTACTTACTAATTTATATAATGTTTTTAAATATTTTATTTTCAAAATTTTTTGCATAGTTTACAAGATATTTCAATTCTTACCAAATTTAAACATTGAGAATATTACTCTACATCATTTTAGTATCATAGAATGCAATTTTCCAATATACTTTTCTTATTTGTTTATATTGTTTTCCTTTTATTTTAGTTTTATAACTATAAAACTCTTTTTCCACCTTTTTGTAGCTTTTATAACTTTTGAATTACTTATATTACATTGCTTCAATTTTTTATTTTAATTTCAGTATATATCTACTTAACACTAAAATAACAATTTATTGCTATTTATGCTTAATTTGTTTTGGGTAATAAGTAGTATTCCAAAATGAAGTTTGATGGAGGCAAAACAAAAGTCATTCGAGTAATCTGGATGACCTCATTAAACTAAGTAATTATCTCTGTATTTTTAAATATTTTATTTTCTTTGGTTTTGTCACACTTCATGAAACTTTTGATTCATACAAAAATTTCATGGTTGACGATGTGATAATCAATCTTCTTAGTATAATGGAAGGAAAATTTTACATTTCTTCAAATATTTTCTTCCACCAAATGTTTCACTTTGATTTTAGTATATAACTCTTAATATTTTTTCAAGTGACATTGACATTACTTTTATTTATTTATATTAACTAGCTCTCATTTTAGCTTATATATAAATACATACATACATACATATATATATATATATATATATATATATATATATATATATATATATATATATATATATATATATATATATATATATATATATATATATATATATATATATATATATATATATATATATATATATATATATATATATATATATATATATATATATATATATATATATATATATATATATGTATTTATGTATGTATATATATATTTTAATATTAAAAAATAATAAATTATGTTTTATAGTTATCAACATTTTTATTTAAAAGTAATTCAAAACTAAGTTTGCTGGAGGCAAAAAATGTACATAGGCATGTCACGATGAGCTTTTTCAAAGTAAATAATCATTTTTTTAATTTTTGACATATATTTGTTCTATATTTTTTATACTCTTTAAGGTATCATTTGGTTATATTACAATGCATCAATTTATTATATTTCAATTTTAAAATATATATTTTCTTAATATTGAAAAATTTTTATCATAATTATTTATTTACTTTGGTAATTTATAATAAATCAAAACAATGTATGATGGAGGTGAAAAAATATCATTCAGCTCCTCTAAACATGTTCTATTCAGTTAAGTAATAATTTTTTTATGTTTAAATATTCTACATTTTTTAGGGTTTACATATTTTATAAAGCATTTGGTTTTATAGTAGATTTGATAGTCATGGATGTCACACTTGACCTTCTTAGTATCTTTGATTGTAGCTTTTTTATTAGATTTATCTCAACTATTTAAATTTTTCAATTTGATGTTGTTTTATATTTTTTAACGTCAAAAATGCTCTCAAATAAAATTGATAAAATATAAAAATGAATATTTAATAAACAGAGCTCTTTGAGAAGAGTCAAATAATATTTGTTTTGTCTCAACCAGAACTAATTTGGAATTATACTAATTACAAAAGTAATTACACATAAATAAAAAATAATATTTTAATATTTAGTAAGTTTATATTAAATATAAAATAATATAAGTTAACACTATAGAATATAAAAATATCAAAGTAGTACAAAGATAACATGAATGGATAATAAAAGTTTAAAAGTATCACAACAAAGTCAAAGATAAAAATTTGAGAAAATGAGATACTTTTTTGTTGGAAAGTTTTATCGAAATATGACAACAAGATCATATATTACTTTCTCCTTTGTTAAATTAGCTAATAATTGAAATATTTCAAAAACCATGCAAACATCTAAGAAAATAAAATGTTTAAAAATATAAATCTAATTAAATAAAGGCCATCACGATGGTATAATGACTTTTTTTAATCTAGATTATAACTTATTTAGAAATACTACAATTTATTATAACTTAATTATCATAAAATAATAATAAATTTATTTTTAAAATATAAATAAGTTCTAAAACAAAAATGAGTTAAACTAAAGAATTAAAATGTTACTAAATTAGCCATTAGAAAGGTCACTTGATACGAGAATTATAATTTGATTGTACTATAACAAAAGCAAAAACCTGAGGAAGTGTTGTAAGTTCTAATGGAAAGTTGCATACCAAGAGAGATTGAGTCTAACATCATCGATAATCAAATCATTTATAAATAAAAATATATTTAAAAACAATAAAAAGTGAAAACTTTAAATATTTTAAAAAATAATATTTAGTTTGATAAAGCTCGTAAAAAGAAGCCCAACAAAATTGAGTTCATCTCCAGCACATGTGGCTTTAATTACTCTAAATTATCAATATAAATAAGTACAAATAAAAATTATTATTTTAATATGTATATATATATGTGTATATATATATATATATATATATATATATATATATATATATATATATATATATATATATATATATATATGTATGTATGTATGTATGCATATAAAAATGAAATCTTTAATAAGGTAAATTGGAGAACCTCAATAGAATCAAATCAAAGTAATGTGAACATCAATTAATACAATATTTAGGGTTACATTATAACATAAGAAAGTCAAACTAAAAAGTTTTAAATAATGAGATAAATTATACAAGAAAGTTACACCTTAATATACAAAGGTTGATTCAAAATGCCTATAAAATATGGAAAACTGTAAAAAATAAAATTTCTAAAAATATAGAATAAATGTTAAATAAGTTAGAAGTCATTAACACTAGTACAACACATTCTATTTTGTCAAATTTGTGCAACTCTTTGAATTACTAAAAATTACCAAAGTAAATAAGCTTAAATAAAAAATATATTATTTTATTATTAAGTAGATAATATCAAGCATAAAATGTGATAAATTTAGGTAATGTAATACAACTAAAGCAAAGTAATCTGAAGTCCACACGATAGAACATTTAGGGTTACACAGTAATTCAATCAAATCAAAGCGAGAAATTTGTAGAAATAAGGTAAATGGCTTGGAAAATTTTTATTAAATGATACCAAGGTGACCTAAAGCTACATAGTTGATCATCAAGTTTCACATCAATCAAAATGTTTCATAAGATGACCCAAAATCATAGAAAAAAGAATATATAAAATTATACAAATTGAAATTTAATTAGATAAAGATCATCAAGATATTCCAACAATATATCTTTTCTTGATTGGACCTCATTTGTAAGTACTAAAAATTATCCTACTAATAAAAATAGCTTATAAAAGTAATTTTCGACAAAGTAGCAAAAAATTACAAAAATAAGATAATTTGAATCAATATAACAAGAAAAAATAAAAAATAATTAAAGGTTAGTTTAGATGAGACATAGAGTTATAATGTAATATAATGAAGTGTATAAAATATTAGAAATGACATAAATTTTATAAGAAATTTTTATTCCATTATGTTGAGGAAATATAGCACAATATACTCTATCATCAATATTCTAAAAATAAAAAATTATCATAAAACATGTTAAAAACATAGAAAACTAATTATTTTAAAAATAATTATTTAATTATATTAAGCTAGACCAGATGAATGTAATGACATTTGTTTCATCTCCATCCAACACTACATAGAATTGTTACTAACTTATTAAAAATAAATAATAATAAATTATTAGTTTAACATTAAAATATATATATTAATGTTGAAATGAGATAAATTTTTGTAATATAATATACTAAAATAAAATTAGAAAAATTTGAAGAAAAGAGATAAATTGTAACAAAAAACTCTAGTATAATCTATTAAGGGGATTGAGTGCGAAATCATTAGTCTTAAAAACTATGTACAAATTGATGTGGCTCATAAACCATGCCAAAAGTCATGAATGTAAAATATTTTAAAAATATAAAAATAAGTATATCTAATGTAATAGACCTCATCAAGATAACTCCGATGATGTTTGTTTCATTTTCATTTGACCTAATTCTGAGATGCTAAAAATTACAAAGCCAAAAAATCACAAATAAAGTAGTTTGTTTTTCTACATTAAGTAAATAAATATTAAAGTGGAAATAAGAAAAAATTAAACAATGTACATAAAAAATGAAAGATATTTGAAGGTCGTACGAGAGAAGATTTAGAGTCATATATTAATATAAAAAATTAAATAAATAATAATAATAACAAATTTTACTCTACCATTAAGAAGGCCTATACAAAAACTTAAAAAAGTTAAATTAAGACTTTTTAATATAACCAAATCAAAATGATAATTAGAGTATCAAAATAACATATCCAAATCTAAGTTAAAATTTTATGAAATGAGATAAATTATACAAAAAGACTTTATTCCAAGTAAGAAGATCAAGTGTAACGTCCCTTATAATAAAATTATGTATAAATCAAAGTGATTTGAAAAAAATTAAAAATCTGTTTAAAATTAAACATTTCAAAAATTAAAAAAAGAACACTTAAATTGATCGATCTAATCAAGGTGAATAAAATAATGTTTGTATTATATTTTTAGATCTCCTTTAGAATTAAATTCAATTATGAATTTAAATAAGAAAGATTCATAACAAATATTATTTAAAGACTAAATAAACATATATTAAAAGAAAAATTACTTAAGTGAAACCAAAGTTATTTAACATAATCCAAGTGACATAAGGTCTTGAAAGTTGTGAATTGGAGTTTCATTGTAATATTTCCAAATCAATGAAAACATTTAAAAAAATTAAATAAATTTTATGGGAAAGTTGGACTCGACAATATTATGGAGATTAAGAGTAATATTCTCAATCATAAAATCCAGAATGAATAAAAATCTATTGAAAAATGGGCAAATATTTAAGAAAACAAAATAATTTAAAATATATAAATGCACATTTTATTTCAAGAAGATACTGAGATAATTCTAATGATATTTGTTTACTTCTCAAGTTGATCTCACTTGAAATTATTAAAATTCACAAAATAAAAAATCTATAAATAATTCTAAAAAATAAATATCAATTAAAATTAGATCTATTGAAGAAATGTGAAATAATAAAATTAAAGACAAGTAAAGGTAAAATGGTGGGGGATTTGGAGCTATATATATTGAATGAAAAAGTTGCCTTTAATGATATTCAGAGGCTTGATTTTGACATTCTCTATCATTAAATTAGGTATGAATAGAAATATTACTTAATGCATAGCAAAGCCTGAGAAAATACAGTATTTAAATATATAATTTAATTTCATATAGCTCATCAAAGTGTGAACCATAATGTTTTCTTTGACCCAATTAGTCTTTATTTGCGATTGCTACGATTTTCCAAATAAAACAAGTATTAATAATAATAAAGTGAAATTTTAATATTAATTAAATGTATTCAAAAGTTTAAATGAATTAATTTGAAATATTTCAATATAAAAAAATCAATGCGACGTAGAAAAAAGAGAAAAACTAGAGATTCATAGTGATGTAACGAAATCGAAGTAAAAAAATTAAAGTGAGGCAAATTGTATAATGTAGTTACATGCCAAGATACTAGGAATATCAAGTGTAACATGCTTGATCATCAAATATGGAATGAATCATAATATTTTATAAATCTTATCAAAACTCTACCATATAAAATATTAAAAAAAATTATACATAATAAAATACTTCTTTAGAAAGAGTGCAACAACATAGGTCCAATGATGTTTTCTTTCTCTCCATTAGGTCTCATTTGGAGTTCTAACGAATTAAAAAATTATGTAAGAATAAATTATTTAAATTTATTATTTTAATCCTAATAAAATATATATTGAAAAAGAAATAAAGTAAAAGTTTGTAATATAATAAAATCATGATGATGTAAAGATCACATGAGAACAAACTTTGAGTGACATAGTAGTATAACTGAATCAAAGTAAAAGGTTGATCAATTGTGATAAATTATATAGGAATATTTGCTTTCGAAGGTACTAAGTCGATCGTGCACAATATCTTTGATTATCAAATAATATATGAATAAAAAAGCACTTCAACTATTCTATAACCCAAATGATGTTTGTTTAGAAATTAAAAATACATATATAAATAAAAATTATTATATTAATATGCAATAAGCTAAAATTAAAAAAATTTAAGCAATGTATTCTAACCAATTTAAGGTGTCATAAATGCCACACTAGTGATATTTGTAGTTATATAGTAATTTAATGACAAAAAGAAATATATTGTATTAAATAGATAAATTGTATGTAAAAATTCTATTCTATAATACTAAGAAGATTTAGTTTAATATTCCATATTGTTACATAAATTGAAAATTGTAATATCATGAAAAAAGTTCTAAAATCTCTTGAAAATAAAGTATTTTAAAAATATAAAAGTAACTATTTCACTGATAACGATTATTGAGCCAAATTCAACAACATTAATTTCTTCTACTTCGTTGTATTTCTAATTAATATGAATGAACAAATCAAAAAAGAATAAATAAAAATAAATTTCTATTTAAATATTAACTAAGTAAATATTATAAAGGAAATGCTATGATTTGAAGTAATGTAATACAACCAAATCAAAGTCATATAAATGTCACATCTTGAGCGATTTTATGTCACATTGCAATATGACAAAATCAATGCAAAATACATGATGACATATGATAAGTTTTATGAGAACATGCTTTCCAACAAATTAAGGAGTTCAAGTTTAACATCCTTAATCATGAAATAACTTATAATTGAAAATATATCATAAACAAACTAAAACACTAGAAAAAAATTTGTAAAACATTAAAAAATGAATACATAATAGGAGAGTTGATCAAGATAGGTCAAACAATGTTTTCTTTATTAGTCATGCCTGAAATGGAAATATACAAATTAGCAAATAAAAAAATAAATAATCTTTTTATTTTAATGTTAAGTAAATATATATCAAAGCTCAAACGATTTAAGTTGAAGCAATATAATGTAATGAAATAAAGGTTATGTAAAGTTGATGCAATTGAATAATATGAGTTTCAAAGTAATATAACAAAAGCAAAGCAAAATAATTTAAAAACTAAGAAGATCTTGTGTAATATTTTTGGTTTTCAAATTAAGCACGAATTAATCCATCTTACAAATTGTATAAAAATCTTACTATGTAAAATATCTTAAAATTGAAAATGAATATAATATTTGGGAACACTCATCAAGAAGAGTATAATGACCATTATTTCAACTAAATTGCACATCATATGGAATTATTATGAATTACTTAACTAAATCAGCATCAGTAATAATACATTATTATTTTAATAATAAATAAATATATATTGATACTAAAATGAGTTCTTTGAATTAAAGTAATATGAAAAAATCATAACATTATAAAGTTTTCTTGAGGGGTGAATGAGAACTTTATAGTTGTACAACCAAATTAAAGCAAAACTTTTAAAGAAATGAGATAAATTCTATAGTGAAGTTGGATTCGAAGATATTATGGAGATTGAGTATAATATTCTCAATCATAAAATCATATTCAAATAAAAACATCTCACAAAATTAATAAAAAAAATCAAATATTTAAGAAAAATAAATATTTAATGGGGTGGAGCTCATTATAGCGAGTCCAATGATGTTTGTTTCATTTCTAGTTGATGTCATTCAGAATTGCTCTTAATTACTAAAGTAGTTAAGTATTAATATTAAATTATTATTCAAATAATTGTTGTATGTATATATATATATATATTAAAGTTTAAATAAGATAATTTAGAAGACAATAATAGAAGAAAATCAAAGTATTGTGAAGGTCACATGATACAAATTTTGTGCTTGATAATAATATAAAAAACTCAAAATTAAAAAAATTTATTAGTATGGTAAAAAATATAGGAAAGTTACACTCAAAGATATAAAGGAGATCATGTATAACATACTTGACCATAAAATAAGTTATGAATTAAAACATTTCAAAAACCATTAAAAAAATTAGAAAATAAATATTTTAAAAAATTAAAAAAATAGTTAATTTGATTTATGTCTTTAAGATCAGTTTAGAGATGTTTGTTTATTCACAATCAGACCACATTCAAAGTTACAATGAGTTAAAATTTTAAACAAGAAAAATAATAATGTATTACTACTTAAATGTTACGTAAATAATAGCTGTGTCGAAATGAGATTAATTAAAGTAATATAATAAAGGTAAATCAACATGATGTGGAGGCCACATGATATGACACAGAGTTAAATGTTAATGCAATCAAATTCCAAAAGAAATTTGCATGAGTGAGCAAAAGATTTCAAGAAAATTGAGTGCTATGATACTAAGGAGATCTTAAGTGACACAGTTAATCATTAAATTTGGCATGAATTAAATTATCTTACAGAATATATCAGAGTCATCGAACAAAACATTTAAAGCTATACTAATGAATACTTAATTTTGTAAATGAGGCTAATGACATTTGCCTTGATTGGAAGTCATTTGGGATTATTGTCAAATACAAAAATAAATAAACAATACTTATATTGAGATTTTTTAACATAAAGTAAATAAATAATAAGGATTAGTTAGATCATTTCGTTAAATTTAATGTAATAGAATCAAAGAAAATTAAATGTCAACTAAGATGAGATATAGATTAACATATTAATATGACCAATTCAAAGAAAAAAATTAACTGATGTGATAAATAGTGTTGGAAGACTGCATTGCATGATGCTAAGGAAATGGAGCATGACAACCTTTATCATCAAATTAGGCATGAGTTGAAAAATCATATAAAACATATGGAAAAAATAAAAAATTTAATTATTTTAAAAATAAATATTTAATATTGTAGACCTTATTAAGACTAATCACATGAGATTTCTTTTATCTTTGTCAAAAATCATTATGAGTTACTATAATTTACTAAATAAAGCAAAAAAATTTGAATTCTTAGTAAAAAATATATATATATTAAAGGTGAAATTAGATAAATTAAAGTAATGTAATACAACTAAAATAATAGAAACTTTTGAAGATATTACATAATCTCTACAAAAAAGTTACAATATAAATTACAAAGCAGAATGGGAGTTGTATTATTGATCATGAAAATAAGGTCCGAATTGAAAAGTCATAGAAATAATAGAAAAAGGGATGAATATAAAATATCTAAAAATATGTAAGCATGATAATTTAATTGATCTGACAACATTTAAGACTATTACTAAATACCACACAAAGAAATAAAAAAATGCATTTTCCTTGTATCAAGTAAATAAATACTAAAGCTAAAATGAGGAAATTTTTGTCATATATGAGCAAATCAAGGACTTATAATTATCATATAGGAGAAGATACAAAGTCACACAATAATATAGAAAAACCAAAGCAAAAAATTCAATTAATGAGATAACTTGTGTGGGAATATTTCATTACAAGATACCAAGGAGATATATTTTAGCATTTTTATCAACAAATATGGCATGCAGTAAAATATATTTTTAAGCATGCCAAACATTTGAAATAAAATATTTTGAAATGCAAAACTAACTATTAATTATATTGATATTGTCAAGATGAGTCCATCAACGTTTCTTTCCTCGATCAAACTTCCTTTGAAATTTCTCATAATTTCTAAATTAAATACTTATAAATTGTAATATATTTTGTTTAAATTTTAAGTAATCTTGCGCCACAAATTAAATGAGATAAATTAAGTCATTTTAATATGGTCAAATAAAAATTATATCATGCTCATAAGAGTGGAGTATTAGAGTTCGAACTTTATGGAACCAAATATGAGTTTAAAATTTGAACAAATGAGAGTGTAAAAAGCTGATGCAAATAGAGATAATAAGGCGATCGACTATAACTTCCACAATGATCAAATCACGTATGAATAAGAATATTTAGTAACTAATTAAAAAATAATATTAGATAAAATAATTAAAAATTTAAGATTGAATATTTACTTAGATAAATCTAATCCAGACCTGTATAACAATGTTTGTTTCATAAGTATTGGATCACATCTTGAATTACATCAATTAAGAAAATAAATGAGGTAAATTGTAGTATTATATGATGAAATCGGGATGATACAAAGTCATAAAAGGAGATTATAAGAAGATTATATGACAATCTTTGCGATATAATAAAATAAAAGAAAAAATTAGAGAAAATAAGATAAATTGCTTCAAGTTATCTTGACTTGCTTCAAGTTATCTCCTTTCAACTTTAGCATACTACTTCATTTTATATTAAGAATAATTATTTACTATTTTTTGCTTGTTTATTTTGGTAATTAGTAAGACTTCCAAACGAGGTCCAATGAAGGCATAACAAAATCACTCGACTTGCCTTAATGAGATCTATGAAATTAAAAATTCATCCTTGTATTTCTAGAAGTTTTATTTTTTATAGTTTAGCATGTTTAATGAGATATTTTAATTTTTACCTAATTTCACAAATAAGAATGTTAAAGTTTGTCGCATAAGTATCTTAGAATACAACTTTCTCGTGCAATTTATCTTATTTCTTTAATTTTTAATCTTTAAATTTTTTGTACTATGATAAAATTCTAAATCACCTCTCATGTAATCATCATTTTCATAATATTCAAAAAAGTATTGTTATTTATCATTACTTTCATTTGAAATCAATAACAATTCTAAATGAGGTCATACTGAGATGAGGAAATTATCATTTGAATTATCTTATCGAGCTTGGTAAAATTAAATATTCAATTGTATATTTCTTAGTGCTTTATTTTCTAGGTGCTTGAGCTTGTTTTAGGTGTTAATTTGACTTTTTAACTGAATTAATAATCTTTGATGTTACACATGATCTCCTTAGTATTTTGGAATTCAACATACCTATAACATTTATCACTTTTTTTAAAATTTTTTGCTTTAGATTTTTAGGTTACCATAAAACTCGAGTTCTCTTAATTGAGACCTTTAGATCACCTTAGTTCAGCTTTATTTCATTGCTTAAATTTATTTAATTTCACTTTTAAAAAATTTATTTGATATTGAAATAGTAATTTATTATTTTTATTCTTATTTACTACAGCAATTCAGAAAAATTTCAAATTTGTTCTAATATATAAGAAAAAACATAGTTGGACTCATGTGCATGAGTTCTTTCAAATGAAGAAATCATTTTTATAATTTAAAAATTTCATCTAAAGATTAATATAATTGAAGCAGGATTTTTATTTGTAGCTAATTTATCAATTAATGATGTTATATTATTTCTCCTTAATATCTTAGAATACAACTTTCCTATATAATTTATCTATTTTCTTCAAAATTTCATGTTGAGTTGGTTAGTTTAATATGTTACTCTAATTCTTTTCCTATGTGATATTTAAATTACATGATATGGTAAAATTATTTTCCTCCAAATTATATTTTTCCAACTTTAATAGATATTTTCGTGACATTAAAATTTTATTTAATGAGTTTTTTTACCTATTTAATTTAATAATCATGTAAATTCCAAAAAAAGTATGATTGATATGTATCAAATGTTGTAAAACTAGTGTTAATGAGCATAATGCAATTAAATGTTCATATTTTTTTAAATGTTTCATTTTTTGGAATTTAGGCATGATTTATATGGTTTTCGACTCATTTTTTTATTTTGTGGATATTACAATGAAGCATATTTGTATCTAGAAATGTAGCTTTCGCATACAATTTATCTCATTTATTTAAATTCTTTAGTTTTATTTCGTAGGTTATTATGAATATGAAATGCTTCTCTCTATGACTATTGCATTGCATTGATTTGGTAATATTATAGCAGTTTAATTTATCACGTTTTAGAAAATTTTATAATTTTCTTAATATTCAAATAATATATTTTTATTATTACTATTTATGCTTAAGCGTAGTCGAGATAAAAGAAATATAGTTGAAATTATTTCAATGACCTTAATGTAATTAAATTAACATATTCATTGTTTTAAATATTTTATTTTCTTCATTTAAAGATGAGGATATTACACTTCTCCATTTTAGCATCTTGTAATACAACTTTCTTGTATGATTTAATGAATTTGTTAAAATTTTTCATTTAGATTTGCATTAGCTACTATGAAATTCTAATTCTCCATTCATGTTACCTTTACATCACATATATTGGCTATATTATGTTGCTTCAATTTATCTAATATCATCAATGCCTTTTTCATATCAAATAAAAAAATAATTTATTATAATTTATTTTTATTAAGTTTGTTAATTTTATGTAATTCCAAAAGTGATACAATTGAGATGAAATAAATATTGATGGATTGATCTTGATGAACTCTATCTAATTAAATCTGAATTTTTATGTTATTAATTTTTTTATTGTCAATAGTTTTGGCAAGTTTTACTTGCCATTTAGACTAGTAAACGAGTTAATAATAAAGGATGTTATGATTGATCCCTTTAATATTTTAGAATGCTACTTTTCCATAAAATCTTTTACATCTTTTCAATTTTTTTTACTTTTATTTTGTTATATTATATCTAACTCTTAATCTATTCTCATTGGAGCTTTATATTGTTTTGATTTAGTTCAATTTATTTCATTTTTACTCTAGTGTATATTTGCTTCTTTTCAAAATAAATATATCTTATTACTTATGCTTACTTACTTTGGTGACTAGTAGTATTCTAAACAAGATTTGATCAAGTTAAACTATTATATTTGTGTGAATTATTTCTTATAATGTTGAAGTTTATCATATACCCCAAATAATAGGTCTAGTCTTGTCTCCAATAGTTACTTCATGTTCATATTGTTTATTTTTCAGCACTTATTTAGCTCTAGTATGCTATTAATCAATAAGCATGAGAATTAAATCTTACACAAAATTTTTAAAGTTTTTTTTTCTAACTATTGATACATGACATCAACCTACACACTTGAGAGTATCTTCATCAAATATAGTTTCTATGAAAAATATAAATGTATTATGGAAACTCATGTTCAAACTACTTCATTAGCATGCCATCTATTTGAGTTCTATAGATATTGATACTAACAATCTCCTAGTATTTGTTGATGAGCTTCTTTTAGATATTATTTGAAGTCTAATTTATTTTTCTCCATTTTCACAATACAAGGCACATAAATAACTCCATCAAATCATTCAATGATTTTTATTAATTATTTTTGTAATTCACTCATCAAAACATAACATGCATGTTATTACCAATCTAATGCACAAATTAAAGTATCAAACTTTTTTGTTATCTCTTCTCTATCAAAATAAAATTACAAATGTAAATTTAAAAAATCATAACGATTAAAAAATTTTATTAAATTTTAAAATTCAAGAAAATGAACTCCAAGCATGTAAACTTTATTATTTTCCCGTATACAGTCTTACATGTAATGGTTAGGGATCTAAACTGTTCTCATATTTTCAACTCCTTATAATAATCATTTTGATGTTTGTTTTAAAAATTTTTTGAAATAAAGTTATTTTTATCTTTTTAATCTTCTAATCTATTCAACAAAAGTTATGATGGTCATATTTTTATTCTTATAAAATTTAACTCTGCTAAATTTAAAAAACACAATATCAATCACAAATCCAAGTTTCTTTTCACCTAAACATAAGCACCTTGAGTCCAAAATAAATTTTATCTAAGCGTCCACTCACTCAATGGTCATTTAAGTATGATGTCCTACATAACCTAGTTTTTATTTCCCATCCATTTTTTATTGAATCCTTAAGTCAACTTTTATTTAACTATGAGCTCATAGGTTTAACTTTTTAATAATAAATAAAATGTCATTCAATCAAATTTCATCAATAAATGTCAATGAAAAAATATGATAATGACTTGGTTGCCATATTTGAATTCATCATGTGACAACTATATGCTCTAGCAAATTGGTTCTACATGATTAGTATTTATCAATAATGAGCTAGGACCTCAAATAAATTGTTAATGACCTACACAAACTCAGAAAGCATTGATTTTCTTCATAGGAATTAAAATTTGAGATGCATGTACAAAACTATCTAAGCATTAAATTTAAGAACCCAAACCATCTTGGGCTGAATTGTGGTAAAGTGTGCATGTTGTGCCTTTGTAAAAAAATTTCTAGAAGTTGTTTTTGATAGAATCCAATCATATCTATTATGCTTTAGATTTATTGATTCCTTAATTCAATAACCAAATGTAAGATATCCAAATTTAGAACAATAATTGCATACAATAGCAGATTTTGCATGGTAATTAGATGTATGAAAAGGAAAAATAATTGACATATTGAATACATCAATATATGATTTTTTTTAATCTATAATTGTCATGAAAACATAAATTACTTGTTTTCACATCATTGAAAAGTAATGCATTTTTAAACACTTATCAATCATTCAAGTAAAAATTACTCATTTTCATAAGAATGAATGAAGTGGCACCTGAAGGTCAATGTGAATGTTACCGCTATATACATGTGAGAAAAAAGCTATAATAGTTTGATTTTAGATAATATATTTCCTTTTCAATGGATTTAAGATTTTCCAATTTTTCTTTAAGAAAAGGATTTTCTTATCTTAACTTATCAACCATAACTTTAAGGAATTATTTCATGTAATATATTTGAACAATTCAATTTCACATTCTTTATTTGGAACTTTCAAATGTGAAATATTAAAAATATATGAATGAAGTTGATTAGTTAAATAAATATTTTTTTCTTTAAGTCCATCATATTTTTCAAGAAATTGAACTATTATAGATTCATGTTTTGCACAAAGTTTCTCAACATCATCATACATGTTAATTAATATTTTATGCTTTAAAGTAAATTTAAAAAAGGAATTTGGTATTTTAGCACTTGATTCTAAGGTAAACTCATGGCTAGAATAAGAAATATCTGATATAAGTTTACCATCATGATTAATCTCTAAATTGAGTTTTTAGGTTTTTCAGTTCTCCTTCTCTTCTTTCTTCATTTGGTTCATTTACTTCTAATCCCTACATAAACACAAAAGAAGTTGTAACCATACACACTCTTACACCAATTTCTTGAGGCAATGTTTGGAATAAGTAATTCATTCCTTTACCATCTAATTGAGTTAATATTATTGACTTATTACGTCTATCTTTTGCAAGTACAAAAGAAAAAGAATTTCACCCTTAAATTATGGAAGATGACTAGATGAAAATTCCTCATGAAAAGCTTCGCAAATATCAACTATTAGTGAAGTCAAATTGAAATAAATAAGAAAATTAAAAAACATAGCTATTTTGGCAAGCATAAAAAAATGATGATATAGAAATTAGAATTTAATGTGCATCAAAAATAAAAATTATTTAAATTTTTAAAAAATAAATAAAACACACATGATGGATCACGTAGGTGATTTAACCCACATTTTATAAGGAAATCACTCTGAAACTAACTCAAGTGAAAATGAGTGTGCAAATCCTATAAGATGGTAATGAATTGTGGGTTTGAAAATATTTTTAATCATTCTAGAGCTTAATTATTTTCTAAATATTCTTTGCAAAAATAATTTTATGTTTATAAAACATTAATTTATAAAAATATTAATTTATAAATTTTATGATTAAGAAAATACAAAAAAATTAAAAATGATACATAGAATGTGTAAGTGATTTCATTCATTCAAAAACCTACATCCACCCGTATCTGAGATTTAAAAAATCTCCACTAGAGAAATAGTTAAAACATAAGATGTTTTCTTATGATTCACTTCCAACTTATTACTTTTTGTAGGATCAAGTACATCCTGAGCTTTTATGAGCTCAACTCCAAATCAATTTTTTACTTCATCAAACAAGACATAGCCTTTTGCAAACGTCATGTAGCCAAACCAAATAAATATAACAAAAAATAACTTTCTTAAAAAAGCATACAAATTTTCCAATTTTTGTTGATAAATATACAAAGGCACAACGTGAAATTAAAATAATAAAAGAATTAAGCATACTGGAAAATTAAGAATTTAAACTAATCATAAGATGTAAGTGCTGCAATAAGAAATTTGAGCCATTAGAAGATGGTACAACACTTCATTAATATTTCAAAATGTTGTTAACAATTATTAATCACTTCATTTAACATGGTTAGGTATTTACAAAAAGTTTTGATTTAACCATTACAAAGTGGAAGAAAAGCTTTCTTAAATTCTATTAATAGAAAACCTAAAAACCATTTTGAAATGCTTCAATAATTCTTTTGAAATCCTTAGCAAAATGACATAAGTAATGACTTGTGAAGTAGCGATTAGGTGTGGTGAATAGAAGCAGCATTATCTTCATAGAGGCATTCATGTTTTTCTGATAAAAATGGTTTAAAAGCAAATTAGAAATGGATGGTTGGATGAAGCCAAATAAGATCATGATCTCTCAATTATTCAATAAAAGAAAAACATTGCATCCTTAGAATTCAAAATGGATAAAGTAGAACTGTATGATTCAAGAAAAAATATTAGATAAAGGTTGCCAAAACATGAAGTCAGAGAAGGTGACAAGCTCATATTTTGAGCATGTAGTAATCACTTTATAAAGGAAGAAACTTTTACAATCCATTTGAAGGTCAGATGGTGACGAATCCCACAAGCTTTGCAGTGGAATGTTGGGCATGATCACCTCAATGAGATTGTAGAAATGAATAATCGAACAATACACATTGTTTTGGAAGCAGATGGATACAAAGGATTAGTCCCACATTTTAGTATATGCAAAAGTTTTACACTTTATAAGTGTTCACATGAGTGTTATGTTCAAGCCTAATTATGGTTGGCTTCCAACTTATGTGCCTAAGTTCTCATCACCTACTTCACTCATATGATTATTGGGCCTCGCCTTAAAAAGGTTCCAATCTCTAACCCCCAAGCTCACAAATGCCCTTTTAGGCTTACTCAGCTTGAGAGCTTTGCAATTGTGCATAGCTTAAGATGTTTACTAAATTTTTTTAATTATGAAATCAATAACAACTAAATTTTTTTATTAATTATTGTTTGAAAGTCAACTTATTATAGAATTTGGCAAATAAACATGAGTAGGATTAAATGAAGAAAAGAATTATTAAAAAAATATAATCATATGTTTCTTAAACCAATGGTTTAAGTAGGATTTTGTCCCAAAAAAAATGAAAAAATGGAAACCTATAAATTTTCTAAATCATGAACATATTTAAACAACTAGATCCTTGAGATGAATGGAGTTGTCATTTTAATCAACAATATAAAATTGAATTTCATAATAAAAAGAAAATCGTTTGAAATTTTATGTGCATGCTTTCAATCTTTGAAGTTTTTGGAACACTCTATTGTTCTTTGAAGACTACAAGTTCACCATCTTCAAAAGTACAATGTTTTCCCTTTACATTAAGACCTCTTTCATTCTAAACAAGCTCATTATGATAAGACACTAAACATTTGAAGCTTGACTCAATAATCACAAAGACCCAATAATTTTAATGATCGATTATTTTACACTCGACCTCCATAGTACCTTGAAATGAAATTTCTTATACAATTTATCTCAAGTCCTCTGAATTATCATTTTGATTTGGTTATGTTGGTGCGTAAATTTGAATCTCCTTTCAAATGACCTGTACATCACTTAAAATTTCTTGGATTACATTCTTTTAATTTATCTCTTATATCCTTCAATATATACTTATTTAAAATTAAAAATATTTTTTTACTTTTTCAGTTTGTTAATTAATAGTAATTCTATGTGTGATTTGATTATGTCATTAACAAAAATCGTCTAACTCTTGTTGATGACCTCTATCTAATTAAATATTTATTTCTAAAATTTTTAATATTTCTTTCATGTCTTTTGGCATGATTTAAAATTATTTTCCATTGAAACCCAAATTGATGATCAAAGATGTTACACTCGATCTCTTTTGTTGATTAGCATGCCATTTTCTTATGTAATTTATCACATTTCTTTAATTTTTTTCTTTTATTTGGAAATATTCCATAATAATCTAATTTTATACCATGTCACCTTTATATCACTTTGGTTTGGTTAATTATATTGCTTTAATTTATCTCAAATAAACATTATTATATATTAAATTGATATTAGAATAATGATATTTTTTATGCACCAAATCATTATAATTTCAAAAGAGGTATGACTAAGATGAAATAAATATTGTTAGACCATCTTGAACACAACACACCATTTAAATTTTTTTCTATATTTTTTAATATTTTTTCCAAAGTTATTGAGTACTTTTGGTGACCATTTGATTCGTATCTTTCTAAGCAATGGAATATATTACCCTTCATGTTCTTCATATATTTGAAAGTAACTTTGTTGTACAGTTTCTCTTATTTCTTCATATTTTTACTTCGATTTCTTTGTTGTACTATGAAACCCTAATTGTCCTATCATGTAATAGTAATATCACTTTGATTTTTTTATATTACTTTCCTTCAATTTATCTCATTTAAGTTTGATTATATACTTACTTAATATTAGCAAAATAACATAGTATTATTTAAGCTTATTTATGTTGATAATTTATAATAATTCCAAAGGTGGTCTAACCTTGATGAAATTGAGGTCATTTTACATGATCAGTTGAGGTTTATCAAACAAAATATTCTTTTTAATATATTTTGGTTTTTTTAAGTTCAATTTGTGACTTTTTTTATGACCACGTTACATATTATCTCCTAAGTGCAATTAGAATGTAGCTTTCTTATACAATTTATCATATTTCTTGAAATGTTTCTCATTAAAATTTTTGTATTATAATTTACATGACTAGACTTTGGTAAGATGCTATAATTCAAAAAAATATCTTATCAAGATAAAATAAAATTCATTGCATAGGTTTAAATGATCTTTAAAATTGAACAATGAGTTTGAAAACTTTTAATCTTTTATGGTCGATTGCTTTTGCATGCTTCGTGATACATTTTAATTAGTGCTTAATTAGGGGATAAAAATGTTACACTTAATCTCTTCAGTATCTATTAATGTAAGTTTCTAATTCTCCTTTCATCCAAACTTTACATCACTTAGACTTTGTTATATTATAATAATGAAATTTAACAATTTTTTCTTATAAATATATATTTACTTAATCATAAAATAATAATTTAATAATATTTATTCTTGATTACTTTAAAAGTTTGCACTAATTCAAAACATTATCTGATCGAGATGAAACAATGTCACTAGATTTCTCCATGTTTGCTCTTTGAAATGAAATATTTTTATTTATATTTTTAAAAATTTAATTTTGTATGAATTTTGCAAGCCTTACACGATATTTTAATTCATGCTTGATTTAATAATAAAAGAAATTACACATGGCCTATTTAGTATAACGTAGCATAACTTTTGCATTGAACTTACCTCATCTTTTTAATTTTTTTAATTTCTTTATATTATTATGTAACTAGAAATCTTCTCTTGTATTAACTTTACAATGCTTTTGCCTTATTTTGTTACTTGGCTTTAATTTGTCTCAATTTAACTTTAATAAATATTTTTTAATATAAGAATAATAATTTATATTTTTAATGTTTATTTATTTTTATTAATTCATAATATTTCAAATATGGTCTAATCGACACAACACAAACATCATTGGGCTTATTTCTATGAGGTTTACCAAATTAAATAATCATATATATATATATTTCTCAAATTTTTATTTTCTATTACCTTCGTATTATTTTCATGGCTTTTTGTCTTTTACTTGATTTCATGATCAAGGATTTTATTCTTGATTTTCATATTATCTTTGAATTCAGCTATCTTAAACAATTTTTCTTTTGTTGGAAAGTTTTTGAATTAATTTTGTATATCATAATGTAACAAAAATTCTGATCTTGTGTGACATTTAAATTGTATTCATTTATATCTTCTCAATTTCAATATTTTTTTAATTAATATAAAAATAATAATTTTTTATTACTTGCAAACTTTTGACTGTTATAATTTGTGGCAATTTTGAAAGGGTCCTGATCAAAATGAAATAAATGTCAGTAGACTCATTAGAGGTTAGCTTTTTTAAATATAATTGTCATTTTGATATATTTTTTTAATACTTTATTTTCTCTTATTTTAGCAAGATTTATGAAACATTTGCATTCATACCTTATTTGGTAATTAAGGATGACACACTTGAGCTTCTTAATATCATTGAAAGCAACTACTTGGTATAATTTATCTCAAATTTTGTAATTTTTTTCTTTGATATAGTTTGATTACTCAATAACTCAAAATAATTTTTTCTATGAACTTTACATCAGTTTCATTTTCTTATAGTACACAACTTCAGTTCATATCATTTCAACTTTAATAAATGTTTATTTTTTATTAAGATAATAATTAATTATTTTTTATTTTCTTTCATATTTCATAGAAATATGAATTGTTGTCCTTTCAAGTTGAATCATACACCATTACATGCATCTCAAAGAGCTCAATATTATTAAATATTTAATTTGGAATTTTTGCTTGTCATATTTTCTATGGATATTCCATGATTTGTAAGACATTTTGGTTCTTACTAGATTTGATGATAAAAGATTCTCGTTTTGCTTCCTTTAGTGCCATGGAGTTCAACTTTTCTACATAATTCTTCTCATTTGCTCATATTTTCCTAATCTATTTGGTTATATTAATATGTTACTTTAAATTTCTTTCATTATAACCTTCACATCACTTTAATTTTGATAAATTACACGGCCACCATTTATCTCATTTTAGCATTAATTCATTATTATTTTTTCTTATTTACATGGTATTTCATTTAAATTCTAAATGATATTTAATAGAGAGGAGAGACATGTCATTTGTCTACTCTCAACTCACTCTATCAATGCAAATATTTATTTCTACCTTTTGAAAACTTTTAGTATGTCAGAATACATCTTTCCTATAAATTTACCTCATTTATCGTAGTTGTTTTCTTTGACATTTTCTTATTAGTATGTAAATCCAAATCTCGTCTTATGTGACATTTCATAAATTCTTTTCTTATATTACTTCACTTAGTTTACCTCATTTTAGCTTGAATATGTATTAAGTTAATGTTAAAAAATAATATTTTATTGTTATACATATTAATTTTAGTAATTTATAGTATTCAATTCAAGGAATAATTTAGTTGAAACAAACATCATTGGATACATCCTATTGAGGCCTTTAAAATTAAACACAACCATATTTATAATTTTACATATTTTATGTTATATTTTTTGCCGTCAATATTTTTTGGTCATCGAATGGAACTTTCATATACAATTTATCTCATTTTTTATATGTTTTCACTATGATTTTGTTGTATCATTATGTAATTCTAAATCTACTCTTTATAACCTTCATATTGGTTTAATTTGCTATTGCTATATTACTTCAATTTATCTCATTTGAATTTGAATTTACATTTACTTAAAATTAGAATAGTACTCTTTTATTTCTTATAGTTATTTAATTTGGTAATTAATAGTAATTCAAAATGCAGTCTAATTAATATGAAACAAGTAATATTCAATTTGTAACTATGAGTTCCATCCACTTAAAAATAAATTATATCTTTTAAATATTTATTTTCTTTTTTTCCATCCTTTACAAAATATTTTTGTTTGTATCTTTTTTGACGATTGAGGATATTACACTCAACCACCTTAATATATTGAAATGCAAGTTTCTCGCACAATTTATCTTAGCATCCATATTCTTCTTTTTGTGTTCATTATATTAATTTGTAATTTATACTTTCCATTAAAGAGACCTTTATATCACTTCAATTTTGTCATATTACATTTCCTCAAGCTATATCATTTCAATATTTGATATATATGCACTAAATATTAGCTCCAATTTAATTTTGTAACTCATAGTAATTCTAAACAATCTAAATTTTTTATATTTTTATTTTCTTTTGCTTTGGCATGCATTATGAGAAATTTTGATTCTTAATAGAGTTGAATTTCATGGATGCTGCCCTTGGTCTCCTCAATATCTTGTAATGCATCTTTCTGGTATAATTTTTTTCATTTCTTCAAATTATTTATTTATTTTTATTACAATGAAACTTTAATTCTACACTCATGTGAACTTTACATCACTTTTATTTGGTTATATTGCATTGCATAATTTTTTTAATTTTAGGTTCGATATATCTTTGCTTGATATAAAATCAATGATTTGTTATTATTTTTTATTAAATTTTATAATTCTTAGTAGTTCTAAACTCAGGCTGATTAAGACAAAATAAACATCATTTGACACACCTCGATGGGCTTAACCAATTAAATATTTATTTTCATTAATTTTATGTTTTATTTTCTATTAGTATAGCTTGCTTTGCGAGATAACCTAACATGCATCATATTTGGTAATTGAACTCACTACAATTAATCCCATTACTATCTTATAATTGCACTCTCCGATGATAATTAACACATTTCTTCAAATGTCTAGCGTTTATTTTGTTATGTTACTTTGTAACAAGAAATCACCTTTCGTGTGACATTAACAATACTTTTATTGAATAATATTATATTAATTTTATTTATCCCACTTTGTTTTAATAAATATTTTTATACTATTAAATTTATTTTTTTATTATTTATCATTATTTACTTTAATAATTCGTAGTAATTCCAAAAAAACAATATTGGAGTTAGAGCAAAGGTTATTATATTCATCTTTATTAGCTCTATCTAAGTTAATCTTCATTTTACAATTTTTTAATATTTTATTTGAGGTTTTTAATTTCTTTTATAAGATATTTTTTCTTATGCCTGATTTGACAATTAAGGATGTCATGCTCGATCCTTTTAGTGTCATATAATGTAATTTTCTGACATTACTTATCTCATTTGTCAAATATTTTTTTTTTATTTTGTTATATCACTATGTTTGATATACTCCCATTTGACATTTATAATGCTTTGATTTGATTATACTATAATACCCTAATTTATTTGATTTTGACAACAATATATAGTTTCTAAATATTTTAATAAAATTTTGTTCTAATTTATTCTTATTTACTTTAGTAATGTGTAGTAATTAAAAATGAGGTTCAATTTAGCCAAAATTCAATATATTCAACAAATCTATATGAGTTTTACCTTATTAATTATTCACTTTGAAATTTTTGGATATTTTATTTATAATACAATTGGTAAGCTTGGTGAGACATTTTTATTTACGCCCACTACACGATTTCTCGTTTGTATCTTGGAATTTAACTTTCACATAAAACTTAGCACATTTCCACAAATATTTCACTCTAAATTTCTTAAATTACTATGTTACCCAAAATGTGTTCTTCAATTAATCTAAGTTTGGCTTTAAAATTTATTTCTATAATAGTTTGATATTATGAAAATTATTTTTAACTAACATTGCTTATTTAACTTGGTAATTCTGATTACTTCCAAACGAGGTCCACTTGAAATGAAAGAATTGTAGATGGAATAGTCTCAATATGCATTATCTAAGTAAATATTAATTTTCAAATTTGAAAATATTTTTTATTTTTTTATCTTTAATAAGCCCTTGCTACAATTACCTAATTAGATTATCGAGGATGTCATACTCGCTCTCCATGGTACCTTCGAACGTAACATTTTAGTACAATGTAAATTATTTCTTCAATTGTTTTCCTTTGATTGCAAAATATTTCAACAAAAATCTTCTCTCATGTCACTTTTATATCGCTTTGATTTTCTTATACATCATTACTTCAATTTCTATTATTTTACCTTTAATATGCATTTACTTAATGTTAGCATAATAATTTGCCATTACTTTTACTTATTTACTTATCTAAATTGTAATACTTCCAAAACTTTCCATAATTGTTTCATGCTTTACGAGATTTCTCCAATTGTACTTCATTTGGCAACCATAGATGCTTAGATTCACTCTCTTTAACAACTTGGAATGCTAATTTCTTATTTAATGTATCTTATTTTCTCGATGTTTTTCTTTGATTTTTTTCTTTACTATACACCTTTAAATCAAACCTTATGCGACCTTTACATTATTTTTGTTTGATTATATTAGAATGCTTCAATTTGTCAAATTTTAGTAATGATATATATTTAATTAAAATTAAAAATTAATGACATGCAAAAAACATCATTTGACTCATCTCTATGAGCTTAAACTATTTAAATTCTAATTTCTATATTTTTAAATATTTTTTTTAAAATGTTTTTAAGGCATTTGAATCATGAAAGAATTGATGATCAAGGAACTTATCGTCGATCTATTTAGTATCTTGGAATGCACCCTTCCCGCTCAACTTATCATAACTTTACAAAAGTTTTGTTTTGACTTAATTATATTATGATGTAAGTATAAATCTACTCCTACGTAAACTTCATATTACCTTAATTTTGTTATACGATGTTACTTCAATTTATCTCTTTCTATTTTTAATAAATATCTATTTAATATTAAAATAATAACATATTATTATTTATGCCCTTTTTTTGGTAAATAATAGTAACTGCAAATGTGGTCTCAAGGTGACCAGATATTGTACATGGACTCATCTCATTAACTTTTATTAAATTAAAATTTTATTTTGTATATTTTTAAATATTAAAATTTCTAGAGTTTTAGAATGTTTTAGATGGCATTTTGATTCGCAGAAGATTTGATGGTCAAGTATGTCATACTTGATCACCTTAATATCATAGAAGTCAATGTTTTCGAACGTAATATCTCATATTTCTAAGTTTTTTAATATTGCTATGCTTCTTTGTAATTCTAAATCTCATCCTTATGATCCTTATATCGCTTTGATTTTGGTAAGCTACATTGCTTCAATTTATGTCATTTTAGCTTTAACATATATTTACCTAATATTAAAAATATAAAGTTAGTATTTTTTAAAGTTATTTAGCTTTAACGCTAAATAAGGAATTTTTTAGACTATACAAACATCATTAAACAATTCTTAATCAGTTGTATCTTATTAAATATTCAATTCTATATTTTTAAACATTTTTTTGATTATTCTGGTATTTTCATGGGACATTTTTATTCACAACTTATTTAGAAACTTGGGATGGCACACTTAGTTGCCTTAAAATCGTGAAATATAATTTTCTCATGTAATTTATCTCATTTCTTTAAACTCTTGTCTTTAAATTGCTTATATTACCACATATCTCAAAAACACTTGCATTATATTTTAATCAGTTTGAATTTTTAATATTATATTAATTTAATTTATTCATTTTAGCTTTGATATATATTTACAAATAGTTAAATAATAAATTTTTATTCTTTAGGCTTCTTTGTAATGTTAATTAAAATTAATTCAAAATGATAGTTAATCGAGATGAGACAAAGTTTGTTTTATTAATCTTGACTAGCTCTACCTTTTTAAAAATTAAATTTAAAAATTTTAGATATTTTCTTTTCCATTACTTTTTTAAGGTTTAAGAGACATTTCTTCGATTGTTTTGGACTTAATATTATTTTATTTTTCTATATTACTTTACTTTGGCTCAACTTATTTTGGCTTTCATTTATAATTATTTAATATTAACAAATAATTTATTATTATTTTTCCTATTTTCTTTACAAATTCAAATTCATTATAGGTGATGTAAAATTGAGGAAGTGACACTAATCTCCATAATATCTTAAAATGAATCTTTACCATATAATTTATATTCTTTTATCAAAATAGTTTCTTTTATTTTGGTAAGTTACTACATAACTCTATACCTCCACTCTTTTGGCCTTCACATTTTGCTTCATTTGGTAAACTACATTTCTTTAATTTTTCTTAATTTAGCTTTACTAAATATTTAGTTAATATTAGAGTAATAATTTATAATTACTTCTTTTTCAATTTGGTAATTCATAGTAATTCAAAATAAGTGTTGATAAAGAAAATACAAATGTCATTAGACTTATGTCAATGACAATTTTCTTATTAAATATTCATTTATATATTTTGAAAATGAATATTTTCTCTAACTTTGGTGCACTTAACAAGATATTTTGATTTATATCTTATTTTATTATCAAGGATATTATATTTGATCTTTTTAGTATTTTGGAATGTAATTTTATAGTGTTCTTTAATTTAACTCATTTCAATTTTAAATAATATTAAAATAATAATTTATCATTATTTTTGCATATTTAGTTTTTTAATTTAATATAATCCTAAAGGATGTCTGACTAAGATAAAAAAATGTTATAATAGTCACTTAGATGATTCAATAAGTGCTTTGCTTCTTTATATTATATTTTTTCAATTTTTCTCATTTCATCTTTAATATATGTTTACTTAACAATAAAATTTTAATTTTTTTGTTATTTATGTTTAATGATTTTGTTAATTTATGAAATTTAAAAATAATATCCCATCAATGTGAAGTACACATCATTAGACACATCTTGAAAAGTTGAATCAAACTACTATTCAACTTTATATTTTATAAATATTTATTTTCTAAGGTTTTGCACTTGTATTGTGATTTTATACATTGCTTGAAGATCAAGGACATTACAATAAATCTACTCCGTATTTTAGAATTCAAAATTCTCTTAAAATGTAAGTAATTCCATCATTGTTTTTGCATTAATTTTATTATACTATAATGTAACTCTAATTTCAATCTCATGTCTCTTCAATATTGTTTTGATTTTTTTAAATTATATTATTTGAATTTATCTCATTTAAGATTTAATATACATTTGGTTAATATTAAAATAATAACTTATTATTATTTATGCTTATCTATTTGATGAATTCAAGGTAATTAAAAATAAGGTTCAATTGAGTTGAAAGAAATTTCATTGCACTCATCCCGATGATTTTTATCATATTAATATCATTTTTTAATTTTAAATATTTTATTTTCTTGGGTTTTGGCATGCTTTATGAGAAACGTTTTTTATCAGAATTAATGATTGACATTAGTATGCTCGACACTTTAAGGACTTGAAACGTAACATTCCCATGCAATTTATCATGTTTGTTTGAATTTTCTCTTTAATGTTATTATGTAATTACGTTACTCTAGATCACCTCTTTTATGACAATCATTTCTCTTAATGCATATTAATTTTGTTAATTTGCAATAATCTTAAATCAGATCCATCAAAGATGATGTAATGTTGTTGGATTTATGTCAAAGAGCTTTTTAATGTAAAAACATCATTTTTATAATTTTAAATATTTTTTTTTTGTAAGGATTCAAAAGGATTTTAAAATATTTAAGTTCATAGCTCATTTGAGGATTGGGTATATTACATTGGATATTCTTAATATCTTGGACTGAAACATTCCACTATTATTAATCTCATTTTCTCAAATTTTTCACTACGATTTAGGCAAATTACAATGAAAAGATAATTCTCCTCTCTTGTGACATTTACATCTCTTTCATTTGGTTATATTAAGTTGCATTAATTTATCTCATTCTAGATTTTATATAAACATAATTAATGTTAAAAAAAGAAGTTATTTTTTAAGTCACATTAATTTCGAAATTTGTAATAAATGAACATTAGAATTGATTCAGATGAAATAAATATTATCAGACTCATTTGGATGAGCCCAATTAATTGAACATAAATTGAGGTCTTGTTTTCCAACCAAGGATCTCACTTTCATTGTTATCGTGGAATGCAACTATCACGTACAATTTATTTCATTTCTTCAAGTACTTTGCTTTGATATTATTATATAATATTGTAAATCAAAAGCTCCTCCTGTGTTGCAATTTTATACTTTGATTTTGTTGCATTTTCTTACTTCGATTTATTACATTTTAAATATAACTTTTTGTTAATTTATATCAAAAAAAATGTTGTTATTTATGTTTAATTTTTTTTAATTAACAGTAATTTCATAGGATATTCAATCAAGATGAAACAAATGTCGTTAAACTCAACTCATCAAGCTCTTTGTAGTTAAGTATCTTTATTGTCATAATTTTTACTATTTTATTTTCTAGAGCTTCTACACCTTTAGGAAGTATTATGATTCACACCAAATTTGATGATCGAGGTTAACACACTCAATCTCCTCAATTTGTTGGAACCTTTCACATAAAACTCAGCAAATGTTTTCAATTTTTTTTACATTCATTTCATTATATTACTAAAAAATCTAGCCCTCCTGTGGTGCATCATTTGCCACATTTTCATCATGTCATATTACATTGCTTAACTTTATCTCAATTTTTTCTTCAATGTATGTTTAATTGTTATTGAAGTAATAATATTTAATTTTTTATATTTAGTTATTTTGGTACTAAGCAACAATTTCAAATGAGTTTGATGGCAATAAAACAAAGTTTCTTGGACTCATTTTAACGTGCTTTATGAAATTAGAAATTAATTTTTTTATTTTTAAACATTTTATTATCTAATGTTTTTGCATGATTTGAGTAATTTTTATTCGTAATTAATTTAATGATTGAGGATGCTACTCTTGACATGTTTAGTAACTTAGAACGTAACTTTGATGTATAATTTATCCATGTTCTTTGAACCTTTATGTTTGAATCTGTTATATTGGCATGTAACTCAAAATTTCCCCTCATGTGACATTTGCAACACATTGATTTAGTTTTGGGATGTTTATTTAATTTATTTCATTTTAACTTTTAAAATAAATTTAATTAATATTAAAATAATAAAATATTCCTATTTATTATAAATTACTTAGTTGATTCATGATAAATCCAAGAAATGAGTCATTGTGATGAAACGAATGTTATTGGACTCGTTCCACTGAGCTCTACCTAATTAGTTATTCCTTTTTTATATATTTTGAAATATTTTTTTTAAAGATTTCATTACACTTTATGAGTTATTTCAATTTATGCATAGTTTGATATTCATAGATATTACCCCTCATCTCCTCACTATCATGGAATGCATTATTGTTGTGTAATTCATGTCATTTTTTCAATTTTTTTCTTTGATTTCACTATGTTGCTATGTAACATTGAGTCTTCTTTGTTGTGACCTTCAGATCACTTTGATCATCATTGTACTCAACTTGATGAGCTATGTCTAGTTAAGAAATCATTTTAATAAACTTGAGCATATTATTTTTTAGTTTTTGCCATGTTTTACAAAAAATTTCAAATTGTGCCAAACTTTATCATTGAGGATATTGTGACTAAACTCCTCATTATCTTGGAATGCAACTCTACAATACCAATTGTCTCAATTCCTCATATGTTTTTAGTTTGGTTACATTACTATAAAACTCTAACTCTACTCCTCTATGACTTTCACATAATTATTGTCTAGTTATATTAAATTGGGTAAATTTATCTTATTTTTTAGTTAATATAAATTTACTTAATATTAAAAATAATAAATTTTCATTTTTTTTAATTACTTTATGAAATGTGGTAATTCTTTATAAGGTTTGATTAAGAGAAACTAATGTTGCTCGACTTGATTCAAGTAGCTCCATCACATTAAAGAATTTTTTATATCTCGAAATATTTTAGTTTTGAGGGTTTTGGTATATTTTTTGAGTCCTTTTGTTTCAAAATTAACTTGATGATTGAGGTTTTACATTTAATCTCCTTTGTTTCTCACAAAACATTTTTTTATGATCATGTTCTCAATTTTTTTTGTTGTTTTTTAGTTTGTTATATAATGTTACCTTAATATTTTTAACTCCAACTATGATATGTTTTTAGTATAAAAGTACTTTTGTTTATTTTTTATTGTTTATGTTTAATTTATTTGTTTAATTTTGATAATTCTTATAGCTATTCATTTTTTTATTTTTAAATATTTTTTACAATACTTTGGCATAGTTTATGAAACATTTTAATTTGTAACTAATTTTATGATTCAAGATGTTATGCTCAATCACATTAGTATCTTTGAATGCATCTTTCCTCATTATAAATATAGTTTTTTAATATCTTTTGCTTTCATTTGTTTATAATACAACAAAATGTCATTAGAAAATACAAGATAAGTAATCATTTGGGAGATAGAGCCAATCCAAATCAAAATTTAGGCATCTTGCCTTACTTGGTTGTTAATAAGCAAAGAGAGATACTCAAACAGAAAATTAAAAAGGTATGATGTAAATAGACACCCGTGTCGAACTCCCATGATAGCTTTAATCGAATGAGGATAGATCCCATTAAACATGATCCCAAATCTTCATGTAGTTATAAAACCCTCAAGCTAATCACACCAAAGATTTGATAACTACAAATTCTTTAACATTTCAAATATAAATTTTTAATTGTCCTAATCATAGGCCTTATCGATGTCCAATATTCGTGCCACAAAACCCTCTTGTTTTGATTTAGGTATATTATATTGCTCAAATGTATCTTACTTTAGCTTTACTATTTATTTAAATAATAAATAAAATACATACAATATTTTTAAATATTAACTTTTGTAAATAGAAGTACTTTCAAATATCGTCCAATTTAGATGAATTAAAACATGTTGGACCCCTCTCGATGAACTCTTTTGAATTAAATATTGCTTTTATATTTTAAAAAATTTCATTTTATTTCTAAGGTCTTTACATGGTTTATAAAATATTTTGATTCTTACCAGATTTGATGATTAAGGATTTTACACTCAAGCTCATTTTCTTGGAAAGCAACAATTTCATTCTAATTGTCTAAACTATTCAAATTTTTTTGATTTCGCTATATAAACATGTACTTTACATTCTCAAGTGGACCTAACCTAGATTTTATTTTAATATAATACATTGCTTTAATTTAACTCATCAATATATTTTAAACTTACATTAAAAATATTATTATTTATTCATATTTATTATGTAATTCATATTATTTTAAGCTGTGTTAGAATGAGATGAAACTAACATTATTAAACTCATCTTCATAAACTTTATCAAATAAAATATTAATTTATATATATATTTTTTAATTTTTTATTATTTTTTTGTATTTTACTCAGTTTTTTCATTTGTATCTATTTTAATGAATGAGGATTTTACCTTTGATCTTTGTAGTTTCTTGGGATGGAACATCCTTATAAATTTTGCCATTTTTATTCAAACTTTTTGTTTTCTTTTCGTTTTGTTACAATATGACTCTAATTCACCTCTATTTTGAGCCTTACATTGCTTTGATTTGACTATATTTCATTAGTTCGATTTATCGCATTTCATCTTTAATATATATTTAATTAATATTTGAATAATATTTCATTATAATATTTTTTTAATATGATTAATAATTAATTTGATGATAAAGAATGCTACACTCAACCGACATAGTATCATGGAATGTAATTTTCCGTTATAATTTATCTCATTTCTTCAAATTTTTTTGTTTCATTAGGTTATTTTACTATGAAACTCTAATTCTTTTATCATGTGCTCTTCACATTGCTTTTAATTAGATATATTACATAAGAATAATTTGTCTCATTTGAGCTTTATTATATTTTTATTAAAACTTAAAAACAAGTAATTATTATTATTTGTGCTTATTTATTTATTTATTTCATAGTAATTCCAAATGAGATGTGTTAGAGAGAAAATCTGTCATTGGAATCAACTTATTGAGCTCTATCTAATTTAATATTATTTTTTAAAAAAATTTAATTTTTAAATTGTTTATTTTATTTAATTTTGGCATAGTTCATAAGAAATTGTTTTTGAACCTGATTTGATGATCGAGGATGGTATGCTAAATGTTATTATTATGTTGGAATGCAATTTTCCTTTACAACTTATCATTTATCTTGATGTGTTTCCTTTTTATTTTCTTATTTTATTGAGGTGCCCTTAGTCTCTTTTTATGTGAACTTTGCAATACTTTAATTTGTTTGTTGCATCAATTTAAGTCATTTTAACTTAAATATATATATATATATATATTAACTTAATAATAAAATTTTTATTTGTCATGATTTTGATTTTTTTATTTTGGTAATTAATCATAAATCAAAAGGAAGTTTTGTGGATACAAAGCAAGCATTATTAGAGTTGTCTTGAAGAGCCCTATCAAATTAATTATTCCTTTCATATTTTTTTAATATTTTTTTTTCTATAGTTTATATGCTTCACAAAATATTTTTATTGCACATGATTTGATGGTCGATTGCATTACACTTTTTGACCTTGTTATCTTAGAATGTCACTTTTGAGTACAATTCTTTTTTCATTTTTACAAATTTTTTGCTTTGATTTAGCAAAATTACCAAATAGAACTAAATCTCTTACCACATGATCTTTACATCATTTGGTTATATTATGTTACTTTAGTTTATACATTTTCAATTTCAAAATGTATTCGCTTAATATTACATTAGTAATTTATTGTTATTACTTTTACTTACATTGATAATTCTTTGAAACTATAAACATCCTATCAAGATGAAACATGCATCATTTACTTGTAGATGAGTTATTTCTCTTTAATTAGTCATTTTGTATTTTTTTAATGTTTTATTTTTAAAGATTTTGTCATATGTTTGAGACATTTTGATTCGTACCTAATTTGATAGTCAAGAATGTTATGTTTAATATCCTTAGAATCTTGGAATGCTAATTTTTCCTAAAATTTATCTCATTTCTTAATTTTTTTAACTTTTATTTTGTTAAATTACTACATTATCGTGAATCTTATCACCTGTGACCTTTACATATTTTTATTTTGCTATATTATATCAACTAAGTTTATAACAAATGAGCTTTAATATATATTCACTTAATATTACAAAACTAATTTATTATTCTTTATTGTTATTTACTTTGGTAAATTTGTTTAATTCCAATCGAGGTTCGATTAGGATGAAGTAAATGCCACTAGAGCTTTCCAAACAAATTATATCCAAATAAAATTAATTTTTAAAAAGTTTTTTCTAGTGCTTTGGTACACGTTAAGGCTCTTTCCAAATTTGACAATTAAGGATATCACACTCATTATACTTATTATAATAAAATGCAATTTTATCATTGAATTTATAGCTTCTCTTCAAGCTTTTTTCTTTAGCTTAGCAGTATTACAATGTAACTTAGTTCTCTTCCAACGTAACCCCTACCTAGCTTTGATTTGGTCGATTACATCTCCTTAATTTATCTTATTTCAACCATAATATACATTTACTTAAAAAATATTAAAATCATAATATGTTATTATTTAATCTTATTTACTTTTGTGATTCAAAGAAATTCCAAATGTGGTCAAATCAAGAATACATAAACATCATTGGACCAATCTCGATGAGATTTATGCAATTAAAAAATAATTTTTTAATATTTTTAGATTATTTTTCAAGGTTTTTTGAAGGCCTTAAAAGGCATTTTGATTCATGCTTTAATTGAAGGTGTTACACTCATTCTTTATAGTTTCATAGAATGTAACTTTATTGTGTAATTTATCTAATTTTTAAAGATTTTTTCTTTGATTTTTTATATTACTATGTAACTCAAATTCTCCTCTCTTATGACCCATATGTATCTGATATTAACAAACATTACTAAAATTAGAGTAGTAATTTACTAAATTTAATATTTTTAATTATGTAATTCGTAGAAACTGCAAACTAGACTTGATTGAGACTAAACAAATATCATTAGACGTGTCTTCATGAGCTTTCACTAAAAAATAATTGTTTTTATTTTTATAAAACTTTATTTTTAAAGAAATTGGTAAGCTTCATAAGGCATTTAGATTAGTGCCTAAATTTTATTTGAGAATGCCACTCTTGTTATCCATTGTATTTTGTGACATACATTTCTCATACATTTTATCTCATTTTTTCAAATGTTACATTTTTATTTGGTCATATTGCAATGAAATCCTAAATTTCCTCACTAATCTTTCCATTACTTTTATTTAGTTAAGTTACCATTCTTTAATTTCTCTTAACTTTGATTTAATATAAAAAAATAATTGATTATAATTTATTCTTATTTTATTTTATAAGTTGTTTTAATACCAAACTAGCAGAATCATGGCAAAATGAACAACATCAGAGTCTTCTTGATGAGTTGTATACAAATAAATATTCATCTTTTTATTTTTAAATAAATTAAGGGATTTGAAATCCCTTATAAGATTATCCAATACATACTTGATTTGATGATCTAGGATGTTATAAGTTATCAGCCTAATATCTTGTAATCAAATGTTTTTGAATAATTTTTATTCTTTTATTAATATTTATTTTTTTATTTGATTTTTGTTATTGTGTAGCTCTTAATCTTCACTTGTGTGACTTTTACTAGTCTTTGAATTGGATACATTACATTTCTTTATTTTGTCACTTTTTATAATTAATATAAATTAACTTACTATTAACATAATACTTTATTATTGTTTATGATTTTTTAATTTTGCAAGTCCTCATAATTCTATGTGAGGCTCAACCAAGTTGAAACAAATGTTATCAGACATTTCTAAATTAATTTTATCTAATTAAATTTTTAATTTTATATTTTTAAATATGCATTTTAGTATTCTATCTCACATTATGAGATACTTTTATTCATGCCTAATTCTATAATTAAAGATGTCACACTAAAACACCTTATCATATAACATAACTTTGTCATATATAGTATTTATTTATTTATTTTATTTGATAATATAATCGTGTTACTCTAACTCAAATCTTTTGTGACCTTTAAATTGTTTTGATTTTTTATTTTATGTTACTTTAGTTTTTCTTATTTCAAATTTAATATTTAATTAATTAGTATTCAAATATTATCTTATTATTAATTATGTTTACATTTATTTTGTAATTTGTAAAAATTGTAATAAACAATTAATGAAGACCAAACAAATGTCATAGTACACATCTTGACGAGCTCTTGGAAGTTAAATAATTTTTTTATATCTTTAAATATTCTATTTTTTATGGTTCCTCCTATTTTAAGACATATTTTTATTTTTAGTTTTAATTTTCATGATGTTAGACTCTATAACCTCAGTAACTTCGATAGAACTTTGTCATATAATTTATCCCTTTTTTATTTTTTTAAATTCAATTATATTATGAAGTAACTCTTAATGTCTACTTATTTGACATTTACGTTGCTTTTATTTGGGTACATTACATTGCATGAACTTATCTCAATTATACTTCAATATAGTTTACTTAATACTAAAATAGTAATTTAATGTTACTTATTGATATTTAATGAGGAAATTCATAGTATTCCAAAATGTGGTCCAATAAAGAAAGAAAAATGTCCTTGGCCTCATCTCGATATGCTCGATTCATTTCAATAATCTTTTTTATACCTTTTTAAGTATTTTAATTTTTATGATTTTTGCAATTTTTATAAGGAATTTTTTTGTCCCTTATTTCAATGATTGATGATATTGCACCTGATTAGCTTAGTTCCTTGGAAAGGAACTTTCCCATATAATATATTATAATGCAAGAATTTATTCCAGTTCAGCTTTAATACATTTTTACTTGATATTAAAGTGATGAGATATAATAATTCTAAACATGATCTAATGGAGATGAAAAATGTCATTGGACCCTTCTCTATGGCATCTATCAAAAAATATTTTTTATATTTTTAAATGTCATTTTTTTAAGGTTTTGGCATGCCTTACATTGAATTTCAATTCAATCCTGATTTTATGAATGACTAAGTTACACATAATCTCCTTACTATTTCAAAAGTAATTTTCCAATAAAAGTTTTTTCATTTATTTGAAAATTTTATGCTTTGATTATGTTTTATTACTATATTTGTCAACATATCATCTCAAGTAGCTTCTATATAACTTTGATTTTACTTTATTATATTTCTTTAATTTACCTCATTCAAGCAAGCAAATTTGTTTACTTAATATTTAAAAAAGTTTGTAAGTATTAGTAATTTTATAGTTATTCTAGAAAATGGTCAATCAAAATGAATAGAAATTACCAATTTTGTCTCGATCAACACAATATAATCAATTATATATATATATATATATATATATATATATATATATATATATATATATATATATATATAATTTATCTTTAGTGTTTTGGCTCACTTGACATGATATTTCTATTCTCCACGTTTTCATGATAATATTTCATACTAGATCTCCTTAGTACCTTGGAATGTATGTTTCCAAAAAAATTATATCATTTCTTTAATTTTTTGCTTTAATTTTTGTACACAAAAACTCTAGATCTACTCTCATGTGACCTTTAGTTCACATTGAGTTGGTTGCATTATGCTGCATCTTTTTAACACATTTCAGCCTTAATATATTTTTCTTAAAACAAAAATATTATTAATTATTATTTATGACTAATTATTTTAGTCATTCAAAGTTGATCTAAATGAGGTCCAACAAAAATGAAACAAATTAGGATGCAGTTGTCTCTACAAGCAGTGTCTAATTAAATACTAATTTTTATATTTTTTCAAATATTAATAATAGAGGTTTTGCACACTTTCTGAGTCATTTTGTTTCTTATTTGATGATCCAATATTTTACACTTGATTTCACATCCTCAAAAAACATTTTCCTATGATTTGTTTGTAGTACAAAGAAAATCTTGTTTTGCTCTACCTCATGTTAACATCACCTTAATTTTGTTACATTACAATATTTTAATTTATCTCATTTCCACTTTATTATATATTTATTTAATATTAAAATAATAATTTTGTATTATTTATTTTTTTATTTTGTAATTCATAGTAATTATAAACATGATCAAATTGAGACAAAAGTAAAATCTTTGGAATAACATTAATGAGCTTCATCCAACTAGATATTCATTTTCATTAATTTTTAGAATTTTATGTTTAATCTACTAAGTATATTGAAATGTAGCTTTGACATATAATTTATATCATTTCTTCCACTTTTTCTCTTTCATTTGGTTATATTTCTTCTAACTCTAAATCTTCACTTTTGAACTTTACGTCCACGATATGGTTATATTACATGGCATTAATTTATCTCATTTATTCTTTAACAAACATTTCCTTAACATTAAAAAAATAACTAGTTATTATTTAAATTAGTGTTGTTGGACTCATCTCAATGAGCTTTATGCAATTAAATAACAAGTTTTTCTAATATTTAATTTTTTTATTGGCAAGTTTTATGTGGTACTTCGATTCGTTCATAATTTAATGATTGTGGATGTTATGTTTTATCTTTGTAATATCTTCGAATGCATTTCCTTATAAAATTATATTATTTCTTCAAATATTTTGCTTTGATTTGTTTATAATTCATAGTAATTATAAACATGAACAAATTGAGACAAAAGTAACATCATTGGAATAACATTAATGAACATTATCCAACTAGATATTCATTTTCATTAATTTTTAGCATTTTATGTTTAATCTACTTAATATATTGTACTGCAGCTTTGACATATAATTTATATCATTTCTTCCACTTTTTCTCTTTCATTTGGTTATATTTCTTCTAACTCTAAATCTTCAATCTTGGACTTTATGTCCTCGATATGCTTATATTACATGGCATTAATTTATCTCATTTATTCTTTAACAAACATTTCCTTAACATTAAAAAAATAACTATTTATTATTTAAATTAGTGTTGTTCGACTCATCTGAATGAGCTTTATGCAATTAAATAACAATTTTTTTTAATATTTAATTTTTTTCTTGGCAAGTTTTATGTGGTACTTCGATTTGTTCATAATTTAATGATTGTGGATGTTATGTTTTATCTCTGTAATATCTTTGAATGCATTTCCTTATAAAATTATATTATTTCTTAAAATATTTTGCTTTGATTTGTTTATAATACTTTTAACTCTAAATCTTCTCTCATGCCACCTTTATATGAATGTGATTTAGTTATACAACATTGTTTCATTTATCTACTTTTAGTTTCATTGTTATTTACTTGAGTTTAAAAATAATGCTCACTATTGTTAATGTATTATGTTTTGCAATTAGTAACAAAGGTAAAGGTTGCTTCATCTAAATGAAATATATCTCATTGACTCGTCTCAACAAGATCTATGCAATTCAATATTTAATTTTTTTAAATTTAAATATTTTTTCCATGGTTTTAACAAGTTTTAGTTGACATTTGTTTGTAAATAATATTGGTGATTGAGGATATTTGGCTAGATCATCTTAGTTTCATTTAATGTAAGTTTCTTATACAATTTTTCTCATTTCTTGAAATATTCTTCTTTGATTTATTTATATTATTATTAAACTATAATTCTCTACTCACATGACCATAAAATTACTTTGATTTAGTTATGTTACATTTTTTTAGTTTATCTCATTAAAGTTTTGTTATATATTTTCTTAATATTAAAATGATAATTTATTATTTATTTTTTAATGATATAAATTTTAGTAATTTTAAATAAGGTCCACTTAAGAAGAAGAAAATTTCCTTAAACACACTTGATAAGCTCTATCACATAGAAAATTCTTTTTTATAATTTTAGATATTAATTTTTATGAAATTTTTTATACTTTACAGGTCATTTTGATTCATACCTAAATTTACAATCGAGCATGTTATATGTGAATTTCTTAATATCATTAAAGGGAACTTTCTTGTATAATTTTTGTTATTTCTTTAAACGTCTTGCTCCGGGTTGGTAATATTACTATACAACTCTAAATCTTCTCTCATGTAACCTTCACTAGTCTATAAATTGGTTATTTAGAATTACTTTAAATTATCTCTTTTCAACTTTATTATGCATTTACATATTATTAACATAACGATTAATTCTTGGCTAGGTTGATTTTTTTGTTGATTCATAGTAATTCAAAAAAATGTCTGATGGTGGTGGAATAATCATTATTTTGCTAGTCTTGATATTTTTTATCATATTTTCTATTTATTTTAATAAATTTCTTATCTTTCTTTTGTTATTTTTTCATATTTTAGGAGAAATTTCAATTCATTCATCATATGACATTCAAGGATGTTACACTTGATCTCCATTGTATTTGATAACTCAAAATTTCTATAAAATTTGGCTCATTTCTTAAAAACGTTATACATTGATTTTTTTTATATTACTATACATTAGAATGATTTGGTTGTATTATAATGCTTCAACTAATCACATTCCATTTTTAATATATACTACCTTAAAATTAAAATAATAATTTATTATTTTTAAAGCTTCTTGATTTTTATAATTCATTGTAATTAAAAAATATAGTTTATTGGAGAGCAAAAAATGGTTCAACTAATCTAATTGAGCTCAATCCATAAGAAAATTAATTTTTATATAATTTAAAAAGTTAGTTTCAATTTTTTTTGTTACACATTATAGATATTTTGATTCAAATATGTTTTGAAGATTAAGGACAATTAACTTTATCTCTTTAGTGTCATGGAATGTGTCTTTCTTTTATAATTTGGGTCATTCCTTCAAATTGTTTATCATGATTTGGGTACATTTCTATGAAACTATAAACCTCCTCTAACCTGACCTTTATATTGCTTTGGTTCTTTTATATTACATTGCTTCATTTTACATCATTTTAGCTTTAAAATATGCTTACTAAACATTAAAATAATAATTTTTTTTACTATTTCTCAAAAATTTTTAATTTATTTTAATTACTAAATAAGTTTGATCAAAATGAAACAAACATTATTCGACTCCTTTATATGAGGTCAATCAAATTCAATATTCATATTTTTTAAATATTTTATTTTCTAAGATTTTAGAACTCTTTATAAATTTTTTTTTTGATTCATAGCTTATTTGATGATCATGGATGTTCCCCTTGATCTCCTTATTATCCTAGAAAGTTACTTTTTCATGCAATTTATGTAATTTTTTTAAAAGTATCATTTTTCTTTATTTATAGAGTTATGTAACTTTAATTTTACTCTAGTATAAGATTTTTAACCATTTCATTTACTTGTAATACACTAATAATTTATATCATTTTATCTTTGATACATACCAACTTACTATTGAAATAATAATATATTATTATTTATAATTATTTATTTTGATAATTTCGAGTAATTTCAAAAAAAATGTAATAGAGATGAATAAGTCATTTCACCAATCATTACAAGCTCAATCTAATTAAATGTTTATTTAAATATTTTAAATATTTTATTTTTTAAACTATTCCCCCACTTTCTAAGACATTTTAGTTAATATAGAAATTGACCTTTGAAGATATTATGCTTAATCTACTTGTAATCTTGGCATGCAACTTCCCTGTATAATTTATGACTTTTAATCAAATTTTTTTCTTTAATTTTTTTATAATTATATTGTACACTAGCCTCTATTGTGACTTTCATGTTACTTTGATTTGTTTTATTACATAGCTTCAATTTATATAAACTCAATTATAATTTTTGTTTACTTAGTATTAACTAATAATTTAATATTATTTATTCTTATTTACATTAAATAATCATAGTAACTCTTGAAAAGGTCTACTTATGATACAACAAACATCATTATACTCACCTCAATAAAGTCCATGCTATCTAATATTCATTTTTATATATTTCAAATATTTACTTTTAAAGTTTTCCTTATTTTTTACAAGGATGTTTGTTTCCTACATTAGTTTAATTAATTAGGTTATTTTACTATATAACTTTGTGCATCCTCTTATGTGACATATATATTTCATTGATTTGATTATACTGTATGCAACAACTAATCTAATTTTAGCTCTAATATCTATCTAGTTAAAATGCAGAAAAAAAAACTTTTTACACTTATTTAGTTTTGTAGTTTGTTGCAAATCTAAATGAGTCCTGATCGATGTGAAACACATATAATTCAAGTGAAGTTCATGAGCTCCATCAAATTAAATATTCAGTTCTTATAATTTTAAATTTTTTATTTTCTACGATATCAACACACTTAATGACATGTTTCAAATCAAACGTAATTTAATGGTTAAAGATTTTATGCTTAATAACCTAAGTATCTTGAAATGTTATTATCCCATAAATTTATAAGATTTGCTTTAATCTTTCCCTTTGATATGGTTTTCTTTCTTCAAAATATCACATCTTAGTTTTATTGTATTTGTTCTAAGTATTGAAATAATACTTTACATTATTTATGCTTATTTATTATGAAATTTGCAATTATTTTAAATGAGTAACAATTGAGATGAAATAAATATTGTTGGTCTCATCACGATAAGATCAATCAAACAAAATACACATTCCCATATTTTTTTTATTTTATGTAATTTGTACACATTTTGAAGAAATTTTTGTTAGAACCTGATTTGGCAATCATAGATATTACACTTAATATGGTTAGGTTGTTATAATGAAGGTATCTTATTTAATTTATCTAATTTCATAAACATTTCAGCATCTATATGGTTACGCTCTTTTGAAACTATAAATATCCTGTTTCTTGACATTGTTAATACTTTATTTTTATTTATGAATATTAATTCTGGTAATTATTAGTAATTACAAACTAAGGTTGATTGAAAAAAACATCATTTCACTCATCTCTATAATATTTATCAAATTGAATGTTCATTTTTTTACCTTTACATTTTTTTATTCATATATTTTTCATGTTCTATGAGACATTTCAATTTACACATTTCACTATCAAGGAAGTTATACTTTATCTCCTTAGTATCTTTGAATGCAAATTTACCATGCCATTTTTCTCATTTCTTCAAATGTTCTACTTTTATTTGGTCATATTTCTTTGGAAACTTTATTCTACACTCATGTGATGTTTATAACCCAATCATTTGACTATATTATATTACTTTAATCTATCTTACTTCACTGTTTAGCATATATTTTTTGACATCAAATAAGTAATTAGTTATTATTTAATTTTATTTAACTGAGACATTCATGGTAATTCCAAACAAGTTTCAAAGAAGATAAAACAAATATTGTCGACTAATCTTGACAACTTCTTTCACTAAAATTTTAACAATATTTTTAAATATAGTTTTCTTGCTGTTGGAATAATTTATGAGACATTTGAATTCCTATCTAATTTAATGATGAAGAATGTTGCACTCGTGCTTCTTAGTATGTTGGAATATAACTTTCTTAAGCAATTTATCCCATTTGTAAAATTTTTTCCATTTTAATTTATTATATTACTATGTAATTTTAAATCTCCTCTTATTATTTATAACTATTTTGTTTAGTTATATTGCATTAATTTAATTTAACTCTTTCTAAATTTAACATTTATTTAATTAACTTTTTAAGAATTTTTTACAATTTATAGTTATTTAGTTTAATAATTCATAATAAATCATCAAGAAGTTTGATTGAGATTAAATATTCACATTAGGCAAATCTAGATGAGCCTTATCTAATTAATTATTTCACTTTTACTTTTATATATTTTACCTTTTATATTTTTGGGCATAATGAAATATATTTATTTATAACTAATTTGACTTTCAAAATAGTAACTTTTTGTTATTTACATTTATTTAAGATGATAAATTTTACTAATTCAAAATAATGCATAAAGCATATGAAATAAATGCCTTATAACTCTTCTCCATGAATTTTACCCAAATAAATATTCATTTCTACATTTTTAGATATTTTATCTATAGGGTCTTAATAATCTATATGAGATGCTTTTATTTTTAACTTATTTCACAATCATGGATGTTACACTTGATTTTCTTAGTATTTTAGGCTACAAATCTCTCGCATTTCTCTAAAGTTTTTTGTATTTGTTTGGGCATGTTATTATTAAACTCTAAACATTGTGTGACATTTAAATCATTTCAATTTGGTAACATTACATTGCTTTAACTTATCTTTTTTAAACTTGAAAATATATTTAATTAATATGAAAGCAACAATTTAATTTTATATATGTTTATATGCTTCTAAAATTTATAATGATTCAAAAAGTGGTATGATTAAGACAAAAAGCTCATAATTGGATAGTTCTCAATGAGCATATCAAATTTAAAATTTATTTAAATCGTTTTCAATAATTTTTCTAGGATTTTCTCGTACTTAGTGAGTCTTCTAAATTTGAGACTTATTTGACATTTGATGGTGATATGCTTAGTGTCTTTGGTATCTTGGAATACAACAATCCAATGCTATTCATCACATTTCTTCATGTTTGTGCTTATAATTTTGTTATATTACCATGGAATAATAAATCATTTCTTGCATAACCCTTAAGTGTTTTTTACTTACATTGCTTCAATTTATCTCATCCTAACTTTAAAATATATTTTCTTAGTTTTAAAATTTTTTTCTCATTATTTGTACTAATTTGCATTAATAAATCATAGCTAAAACCAATGAAATGTAATTGAGATGAAACAAACATTATAGGACTCGTGTTAACTAGCGCTACTAAATTAAATATATATTTTCATATTCTAAAATATTTTAGTATGGAAGGTTTTTGACATGTTTGCTCTGCATTTTGATTCATATAATTTTTTTGCAATTGAAGATATTATATAAAATTTCTTTTGGGTCATTGATTACACCTTTCTTTGTTTATTTACTTAATTTATACAAACTGTGTTTTATTGATTTAGTTATATTAGAATAGAACTCTAATTATAATCTCTACTTACCTTTACATTCCATTGATTTGATTATATTATAATTTCTAAATTTATTTTTTTTTAGTTTTATTTTAAATTCCCTTAGTAAAAAATAATTTTATATTATTTATCTTTATTTTAAATTTCCTATTTATTATGATATATTTAAAGATTTTACTTTCTAATTTTTATCATATTTATGACCCAATTTGATTCGTGCCTAATTTCAATATTAAGTATAATACATTGAATCCCCTAAGTATCTTACAATACCACTTCCTCACACAATTTATGCTATTTTTTCAAATGATATTTTTTTAATGTCCACCAAGCCTTGTTAAAAATTTCTAGGATTTACCAAATTAAAATTAAATAAATTATAATAAATTATTAATTTAATAGTTTATAATAAAACATTAAGGTTGAACTAAGAAAAATGAAAGTTGTGTTATATAACCAAACCAAAGTGATATAAAGTTTAGAAGGGAGGTGATTTAATTATACATAATATTATTTAAAAAAATAGAAAAAAATGAAGAAATAAGATGGATTTCAAGGAAAATATGCATTCGAAGATAGTAAAGGGATCAAGTGTAGCATCGTTGATCATCAAATTTTTTAAGAATCAAATTTCTTGCATATGATGCCAAAGCCATAAAAAATAAAATAAGTAAAAAATTTCACATTGACTATGTAATAGAGTAGAGTTTGTGAAGATGAGTGAATGACATTCACCTGATCTTGATCAAAAGTAGTTTAGAGTTATAAAAATTTACCAAAGTTAATGGTCATAAATAACAATTCATTTTATTTTTAGTGTTATCTAAAAATATATATTTGTGCTCAACGAACAAAAATTTAAATAATATAGTATAACTAAATAAACTAATGAAACAGTTAAGTGAGAGGACATTTAGAGTTCCATGACTATTAAAAAAGTTAATGAAAAATGTTTGAAGATATAAAATAAATAGTGAGGGAAAGTTCACCAAGGAGATCCAGTTCAAAATCCTCAATTATCAAATATGGTATGAATTAAAAAGTTTGATAAAAAATGAAATAAAAAAGTTGTACATTTAATTAAATAGAGCTCATTGAAACATGTCCAATGTTGTTTATTCTTTTAGATCAAAACTTATTTGAAATTTCCATGAACAACTAATGTTAAATATGCATAGTAATAATAGATAATTATTTTAATATTAAATAAATATATATTAAAAATTAAAATAGAGAACCTGTGATATGAGATAAGGAAATTCTATGTTACATCCCCAATTATCAAAATTAGCATGAATTAAAATGTCCCATTAATTACGTGGACTCACTACAAATTACTTTACATAAAAATTCGAAATGAAAAATTTAAATGATAATAGTCATCGAGTCGACTCCAATGATTCTTGTTTACTTTACCAAACTTCATTTGAAATTATTGCATTCAATAGTCAAAATTAGAATAAATAATGACAATTTATTTTTTAATTTTATATAAATATTTTTTAAAATTATTGTAAGATAAATTAAAGTGATGAAATATGACCAGTACAAAGCAATGTAAATGCCATATGAGATAAGAATAAGAGTTATATATTAGTTTAACCAAATCAAAGCACAACCTTTTGAAAAGTAGAACTAGTAATGTGAGAAAGTTCCATTACAAGACATTATGGAGATTAAATGTAGCATCTTCAATCATCAAATCAAGTAGAGATTAAAATGTGTTATAAAAGGTGTCAAATCCCTACAAAATGAAAAATTTATATTAAAACTAAAATGACAAAAATTGAAGTATTGCAATATAAGAAAACAAAAGTAATTTTGGTGATAGGGGAGGAAAATTAGAGTTGCATAGTAATATAATGAAATATAAAAACAATTTGAATAAATGAAAAATTACATGAAAATTTTAATTCTATAATACATAGAAGATCACATGTAGCATCTTCATTCATCAAGTCTAGCATGATATGAAATTTCTAAAAAGGTGTTCCAAATCCTAAAAATAAAATTTTAGAAGATAAAATTAATATTTAATTGAATTGCTCTTGTCAGGTCTAGTAGAGTTTTTCATGGTCTTAACTCATTTGGAAATTCTACTAAATGCCAAAGAAAGTAAGAACACATTTTAATGAATTATTATTTTATCTGTAAAAGCTTATTTGCTAAAGCTAAAATGAGTTAAATTAAACCATCGTAATGTGACCAACTAAAAGATTTTAAAATGTCTCAAGGATGGTTATTTTAAGATACTATAGCATCCTTGATCATATTAGAACTCATCTTGAGTACTATAAATTACAAAATTAAGAAAACATAAATAATTATAAGTCATTATTTTAATATTGAGTAATAACAAAATGAAAAGTTGATTAACTTGAAGTAGTTCAATAAAACAAATTCAATTGAATGTGTTGGCCATATGAAATTAAATTTGGAGTTGCATAATTGTATAACCAATCAAAAATAAAAAATTAGATAAAATGAGATAATTTTTTCAAGAAGATTGCATTCTAAGATAATGAAAAGATTGATTGTAGCATCTTGAATCTTCAAATTAGGCACAAGTCAAAATTTCTTATAAAGTGTTCAAAAGCCCTCAAAAATATAATATAAAAAAAAGTTAAAAAAATAAATGTTTAATTTGATAGAGACTTCTGAGACAAGTTTAGAGACATTTATTTTACCTCATTGAACATCATTTGCAAGTACTGAAACTAAAATATGATAAATTAAAGCATTGTAATATAGCCAAATAAAAGTAATATAAAGGTCACATAAGAGGAGAATTATATTTTCATAGTAATAATATAAGATAAAAAGTTGAATAAAAGATAGAAATTATATGTGAATATTTGTTTTTAAGAATCTAAGTTAAAGCTTATCATCCTCAAATATCAAGTCTGGTACGAATCAAAATATCTGTGAAAGTAAGACAAACTTATAAAAATCTAAACATAGAAGTAATAAAACGAACAAATAGTTAGGCAGACCCATCGAGCCAAAAGCAATAATGTCTATTTTGTCTCAATAGGATCTCATTTGGAATTAACAAAGTAAAATGAGATAATTTAAAGTAATGAAATATAACAAAACCTTAATAATGTAAAATTAAAAGAAATGTAAATTTATATTTTAATACTAATTTAACAAAATAAAGACAATACATTTAAAGAAAGTAGAGGAATTCTATAAGGAATTTGCAAAGGCATGAAAGGCTACATATTTCCTTATCAAATTACATAAAATTCAAAAAGTTTCATGTAACAAGCAAAAAGCATAGAAATAATTAAAAACTATGAAAATAAATTTTTAAATGGATAGTGCACTTCAAGATGGTCAAAAGATTTCTATAAACTAGAGAAGTTAAACAAAAAAAGAAGAACATATTATGTTTTTAATATTTTCTAAATTTATACTAAAGATTAAAATTGATAAATTAAAGTAATATTATATAACAATATCAAAGACATTTAATTTTAAATGAGACTTTTAGTTAGTTAATAATAAAACAAAATCAAGCAAAAAAGTGGAAGAAATTAAAAAAAAATTATATTGAAATGTTGCATTCCAAGATATTATTGTGGTCAAGAGTAGCATGCTCCATCTTCAAATCAAATATTAATCAAAATATTTATTGAACCATTCTAAGTCTTTAAAAAATAAAAAATTGAAAAATATAAAAAAGAATACTTTGTTTGATCGGGCTTTTCAGGATACATCTATTGTCATTTATTTCATGATAACTAGGCATTCTTTAGAATGATATGAACTTAACAAATAAAAAATTCTTAAATAATAACATTTCATTATTTTAATATTAATAAAACATATAATAAAATAAAAATTAGACTAATTGAATAATGAAATAGAATTAAAATAAAGTGATTTTAAGGTCACATGAGAGGAGAATTTGTGTTTTATACTCTATAACTAAATCAAAGTGAAAACAATTAGCAAATGACATTAATTGCATGGCAAAGTTTCATTCCATGGAATTACAAGATTAAGTAAAAAATCCTATATAATAAAAAGGGTATGAATCAAGATAGACAACATTTTATGGAGATTGAGCAAAACATCCTCAATTATTAAATAGTTATGAATCAAGATATCTTATAAATAACTCATAACCTTTTGAAATTAATTATTTAAAATAATCAAAATAAATATTAATTAGAAAAAGCACATTCATACTAGTTCATTGATGAATCTTTCATCTCAAAAGTACATAAAAATAATTAAAAACTTATTAATTTAATATTAAAAAGTAAAAATCACAAAACTAATAAGATATTATTTGGAATTCTTGTGAATTACTAAAGTAAATAAATATAATAAATAAAAATTTTCACTTTAATATTAAGAAAACATAATCAATCCTATAATTAGGAAAATAAAAGTAATGTAATGCAACAAAATAAAAAATGTTGAGATGAAAAAGAGAAAAATTAGAGTTTAGTAGTAATGTAACCGAATCAAAAAAAAATTTTGATGAACTTTGATAGATTGTATGAAATATTTGCATTATAAGATACTAAACAAATAAAATACAACATCCTTAATCAATAAATTTATTATGAATAAAAATACTAATAAAACATTCCAAGGCCATAGAAACAAAAACATTTTAAAAATTAAAAATTAACATCTAGTTATATAAACCTGATTGAGATGAATCCAATAAACTTTTTTTCATCTTGATCAAACCCTATTTAGAATTATAAAAAATAAAGAATTAAAAATCACAAGTAATAATAAAATATTAGTCAAATACTATTTATATATATTAAATCTAAAAATAATAAATTTAAGTTCTGTAACACACAAAATTCAACACAATATAAAGGTCACATAAGAGTTGATTTTGAGTTACATAGAAATATAATACAATTAAAGCATACTTTTTAGAAATGAGATAAACTTTTTGCATAAGGTACATTCCATAATACTAAAACGATCAAGTGTAATATCTTTGATCATCAAATGTGGTACAAACAAAAAATGTCTTGTAAAGTGTGTTAATTTCATAAAAAGTAAAATATTGTAAACAATTAATTTTTAAACATAAATAAATAAGTATTTGATCATTTCATAAGATACAATCTAACAACATCCATTTAATCTAGATTGGAGCTCCATTAAAATTTCTTTGCATTATAAAATTAAATGAATAAAAATAATAATAAATTATTATTTGAAGATTATGTGTATATATAAGAAGAAAAGAAGTAATCAATTTAATAAATATAATGCAACCAAATCAAAGATATGTAAAAGTCACATGAGTGAAGATTTAGAGTTACAAAGAAATATAACCATTTAACTTTTATGAGAAAATCACAGTCCAATATATTAAGGAGATAAACAATATCATCGTTAATCATCACATTAGATTCAAATCAAAATATCTATTAAATCATTTTAAATTCTTAGAAAATGAAATATTTAAAAATATAAAAATGAGTACAAAGTTTGATATAATTCATCGAGATAAGTTCAAATATGTTTGTTTCATCTCAATCAGATCTCACTCAAAATTTCTAAAAATTTCTAAGTTAAAAAACCACAAATAATAATGAACAATTATTTTAAAATTAATTAAAAGTATAATAATGTTGTGATTGGATCAAATCAAAACAATGTTAAGGCTACATTTGAGATTAATTATAGTTTCTTAATAATAATATAACAAAGATAAAGAAAACATTTTAAAAATTAATGTAAAGTTTATAACAATCTTGTATTACAAGTTAATAAAAGGTCAACTGTAATATCCTAAATCATTGAATTAATATGAATCAAAATATCTCAAAAGTAGAACAAAAATCATAAAGAAAAATAGTTAAGAAATAAAAACAATGAATTTTTAAAGTGATACGATTCTTCAAGACAAGTGCAACAATGTCTATTTCATCTAATTTGATCTTGATTATAACAACTATAAATTGTCAAACTAAATTTTCAATAAAAAATAATAAATAACTATTTAAAAATTAAATATATATATATATATTTATAGTAAAACTAAAATGAGATAGATTGATTCAATATAATACAACAAAATCAAAGTGATGAAAAGTGTCATAATAATAGAATATGAATTATATTGTAAAATATCGAAATTAAAGTAAAAACTTTTATAAAATTAAGTAAATTAAACAATAAGGTTGAATTCTAAGATACAAAGGTAATTGAGTGGAACATCCTTGACCAATTAATCATGCATGATTCTAAATTCCTTGTAAAGCATGAAAAAATCAGAAAAAATTAATAAATAAGTTTTTAGAGCTAATGGAGGTAAGTCTAATGATATGTATTTTGTCATGATCATATATCATTTAGAATAAATTTGAAATACTAATGTAAATCATAATAAATAATAATACATTATGATTTAATTATTGAAATTATATGCAATTTTAAAACCATGTGAATTCCAACTATGTAATATAACCAAATCCAAAGTGTTATAATATAAAGAAATCAATGCCATACAATTTGGTGAAATGAGATGAGTTATATTGGAAAGTTGAATTAAAATAAGCTAAGGTGATTGAGACAAATTTTGATTGTCAAGTCAAGCATGAATCAAATTTTCTCATAGAATGTGTAATAATACTAGAAGCTTATGAAAAGCTTGTTAGAATGACTCTATTGACACACATTTTACCTTTATCAAATTTAGTTTAAAATTATATTAATTTAAAAAAAATTATATAAACGAAAAAATAATAAATTATTATTTAAATATTAAAGAAATATATCCTAAAATTTAAATGAGATCAAATAAATAATATACTATAGCCTATTCCATTGAGTGTCGAAGTCACACTAGAGGAGAATGAGAGTTTCGCAGTAATATAACCAAATTAAAGTGAAATATTTAATGAAAAAAGAACAATATTACAAAAATGTTACAACATACGAAGGGAATCTAGTTTAATACATTTGATCATTAAAATTTGTTCAAATGGAGTCTAACAAAGTCTATTTCATCATGGTCAGACCTCACTAGTAGTTACTACAAATTGCAAAAATAAATTATCATACTATAATAATGCATTATCATTTTAATATTGCACAAATGTATAATAAACTTAAAATTATATAAGTGGAAGCAATGTATCATTACTAAGTGAAAGTGATGTAGAGATAAAATAAATGGTTATTTGGAGTTTAGATAATTATGGCTAAATCAAAGTAAAAAGTTTGAAAAAATGAGATACATTTTTGGAAAACATTGGACTCTAAGATTATAACAAGGTCATGTGTAATATTTTGAATATGATTTTTATTTTATTTGCTTATTCTCAATTCGACATCGTATAGAACACTCACAAGTTAATAGTGAAAAGAATAATCAATAACAAATAATAAGTTGAATACTATGCAAATATATATTAAAGTTGAAATAACATAAATTAAATTAATGTAGTATAATCAAATCAAAGCGATGTAAAGATTACTTTGGTGGAGTATTGGTGTTTTAAAGTAATATAACAAAATCCATAAAAAACATTTGAAGAAATGAGATAAAGTGTGTAAGGAATTTCCACTCTATGATGCTAAGCAAATTTAGTGTAACATCCTCAATCATCAACGTAGTTATGAATAAACCTAACACATAAAATGTGCCAAAATTTTTAAAAAATAGTTTTTTAAAAATATTGAAAATAGTATTTAATAGGATATAACTCATTTAGTGGAGTCTAATCAAGTTTTTTCCCCTTGATTAGACGTTTTCTATAATAACTCAAAATTTAAAAAAATTAAATAAACATAAATATTAAAAATAATTATTTTAATAGTAAGAAAAATTATAATAAAATATAAAATATGATAAATTTACGTAATGTAGCATGCCCAAAACGAAATTTTGTAAATGACATATGGGAGGTGATGTAGAGTTAGCAAGAAATATAATCAAATGAAAGAAAAAAATTTGAAAAAATAAGATAAATTATATAGAAAAGTTATATTCCATGATACAATGGTGATTCATTATAACATCATCATTAATCAAATAATTTATGAATCAAAATAACTCATGAAAAAATCCTTGAATAAATATTTAACAGTATAAAAAATGAATATTTCATAATATAAGGCTCATAAGAGGAAGTCCAACAATAATTTTTTTATCTAAATAAAAAAATCTTCTAGAATTATTACTAATTAAGAAAGTCAATAAACATAAATAATAGCAAATCATTTTTATAATATTAAGTAAATATATTTTAAAAAAACTTGATTATATCAAATAAATAAATAACAAAATATAAAGTTATGAAAGGTCTCATGAGTGGAGAATTTGAATTTCATAATAATATAACCGAATTAAAGAATGAAAAAATGGTTACACAAATGTTGCATTCAAAAATACCAAAGGGATGATGTATAACATCCTCATTCACCATATTAGCTATAAATTTGAGTTTCTTACCATGCATGCCAAAATAATTAAAAAAATAAAAGTTGAAAAAATACACGAAAGTTGCATTCCAACATACTGAAGAGATCAAGCGTAAAATACTTGATCATAAAATCTAGTAGAAATTGAAATTTCATGCAAATTGTACTAAAATAAAAAAAATAAGAATATTTAAAAATATAGGAATAAATATTTTGTCGATAAGGCTCATTGAGAGTAGTCTAAGATGTTTGTCACATCTTGACTAGAACTCATTTTGAATTACTATGAATAAATAAATTAAATAAGAATAAATAATAAAAAAATTATTATTTCAATATGAAGTAATTAAAGTTGAATTTTAAAAATGTAGCAATATAGTATAACCAAATATCAGTGATGTAAGGGTCACACAAGAGTATAATTTTAATTCGAATGTAATATAACAAATATTTGCAAAACATTTACAAAACTAAGAAAAAGGTATGGAAATATTTCATTCCATGGTTATTAAGAGATTGAGTATAACATCTTGAATCGTGGAATAATGTACAAATTAAAATGTATAAAAAATATTCCATAATTATTAAAAATAAAATTTTTTAAAAAATGAATATTGAATTAGATTGAGCTTGTTGAGATATGTCAAATGACATTTGTTTCAACTCAATACCATCACTTTTGAATGACTACAAATTTATTAAATTAATAATTCATTATTGTTTATGTTTAATTAATATCATAATTCACAATAGTTCTTAATTTTGTCTAATAAAGCAAAATAAATATCACTAAGCACACTTTGATGAGATGTAACTAATAAAATATTTATTTTTATAATTTCATATTTTACACCTTAAATATTTTATTTTTCTATTGCTTTGATAAGATCTATAAGTTATATTGATTTATGCTAGATTTGCCATTAAAGAATCGTACGTTTGATCCCCTATGTCTCTTGGAATAAGAAATTCTTCTACAATTTTTCTATTTTCTTGAAATCATATGCTTTGTTTTTTCTATATCACTATTTAACACTAAATTTTTACTTCTATGACTTCTGCCTACATTTGAATTGGTTATATTATATTTCTTCAATTTATTTCATTTTAGATTTATTTTATATAAATATCAACTGAATTTTAAAATAATAATCAATTATTTTTTATGCTTGTTAAATTTTGTAAATAAAACATAATCTTAACGATGCCTCGTCTAGAAAAAATAAAATGTCATTGGACTCGACTTATTGAGCTCTATCCAATAAAAATATTTATTTTGTTGTTATTGAAAGTTTGATGTCTTATAATCATGTTTTGCAAAATATTTTGATTCGAACTTGATTTAATAATCTACGATGTTACACTCGATCTCCTTTGTATTTAGAAATGTAACTTTTGCAAAAAATTTATTTTTTTCTCAAATTTGGTTCTTTATATCTTTTATATTATGATGAAATTATAACTTTTCGTTCATTTGACTTTTATATCTTTTTTATTTCATTGTATTACATTGTTTCAACTTATCACATTAAAATTTTGACATATACTTAGTTAACATTAAAATATTGTTTTTTTATTATTTTTCTCTCTTAGTAAATGCAAACTATTGTATTGGAGAGGAAAGTAAAACAATTTTGCATCATTTCGTTAACTTTATCGGCTAAATATCCACTTTTTATCTATTAATATTTATTTCCAAGCATTTTAGTGTTGTTAATGATACATACAAATTTGTTCCTTATTTAAACTTTTACCTTTATTTAATTTTTTAATATTACATTGATTCAACAAGCACTATTAATTAAATACTTATTTTTATATATTTGTTTTAAATATTTAGTTTTTATGGATTTTTGCATATTTTAAGAGATATTTTTATTTGAACTTAAAATTAATTTCATTATTAAGAATGTTCCACCTAAACTTCATAATATATTGGAATGCAACATTCAACTATAATCTATCTAATTTCTTTAAAATTTTTTGTTTCATTTTTAAATATTACTATGAATCTCTTATTCTAACCTTTGATATATGCAAAGCTTCGATTTTGTTACACTATTTTCAAACAATTTATTATATTTTAGTTTTATGATATATTTACTTAAAATTAAAATAATAATCTATCATTATTATTTACGTTTAATTATTTATGTAATTTAAAGTAATCTCAAGCAAGGTCTGAAGGAGGGAGAATAAATGTTTTTTGAATCATCTCGATGAGCTCTATCAATTTAAATACTCAATGTTATTATTTTTTATGATTTTTATGCTTAATGAGATATTTTTATGATTTTTCTTATTTTAGTTTTACTAGACATTTATTTAATAAAAAAAATTATAATTTACTATTACTTTTTCTTATTTAGTTTTGAAATTCATAGTTATCTTCAAGAGGGCTTGGGCAATAATAAATAAATGTTTTATGACCCATCTCATTAAGCTCAATAAAATTAAATATTCATTCTTATAGTTTTAAATCTTTTATTTACTTAAGTTTTCCCACACTTTATGATAGATGTTTATTTGTGTATTATTTGATGATTAATGATGCTACACTTGATCTCCTTACTATCTTTGAATAAACATTCCTATCATAATGTATTTAATTTATTTAAATTTTTTATTTATTTTTCTTATATTGCTATATAATATTAAATCGCATCTCTTGTGATCTTTACATCAATTTGATTAGTTATATTGATTTTTTACATAAAGTAAATCTATGCTTGAAACAAATGTCACTAATCCTATCGCAATAAGATTAATAAAATTTAAAAAATTTATTTTTTTTAAATTTCTTATGTCAATGTGAGATATTTTGATCTACATATTATTTGGTGATTAAGGATATTACACTTGATTATATTATTTTTTTTAATGTAGATTTGTTATATAAATTACCTCTTTTTTAAATTTCTCACTTTGATTATGTTATGTTATAATGAAATTCTAAGTCTACACTTTGGTTACATTTATATTTCTTTTATTATATTATATTATATTACCTAAATTTACAGCATTTCATCTTTCATTTATATTCACTTTATATTATAGTAATTATTAAATTTTTATTTATATTAATTTAAAAACTTTTATTTTTTATACAAGTTTTTAAAGACGATTTAATTTTTACCTCATTTGACATTGCAAGTTTTTATGTTCAAATTTCTTAATATCATGGAATGTAACCTTCACCTATACTTGATGTCAGTTAAAAATTTTTTATTTATTCAGATATAATACTACGTAACTCTAAATATTTTTTAATGTGACCATAACATATCTTTGATTTTTTTAATATTACATTTTTTAATCAATCTTATAAAATATTCATTATATATTTACTAAATATTAAAAAAATTATTCATCATTATTTTTTCCTATTTATTTTAGTAATTCAAAAAATCTCAGTGAACTCTAATTGAGATGAAATAGTGGTCGTGGGACACACCTTGATGAGTTGTACCCAATTAAGAATTCATTTAAAATTTTCAAATATTTTATTTCCCTGGGTTGTGGTAAGTTTTGTTAGATAGTTTAATTTGTACCTAATTTGTCAATTGTTAATGTTATGCTCACCCAACATAGTACCTTAGAAATTACTCTTTATATACAATTTATGTCATTTGTTCAAATGTTTAAATTTTGTTTGCTTATATTACTATGTAACCTTAAATTTTAATTTTTGTATATAATAATGATTAAATTTATCTTATTTTAGTGCTAATCTACATTTACTTAAAATTGATAAATAATTCTTTTAAGCATAGTTTAACTTCATTAAATAAAATGATTATTTTTTTTAATCAATTTTCGACCTAAAAATTATTCACTAAGTAGGTAATTAGATTATCAAAATAAGCAATTTAAATTATCTATTATTAACAAAATCACATATCATCATTTTGCCTAATGAATTAGATAATCTTTATCACTTGATAATGATAAATATTGTACAAATATTAATAACAAAATAATAATATTATAGGATATTCCACAGAATATTTTAATTTCAATAAACATGATCTTGAAAAATGAATTTCTATATAAGAGATTCCTCAAAATATTTGCAATTAGCTTTGTTTAGAAAGACTTCAACTAGATTGAAAAGTAAATTTAGAAAAAGGAAGGAATGGTTTAAAGTGTGATAGAAGACGGGAGAGATGGGCAAATAGGAAAGAGAGAGAGTAAAAAAGGAATTAACAAGCATGTTGAAAGCAATATCTAGGTCACCTAAAAAAGGAGCATGTTCAAAGCAACAATTCTACAAAACTCCTAACAAAACTTTATAAATAATAGCTAACTCCTCAAATAGATGATTAACTGATCTACCATTTGTTTCACCCTATTGAAGTGATAATAAACAACTTTACAAATTACAATAATGAAAAACATACATGAATGGTAAGAAAGACAATTTCACATGAAAATTCCAAATTCAAAAGAATACAAAAACTCATTTTCATACTTACAAACATCTTCATTAGAACTAAAATAGATAGTTGTAAAAAGAAACATCACTTTTATCACTTTTGCTCTAAGCTTTCCCTCCCAAAAATTGACTCACATCCTAAATGTCATTGTAGCTTATAAAGTAGAATATAGATTGCAAGTTGCTTAAAATATTCCATTTGATTTCACAAAAATTTTGATAAGTTATTTGACCCTTTATAGGCATCTGAGCCATGCATCACCATCCACTTACATATCAAAAATAAGGACTATTTTCCATTACCCTCAATTACACTCAATTACCCTTTAGTGCTAATTGCCAAATAGTGCAAAAAATATGATTCCACTCTCAAGCATCTATTTTCCATTAGATTTGTATATTTCACATTACTTTTGCTTGTGATTTTGAAATCCTATAGGTTCATGTACAACTTATTACATATGATCTACTCAACTTCATATGCATCCACAGTGGACTTAATCAGACTCAACATCTTAATAATCTTTTAGTGGAATAACTGAGTCTTGCACATCTACATAGGTAATCTCTTCAAAATTTTAACTCATTTTGTGCACCTTTCTTTCTCATCATTTTCTTGAAAACTCAATAGAGTAATGCATATTATTAGCTTGTTAATAGTGCTAACATTGTTAGCATGTCTATTTAAATATGTATAACAAAAATTTTAATAATACCCAATCAATCAATAGCCTGATGTCAGGAAACTTGAATTGTATGAGCAAAGTTCTTTGCAAGATAAATTGCAATACTAAAATCATTGAATATAATAAAAATCATACTTTTCCTTTTCTCTTAGAAGATTTTTTAAATCATGTAATCTCTTTACATGCCTTTCAGAAATGAGGCTTCAAATTTGGCTATGGAGAGAGCAACATATTCTGAAGTTGATGCATTTGGCTATGTACTACTTCACAACTATTATATGTATCCAAAGGTACTCTTCTAAACAACAATATCACATTTTGAGCTACAATTTATGTAACATTAGATTACTATGGCATTACTTCATATACATAAGAACCTATTCAATCCTTTGCCAATGTTTTGATATGGGTAAGAAAACAAACTATATATTTATAGTCAAGCCTTATACATAAAATGATATGCATACGATTCCTATCATAGGTCAGTATGATATCTTGGACAAGTATTTCCAATCATGAAAATTTCTTGCTCATACTTTGCTTAATTTAAAATAACTTCTAAGTGAAGTATATAATCCATCTATACTCCATCTTGTTCATAGTAGATTTGTATTGAATAATTGAAGAAAAGAATAAAATGGTTTTATGTATTTGTTTATGTTTTCCTCAAAGTAAAATAATGGCACCACTCATGCAATGGAGGCTTCATAGGCTTCAAGTCTTGGTGATATTTTATTCATGGAGTTCCCTCTTAAGTAAAAGAAAGGTAATCCAACACTTTCCCGAAGAAAGGGAGTTCCAAGGAAAGATAAAGTTCTCATTAGCTAGTTGGCTAGGACAGATTCCTTTCAATACATTTCATAAGTTTTTTTTCTTACTTCAACACCCGTTAAAACAACACTTACAAATTTAACTAGTGCACACTCGTGGCATTGTAGACATGGAATAATGTATGAGGATAATCATAATGTCAACTGCCTCCATAAATATCGCTTGTAGGTTAACAACAATAAATATGAATTAAAATTGTAACCAGTTAAGATTTAAGATTTTGTCATGTTGTAATATTTTGTTGTTATAAACTAACCTTATTATTTTATGATATTATTTCTCTTTCATTTTTTCATATCAATAAAATAATATTTTATCCTAAAAATTATCTTGTATCTTAAAACTATGGTGTTATATATGTAATTTAGAATTTTTCTCTTCATTTGTTCTGTGAGAATGAGAACTATTGTCTTCTAGCACCAAAAAAAAAGCTAAGAATCATGTTTTGTTTAGAGATTCCACCTTTTAGACATCACTCAATAGTCATTCATTGTCATCTTTAACCCTTGGTGTCATAAGCCCACCCTTTTTTCTTGATTAAACTCTTACCACATTGTGTTGTAAAAAGTATCATGACAGCACCACAATATTAGGAGACAATCATTTTTTATAAAGGTAGTGTACCGTTTTGGTTCTGCTATATTAGTCAAAAAAATTTATATTTAAAAGACATATTTACATTATAAAACTATGTTTCTATATATATAGCTTTGATACATTTTCTACCCTCCAAAGGTAAGAACATTCATTCAATTATCCACTTAGAAATATAAAAGGAGTGACTCCTTATCTAAAAATTCTCTATCTAAAATATCATCTAATGATCACTCACATTTTTATATCAAGGATGTTATAGGCTCATTAGCTTTAGCTTTGTTTTTCCATGAACTACAAAGTATTATAGGATTTATCAATTTGATAACATAATATCACAGCATAATGTATCATTTTGAGATATTATTGTTCTTTGGCTTATTCCATACTAACCAAAATGTGCTTTATCCCATAAGGTGTAGAGACATCAACCTTATTCTAAACTTAATCAGTATTCTTAGTTACAATAAAAGATATAATTCTTTATTAAATTTGACACTAAAATTTATGGTTGTACATAAAATTTTGGATAAGATACTACCAAATTATATTTTTTTGCTATTATTATTTAGAAAGCATTCTTTTTAAATTAGGACTAGAAAGAATAATCCACAATAAATTGTTTTTTTTCTTAATAATGAATAAATGAGAAAAACATGATTCTTCACTCCAAATACTTTCATCACAATCACTTCTTTTAGCTCATTCGTCCCTAACTAGAAATCTTCCATGGCCACGTCTGTGACAACCTTCGAGCACTTCGACTCTCATCCTTTCATAATTCATTAGTCTCAGCAACTAGTTTTGGTCATGAAATGAAATTTCTAAAATGTGATTGCACAACCGTGCAACAATATTAAGAGGTTGCACCAATATATTGCATTTAAATGTGATGTTCGAGTGTTTGACCAAAACTATTTGATCTCCCAAAAAAAACTTCTAAATCAATCTCCATATATGGAGAAAGAATACACTATCAAACATTTTCTTTAATCTTCTTAAAGGCAAAATGGGTCGTTCCACATTGCCTTTGAGGTTCCTTCCCCAATCCTTTAAACGTTCTAATTAATATGAAGCCATACAATATCCCTAACCTTGAAACCATATTCCACTCAGTGCCTATTATTATTTTGTGGCTTTTCCATCAACATTTAAGTGGATCTTTCAAATCTTAGTGAAACTATTGTAAACTATGTTGCATTAATCCCTCGATACTTTTAATTGTGTTCATTTGGAACTTTGCATTGAATGGGCTTTAAAGACTAAATCCAAAATTACATATTGATTAGTCTTCAACCACTAGAAACGTGGCCTAACATGTTAGAGAAAAACTAGACGTAGAAGAGACTTTCGTCTTATACTTTAAAATGTCATGAATGGTCCTATTTATGATACTATAAAAAACATATCATTGCACAAATGTTTCGAATTCTGATTTCTTATGTGAACAATACAGGTTCAATTTGTTGGATCAGGATAGTATTTCTTTCGTTCAAAAGCAACCAACAACCGTTGAAGTTTGAGCTTCTTGAACCAATCTCAACTAATCCCCATTACAAGGCATGTAATGTTGTATCCCTTAATAGAGAAGGCCATCACCTAAGTGAAAGTTAGTTAGCTTTCATTGTTTTCACATTTGTCCAATCCCTATTAAAGTCACTATCCTCATTATCTCACAACACAAACTCCTTGTTCATCTTTAGTTAGACCCACTTAATAAAACTTAAAAAAAGTTGCTTACTACATTTTTCAAATGAAAGCCAACAAACTTATTTCAAACACCTTTCCTATATGTGATGATAATGTTGAATTGTTATAAATAGGACAGGTTCTTAATTTGTCATGACTTTCGAAACTTGTTAGATTCTACAAGTATTTGAGTGGTTGTCTATCGAAGTGTGAGACGTTCCATTCAAAACAAAGATGAGAACCAATGTTTCTTGCATATCAAATCTAGTTTCTACAACCAATGCTAAAATCTCCTTGTTGTACAACCATGAGTTCCATTGAGCTCCTTGTAGTAGCACGAAACAATATGCTTGAAGGTGTCCTCAAACCATTCACATGATGCTAATTGCATAGCTTGACACATCTCATGCAATCCTAAAAGAAAGTCATAAAAAAGGAAAATCAAACATGTGCTCATAATTTATTCTTTAATAGGGGGAAGAGTAAGATTTTTTCTCTTAAACTTCGATTCCACTATTGTTGGTGCATGCAATGGGATGACAATCTCAATGAAGTTCTTAATGAATTATGAAGCTAGTAGCATACCTCCATGAAGATCCTTACCTCAATAACATTATTTGGTTTTGAACATTCTATTATGACTTGCACCAAAATTGCATTTATTATTTAGTATCCATTTTTTTCATTGTGTACAAGATACATCAAGATCATATGGTTAAATTTGTACTACTTTAAGCTGAGTTTCCACCTTTGGAATGACTTGTAAGAGAAACTAGTTTTTCTTCATTCACGAGTTTTTTGCATGAATAAATTTTGGTCTCACTCCTATCAATTTCTTTCTTTCATCCTTCTTTGTTTTCTATCTCCCTATTATCCACCAAATAACCTAAACCATCCCACATGTACTTCCACTAGACTTGCTCATGCACGTGCCCTTGACCACATTCTAGTTTTAATAGTACATCTATTCAACATATAACATACTCAGATTGTGTAGGAATAATGCCAAAAATTAAACCTTAAAGAACTATATATTGTTGAAGGGATCCAAAAATATCCAAATACAAAATTAAGACCATAAAAATCAAGGCTGTGATTAACATCAATCCTAACCAGTTTGATGAAAAAATTAAAAAATAATAGAAAATGTTAACAAAAAATAATCATTTGCAAAAACAAGATGCTTTCACTACACTTAATATAGTGGACATACTTTTAGTAAAATCATTGTACTGCATTTCCTTTAGGCCAGTTAAAAATCCTATAGAAATTCATACCAAATTTCTAGGCAACATATCATGGGATCACTTTAATAGATTTTTCATGTTATATTTACCTTGCAAAAGTATAAACTAAAGATACACTCTGATTCACAAATACCTTGCATACATTTTTTGTAAGATGAACAATTTCATCATTTGATATCTTTAGTTTCTCTGTTAGACTTTTCATTTATTGTATGTTGTGGATTTTATGACCTCAAGTTCTAAAAGAGCTTCTTTAAGTTGTTGATCCAATCAACAAATAAGTATATGAATTAAAAAAATTTAGTGAAATAAATAATAGTTTCAATGCCATACGAATTATTTGAATAATTATAGTACCAAGACAATGTCATCCTTTTGTCTTGATAGATAATTGAGAGAATCTTTTGAACTTCTAGAAGCAGCTTTTGAATCGGATAAACTTCATTCCTATAAGTTAAAATAGCTTCAAGTTATGAAATAGGATATCAAAACAAATAGACGGTTGAAGTACAACGGTAGAGAAGAATAGAAGCATTGACAAGTAATTAACACTATTTCAAAAATTAATTGTTCTACAATTATAGGGATTTATGCATTCTAATAAGATCCTTCAGCAATTCTGCAACAACTAATGCAGTTTTTAAATTGCTGGACATAGGATCCAATTTAGTTTCTAGAATTTCATTTTTAACAACCGCTTCTTCCTTTTCCCCAATTGAAATTTCCAAAGCCTCTTTCATCAAAGCGATATCAGCCTCCATCTCAAACGCACGAAATACAAGCTTTTGATACTCATCCTAAAGCAATAAATGCCAAAAACATAATGCACCAAACCAAATCAAATCTATTCACTTAATATAAGGAATTGAATATCAATCATTAGTATAAATTAAATAAACAAAGATCATAAGGAAACTAAGCTTTCAAGTTCAAAAACCCTATCCACATGCTTAGGCCTAGCTCAATAAAATTCATGATTTGGTGAAGCATACTAAAAAATTAAGAAACAAACCTTTGTCCTTATAGTAGCATCTTATATAATTACTATATTACTTCTTGCATTATTGCTATTTACTAACTAGATGATAAATTAACTAGCAATTGCTTAGGGCTTAGTATAAACCGAACACAAGTAGACTTCCATACCTGATATTGGCCTACAAATGTTTTTGGGATACCACATTTGACTAATGCTTCAACATATTGCATTCTAATAAAGCTTGTTGACCTTGCTAGCTTTTAACTTCTCGTTCAATCTGAGCTTTCTCACTCTAAAAAGGAAATGTTCATCTTTAATGAAGAAAATTTTAAAAAACTTGAATTAACACATCTATGAAAACAATAATTACCTAGCTTTACTTTGTCTTGGATTGTACTCTTCAGTTTCCCTTTGATATCCTTGAATTTTTATTTTCTAGTATCAAGTTCCTTTTTTAGAGTTTCTTTCTCACTAGCAAGAGAAGAAGATGATAACCATGACACAACTTTTTGAAGAGTGCAAATTTGAGAAAGGAGTTCTTCCAGCTCTATATCATTTGAAAGGCCTTGTGCCTACAACATTAGCATGGATCAAAAATAGCATGGAAACATCATTCTAAAAAAAATGAAAAGGGAAAGAAATGATTTAGCTAACCACAATAATTAGTTAGCAAATAGATTCTGCATTTGAGTGATATGTTTAGACGAGGAATTGTGGTGTATTTTTACTAGAGAAATAAAAATCAAGGTCATCATATCATACCTTCTTAAACTTGAATTTGTTAATTTTCTTGATCATAAATCTATTGACATAGAAATGGCCTAAAATGAGAGACTTAATTGTGCCTAACACACTTAAAGTATAACATAATAGAATATGAAATTTTGTAGTTTATGGGAACCAAATTATTATCTCACAAGGGGAGAATTGAGTATGTATTCAAACTTATATTAATAAGTTTTTTCATTTAAGGATAATGCAAATGTAATGATCAACATGTAATGTTTGTCATATAACCCATATGATGAGAGTAATGAGTGGATATATATGTGATGTTAATTTGCTCTTCAAAAAAGTAAGATATGAATCACAATAATATACAATAATTAAATATCACTAAAACAACAACATATAATGATCATATATATTATGTGGAAGAAGTGGGGCTCATTGATAGAGCACTCCTTAGGCTATCAAGAATCATCAAGTTTGATGACAAATCATTTGAACATACAAAAGACAACTTTCTCAAAATCAAGTCATTTCCATCATACCTATTAGTAGAGCTTAAGCTAGAAAAATATGAAAGAGACTAATCTAAAAGTAGTCAATTAGGAATGTCAAAGTAGGGCAAGCAGGCTTCAATTATATGCAATTATTTTCCAAACTTAAGCTTTCACCAATGACAAGGAAAAAGACATACACAAATCATACTATATTATATTGCAGTTGTTTTTTTTGGGTTGACTAATAATCAATCATATAGGAAACTAACCCTTCAAATTCTATCTTCTTTCTTGGTTAAGCTCTCTTGGGCTTCCTTTGAACAAAAGGCATTTCAGTATTTTACAAAGTCAAATTAAGCAAATTAAGATGGTGCAATATTGCTCATGGCACTCTATTCATTCTATTTATTTTTCAACTACATTTGATAATGGTTGATGCTGTGGATGAATCATTTGGTATTAAACCATCATCTTTGACATATATGGCCAAGACCAAAAGTTCACAAAAGGAAATGAACAAACAGCAATACATGATGGAGATTCCAACCAATCTTTGGAATAATAGGTAGCATAGCTAATACAAACCATTCAAGGCATTGCATAGATAATTACAGAGCAATAATTTATCGTGATAAAGGCACCATAATATACAACCCGAAAAATACATCACCACCAAAGTTGAATGAAGCCAATTAAAAGAGGTAGGTTAAGGTTTTCTAAGCCTAATGGAGAATATCAAAGAAGTTGATCTATGTTAATCTATGCCCTCAAAATTTAAAGAACAACAAATACTCTTAAAAGTTGAGGCCAAGGTCGATTTGCAAACTTATGAGGCAAAATGAATGCCAATGTAATATTTACGACTAAAGAAAGTAGCAAGTGATCATCAAACAATGCCTTAGAGTTGGAATCACCAAGCAATGAAAAAATCCTAAAAGCTTGCTAGACGGAGTGGTACAAAAAAAATAGTCCCAAATCAAAAATATTGGAAAAGGTTTTGAACAACACACACACAAAAAAACTTTCTTCACCTTAGCAAGCCCCTCCTTGAAACACCTCATAGACCGTCCTTTCTAAATTCTCATCAAAATCTCCACCTTTCCCTAATTTCATGTTAATCTCTCCCTCGTTGTTTCTCCTTAAGCTATTACTTTGTTTTTTCTTTAGCACCCAATTGTACAACAACTCCCCACCCTTTTCAATAATGACGCAAAACAACATCAAGTAGAGGAGAATAGGTCTCTTACCATATAACTTAAAAAGAAATTTTTTTTCATTTAACATTACATTGTTACTTTAATATAAAGTTCATATATTGAGTTTAGTCCTCAAACCCCAAAAAACCTCCAATCCCAACAAAACAATAGCCTTGGAATTGTCATATAGAGATTTTGCAAATCTATATTTTTTAAATCTAAGTCATTCTTTATTGAACAAAAATGTCGCACACTTGTCACCAACAAAAATGCATGCTTAAAACTAAACAATTAACCTCAAACAACTTACAAATCATATTTAATCATAGTATTTCATAACAATACATTGGAAAAAAACAATTTAAACAAGATTATTTTGAACCTACAAAGATAATATATTAACCATGTTTGAAATCTGACTTCGAGAAGTTCATTCAAGATAGTACATTCTAAAGCATTAATAAACAAACCAATCTAAGTTAAGGTCTATAAATGTCACTAATGATACCTAATCAACTCTAAAAGACCATCTTGATGGATTTTCTTTGAGGCTTATCGATGATAAAATGATTTCACAATTTCTTCTTGTGATTAAGAATACCATTTTGAGATGATAGAGTGCAAATAGGATATCAAGGGTTAAAAGCAACACATTTTTCTTAATCTATTGTGTGCCTAATTTTCATTAAATCAAACTATCCACAGTTCCATTATTTAGAGCTCATTTAAGGTGGTATGTCTAATATATCTACCATAGAGCTCATTCAACTTGGATTTTGAAATAAGCCCAACAAATAGTGTCAAAGTATTAACATAATAGAAGGTATAAAAAATTATCAAGAATATTTTAATAGTTCAAACCACTTCAAGATGTAGTTGAAGCTCTTGCAACATAAGTATAGAAAGAGACATGATATGCACAAATCAACACATCCACAAATCAATTGTTTGGAGCCCATTTAAGGTGTGCCTAATATATCTACCGTAGAACCCACTCAACTTCGATCTTTAAGTAAACCCAACCAATAAGGACAAATAAAAGGTATAAAAGAGTATCAAAAATATTTAAAAAATATAAATTGCTATCAAGATGTGGTTGAACGTCTTGCAACAGTACAAAAAGAGACATGATATACATCATCAATAAGAGAATTTTAGGAGATCTAGGATGGTTTTATATAATAAAAGAATAAAAAAGGGGCTAAGAAAGTTAAAAACTATTTGATATACATTAGTTTGACTCCTAAAGAAAATCAATGGTAAATTTTATTGGATAAACTTATTTCCATAGAGAGAAATCAATACTAATAAATCTAGAGAACCTAAAATTACTTGAGCATTTCATAATTGATAAGGAATTTCATGAGGCATTATCTCCTATGTCTGACCTTATTATGGAAACAAAAATTGTATTATCAAAGTATATGATTTTTTAGAATTACTAAACCACCCCTAGGTGAGGGACAGAAGTCCCACTTTACATCATCTAAAATGCACAAATGCCATAGGCGACTAATTAAGAATAATTTAGAGGAAGAAAATATGAGTTTTGTTATCTCATGTTCTCTATTTAAAAATAACCAAAAGACTCTCCAACAAATCCATTTCTGCTTGAAAAATATTCTAAGATACTTAAATCCTTTAAAAAGGACAAATGATCAAGATAACAACAACAAAAGTAAACAATATAGTCTTGACATACCCCAACAACATTTGTCATATGTTTAAATGACCTTGAAGAAAAATTCTTCTAGCCACAAGAGGTATTAACCCACAAGGAAGGGTTGCAAAGAGACCTTGAGAGAGTTTGGCACCCAATGAAGTTTGCCCAAAACTTGACATAGTGAGATAGAACATAGAGCCACTTGAGATGATGAGCTTGAAAGGTTAAGACACAAGAAGTAACAAGCATAAAGTTCCACCGGTTGTCAAAGATTTCCTCAATAATTGCACTCTAAGGATGGAGATTTGATAAGGAGAGCAAAGAAGTTGAGCAAATTGACATGAGAACCAAAACTACAAAACCTAAAAAGAGGTAATACAAAAACTCTAAGAGAAAGACATCAAGAAATCAAGCAAAGACTTGTGGACTAGTTCTGAAGGTAATTCTACAATCCAAATGCCAATCTAGAAAAAAGCAGACTCACGAAATTTTATAAGATGCTTTCTAAATTAATCATTAGAGAAATAACCCAATAAAAATAAGTAACACTTTTTTTAAACCAAGTAGAAGCATCTGATGAATTATTATATATGATAAGAGTTTTAAATAAATTCAACACCATTGTAATCTAAAGTGTTTCCTTATAGAACTAATAAGAGTTGTACTATAAAATATATTAGGTACTATTCTATGGAATCATTAGTAATTTTCATATGCTTGTGCTTTAAGACCAAGCATTAGAATTAAGGAAGCATAACCTTCAACTAAAAATCTTTGTTCTTCTCTCCCTCTCTCTATTTATCTATCTATCCCTCTCTCCTCTACCCACCTCTCTTGCATGATTACTCTTGATTTATTCAAAAAAAATCCTATAAATTTCCCTATATAGTGATTGAGTTAAATAACGAGTATGTGTGGTGGAAGGATCAAGTAGATTAATTTAGCTATGGTAAGTGTCATCATTGCAAAGAATTGGACTAGAATGATCATTAAATCTTTCCATGTCATACAATAGAATTTGTTGAAAGAAAAGGTTTATTTAGTTTTCATTTACACTAAACCAAAAGGTAACCATTAAAATATATTGATGTTAATCACAACAATTAGGCAAGTCTCCAATCATCTTAAGCAAATAAGAAAAAAACTTAGTCGCACAAATTGGAGGTAGAAGTACAAGCGAATATAAGAGCCTTTTCCTTTCGAATAAGGTGGAAGAATTGAAGTAAAAAGAGGACATACATCTCCATTACTATACAAGCAACCCATACTCATAATTGTGAATATCTTGATGATTTATAAAATAACCCTTAGTAGCTAAAGGGATAACAAGGAAAATGTAACTCAAGTCAAAATACAATTTTATTAATCCAACAAACTTGTAAATATTTTCTTGCAAAGGTACATCCCCAAAATAGATTATATCAAAATACCAAGTTAGGAATGATAACATGACATAGTTTTTGAGTAAAAAAAATATATTCACCAGCTTACTTTTCTATTACACAACTTTTCTTCAAATGTTGCCTAGCTAAGTGCTTCACGTTTAACATATCTATTTTTTGAAAACAACTATGAGTAGGACAATAATTGCAATGATGGCCTTGATTCAACCAAAACCAACTTTTGCTAGAAAAGACATGCCAAAATTCATGATTTCAAGGGTGAAAAAAATTAGATAAAGTAGCAAAGAGAACCACAATATATGCCATATCTATTACACAGATAACAAATAAGCACAAAAAGATGCAAGAATTACCTTTATTATTTAAAAAAGAAGGAGAAAAGCTTCATGAAGTCTTTGGGAATGGCTAAAAGATTTTCAAACAAATCTTTTAAAAGGCCAAAGTGCAAAGCATTTTCTCCAACTTCATCAAAAAGCTTTTGAGTTGAGTCACCAACTAACTTCTAAAAATATGACAAACTAATTATTATTTCTTTCTTTTTTCACTATGAAGAGAACCCAAAAAGATGTTTTGAAAACCAAGCATATCAGAATAGCTAGGATAAAAGTTCTTCCAAAATTAATATTTCAATGTTCCAATTTAAAAAAGAATAATAAAAAGGAAAGATCATTTCCCTAGAAATTGTAAACAATGCATCTAAAAATTCTTAAAGAGAGTATAAAAAACCAGCTCATCATAAACTACTCTTGCAACTTCTTGGGCATTCCTGTCTTCTCGTTGAAACTAAAAGGGAACCACAAAATACAAGGGAGTTAATAATAGAACATTGAACACAATTCAAAACATATTAATTGAGCTCAATTATTTTACACATCATACAACTAAGAAAACTTTATTTAAAATTTTCAATTGAAAAAAAATTGAATGAAATGTTGCAATTAACATCACCAAAATGTTATTCTCTTATAAGAAAATAACCTTTAGAATGAAGTAAACAATCCAAACGAAATGATAGTCAACCAAAAGTTTCCTCATTATGCAATGCACAGTTCTCTTAAAAAGCATTTAAAATAAAAAAATGTCATGTGTAACAGCCAACACCATCAAAATATAAACTTATTAAGTAGTACTACAAGTTGGCAGTGCAGTATTTTAAAGCTAAGAGAGAAATTGCAATATAATTTAAAAACATAGATATGTGGTTGAGGATTAAAAATGATGGAAATGATTAGGGGAGATACATCATGACATATATAGAGGGATTTAAGAATAAAATAGGATGCTAAGCAAGTTCTACCTGTAAGTCATTTGTCTTTTTTCTACTAGTTGCCAACCACTGCTACGCTTCTCCATTGTAACCATCGGAGTAAGTTAAAAATGTCTGATGCCTTTACCATGTTCTCCCATGCTTTCTTTTCTTTCTTAGTACTGTAGATGCTCCAAATTTTTTAACATGTTTTACTGAACATCTTCATAGTTGATTTATTTAATGTCAATTACTTGATAGTTTAAGATCCATTTTTTTAGTTTTATGTCATTATTCTTATTTATATGTTTGGTTTTTGTAATCAATTCGGATTTCCACATAATTCTTTTAATGTTTATGTAATAAGTACAAGGTAAAGTATCATTATCAATGTTATTTATGTTAAGTTTATTGTAGACTACTAGTGATTACAAGTCAAATTATGCTTAGGAGAAATCAAATAGATCTAACATCACTACATTTGTTGTAATAACTTATCACAAATATTAATATTCAACTTTTAAATAATAAAAATGGATTTCAAACGTCAAAAAAGAAATTCTTATTTTTTATTAGATCTATATTCCTAGAACATGTTAGACTAAATTAGTTCGTTAAATGCAAGCAAAACATATAAAATAAAAAGGGATTCGATTGGATAGGACTATCACAAATATGTTAGAGACTTCAGTTAATTAAACAGTTTGCCTAACACTCGTGATATGAACTAGAGTCCAAGCATAAAGCTAAGCATAACTCATAAATAAATGAACATATCCATTAAACAATGCACTTACTACATCAAACAAAACTGTAGGAAAAATATACATGTCAAGCCCCCACCTAAAAGAGTACCATTATATCACAAAATTAACATCAGAGTTGCGAAATACATCATCTAAGTGAGGACAAATAACAAAACCCAAGATAGGGACCGAACGGTTAGACAAACACCAACTCCCAAAATCCAAAGTATATATATAAAGCCATGTTTTAAACATTTAATCCCACCAAAACTTTCCCTCTTTCACACATCTCTTGAAAAATGGCTCTTCTGTAGCAGCACCATTCCCATCTCTCGGTGTAGTGGTTTCATGACCTGTGGTGTCAGCACTAAACGAGATTTACAAATCTCAATAGATAAATCCACATAGTTAACCCAATATAAATGAAAATACATAACATGAATAGCATAGATGAATCATATGTATAAAGATAAAAGCATACCAGATGTCATATATATAAGGTAATGCTAAATGAAACAACCATAAAGAAATGCCAGTTCCTTATATAGTGTGTTATTACCAGGCCGAATTCCCTTTGACGCATTATCCTCTGGATCCAACAAAGCAAATGACCTCCAACCGGCATCCAACCAAGCAAACAACAGTAGGTAGATATCTGACCCGAAGATCAATACCCTGCGATCCAACACGCTGGGCCTCGTGCAACCAGGTAGGTATGGTACCATACCCTACGATCGAACATGCTGGGCGTGGTGTAGTCATCATGGAGTCACAGCACACAACACTAGCTAGATATATGATCTAAAGATCGATACCCTACGATCCAAAACGTTGGGCCTAGTGGTGAAGATAATATTCTTTGGGAATCTCTTTGTTATTTGCTACCATTTAATCATAATTCCAAACAATTATGTCATATCAAAAGACCTATCTTTTCGTATTGTTTCTTCCTTTTTTATTTCATTATCATACCATGTTATTTCTTACTTTTTAGTTTTCATGCAAATGCATAAGTAATCCATACCATACTATTTCTTTCTTTTTATGCCATAAACATATGCAACAATCAAAATTCTACAACAGTAAGAAAAGAATGTAAAAATATCTCATATTGTGCTATATCACAGGGTTAACAATTTACCTACCTAGATTTGTTGTACCAAATTTTCTTGTCCACTTCTAATTTGTTTTCTTGATGTCTTACAATGCCATAGTGTAAACATAATCAAGTTAAAATATGCTTATTTGCCAAAAGTTGCTTTCTAAAAATTATTCCCAAATAATCAAAAATTCAGCTTTCTAAAAGCTTTCCCAAACATCAAAAAATCCTAAACAGCCAAAACTCCGGCTTCCTAAAAGTTTTCCCAACAGTTTTCCAAAATAAATGTGGCTTACGTGGGCGCTGGATTGCCCGCGCCCAAAGCTGGACCGCCCGCACCTGACGCTGGACCGCCTGTGCCGAAAAGCTTTCTAAAAGCTATTTTCAAACATGAAAAATCCAAATTCTTAATTTCCACTATATGTTTCTAGCTGGTTTTCCCGTCACGTGGACCGGCATCACCCAGCGCACCCAGTTCAGTGCGCGACTCGGTCCAAAGCCTCGACCCGTTCCCGCTATATATATATATATATATATATATATATATATATATATATATATATCTCTTTCTCCTGTACGTCCGGCGAAACCGAACCCTTTCGCCGGCGATGAATCAGTCATTTCACGCTCTGCGTTGGTCGAATCCAGCTCAGCCTCCACTATCTCGGTCTCCCCCGCTCACCGGAAAGCTTTACCCAACCCCGAAGACAAAGAAATTATTTCTTACCTTATGGAAACATTCGCCGGTCATCACTGTCGCGTGCCAGAGCTTACGAAAATCCTCGCCGGCCATCACTGTCATGTGCCAATACTGACAGAAATCCTCGCTGGATGTTACTATAGCGTGTCGAAACTTCTCTAAGCTGCTCTGCCAAATTTCGTCGTCACACTCCAGCAACATCTTCGCCGCCATTTTTCGCAGAATTTCTTTTCCAAACATCAATAAACTCGTCTTAAAGAGCTCTTTCTAAAAAATACAATAAATAAAATAAAGGAAACTAAGGCTGTTACAATCTTCCCTCCTTCAAAAAATTTCGTCCCAAAATTTAGAACAGCTCTGGATACCTAGTGATCATATCTGTCTCTACTTCCCATGTAGCTTCTCTTTCTATTTGACTGTGCCACAAGACTTTAACCATGGGAATAACCTTGTTTCTTAGTTTTTTTTCTCTTGTCGATCAAGGATCATCACTGGTGTTTCTGAATAAGTCAGATCTTTCTGAATTTCGATGTCTGGATCTATGTAATTCACCACGTGGGAGGGATCTGGAATGTATCTCCTTAAAACTGAGACATGAAAAATTTTATGTACTCCTGTCTATTGAGGTGGTAAAGCTAGCTGATATGCCACTTGTCCAACCCTTTCCAATATTTGAAAAGGACCAATGAATTTTGGTTTTAATTTTCCTATCCTTCCAAACCTGATGATACCTTTTGTTGGACTTACTTTAATAAATACATTCTCTCCTTCTTGAAATTCTATCATTCGATGTTTGATATCATTGAATTTCTTCTATCTGTCCTGGGCTGCTTTCATTCTTCCTCGAATAGTTTTGATCTTTCTTGTTACTTCTTCCATAAATGCAAGACCCATCAAACTTCTTTCCTTCCCCTCATTCCAACATAAAGGTGATTGATATTTTCTACCATAAGTGCTTCATATGGAGCCATTCCAATGCTGGACTGATAATTGTTATTATAAGAAAATTCTACGAGCGGCAAGTGACTTTCCCAATCTCCTCCAAAATCTAAAATACAAAGTCATAGTAAATCCTCCAAAGTTTTTATAGTTCTCTCTGATTGACCATCTGTTTGAGGATGGAAGGCTGTACTGAACCTTAAACTTGTACCAAAAGCTTGATGTATATTCTTCAAAAAGTGAGAAGTGAATTTAGGATCTCTATCAGAGATAATACCTTTTGGTATTCAATGCAACTTAACAATTTGCTTAACATATTCTTGAGCTAATTTTTTAGTAAAATAAGTTATCCTTATAGCAAGAAAATGAGCAGGTTTTGTCCACCTATCCACAATTACCCAAATTGCATCATGACCTGCAGGTGTTCTTGGCAATCGAACAACAAAATCCATTGCCACTTCCTCCCATTTCCATTCTGGTACCGATAATGACTGTAGTAATCCTCCAGGCTTTTGTTGTTCTCCTTTGACTTGTTAACAAATTAAACACCTTTGAACCCAATTAGCCACATCTTTCTTCAACCCTAGCTACCAGTATTGTTGTCTTAGTTGTTGATATATTTTATTCTCTCCCAGATGTATGGAATAGCGAGAGTTGTGAGGTTCTTTTAATAATATTTCTCTGAGTTATTGATGTGCAGGTATACATAATCTAACTTGAAATTGAAGTAGACCATCCTGATCCAATTTAAATTTAGATTCGTGTCCTTTGTGAATCCTTTGGATTATCTTTTGTAGTTCTGGATCTTTAGCCTGGTCTTCTTTAATAGATATCAACCAATCTGGCCTTACAAATAAGTGAGCTAGTAACGTCATGTTTCTTTGTATTTTAGATTCTAATTACACTTTGTCCATCTCAAAGATCAATTTCTTTTCTTCTGAGATAGTTAATAAGCTATTAACATTAGGTTTCCTACAGAAAGCATCTGCTACCACATTTGCTTTACCTGGATGATATGTGATTTCCACATCATAATCTTTAATAAATTCCAACCATCTTCCTTGCCTAAAATTTAACTCCCTTTGAGTGAAGATATTTTTTAAGCTTTGATGATCAGTAAATATCATACATTTAACACCATATAAGTAATGTCTCCAAATTTTTAGGGCAAAAATGATAGTTGCTAACTCCAAATCATGCACAACATAATTCTTTTCATGTGTCTTAAGCTGTCTAGATGCATAGGCAATTACTTTGGGATGTTGCATCAATACAAAACCTAGCCCTTGCAACGAGGCATCACTGTATATCTAATAACCATCTATTCCTTCTAGCACTGCTAGAATTGGAGCTGTAGTTAATTCCTCTTTCAGTATTTGAAAACTATTCTCACAAGCTACATCTCATTCAAATTTTGTTGTCTTTCGGTTATGATGGTTAATGGTGTGACAATCTGAGAAAAGCCCTTGACAAAATTCTTGTAATATCCAACTAATCCTAAGAAGCTTTTGACCTCCATCACTGTTGTGGGTCTTGGCCAATCGATGATAGCCGAAATCTTTTGTGGATCCATAGAAATCCCTTTTGTACTGACCACATGTCCCAAGAAAATAACTTTGGATAACCAAAACTAACATTTCGAGAATTTGTCATATAATTGGTTTTTTCTCAAAGTCTGTAATGTTGAATGCAAATGTGTACCATGTTCTTCCAAAGATTTAGAATAAATTAGGATATCATCGATAAAGACAATAATAAAATAATCCAAATATTTCTTGAACACTCGATTCATCAAATCCATAAAGGTTGCTAGTGCATTGGTTAACCTAAAAAGTAGTACTAAGAATTCATAATGTGGATACATCATTCTAGAAGCTATCTTTGGAACATCTTCCTGCTCGATTTTTTACTTGATGATATCTAGAGGATATTTGTTCTTGATAGTGATTTTATTGATTTCTTGATAATTCACACACATATGAAGACTACCGACTTTCTTTTTCACAAATAGGATATGTGCTCCCCATGGGACACAAGTGGCCTAATAAATCCTGTGTTTAATAATTCTTGAAGTTGTTTTTTGACTTCTTGTAGTTCAATAGGTGTCATACGATAAGGAGATTTCGAAATTGGCTCAGCACCAGGAATCAATTGAATTTCAAATTCAATTTTCTTATCCGGGGAAAACCTAATAATTCCTCTAGGAAGACATCAAAATATTCTTTAACTATCGATACTTCTGAGGGTTGACCAAATTGTTGATCCAAGTCCACAATAGATGCCAAACATCCATCACATCTTTTCTTCAGTAGCTTCTGGGCTTTGAGCATAGTTATGATAGAAATTTTTCTCCCTTGGCCAAAATAGATTAGTTTAACTTCTCCAAGAATTAAGATTTCAATCCTCTTTTATAGCAATCTATTTTTACTTTATGCTTAAACAACCTATCCATGACAATTATTACATCAAATTCTATCAAAGATAAGATGTGTAGCAATATTGAGAATTTCTTTTCCCCAATGTCTATCTCATTTTCAATAAACTTTTATTTCATATGCAGTAATTGACAAATTTCCTTACCTGAGATTATTTAATTCCTCCTTTATTTTGGCTTTAATTAAAAAGGACATACAATTGTTCAAATTCTTTTTTAAATTCTTCCCAAGAGATGTCTTTCATTGGTCGACTTGAATAAAGAAGCCAATGTCGAGAACTCCACCACAGTCTGGCAAAATCTTTTAGTACCAAAACTGTCAAGGCTACTTTTCTATCATTTGGGTAAGATATCTCTTCAAAGATTATATTCATTTGTTTTAGCTAATTTTCAGCAACCATGGGATCCTCTTCCCTAACAAAAGAAAGGGGATGTATCTACTGAAATTGATCAACCACCAAATCGATAGATCCCTCTACTCTATGACTACTAGTACTTCCAATTGATCCCAACAAATAGACTAAGGTTTGCACTAATTCTTGTTGCATATCTCCTTGCTACTCGCTTTCTTTACCCTTATCTATATTTCATATTCAAATCTTTCCATGATTTGAAGTATATTACAATCTTATAAAACCATAGAAGATATTTGACAACTTGCATTTAAGCAAAAAGTATCACTAAAGATGCAATGCATATGATGTGCTAGTGTCCTCACTCACATTTCCCACATATTCCTGAACCGACCTTTGATACCACCTTCTTAGGCCCCCCACCTACATCAAGTACCACTATATGACAAACTTATCATCAGAGTCGCCAGATACAATTTCTAAGTGAGGACACAAAACAAAACCTAAGGTGGGGACCCGACGGTAAGACAAATACTAACTCAAAATCCAAAGTATATATATAAAGACATGTCTTAAACATTTAATCCCACCAAAACTTTTCCTCTCTCACACATCTCTTGAAAATGACTCTTCTGTAGCAGCACCATTTCCATCTCTCGGTGCAGTAGTTTCATGACCTATGATGTAAGCACTAAATGAGATTTACAAATCTCAGTAGATAAATCCACATAGTTAACCCAATATAAATAAAAATACATACCATGAATAGAATAGATGAATCATATGTATAAATATAAAACCATACCAGATGTCATATATATAAGGTAATGCTAAATGAAACAACCATAAAGAAATGCCAGTTACTTATATAATGTGTTATTACCAAGCCCAATTCCCTTTGACGCATTATTCTCTGGATCCAATGAAGCAAATGACTTCCAACCGACATCCAACCAAGCATATAACACTAGGTAGATATCTAACTTGAAGATCGATACCCTTCGATCCAACACGTAGGGCCTAATGCCACCAGGCAGGTATGGTACCATACCCTGCGATCCAACACACTGGTCGATACCCTGTGATCCAACATGCTGGGCCTAGTGGTGAAGATGATGTTCTCTTGAAATCCCATTTTTATTTGCTACCATTTCAATCATAATTCCATACAAATATGTCATATCAAAAGACCTTTCTTTTCGTATTGTTTCTTCCTTTTTTATTTCATTATCATACCATGTTATTTCTTTCTTTTCTGTTTTTATGCAAATGCATAAGTAATCCATACCATACTATTTCTTTCTTTTTATGCCATAAACATATGCAACAATCAAAATTCTATAACAGTAAGAAAAGCATGTAAAAACATCTAATATTGTGCTACATCACAGGGTTAGGAATTTATCTACCTAGATTTGTTGTACCAAATTTTCTTGTCCACTTCTAATTGGTTTTCTTGATGTCCTACAAGGCCATAGTGCAAACATAATCAAGTTAAAATATGTTTATTTGCCAAAAGTTGCTTTCTAAAAATTATTCCCAAATAGTTAAAAATTCTATTTTCTAAAAGCTTTCCCAAACAGCCAAACATCTTAAACAGCCAAAAATCCAGCTTCTTAAAAGCTTTCCTAAATAGTTTTCCAAAATAAATCTGGCTTACGCAGGCATTGGACTGCCTGCGCACGACACTGGACATCGCACGCTCGATGTTGGACCGCCTGCACCTGATGCTGGAACGCCTGCACCAAAAAACTTTCTAAAAGCTATTTCCAAACATGAAAAATCCAAATTCTTAATTTCCACTATTTATTTCTCACTGGTTTTCCCGTCGCGTGGATCGGCCACACCATCGCACCCGGTTCGTCGATGCGACCCGGTCCAAAGCCTTTACTTGTTCATGTTATATATATTTCTCTCTCTCTCTCACTCTCTCTCCTGTACGTTCGGCGAAACCAAACCCTTTCGTCGGCGCTGAATCGGTCATTTCACGTGCTGTGTCGGTGGAATCCAGCTCAGCCTCCACCATCTCGGTCTCCCACCCTCACTGGAAAGCTTTACTCAATCCCGACGACAAAGAAATTATTTCTTACCTTACGGAAACCTTCGTCGGTCGTCACTGCCGCGTGCCGGAACTTACTGAAATCCTCGCCTACCGTCACTGTCGCGTGCCAATGCTCACGAAGATCCTCGTTGGATGTCACTATAGCGTGTCGAAACCTCTCTAAGCTGTTCTCCAAAATTTTGCCGTCGCACTCTAGCAACCTCTTCGCAGCCGTTTTTCGCAAAAGTGCTTTTCCAAAAGCACCTGGGTCGACTTTTATAAACGTGGTCGAAACCGGTAAGCCCTCGGTTCATGAACCACGTTTTTGTAGAAAACCCCTTCTAAATTTGATATTTGCAAATATATCCTCTGCCAAATCGAATTGAACTAAGCCGACATTTAAAAATTACTAATTTATCCTCCACATTACAAATTTATCTCAAATCTTTAAAAATTCATAATTTATTCATTAGAGCTCAAAAAATTACAAATTAAACATCATTAAACTCGTCTCAAAGAGCTCTTTCTAAAAAATACAATAAATAAAACATAGGAAACTAAGGTTGTTACAATACATATTCAAACTTCTGCCTAAATTATTTGGAGACATAAATTCCGTCAAATGGGATGCTGATGAAGTAGTAATTTTGTTTGTACGATTTGATTATCATATAGTTATTTTTGAGAAATTTGATGTTCACATCCTTAAAACACATCAAAAAGGAGACATTGCTATTTGTTCACAATACAGCATACAAAACAGCTTACAAAGGAGGCAATACAAAGATAAGCACCTTGCTATCACTACTTAAGGAATGGTCACAAAATTTTGGTAGATTTGCTAAAGATTGCTCCTCTTCCTAAAAAGTGATAAAAAACCATTATTTGTAAAACTTGAGACAAATGAAAGGGGAAAAGGAAAGAGATTTGTTTCTGTAGGGGAAGACAGAGTAACTTATGGAATTTAGGCCATTTCTATTTTGATGAGTTTTCGTTTCACAAGTAACATTCAGCAAAGCATGCTCTCAGGAAGAAAAAAGTCCTTAGCCTTATAAGCGTCATCAGTAATCTTAAGTAAATAGCTGCCCAAAAGTAGTGTAGCCAAAATAAATGCACAAATTTCCTACGTAAGATAATTGAATGGAACTAGAATGCAAATTCTGGCTTCTCTTTAAATGGCTCCACACTATCAGCTTACTCATTTAACTTAGAAGGTAACTCCAGTAGGGGCACATTTTGGAAAGCTTGTCAAAAAAATATTGGGTTTGTTTGTTGTGGTTATTTCCACTTAAGAAAGGAACAAAAAAAGTGTCTTTTAAATGAAATTTTAATTTTGTTTGATTGAATGTGGTTGAAAAAGTATTCTTGCAATAGGTTTGAATATATTATGTGTAAAGATTAGATTGTTCCATAACAGTTTTGAATTACATGAGAAAAAAGACAAATATGTCCATTTTTTATCACAAAAATAGGTAACATTGGCCCTAACACCAACTTTCAAAAATATTTTTCAACATGCATTGGGATTCGAGCCTATTTTTTCACCCAACTTCACAAAGCACAAACTAACAAATCCATGCTTCTATGAACAAAAATTCTCCCCAAAATAACCAACAAGGATATTATACTAATACCATCTATTATGTTTAAAATGCTTATAGCTTGATGAATAAATGCCACAACTAATAAATTGACTTATGAGAAAAACATCCTATTTAAGATTTACGGTATGGCTATATGATTCTATATGACTATAATATTATATGGTCACAAAAAACATCTTATTTAAGACTTAAGGCATGCCTATAGCTTGAAATGCTTAAATATAATCAATAATCATCATGAGGATGGCCCAAAAGAACTCCATTTGTTGTTATGAGAGTTGCAACAACCAATTCTAAATGTAAGGTTTAATCAAAACCAATTGCTTCACAATTAAGGTTGAAGAAGTATTGGTTTAAGAAAAGGGCATATTCTCCTAGTGCCCTTCAATCATTCTATTACTTTTCTAGATAATTCTAGAAAGATATTCAAGTAGTCTTTTAGAATTTGTTTGATGATAGTCAAATCTTAAACCATTACAAGGGACTAAGTAATGGTGTTAAATGGGTTAAGGTATATAATTAATCCTAAACCAAGTCAATTAATGTTTTTTAAATAAATTTAAATTAAAAATGACTTGGATAAATTCTCATAAGATTATTAGTAATAGCTAAGTCCATCTAACTTTATTTACATGTTAATTGACAATTGAAATACAAAAAGTATAATTTGATTAGTTGTTTCTAAACATTAATGTGTTTAAATTGAATTAGATGGACAATTTGGCTATTGTAACTTAATAAATAGTATAGCCTCTCTTAAAATATGAAAGATTTCTAAAATGGTCATACAAGTATCTCAATAAACACACCCAAGGCTATGGCCTCAAGTTCACAAGAAAATAAGAGAAACATTATCAAGAAAAGACGAAAAGGGTGGCCCCTATTCTTGAGAAGGATGATTAAAAAAATATAAGAATGGCTTTAATGACTTTGAAAACTTTTGGTAGTGTATCCTATAATGATCTTTATTTTCTCTGTAAATAAGAAGCAACTGGCAAAAGGGGACTTTTCGTAGGCTTGATGTTGGCTTCACAATCATTTGACATGGATAATGACTTGTTATATATTGATTTCACTAAATAAATGCATAATGAGAACAAAACAAATCAATATAAGTGTTGACATAAAGCATATACTTTACTAACTCATAAAGTGGAAATTACAATCAATATGTGTAGCAGACCATTACTAAAGAATAATGCTACATGACAGCAAGAAGCAAAGTTAAGATGATACTGTCAAGAGAGCTAATGGCAAAATTAAACATCAGAAGGGCATTTGGTTAAGCTATAATGGCATATACTATAATATTATTTAAATATATTAAGTGCATTATTTTATTACACATTTACATAATATTACTTAAAATTTTAATTGTATTTTGCAAATATAAGCAACATCTAGATGATGAACAACTTCATATTAATAATAAGAATAATAGATTTTTTTGATAACATTCGTCTAAACAATTAAAAAAAATTGATAAATTTTAGGTAAAATTAAGATCTATATATTTAAATGTCAATACTATATAAATAATACTTAACCAAATGCTTCTTAAAATTAATGTGTGTTTTTCAATCACACTATTTCAAGATATGGCACCTCATGCCAAATTAAAAGTGACCTAATGTAAACTCAGCACACACTTTTTGTCATTTACAGGACAATAAAGAACCAAATTAGCTGCAACAAATAGTTCTTTCCAATAAACAATCATACTTTACATGGAATCACAAATTGATATACAAAGAAATCCCTCATATATTCTCGTGTTCTTATATGACAAATGCAAGGCATATCTATTTCTAACAGATAATGGGAAATGGAAGGATGTCAAACAATTAATAGAATTTGTTGCTTAATAATAGAAAAAATATAATTTAGAATAAATAAATCATAAAGAAGATAGCATAAATGACTACAAAAATAATTGTAATGGACACATCAACAAGCATTACCTCATCAGTTATTTTCTTTTGAAAAGGCCCAAGACACCAGGTCACCTACCTCCCTGCTTGTAACCAAACAAGTAGTAATTAATAATAATAATATATTTTTGAAGACAAAAATAACAATGCAAAATAAATAAGTGGAAATAAAAAAATGTCATCATATGAAGCCATGTTCTTATAGGTCCATGATATGCTTAGAAATTGTAAAACAACAAAGAAAAACATTACATTATGAGAGGATTAAACAAATAAATAAATAAATAAATTAAAATTGAAATGTTTATACATAACCAACAATAGAACAATCACTTATAAAGCAAAGAACTCAAACAATTGCAAGGAAAAACCAGCATAGTTGTTTGCGATAAAAAAATGTTAACTATATAATATTCTCATAACTCAAGAGTAGGAATGATGAGGAGGAATATAAGCCAAACAAAGCCATTCAGGGCAATAAATAGTTTCAAAACTATTAAAGATGAACTTGAGCAATCTTAAGATGCTTTGCTAAATAAAGCAAACAACAAAATGATTAAGGTTCATTTTGGAAAAACTTTCCTTCTATTTTCAATTCTAAAATTCTGTATTAATAATTATCCTACAAGTCCATGGTAAACAATGGTATTATAGTCGTAAAAAATTTTGAAGTAATTTTTTTTGAAGAAAACTAAAGGCTATGCCCACATCGAATCTTAGACCTCCTATTAGGGTTATAGAGTCAACTCCAAATGAACTACAACTCTTTGGGAATTTACCATCCTTTTCAAGAGACAATAGCATCAAATATTTTGGACAAAGATATTAAACAGCACAGTTCTAGGAAATGAAGTACAAGTCACTTCTTTGCTTGACTTCATAAACTTTTTCTTTGCGTGTCATGTCAAGAATCCATAATAAAGCCAATCTCGTACCTAAAAGACCAATCTTATTATAACCATCACCACGAAGAACTACAAAACATTTTATGTTGCACATGTGACAAGGCTATTACCAGTTCATTCCACTAAATTTAGGCGAAACACAATAAACCCCAGTACTACACTGTAAGTCTCTATGTAACTAGTACTATTTGAAAAAATAGCATGGCTGGAATATGTCATTGTGAAGCATACCACAGTAATAGTTCAAGGGATTAAGAATGTGAGATAAAATATCAAAAACGTCAAAGTGATATACGTGAAACTGCATAGATTCCTTAGTGATTTGTTTGCCAATAGCAGGAAGCCTTGTTGTTTTCATCTAAAACCTAAAAGAAAAGGGCTTCAGGTCAACATTACGCTTAAGAAACAGAAGTAAAAAGATATTTACAAGTCCTATACAACCCACAAAATCCATCATAGCAAAGTTTGTTTTTGTTTTATCAACTACTATAAACAAAAATAGTAGCTATTTTCCACTACTTAGTTTGTGTAAACACTTTTTCTATTCCTAAACTAGCATTTACAAATAGTCATAAAAACCACTATTGCTGATATAATTATGCAAGTATTTTTATAAACCAAAACATAATTTAAGAACAAAAAAAATTAAAAATCACTTTGTATATTGACGAACATTATGCTTTTTCCCTATTTTGTAAACACAAATTTGTTCACACATAAGACTAAATTAAACGTATCCCTAAGAAACTTTGACATAACAACTTTGTGACTTCGATAGTGCAACTTCAATGACATTGAAACATTGAGCAGTGTTCTGGATTAGAAATGCTTGTATTATGACAAGTATTTCCCCCCTCTTTTAGTGTTGTTTTTTAGTAATACTCTTAGACTGCTTGGCCTTGATAAGGTATTCCCATGATGAGTCAAGGAGGGTTGTCTTCTCCAAATTGCTCTTCAACCAAGGTGCTAAAGGAGGCGGAGGCCGATTCTTTGATGAAAATCAAACACGCATCTTTGTATAAAGGGGAACCTAAAGTGGTGTTTGAAGGAGATGAGATAAAAAAATAAGTTGCTGCTTTCAAATTCACATTAATTGGGACATTCTCCCATGGTCGCTCAAGCATATGAACAATATGATTGGAATTCAACAAAATTAATTTTAATGCACTAATCTCAATGGGTTTCCAGATCACCAACACATTTTTATTCGATTCTCGTTCGAAGAAGATTAGTTTCATTACTAAATACAAAGAATTAAAACTATTATGGAGCTCCAAATATATGTCTTTAAATGGCATTGAGATTTTCAACTTAATTCCAAACACTTGTGAGCTCTGGTTTGGATCTCTTTCAAGTATTTTCCTAGTGACAGCTTGTCTAATTAAACTCCTATATCCTCTCAAAAATATATCAAATGTAAGCAATGCAAATCCAAAATTCAAACATATATTTAATTGTGAGCATCTAAAAAAACTGCTAAAAACCTATGTTCTAATTTATATTTGAGTATATAGTTGTAAAGGTATCGTTATGAGGAATCTACTGATAAGCGGTTTGCGGTTTTAGGAGGTGAATTAAATTTTCTATGAATTTACAAAGAAAATATTAATAAAAAGAAATAATTTTAGTCCTTTAACTTCCCCCATGCCAAAGACTTAATGCATATGTTTGGAAAACTTTGGGAGAGAAGAAAGAGAGCAAAAACTTGAATAGAGAAAGTGAAGAGTTGAAAAGGAAGGAGGAAAGAAAACAATATTATCATTTAAAAAAGAGATTGTAAAAAGAAAGAGGAAGACTATAGCAAAGAAAGGGATTTTCGATTTTGTTTTGTAGATATAACAAAGAAAGATAAAGATCTAGCCCACACACTTTTCGTAAAACATGCATTAATTAATGGAATGTCAAGAAAGGGATGCATAAAAGTTCCCTAAGAAGTTAAAATTACTAGAGATCATTACAATTTTTTATTGTAATGATTGAATGAGACAATCGTTTAGTCATACTAGTACAACCCTATCAGCTAGAGTTGGGAAGCTTTTTAGCCTACGTATGAATAAGAAAACTAATGAAAATTGCATTGGTCTGATCAAATGAACATATAGTACGATGGCTTACCAAAATATTCTTTGTATTTGAAAATTTTGAGAGCTCAAGTCAATTTGATAATTTAAGGTCATCATATTTGTACAACAAGATGATCATACCAATACGACACAAGAGTAGATGTTAATGGTCGTACTAATGCAAAATGAAAAATCAAAGAATACAAGAAGTTATGTTCCACTTAATCAAGAGATCCTCTTGTCCAATTTCTTATCCAACCATCTTTACATATATGAGTATGGATTGTACTAGAACAATGTATATATAGAACTGATACACCAATGCATTGCCATGTTTATCATGCTTTATACTTGTATGATGCTATTATTGGCTATTACAATCAACATTATGGTCTTGTGCAAATATGCTAAGAATCGTATAATCGTTTAGATCGTACTAGTACCACCCTAGTAGCTAGAGTTAGGAAGCTTTTTACCCTAAGTATGTAAAGGGAAACTTATAAAAATTGCATTGGTCTGATCAAATGAACATATAGCATTATGGCTTACAAAAACATTCATTGCATAAAAAAATTTTGAGAGCTCAAGTCAATTAAGGTCATCATATTAGTCTAACAAGATGATGATAAAAATATGACCCATGAGTAGATGTTAATGGTCGTACTAATGCAAAATGAAAATCAAACAATACAATAAGTTATGTTCCACTTAATCAAGAAATCATCTTGTCCTATTGCTCATCCAAACATCTTGACATATATGAGTATGGGTTGTACTAGAACAACATATATATAGAACTGATAGACCAATGCATTGCTATGTTTATCATGCTTTATACTTGTATGATGCGATTATTCACCTATTACAATCAACATTATGGTCATGTGTAAATATGTTTTGAATTGTACAACTATGAAATGTGCCTTGGACCAATATAATTAGTTGTTAGAGATTTTTTATCATCATAGAAATACAAGGATTGAACCAGACCTATGCAATAGATTCCCTGATTACTTAATAGAAATCAATTGTATGATACATTTTCTAACCAAGATAGTAGGCATGGTTTGTGTAGTACAATATGACATATTGTACCTTACAATAGCATTCAAAAATCCTTTTTCTTGATGAAAGTTTGTTCATAAATAAAGACATAAAGACAAGACAAGTGATTTAAATGTTTCTACTTATAAGAGGGCTAAATCTATTCTCCCTAAATGTGTCATCAAGAGTACATCAACAACACATAAGAAGGCATGCACAATGACATTAAAGACAAAGAGAGAAATAAGACAACAATAACAAAGCCCTCTAGACTTATTAAATAACCTAAAAAAAGAAGCACACATTAGAGATGCACATCTTCATCTAAGAAAGAAACTTGGAGAAAAACTTATAATTTCTCGTCTTTAATAAAAAATAGTTGTTCTAGTTAATTGAGCCAAAAGCCTTGGATACAGTAATACCTATAAGAAGGCCATTTTAGGCTTTTTGGCACTAAGTTTCTATGCAATTTCTAAAACCAACATCATGTTATCATGAAGGTATTACCTTTGATAAATGCTACTTACACTTATTGGATAATGTTGGGAATGATGGGGAGCAATCTATGAGCAAATATTTTGGTAATGATCTTATAAACAAAATACTAAATAAAAATTGCTCTATCCTCCAAGATTGATTGGGCAATAATTGCCTTTGTAATAAGCATGATATCTATAGCAAAAATGTTGGCACAAACATTGTTGTAACAAAGGCCTCAGAGACAACCATAATGAAATTCCTCCAAATGATAACCAAACAATCCAAGAAGAACTTGACAATCAACCCAACTATTCAGATTGCTTCAAATTCACAAAAGCATTGATAGTTTCAAAAATCCCACAAAGGACAATGTTTCAAAATCCTATTGATCAAAGAATCAACCCAATTGAGCACGAAGAATAAATTAGAGCCCAAAGTAGTCCATCAGAATGTCAACAACCAAGGGTTATATTCAATCAATAAGACACCAATAAAAATAGTAATTCCAAGTGAATTAGAATGCTTCCTATGTTTCAATTACCGTAAAATAAGTTTAAGTTCTTTTCTTCAACATGCAACCAACAAAACTTTTCATGTTGAGCAATCCACAAGAGATAAACTTCTTAAAGCTAAGGATATGAAGTTGACATTGCCTTTCCTTACAAGAGATAAACTTCTTAATCTTTTCTTTATCTAGGCCACTTTAAGAATTTGCAAAAAAATTTGATCCACTTGAGCTTGGATAGTTAGCTCAAAAATTCCTTAAATTTAAGAAGATTCCCCTTGGGTTTAGAAATATAGGAAATGATCCAACTTACATAATTAGAGAAGGGGATTAAGGAGAACCACATAAAGGAATTTGGGAAGACAATCATCAATCCTCGTTGGGTAGAGCCCAAGAAAGCTTTGAATGATTTGGATTCCTTAAACAATTGTTGAATAAAATAAAGGTAGGGCCCTAGCAAGGAACATAATCAACCATAATATTTATAAGAACAATTACTACATTTCTCAATTTCTTCCTTCCAATTAGCTCCAATTAATGGGGCAAAGCCTCTAAATTTATACCAAGAGGCGACCTTAAAGTCTAGGTCATTGTAAGCAAAAGTAAAAAAAACGTTGACCAAGGGTCCTAAGATCTAACCACCTATGTAATAATTAAAATTATGAGAATAACCTTTATTTTGAAATAGCCTTAAGTTGTGGAAAATGTTGTATAATTCAATATAATAAAGTTTTACCCAAGTAAAGCCGTAATCGTATACCTAAAGGACTTAAGTTGATCTTTATATTCACACATCTAGGATCCATCATGCCAACATCTAACATTCAAATAATGAACGTCTGAGGGTTTATTCATTGGGCTAGAGAAAAGAATCAATAATTCTCGAGCAAATGAAGAGAAGAGGAACCACCATTTTTAAAGGGACAATGGGCATAACTGTGTTAGATTAAGTCACAATCAACTTCAAATGACAATTCTTATAACTAATGGCTATCACCATATGACAAACTCAGGTTTAGATTATCCTTCAACACAGTCAATGGTATCTCCAACAAGATGCTGCATGGTGGCCAATGGCATGGAGTCATGTCAAGTACAATCACCACCAACTTAACAAAGTAAGGAGAATCCATTCCTCACATATCAATGGTGTCCTGCTATAGCATTCTATGCCATGGTCTCAACAAGATGCATGTATGCTAAGAACTTGTATTTTAATACAACACCTAAAAAGAGAACTAAACCATTCGCCTCATATTCCAATGCCAACTCTAAGAAGATGTCAACACCGCCATTCTAGCATAGCTAAAGTTGAGTTGCCACACAAGGTTTGCTTGGAAAATGAATTAAGACTTTAGACAATTACAGAAGGCTTCGGAATATAGTTTCATGTAATAATTTGTTGAGGGAGAGGTTAGGAGGGGTAAGGCAAACATTAGTATTGTATGTCAAGAGGGGAGGTAGTTGAAGTGATTGCAACATGAAGGACAACAGAAGTTGATGTTGGTGCCAGGCTTGTGGGAGGAGAGAGTGGGCACAACTTGTGCCTAATTTATTGAATTAGAAAGTTGAGTTCTAGGCTTCCTCCTGAGATGAAGTTGTTAATAAGAAGCTAGATAGGGGAAAGAGCATTGTGTAGAGGACAAAGGAATAAAATGACAAAGAGATAACATTTTGAGAGGCAAAGAAATGATGCATAGTACAGTACCTAACAAATGAAAGGATGGTTGACGAGGGTAAGGATCAACTAGATCGAATAGTGATAGCTAGTGGTGAATGAAAAAGGGAGCTTGTCCACCATGAAGGCATTGTGAAGATGATAGAGACATCAAAAGATAAAGATGATGAGAAGAAAGCAAGCATAGAGTGAAAGAACAAAAGCGCATGAAAAAATGGTGTAACACAAAAGGATGGAATGGTGTGCAAATATAACATCAACAAATGGACATAAATTGCAAAGTGGGATCATATAAGAATAAAAATGATTTAACAAAGATGAGCTACAAACATGGACAAACTTAAACAAGTGGGAGGTATGTACTACAAGCCATTACGACAGAGAAAAGTCATTTTTAGTTGTATCGATACTTGTGAAACAACAAGTATCTTTAAAATAATTTTTAAAATGGAGAAAGATCATTATGAAGTTCGTATCTAGTACCTCTATAGTGTTTTTGTTACTTTGAAAAGTAGTATAAATTATTTCTCAAAAATATAAGAAATATGCAACTAAAGAAATGGCACTTCATAAAGCGCTTATCATTGAACAAATTAAGTTATAGCTTCAAAGTTATTTACTGTCAAATGTGATGACTATGAAGCATGAACAAAATTCAAAGGTAGACAATCAAAAGGATTTGGAAACTCCAACTAATTTCCAAATATTCAAGGTACTAATCAGGAGTTTGCTTTCAAGCTCATTGAATCGAAAATTGGTGCAAAAAATCAAGGAAGAGATAAAATGATGATAATCAATGAAATAGCACAAAGCAACAAGAAAAATTACTAGGCCTTATCTGGAGACATGCTACAAGCTGTTCAAGCACACATTGCAGTCCACATGCCAAGCAGCACATGTGAAGGTGCACGAGCACACACAAAAGGGCATGACACATAAGGCAAGTGCACTTGCATGGGGCAGGCACCATCTGCATACATTTTTTTCACACAAGAATTGTTACTACTCTCCTGAATAGGTCAATTACATAGGTTGTACAAAAGCAGGATGTGCGGTGTACGTGAGTAGATAAACTAGAACAGGTGCAGAATTTTAAATTTTTAATCAAAATTACATCTTTTTTTGTTTTATAATTAAATATTATACCCAAACCTCTCTAAAAATAGATGATGAGAATTTATGAAATAAATCAAAACTTTTAAAAAGTGAAAACTTGAAAAACTTAGGGAGTTCTAAGAATCAAAAGTTCATTAATTCAAACCCACTTGAATTAATTTAAAGAATTCCATCTTTTTATTGAAAAAATCCTCCTCTCCCTTCACCTTGTTCCTTTACTTCTTGCCATTTTCACACTTTCACATCCACTATTTCTATTCTGAAAAAAAAAGTCTACTAACGAGGGCACAAGATGAAAGTACCTCGCAGAAAAATCATGTACTTCATTAAATTCAACATGAGATCATTATACATGTGTAATAGATTTTTGTCCATAAAACTAGATATGGATAACATAAAATTATTTAAGGCTACTAGTGGCTTAACAATGACAATACTTTTAGCCAAATCATATAAGGTTCGAATTAATTTTAATTTACATATACTATGGTAGGCATCTTTGATGACCTTAATAGCCCATAGCCTTATATTTTAACTAGACATGTCAATTGCATAGACTGTATAGGAATTCATGCAGTAAATTCCTTGGTTAATTTAAATCTAATAAAATGAATAAGGACCCTAAGAGAGAGTGAAGTCACAAATCATAGCAGTATTTGCATTTCAACTATGAGAAGGCTGCAAAAATGCAAGTTAACTTGTTGTCCCAATATGGTACATGACCACTAGTTCAAAATCTTCCATGAGAAACAACACGCGAGCCATATAATTAACAAGTAAAAATAAAATGATTCAACATACCATTGGCTTTCAATGCCATCACTTAGTTTTTCAATTACGGTATTAAGGGTCATCAAACACTTATTTATATATGAGCCTTCTCTCAAGTGCACACCTTCTACATTAGTTTTAACAGCGCATTCTAATCTAGTAAGATCCACCAAATTCAATCATAAAGAAAAAGAAAACGTTATGCAAGCCATCAAGAATTATTCTAAAAAGAAGCATAAGAGATAAAAAAAGAAAAAAAGCATGATTATTTTGTCGCCAAAATACATACATCAAAGGCATGCCCGATTAGCACGTGAGAAATCAAGTATGGCTTTATTATAATACAAAAAAATTTAAAACAACATACACCAATACTGCTAAACAATACAATGTGCCTCTGCCTTCCAACAAAGACCACCTTCTTAATCATGAAGAATTTTGGTGAATAAATCTCCACTAATTTGCCTTCCATCCAAATACCCACTCTATTATAGATCATAATTGCCTTCACCTACAACTCTTTCCACTTCATTATTTGTTTCATCATTTCTTAAAAACATAGACTCCTCCTTGCAACAAAGGAGCTGCATTAGCCACAACCATAAGTGGTCCTAATGTTTCCTCATTGCCATTGATTCCACCATAGTCAACAACTATGAGTTCTCTTCCCTATCCTTTACCTTGTCATTCCTCCTTTTCCTCTTCACCTCATCTTGTGAATCATCTCATATATTATCTTATGGTTTCTAACTTTTCTTTTTTAGTTAATTGATTAATTAAGGTTAAACATTTTGCGAGGAAAGAAATAAAATCAATGGTATTATTTCCAAGTTCGATATTTACTCGAAATAAAATTGAAAATAATTGGGTAAATTCATTTTTTTGGCCTAATAGTTAATTTGATATTTGGTAAAAACACAACTAATGGTGTTATTCTTGTAATTTGAATTTGTTGTTAACATGAACGTTATACTTAAGTAGCACATGTCAAACTTGTCTCGAGTATCTTTGCAAATCATTGGGTGTGCAAATCATATTTGTGCATTCCAAGATAATAATTTTTACCTAATTGTGCCTTTAATTATTTATAGCCAAAGATGCATAATAGTACTACATCACATATAGCACACACCTTGGTTGATTGTATATAATTTGCATTGCATAGTACAACTACAAAACCTCAACGAACTTTCAAGTCAAACATCTAATACCACAACATCCCACATAGTTTCCAAGTTTACGGCTAACTCATCACCCAACACAAATATGCGCAAAGAAATAAACCATTTATATCATTCCTTTGAGGCAAAGAAAGATGAAGATGTTCCAACTAGCAACAAATGATAATTTGATTCGAATAGAATGGTCCCTTTGGAGTATCTTAAGCAACGAATGCACAACTCATTGCTTGATAGTTGTGAACTTTTGCATTGTAAACTATCAAAATACCATTGTGTTGGTTATTAAGAAAGCTTTCACCTCTTCTTCATATGCATGATCAACATTGTTACAATTGACGTCAAAACAAGTTAACATAATGGTGACACTCTTAAAAGCCAAATAGTTTCCATTAATTTTATGCAGCACTTATGATAAATTGACCACTCGGGTTATGGATTGGGAAAGATAATAAAGATAATAAAATTATTTTCCAGTACACTAAAGCATATGATTATATTATTGCTTGTTTTTTAAGAAACAAAAGGAGCATTAATTACTTGAAAAAAAGTCTCTTAAACACATTGATTGTTTCTTAAAGAAGAAAAAACTTTTAGATTGTAAAGTTTTTAAGGTGACACCATGAAATGTTTGACCATCCAACATCAATTAATGATCTATGATGTCCACTTTGAAAAGTACAAGAGATAAAACAAACGAATTACCCAAGAATATAAAATATTAACTTAAAGATGAAAAAAAAAAAATTATTCAAGAATAAAAGTCTTAGATTTATGTTTATTAGATAAAGCAAAATACAAATCATATGCAAAATAAAATTTAAAATTCTATTGGTAATACAATTGAGTTACTGTGTAGAAGACCTAAAAAGTGTGCCCAAAATTACAAATTATTTTCTTGGCAGAAATAAGAAGTAAAAATTGAGGATTAAAACACATTTTCTTATAAAACATGACTCAAGTGCATAAGTATGGAGAATACAAAGAGATATGTACTAGCAAGATAAAAAACAACAAAGTAATGATAGATTAAAACACATTTTCTTATAAAACATGACTCAAGTGTATAAGTATGGAGAATACAAAGAGATATGTACTAGCAAGATAAAAAACAACAAAGTAATGATACAAAGAAACTATCTTTAAAAACATGTTTATGAATTTCAAGATTAAAATAAGAGAAAGGTACATGTATCGACCTACCAAAAAAATGTAAAACTAAATATATATGTCAACTAAACTGGATCAGGATTTTCTATCAAAAAGTACCAATAGATGTTGATGATGTTAAAATCAACAAGAAAAAGCTACTTTCATTGTCTTTTCAACAAACATATGACAAGAAAATAGATCAAGGGAAGTACTGTGCATATAGAACTCAACTTAATATAAGTTGAGTGATATACCTACTTCCTGCCTTAATAACCACAAGTTAATCCTTAAGGACATCCCAGGATAGCTTATCTCTATCGCATGAGTGTCAACAACTTCCCACCAATGATTAGCATTCATAATCAACACCTTCAACTGGAGTATCAATGGACTCTAACAATTCTCAATAACTAATCGACAAAATTAGAAAGATCTCAAGATGATACATAAGCTTCATCACTTAAATTCAACTATCTCTCAAAGCGAGCTCTACAATGAGAAAAGTCATGATGGATTTTTTTCACGCTTTGGCTAATTTTATAAGATGCATTCTTAATTATAAAAATTTAAAATAATATGTTAAATTCATGATTTAGGCCTAAAAATTAATTCGATATTTGGTAAAAAAACAACTAATGGAGTTATTCATGTAAATTGAATATGTTGTTGACATGATTGTTGTACTTAAGTAGCTCAGGTCGAACATGGCTTAAGTAACTTTGCAAATCATTAGGGTTAAAATAAGATTTGTGCATTCCCGAAAAATGAGTTTTACCTAATTGTGTCTTTAATTACACAAAGCCAAAGATTCCTAATTGTACTATATCACATATAACAATAACTATTTGATTATATATAAGTTGCATCATATAGTACAACTACAAAAACTCAATGGACTTTCAAGTCAAACTTCTAATACCACAACAACCCTCATTGTTTCAAATTTTAAGAGTAACTCATCACCAAACACAAATATGCCTTTGGAAATAAAGCATTTATATCATTCCTTTGAGATAAGAAAAGATGAAGATGTTCCAACTAGCAATAAATGATAATTTGATTCAAATAGAATGGTCCCCTTGGAGTAATTTATGCAATGAATGCACAACTCATTGCTTGATAGTTGTCAACTTTTGCATTATAAACTATCAAAATACCTCTGTGCTGGTTATTAAGAAAGCATTTTAACATCTTCTTCATATGCATGATAAACATTGTTGCAATTGAAATCAAACAAGTGAACATAATGGTGACACTTAAAATCTAAATAGTTTCCATTTATACAAACCTTTGCAATATGAACTCCCCCAAACATCGTCTTCTTTCAACCTTTTGCAAGAAGCCTAAGGCACCTATACTTATTAACGTGCTTTCACAACATTTTCTCAAAATTTCACAACTTAAAAAAGTTAGAGTAAATAGATTAGTTGATTAGAAGATATTAACTCCAATAAAAGTTCTAGAAAATAAAATTGTGGATGCAATTTTGGTCACAAACCTTTCAATAAAACTAGGGTCGACCTGGATGCTAATTAATTCTTAAAAAAAAGACAATATTTTTAATCATGAATATCTCATCTCCAAGGGCAATTTACACATTCAATGGGTAAACTTGCTATTTAAACTTTCAAGGGGTAAACTTGCTACACTATTTTGTGTCAAAAAACAAGATCTTCTACACAAGATGTTTCGCTTCAAACCCACTAGAATTGACAATGCTAGCACAATGTTGTATGATAATCTTAATCAACTTAGCCTAAGTACTTAGCAATTTTTGGTGATCAAGATGTTGTTTTCAGGTTGCATAACTAAGAAAGACAACAATTTTACTAACCGTGATGACATATTGTGAAAAAATGGGTTGTGACAATTAGTGAAAGAACATAACTTTATATTAATTTTATGCATCATTTATGATAAATTGACCACTCAACCTATACATGGTGTGATACTTAAAGCTGCTATACTTAAGAAACCTACTTTTATCTTAAGATGAAAAGATACTCATTTCCAATTGCTTGATAAATTCATAAATTGTTTTTTCATGTTTTTGTATAGAAACTTTGCTTGTACACTCATGACATTTTGAGCATCAAACAAGTAGTACCATACTTATGTGCCCCTTTATGAATATAAAAAATTTTAATCCTTATTTTTTGAGAAATTAAAAATCTTTATTTAGAAAAAACATTTTTTATTTTGAAAAACTTTTCATCATTTTTTATACCAAGATGATTGCTCAAAAAAATAACAATTTAAATCTCTTTCACAAAGACATGATTCACATAATTTAAATTTTTCATACAACTAAATTAAAATAATATTCTATCAAATATCAATCAAATTCGCACATAACCATATAAGCAAATGTAAGAAACAATAAAGCTAATGTCGACCTCATTACTCCCTTATATTCTTGTGATAAGTATACCTCTCGTTATTAAAGACTCTCATTAGTTTATTCATATATTCTAGACAAATTTTTATAAGCTATTTATGTTTATTACATCTTAAAATCTTCAATAGGGCATGTTTTATTATAATCTCATTCCTTGAACATGTTTAAATATACTTGCAACTGTTGAATGGTTACCATAGGAGCAAATAATGAGCCAACAATCTTCTTGTGATATGTCTCTGTTTTGTAAAATATTTTAGCCAAAACATGCTAAGAAAAAAATCACGAGCTCAACAAAAGAAACATCTAAGAAAAACACAACAGACTACATGATTGGTATATGACGTATGTTAGATCCCAATAACAAAATATATTATATCAATTGTAAGTTATCTAAAATGGGACTAATATAGCAATGCAATGTTTCCATAATTTATATTATATCCTTTTAAATTTGCTTTGTAATTATTTTGACCCTTTTTTTAAATTCAATTAGAATGTGAGCCCCCTTTAATTCAATATTTTCCTTTATTCAACCCTTTTCCCTTTCCTATCTAATAACAATTATTGTTTAATCCTCAAAACAAATGCTAGATAGTCTTTTAAATTTAGGTGTCACCTCTAAATGATACCCAGGAGTGAGATATAACACATCATTGGCTCTATTATTAGATTCCAGCACTGCATAATATTTCAAAATGTTATAAGACCATTTAGTGACAAATTGAATTCTTCTTTTAATATAAGAGTGTTATTCTTAAGACAAGTCGTTGTTTGACTATTAATAATCTCTTTTTGATACCCTTAAAAATTTTATCTTATTTACTTAAATAAAAAATCCTTTTCTATTTTTCTTCTAATATAATTCAAATTAGTGGCAAGTCATGCCATGCATGTTAAAAATATTTTGCTAGCTTAAAAAGTCATAAAAAACTCTTAACATGTTTATACAATAATTAATTAAGAAAAATAAAATAAACAATTAATTCTCTCATAGACCCTTCCAAAATAATTTACATCACTTTCTCCATAGCCAAGAATTCCAATGCATACATTACTAGTCTCATCTCTCATATTTTCTAAAGCCAAGTCTAGGATATAAAATTCCAAAAAAAGCTTGTTAAAAGTCTCTTCGAGATATTTTAAAATGTGCTATTCCTCCAAATTAGATTCAACATTGCCTTATCACTACTACCTAGTAACACTATTTAATACTAATACCACTAAGAGAACTCTCTTGTGGTCCACAGATGCCATAGTATTAAACAACATTTCAATCTTATCTAAGCAACCATCTACTTGGAAAGTATTCATAGTGCCCACATGGTGTGGTGAATGTAAGCTTAATAATTGCTCCATGAGACAATTTGCTTCATTCATTCTAACGTTCTTCTCTTTTCTAGCTTGCATAAAAACCCTCCTAAACTATATCCCTGATACACTCTCCCTTCAATTAATGTCCTTTTCCTTGAGCTATTATGGGCATTTTGTTATTAGAATGGATTTCTTCTTCTTCACACTTCTTTTGACTTCCGAACGCCATGTCGCACTTACTAAAAGTTCAACTTATTCTAAAATAAATTTAACAAAATTTCAATTCATATTTATAACAAGTAAATCCCAAAACTTAAATTCAATTCATCATGTATTTAATTCTAAAAAAACTTTCCCAATTAATGTAAAATTTAAATCATAAATATCTTCCCATAATAGTTCTTTTAAAACTTTGTTTCTCCACAATGAATTTATCCCCCAAAATTTCATAAAAAATTTTTAATTCTTTCAAGAAACATACATCGGTTGAAGCGCAATAAATCACTTCGACATATTGTATGGACATATAAGGTGTTTCTCTCTACTATGTGCAATTCCTATTCTCTTTGTATTGTGCTTCGAATCAACCTATCATACGTAATAATTCACGTATTGTACGCAATTCTCTATTTGACCATTATAAGCTCGATGTATCGTATATAAACATTCTTGTATTGTACATAATTTTTTGTTTTGTCTTTATAATCTTTACATATTACTTAAAATTTTTTATCTAGTCCTTGTACACTCTATACACCATATGTTTAGGGGTGACCTACCGTACATTAAGCAACAACATATTATAATTAACAATTCATGTACAACACATGAAACAAGATTTCCATAGTTTTTGAATCTTTATGTACATTAAAAGCATTAAAAGCATACAACTTAATTCAAACATGCATAAATTATATACATGAACAATAAATAGGTTGTATATGTCACCAACTACACCAGCCCTGACATTAATAATAATAGAGCTCATCTTCTCTGCTACATAATGACTACTATTCTCCTACGTTTAAGGTTATAACTTTTCTTGTAATCGCAACACATCCTCTTGTATTTGTAAGAATTATAAAATAAATTGTCCTCTTACTATCCGATAGCCATATTTTTTCCTAAATCCAAGGTCTGCACATAAAACATCTTGATCACAAGCTTGCTCTTTCTTTGATCTCTAATTCTCAAAAAAATTAACAATCATCTCTTCATGATTGTTTATTAAATTTCTTATTTATTTAGGTACAATAATTAATTTAATAATTGGTACCAAATTACTATTAGTGGTATCCATGCAAGTAAATATGTTGTTAACTAGATGTCACACATATGTAGTTCACAACAAAATTTGTGCAAATTTCTTTGCAAATGAAAGTGTTATTTAGGATACCATATTTTGCAATATGCGAGTTTTACCTATTAGATAAAAATTATGACTTTTGTTGTAAACACTCTCCTTAATTCAATGAAACATGATAAATAAAGTTTAACATATACATTCTAAAAAATATTAAAATTCATGTAAGGCCTTGTTTAGTTGTAATAATTTATCTTTTGTATAAAGAAAATTTAGATGTAAATTGCTATGTGATACGTATACTTATGATTGGTGTATGATCTGCAAGGATAGTAAATGATATGGAGTGACATATTGGTTATTTATGTTCTTACTTTATTCACATATGACTTGTTGTCCATATTCAATGCATTTGAAATTACTATTATTTATTTACAATATTAATGATTTATATGAAGCTCATGATGCATAGTAATATCACAGCATTTAAAATAACTTAACTACTAATCACATGGCCGTAATTGTATGTGTGACATAATGGTTAATGGTATCCTTATGTTGTAATAATGTTGGTTAATCCAATCAAGAAGCCCAAGAAGTCGTGAGTCTTCTTTTTCAGGATAGTGGTTGACATCCTTCTAAGCCAAACCGACATTATAATTGTATGACCTATGAGCTATTGTGATTGGATGGTAGGATGTATGATCCATATTTGAATATACATATATTATTCTTTGCATGAATATAGTGGATCATAATGCCAAATAGCTAGATTATAATTATTTATTTACATATATTATTTGGCAAATTTGAGAATTGTGTATTGGATAATATTGATGTACATAAATTTTGCGAACATTTATGTTATATTAAATTAAGTTGAGTAACATGATTAATAAAAATAAATAAATAAAATAGCATTTAAGATTTGATTCACATCTTTACTTTTGTTGTTCATGAATAGCATACATGATAGAATATTCCATACTTTTGGTTTTTAATCTTTTTCAATTGCATATGGTAAAGCATTCATTCTCGAACACCTTGTCATGCATGTTGTGACATGAAGTTCCATCTACTAATTGGTTAGAACCTCAAATATTCCTTTAATTATTTTCAGACACAATTTACTTGATTAGTAAATTGTCATTAGAGTATTAATAATAAACTATCTTTTGATATTGTTATATTCAGGTGTTTAATTGTATTATCTTAATTACTTATGTAGTCATCTTAAAATTTTTATCTAGGAACAATGTTATATTTTACATTAAAAGTGCTTATAATCAAATTTAGTGTAATAATCTGTATATTATTAAATTAAATCAGACTTGTTTTCTCTGATTTCCAAATTCTTCTCTAACATATATCTCTTTTATTTTAATAATGTAAAGTCAAATTACTTGGCCTTGATTTCCAGCTTGTTGTCAAAGTCATGGATTTTTCTCATATTATCAGATATGACACATAACGATGCCACTGTGATTTAGCCTTTTATTTGTTCTCAAATACAGAATAAGGAACATTCACACAAATGACACAAAATATTCAAAATGCAACAATAGCACAATGAACAAATGTAGAGCCAATTGTAGGAATGGCTAATATAGGCATGATACGATTGTTGTGGAGGAATGAAGGAGCAAATCATGAATAAGTTTCTTTGTTTAAAATCAATTGAATAAATCACAAAAACAATAACAATAAATTGAATCATTAAATTTAATATTATTTAAATGTGTGCAACATATGTTTGGTTAAGACATCACTTTTCAATAGTACAAATCACCACTAGTTGAAGTAGCATTGCACAACTAGAAGAAGTTCTAACCCAACACGTATATTTTGCAATAAGTGACATCAAATAATTAGAAGAATGCATCCTTACACTTGAGGAACTTACATTGATTTCTTAGTTTAAGTGAAATCAATTTTTATATGTAATTCATTTTCATTAAATAATAAAAGTTATATGTACTTATAGCCAGTTCATTTCTTGAAATTGTTGCATGATCCAATAAGGAAACACTTAACATATCGTAAAAAGTTGGTTATTTATATGTTACTTTTATTCATCTAAAACAAAGCATATTTATTATTGAACATAATACTTTTTCATAAATAATGGCAGCACATGTGATATCTACAACACATATTCCTCTAAAGATCATGTTGCATAATATTATTACATCATTGTTAATAACTCTACGATTGATTATATATAAATGTAATTGAATGTTGAATGTGACAATTAATGCCAACAATTTTATTATATGATTGGCTAACTATGTCAACAAGCTGTCAGAGAGATAGCTCTATCACTCCAAGTTATTGATAAGTAAATTGTGATGTACATGATTACTTATATATATGTATAAGAATTATGTAGATATTTTAGAATATGGATTCATACTAACTCTTTTTTTTGTATCATACGTATAGTTGAAACTCAAATGAGTGATTTGATTAGTAGAAATTTTGTTATACATATAGTTGATATTCATAACTTATGTTGGTATTTACGTTTTTGGCATTAGTTCAATTAACATGTCTAAAACATTTAAGTAATTAAAAGTAACATTCGAGCATTGATGCATGTCTTATTTTTTCATTTATGAACATCATGCAAGATAGACTTTATATACTGGTAATATGATTCATTTCACTTCTTATGAGCAACGAGAGCATATTCATGTAGAAATTGTTATTATGCATTCCATAAAGCATTGACATTCCCTCAAGTTTATCTACACCCCAATCTTTATTGATTATTCTTTATCAAGCAATTACACAAATTAGTTTGCTTTGTAAACTTAGAAGTTATTTCATATATTAACATTAAAAACTATCTCAGTAATAAGTAGCAATCATCACATGCCTCCAACACTAGACCATTTATTGGGATGAATATTTAAGAGTTTAATTTTCTTGATTGTGTTGTTATCATTTAGATTTAGAAAATCAATAATATATTATTATTTAAAATATTATTATATTAAAAATATGTATACTTTCCTTTTGAGTAAATGAAATTAATTAAGTTTCTATTATCAATTTATCAATTTATTTTGTCTATATAAAGAACAATTCTTATTATAATGCAAAATCAAATCATTTAACCTTGTTCCTAAACATAAATCCTATAGATAGAGATTAAATCTCCATTCATTATGCCTAAGTTATCAAGATGTAGTGTCTTCCAAACCTTGGATATGGCACTGACTTATAAAGCCTTACATAAACCTAAAGCTCGATGTGCCCTAGCTGTTTGTTGTTCCCCTTTTTTAACTTATGCTTTGATTGCCTTCAATGTCTTAAAAATGTGATACATTGATTCATATTACACAAAAAAAATCAGAAAAAAGCTTTTTTATATTAAATAAAAAAATAATACTAACATTGTCCTTTCAAATCCATGAATTGTAAGTCACCACCATTTACCTTAGTCTACTTTTATGGTAAAAAAATTCAAATCTTTGAAAAAAAGGAAAAAAAGCATTAGGCTTTCAAAAAATGTGGATCAATTTTAAAGTAAAAAAATTGAGGTAGCATTTCAAATTACTTAAGTTGGTGTTTGTGCCCATATTTCCCATACTCAACTTTAAACAAAATCATAGAGTACAAAAAAATTTCTCTGGTGCTGCAATCAGGCATCTAGGTATCCACAATATCAATATGTCAACTTCCTTAAGAATTCCTGATTAAATTATACTGAAATCATACACAAAGAAAACCAATGTTGACATACCATTAAATCCAAGAACAACCGAGGAAAAAATATCTTTCACCCGAGCTTCAAAATTTCAACCGTCTTGCAGTCTTCCTCAAAAACCCTGTTTCAGGTTAAATAGAGAGGTTTACATCTCAATGATCATTATAACAACAATATATTTGGAGGAGTGGAGGTAGTGGTGGGGACTTACCAAATTCAAACACGGCTGATCGATTAACAAGGAAGATGGAATGCTCCGAGATCCTCCAAGGGCTTATTTGAGACACTTCAGTCGAAAGTGGACGTCCATGCAAAACATGTAGATCATCTCTATCAGTCATCAGAATAACATAAAGGGAGAAGAAAAAATTTGTAATGATCTTTCCTGCTCATCCGTAGCAAATTCGTAGTGATGAATGATGAACTTCTAGTGAATTAGGTTGTTGCCCGGTGGGCGTAGGTCTGACCTGATTCATTATTATTCAGATGCATTCAATCTGGCACAGCACGACATGATTCGACACACCATATGTTATGCTAATATGCAATCGATAATTTAAATTTTCAAAAAAATAAATTAAAAGCCACCCAAATTTATATAATAGTGAAATCTCAATACTATCTAAAGTTATGGCACACCATATGTTTTTTGGTCATACTATTTCAAGATATGTCACCTCATGCGAAATTAAAAGCAGCCTAAAAAAGCTCAGCACACACTTTGCTTGTAAAGTACATAACAATAAAGAACCTAATTAGCTACAATGGATTAGTTATTTCAAATAAACGTATCATACTTTACATGGAAGCACAAATTGATATTCAAAGAAATCTCTCTTATATAATCATGTTCTTATATGAAAAATGCAAGGCATATCTTTTTATTACAATGAAGAGGTAATGAATGAATGTCAAAGAATTAATAGGATTAATTGCATAATATTAGAAATATTACAATATATAATAAATAATCATAAAGAAGACAACATTAACGAAGGCTAAAATAATTGTAATAGATGCATCAACATGAATTACCTCATCAGTCATTCTCTTTTGGAAAGGCCCTAAACACTAGGTCACCTGCCTCCTTGCCTGAACCAAAAAAGCATTAATTAATAATAATAATAATAATAATAATAAAATGTCTTTAAAAATAAAACGTAACAATGGAAAATAATAAGAGGAAACGAAAAATGTCAAAATATGAAGCCAAGACTTTTAGTTGCATGATAAGCTTAGAAGTTGTAAACAATAAGACGTATATTGCATGATCAGAGGATTAAACAAAAAGATAAATAAATAAATTAAAATTAAAATGTATATACATAACGAACAACACAACAATAACTTACAATGCAAAGAACTCAAACAATTACAAGGAAAAAAAGGTGAACCTTTTGAGAAAAAAAATGTTAACAATGTAATATTCTCATAACTAAAGAGTGGGATTGATGAGGAGGATTACAAGCCAAACAAAGCTAATGAGGGCCATAAACAGTTTCAAAACTATTAAAGACAGCCTTGACTAATCTTAAGATGTTGGCTAAACAAACCCAACGATAAAATGTTTGAGCTTCATTTTGGAAAAACTTTCGTTCTCCTCTACTTTATGAAATTATATACTAAAAAAAATTCCGCAACTCCATGGTAAATAATGTATTTATAACCATAAAAAGTTTTTTTAAGTATTTTGTTTTAAAGAAAAATAAAACTTATGCTCACATTGAATCTTAGACCTCTTATTAGCAAGACAAGGTCAATTCCAAATGAGCTACAACTCATTAGAAATTTGGCAACATTTTTAAGAGGCAATAACATCAAATATTTTGGACAAAGACATTAAACATAGCATACTTCGAGCAAATAAAGTACAAGTCACTTCTTTGTTTAACTTCATAAACTTTTTCTTTGCAAGTAATGTTAGAAATTCATAATAAAGCCAGTGTCATACCTGGAAGGCCAATCTTATTATGACCACCACCATGAAGAACTACAAAACATTTCATGTTGCACATGTGACAAGGCTATTACCAGATCTTTCAAGCACAACTCCTAATCTAGTAGATTAAAGCCAATCCAATGCCATCCCATGTAGTCTCAAAGATGTTAATGACTAATTAATTTAATCATTAGATGTTCCATATACCATAAAGAATAAAATACAAGTATTTATAAGGTTTAGAGAAGTGAACATGAAACTTAAATTTTAGCAATATTCAGATTTAAAATCAATAAGCCATACAAATAACCTAATAAAAACCATTGTCTCTTTTTAGAAACAGATAATATACTATGACTTTAGCCATGATAGGACACTAAAAAGCAAATTAACAGTTAGGGAAAATTTGATGCTCTAGCCTGAAATGTTATTGTAGGCCAACCATAAGCAAGTTTACAAATAAAAGGCAATTAGCAACTAGCAACAAAAAGTCTGTATAACCATCACATAAATAATGAAAGAAAAAGAATTAGATTGCCAATCAACCAAAGGAAAAAAGCACAAACCTTAAACGAATAACTATTTTCATCCCTTTCTGAACATAATATCTGTGAGTTGAGATTCAAGATCTTCCTTTCTTGCTCCAATAACCTTATCTCTCAACAAGCTCTTGCTTTCTTTTCCTCCTCCAATGATAAAGCTATTCTCTCCTTCAAAAGCTCGATCTGTAACAAAAAAAATTGAATGCAATTAGGAAGAATAGTGTCTTAGCAAATTAAATGTCAAATTGAAAAATAAATTGTAGAGCCATACGCCAGACCTATAACAAATTATTGTACAGATTAAGAATTTGATCTTCAAGATGTTTAGAGTAAGAGCTCTACAACATATATCCATAAAAAGATTACTCTTTTGGTGGCTGGTTAAACAAAGAGGACAGAAGTCTTTGAAGTAAAAAAGAAGGACTAACAACTTTTCCCCAAGCTCCTCTATTTCCCATTTTTGTCACTTTAAGGTGCAATATCAGTCATAATCTTTTTGTTCAATGAAAAAATAGTTTCAAAAGTTAAAATGATATGCAAATATCTAAAAGTAGTCAATTAATGAAAATAAAGAGTAAGAAGCAAAACAGTTAAAGTCTACTTAATTAAAAGTTGTTTTATAGGACGAATAACTTGTACATGAAGTACACCTCATTAACATACCCACAATTTTTTACTTGAAGAGCCCTGCTTGGAAATAAGAGACTACTTTTTGTCTCATCTACATGGATCTTCATAAAAAATATGATAAATAACCTACATTAATCAGTTAATATTTGACAAATATTTCATCTAAACAACTAAAGGATCTCTTGTAAATAGCATAACATTAATACAAGGACATGCAAACAGAAAAATGATATTTCAATGCTGCAAAATTATTTTTGAAGTTCTTTTCACTAAATTCAAGCCAAACGTAATAAGCCCCACCACTACACTACAAGTCCTTGTGTAACTTGCTAGATTTGAAATAATAGCATGGTTGCAATAGGTCATTGTAAAGCATACCACAGTAACTATTCGAGGGATTAAGAATGCGAGATAAAACATGAAAAACCTCAGAGTGATATACGTTGAATTGTATAGGTTCCTAAGTGATTTGTTTGTTAATAGTAGGAAGCATTGCTGTCTTCATCCAAAACCTAAAAGAAATGGGCTTCAGGTCAACATTACTCTTTAGAAATAGAAGTAATCGAATATTGACAAGTTTTTTACAACCCACAAAATCCATCATATTAAAGTTTGTTGTTGTTTTATCAACTTCTTCAAATAAAAATAACAGCTATGTCCATATACTTAGTTTGTGTAAACATCTTTTCTATTCCTAAACTAACCTTTACAAATAGTCATAAAAACCTCTATAATCTCTATAGTTGCGCCAAGTTTTTTCACAGAGCAAAAGTTAATTTGAGACCAAAAAAATTAAAAACTACTCTGCATATTGATGAACCGTAAGCTTTTTGACTATTTGGAAAACACAAATTTGTTCACACATAAGACTAAATTAAATGAACCCCTTGGTAACCTTGACAAGATGGCTTTGTTACTTTGACGGTGCAACTTTGACGACATTAGAACATTGAGTAGTGTTTTGGATTGCAAAAGCTTGTATTATGACAATTATTTCCCTCCTTCTTTTTGTGCTGGCTTTTTACTAATATGCTCTTAGGCCACTTGGCCTTGAGAAGGTGCTCACATGATGAGTGAAGGAGGGTTGCCTTCTCCAAATTAATCTTCAACCGAGGTGCTAAAGGAGGTAGAGACCAATTCTTCGATCAAAATCAAACTAGCATCTTCGTATAAAGAGGAACCTAAAGTGGTGTTTGAAGGAGATGAGATAAAGAAGAAAGTTGCTCCTTTCAAATTAACATTAATTGGGACATTCTCTCATAGTTTACCATGCATATAAATAGTATGATTTGAATTCAAGAAAATTAAGTTAAATGCACTATTCTCAATGAGGTTTCTCGATCACCAGAACAATCTTATTCAATTCTATTTGGAATAGGATTAGTTTCACTACTAACTACATAGAATGCAAACTATTGTGGAGCTCCAAATATGAGTCTTTAAATAGCATTTAGATTTTCAACTTAATTCCAAACACTGGTGAGCTCTGGTTTGGATCACTTTCAAGTATGTTCCTAGTGACAGCTTGTCTAATTAAACTCTTGTATTCTCTTAAAAATAAATAAATTGTAAGAAATGCAAATCCAGAATTCAAACATATATTTAATTGTGAGCATCTAAAAAAAGTTCCAAAAAGCTTACATCCTAATTTATATGAGTAAATTGTTGCAAAGGTATCATTATGAGGAATCTACCGATATGAGGTTTGTAGTTTTAAGAGATAAATTGAAGTTTTTGTGAATTTACGAAGAAAATTTTTATAAAAAAAATCATTTTAGTCCTCTCAACTTCTCCCATGCCAAGGACTTAGTGCATATGTTTGGAAAACTTTAGGAGAGAAGAAAGAGCACGAAAGCATGAAGAGAGAAAGAGAAGAGTTGAAGAAGAAGATGGAAAGAAAAAATGTTGTAATTTGAAAAAAAGATTGAAAAAATAAAAAGGAAGACTATTGGAAAGAAAGGGATGCGTATGAGTTCCCTGAGAAGTCTAAATTGCTGGAGATCATTACAATTTTTTAGTGTAATGATCATACAAGACAATTATTTAGATCGTACTAGTATGACCCTAGCAGCTATTGTTGGGAAGCTTTTTGGCCTATGTGTGAAATGGTAAAATGATAAAAATTTTATTGGTCTGATCAAATGAATATATAGTATGATGGTTTACTAAACAATCCATTGCATTTGAAAAGTTTGAGAGCTTAAGTCAATTTGATAGTTTAAAATTATCACATTAGTGCAACAAGATGACCATACCAATATGACACATGAGTAGATGTTAACGATCATTCTAATACATAATGAAAATTGAAGAATAAAATAAGCTATGCACCATTTAATAAAGAGATCATCTTTTCCAATTGCTCATCCAACCATCTTTACATATATGACTATGGATAGTATTAGAACAATGTATTTATAAACCGATACACAAATGCATTGCTATGTTTGTCATGCTTTATACTTGCATAACCCTATTATTGGCCCATTACAATCAACATTATGGTGTTGTGCATATATGTTACAAATAGTAAAACTGGAAAAGGTGAATTGGACTAATATAATTAGTTGTCAGAGATTTCTTAACTTCATGCAAATACAAGGATTGAACCACACCTACACAATCCATTCCTTGATTACTTAATAGAAATCGATTGTACAATACGTTGTCCAACAGATATATTAGGCATGGGTTGTGTAGTACGATATGAGATATTGTACCTTATAGTAGCATTCACAAATCCTTTTACCCAATGAAAAAGTGTTCATCAATAAAGACATGAAGACATGACAAGTGATGTAAGTGTTTTAACTTCTAAGTGGGCTAAATCTATTCTCCCTATCAAGAGGACATCAATAGCACATGAGAAGGCATGCACAATGCTACTAAAGATAGAGGGAAATAAGACAATAATGATGAAGCCCTCTAGACTTAATAAATAACCCAAAAAAAGAAACATATATTAGAGATGCACGTCTTCATCTAAGCAAGAAGCTTGGAGTAAAACTTATAATTTCTAGTCCTTAGTAAAAAAAAGTTGTTCTAGTTAATTGAGCCAAAAGCCTGGGATATATTAATTTTTATGAAAAGACCATTTTAGGATATTTGGCACTAGCTAACTAAGCATGTTTTATAGCCAACTGCATGTTATCATGAAGGTATTACTATTGATAAAAGCTGCTTACACTTATTGGATAATGTTTGGAATGATGGGGGAGGAATCTATTAGCCAAAATTTTTGTAATGATCTTATAAACATAATGCTAAAAAGAGATTTGTCTATCCTGTAATATTTATTGTTCAATAACTGCCTTTGCAATAAGCATGATACTATAACACAAATGTTGGTGCAAACCTTATTGTAACAAAGGCCTATGTGACAACCATAACAAAATTCCACCAAATGATATCCAAACATTCCAAGAAGAATTGAATGATGAACCCACTGATCAGATTGCTTCAAATTCAAAAAAGGATTGATAGTTTCAAGAATCCCACGAACATCAATGTTTCAAAAGCTTGTTGATTGGATATCATCAACCCAATTGAGTACAAATGGTAAATTAGAGCCCAAAGTAGTCTATGAGGATGTCAACAACAATGGGTTGTATTCAATCATCAAAACATCAATAAAAATAGTCATTCAAGATAATTTCATTCCTTCCAACATTTTAATCATGATAAAATAAGTTCAAATTGTTTTCTTCAACATGCAACCAACAAAACTTTGCATGTTGAGAAATCCACAAGAGATAAACTTCTTAAAGCTAAGGATATCAATAACAACATTGTCTTTCCTTATAAAGCAACCAATCATGCAAGGAGAAGATGCTCTTGTGGAAAAGAAAAAATCAATCTTTTCTTTAAGGGATCTAGACCCCTTTCAGAACTTCAAAAAAATTTTGATTCACTTAAGCTTAGATAAGTAATTTTGAGGGCCATCTCACATGGCAAAATCCTTTGGTACTCCATAATAAGTTTAAATTTCAATAGTTAGTTCAAACATTCATGAACTTTAAGAAGATTCCCCTTGGATTTGGACATATAAGAAATGATGCAAGTTCAGTAGTCAGAGAAGGGGATTAAGGAGAACCATAAAAAGGAATTTGGGAAGACCATCACCAATCATCATTGGACAGAGCCCAAGAAAGCTTAGAATGGATTTGGTTCCTTAAACAATTGTAAAACAAAATAAAGGTGTGGCCCAAGCAAGAAACACCATCCACCATAATATTTATAAGAAGAATATCTACATTTCTTACTTTCTTCCTTCCCATTAGCTCAAATTAAAGGGGGGTAAAGCCTCTAAATTTATACTAAGATGCTATCCTAAAGTCTAGGTCATTGTAAGCATAATTAGTAAAAAACCCTCAAGCAAGGGGCCTAAGATCCAACCACCTAAATAACAATTAAAATTATGATAATGACCTTTATTATGAAATAGTCTTAAATTATAAAAAATGCTTTAGAAATCAACTTCATCAAGTTGGATCCAAAGTAAAGCCATAATCGCATTCTTAAATGACTTAAGTTGATCTCTATATTCACAAATCTAGGAGCTGTCATGCCAACATCTAACATTCAAACAATGAAATATGAGGGTTCATTAAATGGGCTAGAGAAGAGAATCAATAATTCTTAAGAAAATGAAGGGAAGAGGAATCACCTCTTTTTAAGAGACGATGGGCTTAACTGTGTTAGATTGATTCACAATCGACTTCAACAGACAAATCTTATAACTAATGGCTATCACCTTATCACAATTAGCACCAACTTAATGAAGTTAAGAGAACATATTCCCTACATATCAGTGGTGTCTTACTCTAGCTTTCATTGACATGGCCTCAATAAGATGCATGTATGTTATGTATTTTAATACAATACCTAACAAAGGAACTAAACCATTCACCTCATATTCCAATGCCAACTCAAAGAAGTTGTCAACACCACCATTCTAGCATAGTTAAAGTTAAGTTGCTACACAAGGTTTGCCTGGAAAATGAATTAAGACTTTTAGAAAATTGTAGATGGCTTTGGAATAAAGTTTCAAGTACTAATTTATTAAAGGAGATGTTAGGAAGGTCGAAAAAACATGAGCATTGTATGTATAATAGGGGAGGTAGTTGAAGTGATTGAAACTTGAAGGGCAATAGAAGTGGATGCTAGTGCCATGCTTGTGTGAGGAGAGAGTGGGCACAACTTTTGCCTACTTTGTTGATTTAGAAAGGTTAGTTCTAGCCTTCATCTTGATATGAAGCTGCTAGTAGGACGCAAGAGAGGGGGAAAAGCATTGTATAGAGGACAAAGGAATAACAAGACAATGAAATAAGGATTTGAGAGACAAAGAAATGATGCATGGTACAGTACCTAACAAATCAAAGGAGGGTTGACGAGGGCTAGGATCAACTAGATTGAACAATCATAGCTAGTGATGAATAATAAAGGGTGCTTGCCCACCAAGGAGGCATTGTGAAGATGATCAAGACATCGAAAGATAAAGACGATGAGAGGAAAGAAAGGAAACATAGAGGAAAAACAAAAAGGCATGAAAAGATGGTGCAACACAAAAGAATAAAATGGCGTGCAAGTATAATGCCAAAAATGAACATAGATTCCAAAGAACGACCATATAAGAATAACAATGATTTAAGCAAGACGTGGTACAAACACTAACAATCTTAAGAAAGGGGGAGGTATGTACTCCAAGCCACTGCAATAGAGAAAACTCATTTTTAGTTGTACCAATATTTGGGAGATAGCAATTATCTTTAAAATAATTTTTAAAATGAAGAAAGATCATTACGAAGTTCATAACTAGTACCTCAAAAATGTTTTTGTTATTATGAAAAGTAGTATAAATTATTTGTCAAAATGTAGGAAATATGCATGTAATGAAGTGCCACTTCATAAAGTGCTTATCACTGAACATATAAAGTTATAGCTTCAGAGAATTTTGTTGTCAATTTCTAACAAATATGAATCGTGAACAAAATCCAAAAGTAGACAATCAAAAGGATTTCGAAGCTTCAACTAATTTCTAAATATTTAGGGTACTAATAAGGAGATTGCATTCAAACTCATTGAATCCAAAATTGATGAAAAAATTAAAGGAGAGATAAAACGATGAAAATCAACCAAACAGCGCAAAGCAACAAGACCAATTTCAAGGCCATACCTTGAGACATGCTACAAGTTGTCAAAGCGCACAAAATGGCATGATGCAAAAGGCAAGTGTGCTTACATAGAGCTGGCACTCATGTAATGACCAACTACATACATGTTTTGCACATAATAAATTGTAGCCACTATCCTGGACAGCCCACTGGCATAGGTGTACAGATGTCGGGTGTAGAGGGCATGTGAGTAGACAAACTAGAATAGGTGCAGAATTATAATTTTTTTATCAAAATCACATCTTTTTTATTTTATAGTTAAATATTGTACCAAACCTCTATAAATGTGATGATGAGGATGTATGAACCAGAAGTCCATGAACACAAAACTAGTTGAATTGATTCTTAGAGAATTCAACCTTTTATGAAAAAAATCCTCTTCTCCCTTCACCTTGTTCCTTTGCTTCTTGTCATTTTCACACTTTCACTTCCACTGTTGCTATTTTGGAAAAAAAAAGTCTACTAATGATGGCTCAAGGTGAAAACACCTTGCAAAAAAATCAAGTACATCATTAAATTCAACATGAGTTCATTATACATGTGAAGCTGATTTTTGTATATTGTACACATAAAACTCATACGGATAAAATAAAATGATTTAAGGCTACACAAGTTAGTGTCTTAACCATAAAAATACTTTTAGCCAAAGCTTATAAGGTCCTAATTAATTTTAATTTACATCTATTGTGTTAGACATCTTTGATGACCTTAATAATCCACAACCTTATATTTTAACTATTGTCAGGTCAATTGCATGGGCTGTATGGGAATTCATGCAGTAAATTTCTCAATAAATTTAAATCTAATAAATTGAATAAGGAACCTGTGAGAGGGTGATTTTACAAATCGTGGTAGTATTTGTATTTCCACAAAGAGAAGACTGAATATTCATGTTGACTTGCTATCCTTCCATGAGAGAAACATGCGAGTCATATAATTGACATGCAAAAATATAATGATGCAACATACCATTGGCTTTCAACACAATTGCTTAGTTTCCTAACTACAGTACCAAGGGTCATCAAGGACTTTTTTATATATGAGCCTTCCCTAAAGCATGCACCTTCTACACTAGTTATAACAAAACTTTTTGATCAAGCAACATCCACCAAATTCTATCAAAAAGAAAAAGAAAGTGTTACACAAACCATCACGAATTATTCCAAAAAGAAGCATAAGAGATGACAATAAAACAAAACTAATGCACGACTATTTAGCCGCCAAAACAACATACCAAAATAAATACATGAACGACATCAAAAAAATTAATTGAATCAGCTTCTCCACTTCTCTCCCTGCATTCAACAATCTAGAATTAAATTTAATTTGCTGAGATACTTAAAAAAATTCCAACAGAAAGCACAATAACAAACAAATATACATGCCATGCCAAAACTTGTATGGGAGTAGCTACTGTAAAGGTTAATGTTTGTCTCCCCAATGCACCGATGAACAATAAAAAAGAAAAAATTTTGCCCTTAAGTTGTAATGCTACAATGATATAATTGAAATCAGGAAATCATGTTTTGGCTTTACATTCACCAAATTCCATGAGTTGAAGAAACTTGCCCAGGGGATGTAACAATCTCCTCTTTCAACCCAGCACGATATATGCTTCTATTCATAAATAAGGTAGAACTTATAATTCAAAAAGAAATAAATAAAGTTCATAGTGATGCAACGTAGAACCAAATTGAACAAACTATAAATATACCTTAAGTGATTCGTCAATTTGAACCTTTTGATGCCCAGGAGCCAACAAGTCATTGACCTCCTCATTGTATTTCTCCATGTAAGACACTCGATCAAGGAACTCTCTATGAAGTTTTTGAATGAAAAAAATAAAGCTAAATAACTATGCAGACAATGCAAAATTAAACTAATTTTTACATAAACTCTGATTCCTTTTAGAGATGAAACATTAAGCTAACAATTACAAGCAGATCTATGTCTGGTAGATGAAAACATTTTTAATACTCAGGGACTTCTATGCAATAAATGAGGGCATGGATGTTAAAACTATTTTATCAGTTCAAAAAGGCAAGTGTAACAAAAACAAAAAATTAAGATAAAAATACCTCTGAAAAGAACACACTAGGAAAATATAAAAAATTATGAAAATAAATTATGAAAAAATATTCATAAAAAATGGCTGGAAGGATTTACAGTTGTAGAGGTAAACCACCTATTGAATAATTCTAAATAACTGATGAATAGAAAGAGATATGATTCCCAGTTGACTGGCAGATCCTCTTATGGTATACATCTTACCACTGCTTGTTCGTTCATACGCAAAAGCTGTGCCTGTTAGCAAAACGTTTTGCAGATAAGAGATAACATTGAAAACAATTATTATTGAAATGCTATCTATAGCATATACACATAACCAAATTCAACCACTACAACAGAAGTTAAATCATAAATTGGAATATATGTTTAAGAAAATTACACCGATTTGAGTGCATCAAACAAAAGGAACTTATATAAAAATCAACGAATCAAAATCGATAGCTTAAAGTTCCTAAATTCACATAAAATAATGTGGAAGTTTGTTGGCTAATCCAAAGAAAAATTTTGACATATTCTACAATGCAAAGCACATATGATCTGATCTGTAGCCAAACATTCTATCGAAACATCATTATTCAATTGGAATTCAAAATAGAATCTAGAGAGGTCTTTGTTTATTTAATTTTATTAGTTTAAGTTATAGTCCATATTCAAGAATGACCAACAACTCAAAACATATTTCCTCCACCTTTCTGTTGTGCCTTGAAAAATATAAGCACTCAAAAGTAAAACATATATGTAATAAAACTACAACAAAGAAGACAAGTTGGCTAATCCATGTAAAGTAAACATCAACCATTGTTTGACCAAGTGACCTTAAGTTATGACCTTAACATCATAATGTAGTACACTTCATTCTTCCCTTGCGCCATCCAAAAAACTTTCCCAAGGCTCTATTTTTAAAACTTGACTGTGTTCCTCATCAAAAGAATTTTTTTCATCAAACATTGTTTATAAATACCTCTTTGATTTTACAACCTCAAAAGAAAACTTGCAGCATAAAATAATTTGATTCCTCCATATAATAGTTGTTCATGATTTTCGTTCATTATATACCCAACATTAATATTTCCAAGAAGCAATATAAAATATACTCCTCTGTAATTAGCATAAATTGTATATAACATTTTTCCAATGTTAACGTACCAAATACTTTCAATTAATATGGACCACAGAAAACAATTTAATAAACTAATAAACATGTGTATATATGCTTGTTGACCTTATGTCCAATTTCTTGAATTCAAACAACATAATATTATTGCTGAACTATTGCACTTTAAATGATTGAAGGTAGCAAACAAAATGAGATGAACTGGAACCTTGAACAAAAGAGTTAGATAATGATCAAGGCAACTAAGTCGAGAAACTTTGGATAGAACTCTTAAGAAGCTACGACTAAGATCTCAAGTAGTGAATCCAAGGTTTGTTAAGTTTTGAATGCATATCAAGGATTTGTAGAGTTCAGTGATTCGGGAATTATATTTATTGTTTTCTTTCCCTTGTTCATCGTGCATGGTTTTTCTTCAGCCTACTATTCCATTTTTGCTACTTTCTTTCTTTGATTTGTATTTTTATAGAAAAGATCATCTCCATTATTTTTGTAATTTCTTACATGTGTAAAGTGCATGCTCTGAAGTATGGAATTCCTTCTACTAAAATTTTTTGTCACAATTACTGTTCACTGATGTTTTCTTGAATTTCATGAGATCTCATGTGATCAATTCACCACAGATATGGACTCTAGTGTGGCATGCTTAGTTCATTTTATGAATGGCCCATGTTATCTTTCCTTGTTGAAATAATGCCATATAAATGTAATTGTTCTCTATCTTCTTTAAAAATGCTTTCATATTGACTAGTTACATTATTGGACATGGATTGGCATGTAACATAAGTAGATTATCCAATATCATTGAACCTTAATTTCATGGATAAAAGACATGCCATCCTAAGAACTACTCTATCACACTTTTCAGCCTCTCAGTTCAAGATGATCAGGCAATCAAACCATAGAATTGCACCTTCTAAAACTGTCTACTAGTTCAATGGGATTCTTCCAAGTAAAGATTCTATTCAAACAAGGTGAAGAACTATGTTATGAAATTAAGAACCTATGTAAAACTAGCCAAAAAAATGACGTTAAGCTAAAAAAATTTGCATTAATGTTAATGCAACCCTTGGAAGGAATGCATTGCATTATATAAATAAAGTGACAAGTGAGCACGAGCTCTACACATCGGGATGTTGTCTTAAATGAGCAATAGCTAATGCATTATATTGGTAGACTGAATAAAAAAGTCTATCCAAGACACAAGAATTATTATAGGATTTTAAAATATATGTGCCATAGTTAGAAAGCTAATGGAATTTTTTAATATAATTATTCAATGAAAGACAAATGTTGTGTGTTCAAAAAGCTAAGTAGATATGAGACAAGGCAAAGGAATGGATTAAGTTTTGACAATTAGGTTAGAAACATGATAGAAATAGAATTGTCATAATTTTGAATAAAAATTTAAAAGGTGTAATAGATTTTAAGAGGATTAGTGAAAGGATCATAGCTTCAAAGATCATTATAACAAAGTGAGCTATAAATGTTGGAAATGACCACTCCTAAAAAAGGACTAAATATGTTAAGGAAAAGTTTAGACTGATTTGGAAAAGTTAACACTAAGCATGCATGAAAACATTTTTACTTTTAAGAGGCTTAAATAGCATAAAAGTAAAACAAAAAAGAATTTATACAATATCTTAGTGGTTATTGATTAGGAAAGTTAATAATGATAGTAAACTTTTTTTCTAGTTCACTGTAGCATATGATTTTGTTATTGCTTGTATTTTTTTAAGAAACAAAATGAGCATTAATTACTTGAAAAGAATAGTCAAACACATTGATTGTTTCTTAGTGTGGAAAAAAGAACGTTTTGATTATAAACGTTTTAAGGTAATACCATGAATTGTTTGACCATCCAACATCAATTAAAGATCTAAGATGTCCACATTAAAAAATCCAAGGGATAAAACAAATGAATTACCCAAGAATCTAAAATATTAACTTAAAGATAGAAAAAATAAAATTAGTCAAGAATAAAAGTCTTTGATTTATGTTCTAGGAGATAAATCAAATCACAAATCCTATGCGAGATAACATGGTTAATTATATTTGTAATCCAATTGATTAGTGCGTAGAAGACCTAAAACGTGTGCCCAAATTTATAAATCATCTTTTTGGCAGAAACAAGAAGTAGAAATTGAGGTTAAAAAGTAATTTTCTTATAGAACATGACTCAAGTGCATAAGTATGTAGAACTCAAATAGATATATACTAGCAAGACAAAAAGCCACAAATTAAGGATACAAAGAAACGATCTTTAAAAACTTGTATAGAAATTTGAAGATTAAAAAGTGAGAAAGGCATATATATTGACTACCAAAACTAAAAATGGAAACCAAATATCTATGTCAACTAAAATGGATCGAGATTGTCTATCAAAAAGTACCAATAGATGATGATGATATTAAAATTGACATGAACAAACTACCCTCATTAGCTTTTAAACCAAAATTATAACGAGAAAATTGATCAAGGGAAGTACTGTGAACTAGACCTCAACTTAATATAAGTTGAGCTATATACCTGCTCCCTATCTTGATAACCACAAGTCAATCCTCAAGGACATCCCTTGATAGCTTATCTTTATCGCACTTGTAAAAAAAACTTCCCACTAATGATTAGCATTCATATTCGACATCTTTAACTAAAGTATCAATGGAGTTTAACACTCCTCAATAACCAATTGATAGGCTTTGAGAGATCTCAAGGTCATAGATAAGCTTCATCAATTAAGTTCAACTATCTCTCAAAGATTGCTCTACATTGGGACAAGTCATCATGCATTTTCTTCATAGTTTGGCTAATTTTGTAATATATGTTCATAATTATAAAATATTTAAACTTCCTCAAAACAATCCTATCATGTTAACCTCATATACAACCTAAATGATATCAATTATATCATATACATCAAAGGCTTGCCCATTTGGCCCTTTAGACATCAATTATGGCTTTATTATAATGCAAAAGAATTGAAATCAAAACAAACCAATAAGGCTAGACGCTACAATGTGTCTCTGCCTTCAAACTATGATCACCTTCTTAATCAAGAACAATTTTGGCAAACAAATCTCCACTAGTTTTCCTTACATTCAAATACCCACTCTTCTACAGATCATAATTGCCTACGTCTATAGCTCTTTCCACTTCCTTTATATGTTTGATCGTTTCTTAAAACTGTAGCCTCATCCTTGCAACAAAAGTGCTCCATTAGCCACTACAATAAGAGGTGACAAGTTTTCCTCATTACCATCAATTCCACCATAGTCAACTACTATGAGTTCACTTCCTTATCCCTCACCTTCCCATTCTTCCTTTTCTTCTTGACCTCGTTTTGTGAATCACTTGATATATTATCTTATGGTTTCTAATTTTTATTTTTTTAGTCAATTGATTAATTAATGCTAAACTTTTACTGAGAAAATAAAAGTAATCTATGGTATTATTTTCCATGTTCCATATTTACAAGAACAAAAATTTAAAATAATTCGTTAAATTAATTATTTAGGACAAACAATTAATTCGATATTTGGCAAAGAAACAACTAATTGTGATATTAATGTATTTTGAACTTATACAAACCTTTGAAATATGAACTCTCCCAAACTTGGGCGTTGTGCAACCTTTTGCAAGAATATTAGACTTGACAAAAATGCTAATTAATTCTCACAAAAAGACAATATTTATGATCATGAATATCTCTTCTCTAAGGAGAATTTATATTTCAATGGGTAAACTTGCTACAGTATTTTGTGAAACAAACAAGGTCTTATTAAAAAGATGTTTTGCCTAAAACCCACTAGAATTGACAATGCTAAGACCATGTTGTATGATAATCATAATCAACTTAGCCTTAGTACTCACTAATTTTTTGTGATCAAGAAGTTGTTTTGAGATTTCATAACTAAAAAAGACAACATTTTACTAATTGTGATGACATATTGTGGAAAAGTGGGTTGTCATAATTAGCGAAAGAATGCAACTTTAAATTATAAGCAAAGATATCGCATTAAATTTACGCATCGTTCATGCCAAATTATCCACTCGACCTATACAAGGTGTGATACTAAATGTTGCTAGAGTTAAGAAAGCTACTATTATCTTAAGATGCAAAGATGCCCATTTCCAATTGGTTGAATTCATAAATTTCTTTTGCATGTTTTTGAACAGAAACTTTACTTTCAAACTAACACAATCTTGAGAATCAAACAAGTAGTACTATACTTAAGTGTCCCTTGGTGACTATAAAAAATTTTACTCCTTATTTTTTTAGAAATAGAAAATCTTATTTAGAAAAAAACATTTTCTATTTTCAAAACCGTTGTATCATTTTTTAAACCAAGATGATTGCTAACAAAATAACAATTGAAATCTCTTTCATAAAGGCATGATTCACATAATTTAAATAGTTCTTACAACGAAAATAAAAAAAATAATTCTATTAAGTATCCAAATCATACGTATAATTGTCACAACATCTCATGCATAAAATATCAATAAAATTCTATCACAACTATATATGCAAAAGTGAGAAACCATAAAGCTAATATTACCCTCATTGCTCCCTTATATTCTTGTGATAAGTATACCTTGCATTAATAAAGAATCTTATTAGTTTAGTCTTATATGCTAAATAACATTTTATAAGCTATTAATGTTTAATATAACTTAAAATAATCAATAGATCATGTTTCATTAAAATCTCTATTCTTGAACCCATTGTTTAAATATACTTCCAATTGGTGTATGATTATCATAGGAGCAAATAATTAGCCTACAATCCTCCTGTGATATGTCTTCATTTTGCAAAATATTTTGGCCAAAACAAAATAAGCCAAGAATCATGAGCTCAATAGAAAAAAATATCTAAAAAAAATACAAGGCACTACAAGATTGGCTCATGACGTAAGTTAGATCCCAATAACAAAATATATTATATCCATTATAATTTATCCAAATTTAGACTAATATATTGAGGTAGTGATTCCATAAATTACATTAAATCCTTTTAAATTTGCTTTCTAATTATTTTGATCTTATTTTAAACTTCCATTACAACACAAGTCCCCTTTTAATTCAATATTTTTCTTTATTCAACCCTTTTCCCTTTCCTTTCTATTAACAGTTATAGTTTAGTCCACAAAACAAAAAGATTGATATTCTTTTAAAATAGGTTTCACCTCTAAATAATACTAGGAGTGAGATAAAACACATCAATGGTTCTATTAATAGATTCCACCATTGAACAATTCTTCAAAATGTGATAAAGTCATTTGGTAACAAAATGACTTCTTTTAATATAAGAGCCTTGTTGTTAAGATAAATCTTTGTTTAACTTTTATTATCTTATTTTGATACACTTAAAAATAATATCTTAATTACTTAAATAAAATATCATTTTCTATTTTTTACCTAATATAATGCAAATTAGTGACATATGTCATGCTATGCATGTTAAAAATATTGTTCCAACTTAAAAGCCATCCAATACACATAACATGTTCATACAAGAGTTAATTAAGAAAAATAAAATACATAATCAATTCTCCCATAGGCTCTTCCAAGATAATTTACATCTCTTTCCCCATAGCGTATAATTACAATGCATACAAGGCCAGTCTCATCTCTCACTTTTTTACAGTCTCTCACTTTTTTACAGCCAACTCTGGATATAAAATTCCAAGAAAGCTTGAAAAAATGCTCTCCAAGATATTTCAAAATGTGCTCTTCCTCTAAATTAGATTCTACATTGCCTTATCACCAATGCCTAGCAACACTATTTAATACTAACATTGCAAAAGTACTCTCTTGTCGTCCACACACACCATACTATTAATCAACATTTAAATCTTATGAAAGTAGTCGTCTACTTGGAAATGATTTATAGTGTCTGCAAGGTGTGGTGAACGTAAGCTTAAAAATTGCTCCATAAGATAATTTGCTTGATTCATTCCCACATTCCTCTTATTTTTAGCTAGCATAACAACCCTCCTAAACTATATCCCTGATATACTCTCCCATCAATTAATGTCCTTTCCCTTGAGCTATTATGGCCATTTTTTTATTAGTATGCTTCTCTTCTTCCCCACACATCTTTTGATTTCCAAACTCCACATTTCACTTATTAAAAGTTCAAGTCATATTCTAAAATATTTTCAACAATATTTTGATTCATATATATAAAAAATAAATCCCTAAACATAAAAATCAATTCATTTTGTATTTAATTCTCGAAAAGCTTTCCAATAAAAATAAAAATTAAATCATAAATATCTTCTCATAATAATTCTTTTAATTTATCCCACAAATTCGGAAAAAACTTTTAATTATTTCAGGAAACTTATATCAGGTTGAAGCATTGTACATCACCTTAACATTTAGCATGTCCTTATAAGCTATTACTCTTTACTATGTGTAATTATTATTCTTCTTGTGTTTTGCATCTAATCAACCTATCTTACATAATAATTCATGTATTGTATGCAATTCTCTAGTTGGCCCTTATAAACTCGATGTATCGTATATAGAAATTCATGCATTGTATGTAATTCTTTCCTTTGTCTTCATACCGTTGACATATTACTCATAATTCTCAATCTAGTCCTTATACACTCTACACATCATATGTCAAGGGGTGATGTACCATATATTAAGCAACAACATATTATACTTCAAAATTCATGTGCAATAAAAAGAAACTAGATTTCCATAGTTTCCTAATCTTTTTGTTTTAGTCTATTATTATATAATTACATGCATTGTTAAAAACATTATAAGTATACTACTTAATTCAAACATGCATAAATTATATACATGAACAATAAATAGGTTGTACAAGTCCCCAACAAAACCAGCCCTCATATTAATAATAGTAGGGACCATCTTCTCTACTCCCTAATGACAACCATTCTCCTACGTTTAAGGTTATAACTATTGTTGTAAAGGTTGGACACCCTCTTTTATTTGTATCAACCAAATATTAAATTGTCCTGTTTCTGCCCCATAGCCGTAGTTTTTCCTAAATCCAAGGTCTGTGCATAAACCTTCTTGGTCACATGCATGCTCTTTCTTTGATCTCTAAATCTCAACAAATTAATAATCATCTCTTCATGATTATCTATTAAATTTATTTATTATTTAGGTACAACAATAAATTTTGCAATTGATACCAAATTACTATTAGTGTTATCCATGCAAGTAAATATATTGTTAACTAGATGTCACACATGTAGCTCACATCTAAATTTGTGCAAATTGATTTTCAAATTATAATGCATTTTGTAATACGCATGTTTTACCTATTTCAAAAAAATTATTTTGTTGTGAACTCTCTCCTTAATTCAATTACACGATAAATAAAGTTAAACATATACATTATAAAAAATATTAAAATTCATGTAAGTCCTTGTTTTGTTGTAATCGTTTATCTTAAGTATAAAGAAAATTTAGATGTAAATTGTTATGTCATATGTATACTTGTGATTGGTGTATGATCTCCAAGGGTGGCAAATATATGTAGTGACATATTGGTTATTTATGTTCTTACTTTATTCACATATGACTTGTTGTCCATATTTGATGCATTTGACATTATAATTGCTTATTTACGATATTAATGATTTATATGAAGCTCATGATGCATAATAATAACACATCATTTAAAATAACTTCACCATTGATCATATGGCAATGATTGTATGCAGAACATAATGGTTAATGGTATCATTGTGTTGTATAAAGATTGGTTAATCCAATAAAAAAGACTAAGAAATCACGACTCTTCTATTTTAGTATAGTAGTGAACATCCTTCTAAACCAAACCAACATGATAATTATATTACCTATCAGCTATTGCGATTGGATGACAAGAAGTATTATTTCATATATGAATATACATATATTATTCTTTGCATGAATATAGTGGATCATGATGCCAAATAGCTATATCATGTGTATGGTTGTAAATGTTGTCTATATGGCAAGTTTGACAATTACGTATTGGATAATATATATGTACATAAATTTTGTGAACATTTATGTCATATTAAATTAAATTGATTAACATGATTAATCTGAATAAATAATTTTAAATAGCATTTAAGATTTGATGCACATCTTTACTTTCATTGTTCTTGAGTAATATACATGATAGAATATTTCATACTTTTGATTTTTAATCTTATTCAATTGCATATGGCAGAGAATTCATTCTCCAACACCTTGTTGTACATGTTGTGACATGAAGTTTCAATTACTAATTGGTTAGAACCTCAAACATTACTTTATAAATTTTTTGAAGCCCAATTTACTTGATTAGTAAATTTCCATTTGAGTGTTAGTAATAAACTACTGTTTGATATTGGTATATTTAGGTGTTTTATTATATTATTTTAATTACTTATCTAGTCATCTTCAAGATTTGGCTTATCAATAAAAAAATATTGATCACATTATAAGTGTTTATTATAAAATTTAGTGTGATCATGTTTATTTTTTTAATTAAATAAGACTGGTTTGCTTTGGTTTCCAAATTCTTCAATAACATATATCTTTTTTATTTTGATAATACAAAGTCAAATTACTTGGCCTTGATTTCCAGCTTGCTGTCAAAGTTATGGATTTTTCTTATATTATCAAGATACGACAAATAATGACACTGCAGTGATTTAGCCTTTTATTTCTTCTCAAACAGAAAAATGTGAGCTCAGACAAGCAACATACACAAATAACACAAAATATTCAAAATGCAATAATTGTCCAATGGACTAATGTGGAGCCAATTGTAGGAATGGCTAATATAGGCATGATACGAATTGTTGTGGAGGATTGAAGGAGCAAATCATGAATAATTTTCTTTGTTTAAAATCAATTGAATAAATCACTAAAACTAGAACAAATAAATTGAATCATTAAATTTAATATTGTTTAATGTGTAAAACGTATGCTTGGTCTAGACATCAATTTTCAACTGTACAAATCAGCACTAGTTGAAGTAACATTACCCACCAAAAAGAAGTTCGGACCCAACACGTATATTTCGAATAAGTGACACCTAACAATTTGAGGAATGCATCCCCCAACTTGAGCAACTTACATTGATTTCCTACTTTAAGTTTAAATCAATTTTTATATGTAATTCATTTTCATTAAATAATAAAAGTTATATGTACCTATCGCCTGTTCATTTCTTCAAATTGTTGCGTGATCTCAATAAGAAAACACCTAACATGTTATAACAAGTTGGTTATTTATATGTTACTTTTATTCATATGAAACTAACTGAGCATATTTACTATTAAACATCATACTTTTTCATAAAAATTGGTAGCTCATGTGATACCTGCAATACATATTCCTTTAAAGATCATGTTGCATAATATTATTACATCATTATTAAAAACTCTATGATTGATTATATATACATGTAATTGAATGTTGAATGTGATATTTAATGATAACATTTTTATAATGTGAGTAGATAGCAAGGTCAACAAGCTCTTAGTGAGACAACTCTTGTTTCCAGTTAGTGATTTCCTCACTTTCGTTTTAGAATGGCTATAACATTTCTCCTATTTTAAAGTGACCACAATATATCAATGAAGTGATTATATTATATATGAGTTATGATAAGTAAATTGTGATGTACATGATTACTTATATATATATATATATATATATATATATATATATATATATATATATATATATATATATATATATATATATATATATATATATATATGTGTGTGTGTGTGTGTGTGTGTGTGTATTGTGTAGATAAATTAGAATATTGCTACATACTAACTCTATTTTTTGTATCATAAGTATAGCTGATATTCATAACTTATGCGGGTATTTATGTTTTTGGCATTAGTTCAATTGACAAGTCTAAAACATTTAAGTAATTGGAAGTAACATCCGATCATTGATGCATGCCTTATTTTTTCATTTATAAACATCATGCACGATAGACTTTATATACTAGTTTTATGTTTCGTTTCACTTCTTATAAGTAATGACACTATATTCATGTAGAAATTTTTATTATGTATTCAATATACCCTTAACATTTCCTTGTGCATATCAACACCCCAATCTTTATTGCTCAAGCTTTACCAAGGGATTCCATCTTATAGTTTGCTTTGTAAACTAAGATGTTATTTCATATATTAACTTTTAAATCTATCTTAATAATCAGTAGCAATCATCACATGCCACCAACACTATACCATCTATTGGGATGAATATTTAAGAGATAAGTTTTATTGATTGTGTTGTTATCATTCAGATTTAAGTAATCAGTAATATATTATTATTTTAAATACTATTATATTAATAATATGTTTACTTTCCCTTTAAATAATTGAAATTAATTAAGTTTTTATTAACAATTAATCATTTTATTTTTTCTATATAAATAATAACTCTTATTGTTATACAAAATCAAATCAATTAACCTTGATCCTAAACATAAACTATATAGATTGAGATTAAACCTCCCTTAATTAAGCCTAGGTTAGCAATATGGAGTGCCTTCCAAACCTAGGATATGTCACTGACTTATAAAGTCTTACATCCACCTAGGGCGAAGTATGCCCTAGCTGTTGGCTGTTTCCCTTTTTCTATGTATGTTTCAAATGCCTTCCATGCCCTAACAATGTGACAAATTGATTCATATTACATAAAAAATTATTAGAAAAATTTTTGAAAATGAAAATATAAGATTAACATTGTCCTTTAACATCCATGAATTGTAGCTCACCACCATTTTCCTCATTCTACTTTTATGGTAAAAATTCCAATCTTTGAAAAAAGGAAAAAAGCATTAGGCTTTCAAAATAAGCATTAGGCTTTCAAAGTCATAGGGTACAAAAAAATGTCTCGGGTGCTGCAATAAGACATCTAGGTATCCGTGGTTTTAACATACAGACTTTCTCAAGCATTCCAGATAAAATTATGTTAAAATCATACACAAGAAAAACCAATATTGACGTACCGTTAAATCCACAAACAATGGATGAAACAATATCATTCACCTAAACGTCAAAAATTTCAACCATCTCGCAGTCTTCTTTGAAAACCTTGTCTGAGGCTAAATGAAGAGGTTTATATCTCAGCAATTGTTGGAGCAACAATATATCTAGATGGGTGGTGGTTTTGAATGATTAACAAGGAAGATTGAATTCTCAAAGATCCACCAAGGGCTCGTTTGAGGCACTTCAGGCGAAAGAGGTGGTGCACACACAGAACGTTATTCCTCCCCATCAGTCATCAAAACAACATAAAAAGGGATGAAAAAAATCATAGGGAGCTTTCTCGCTCATCTACAGCCAATTCACAATGATGACTGATTAACTTCAAAAGAATTGGGCTGTTGCTGATTGGTCTAGGTCTGACCCGATTCTTTATTATTTTGACACGTTAAGATTAGATACATGATTATTAAAAGATGTATATATTTTCATAGTTAATTATTATTCAAGAATTATGAAAGAACAAGTGTACAAATTAGATGAAAAATATAAGAAAAATATTGATATGAACTATTGGAATGATTATTTTAGATTCTTAAATGATTAACTTGATAAAGTAGCTTAAATATTTTAAACATTTATTAAAATTATTATTACATAGTTTTGAAAAAAAAATATCCATCTTTTTTTTAAAACAACATTTTATTAAGGATTTTTAAAATTTTACTTTTTTTATGCTTTTGAAATTTACTTACTTAATAATATGAGAAATTTAATTGATTGGGTAAAAGATCTTTCTTTAATAAAGTATTAAACATTTAACTATTCTCTAACAGATATTAAACATTTTATCAAGAAATATTTGTTAGTTTAATCTCAACCATCGTTTGCATATTCTATTAAAAATCTTCAAACATTCGATAATTGACTTATGACTAGTCCGTTAAAAATTGTATAATCTAATAACTTATTTTATTAATGGTCATATGGGGTTGCCAAAACCAACCTTATAAAATTCAAATTAATATATTTAATAGACATTGAGGACCTTCCTTAATAATGATATGATAATAATTAGACCATTTAAAAAATATAAAATAAAAATATGCTAAATATTGAGTTGTTTTAAAAAATTATCAAACTATTTGATGGATAATATCATTGTTAGCAACTCAAAATTGAGCAATATCATAAGGCTATAGAAATGTTCGATGAACAATTTTGATCTTCAGTAAATGGTACAATTTTAAATTTGATAAAAAGTTTGCTAAAATTGGTAGATCGGAAATGTACAAATTATAGAACATGTTTAGATCATCTAACGGGTGGTAAAGTCTACCTTGGCTAATTGGCTATTTATGTTTTCTTAATGAAGCATTACTAACAAGGATTAAGGCATTAAGCAAGAATATGAAAATATCTTTGAAGGCTTGGGAGGTTGGTAAGCTAAAATTATTAACTTTTAAGAATTATAGACAACAATATTAGTTCTATAAACAAATGAAAAAACCTATTGCATTGAATATGTTTTACTAAAAATTGATAGTCTATTTGATGAACTCTATGAACTAATGACATTTTTTAAGATTGGTCAATGATTTGTTCATCACAAATTGAAAATAAAATATGGAGATATTTTTGAAGTTAATTCTAAACAAGAGAAGATTATTATGTATTTTTGAAGTTATTATGTAGTAAAATAAATTTATCATCAGCTCTCATAGATCTAATGAACATAATATTTTGTAATATTTAGATTATCTTATAACTGTATTCATTGATGATACTTGGATTTATTCAAAATTTTTAAAGGAACATATTATATATTTACTTGTGGAATTACAAATTATGAGAGAGAACTAATTATACACTAAATACTCTAATAGTGAATTTTGGAATATGTTATTTTAATAATCATGAATTGACCAAAATTCATACCAATATAAAACAAAAAGAAATTTGTTTGATATGTAACATTATAAACAATTTATGAAAAGATTATCAAATATATCCTCTCCACTAGGTTGTGTTAAAAATAATCGAATATAAATGAGACTCGATTTATGAAAATTGGTTACAAATATTTAAAGATATTGAATTTAGTTGCAAAATGACACTTCTAGGATGTATAGATTCATATACTATGTACAATGTTGCATGTTTACAATATCTATGCTATGGGCCAATGTTGAATAAAAAAGTGATTATGTATAAAATCAAACAACTAGATCATTATGAAAATAATTACTTTGTTCATGACATAGACTTAACAATATAGTATTTTTATAAAAAAATAAATACATTATTTATATGAAATTAAGTATAATATTTTGAGTTGTAAGGTATTTTCATGTTAAGCCCTTTGATAGTACACATTCTTATTTTGAATTGAAACAATGAAATTGAAGCACAAGAACAGTGGACAACTTAGGAAGAAATGAATGAGAAGAGGGTTTTTTTAATTAGGAGATTAATTTCTCAAGAAGTTTCTTTCAAGGAATTTTAAATTCACAAAGTTTTCAAATTTAAGGAATCTTAAAATATTTTAGATAACACTCTTATACAATTATATAGATGTTTGGATATAATATTTTATTACAAAATATACAATATTTAAATTTTTAATATGAAACATGTAAATTTTGACCAAACAAAAAAATTCTACAAATTCTACATTACAATGAGACCATCTATGCAAACACAAAATGCTACACACTAGTTGGTGTAGCTTCTACACTTGAAAGGCCATATACACACTCATTGACCAATGGTGCATGTGGTAAGCGACTGACATGTGAGCATTTGATAGTGGCTTGGAATAAAAAATTTGTGTCAAAATGGTTTAAGAAGTCTAATCTAGTCATTCATCCTCAAAAAGATAAATAAATAAAGATAATCACTAAGATTCTAAAAGATTTACTTAAGACTTTGTATTTTAGATCTTTGAGGAGGTTAAGAAAGTTGTTTATCATTAATATTTTTTTTTAATAATAATAGTTATCAATATAATTTTGAAATTGCATCATATGAGGCTATATATGAAATGAAGTATTTCTTAAATCTATGTTGGAATAAAAGAAAAGAAAGAGTTCTATTGGATCCCTAGATTATTGAGAATGCCACAAAAGGATAAGAATTATTCATGTTCAATTAAAGATAACTAATGATAAGAAGAAAAAATACTTTTGATGCAAAGAACTGATTAATAAAATTTCGAGAAAGAGATCATGAATTTATTAAAATTAGTTAAATAGAAGATATTATAAGAATTAAAAAATAAAGTGAGTTAAAATCTAAATTTAATGGTCCCTCTACGTTTCTAAAAGAGTTGGAAAAATGATATATTGGATTGTTTTGACCCTTTATATATCAAGAATTCATAAAGTATTTCATCTTTTTAATTTTATGAAGATGCATTCTACAACCTTATTATGTTGTTAATTATATTGGTCTAAATATCAAAATTTAATCAAACTTATTTAGAAACATAAGTGAAGGTCCTAAAAAAATGGAGAAGCTGCTAAGAAATAAAGCAATTGTAATGATAAATGTTTAATAAAAATATCAAGCAGAAGGAAAAGCTAGTGGAAGCATACATTATCGTCTAATAGCCAAAACTTTTCTAAATTTCAAGACAATTTTTATGGAGGGTAAGAATGCAACACCTCAAAATTTTTAAAAAAAAATAATATATATATATATATATTATACTATAATTGAAAAATTAAGCAAATAAAGTTTTAATAATATATGTTTGGATTTAATAAAGTCATCTATTTTAAATATGATGTTCACATTTTAAAATATTATTAAATTAATATAATATTAAAAATTATGTCATGATTTTAAATGAATTCAAAAAGTTTATTAAGACAAATAACAGAAAAAAGATTCTCAAAAGTAATCCAAGGCAATGAGTTAATAATTTTCTAAAAGTTAAAATAATTAGTAATGAATTTATGATATATATACATATATTTAAATTTTGGAATAATATTTTTGTAATTTCATAAATGAATTCCTCACAGCACAACATAGGTGGGATTGAAGGTGATATTTGATTATATTAAGCAAGTTACAAATGAGAGCATAAATATAGCAGAGAGAGAAAGCTCAAGTAGAATAAGAAAAGTGAGTTGAGAAAGAAGATGAAGGAAATGAGAAGGTTTAACTTGGAGAAGCTTAGTAGGGAAAAGAAGAAAAAGAAACAAGATGGATATTGGAAAGCATTGGTGCCACTAAAAGGGGAGTGTGGAATGAAAAGAGAAAGTAGTAGAGCAATGAGAAGCCTTTGATAGCTAGCAAAGCATGAAGCAACAATTAGTTGAGGTAAAGTATGGATTCAAGTTTTATTTTTAATTGAATTCAACTTGGTTTTTATGCAATAGTAGAACTTCTGTTTAAATCGATCAATTTTCAACCTAAAAATCAATCACTAAGTAGCCAATTATGTTATCAAAATAAGCAGTTTAAATTAACTATTATTAACAAAATCACATATCATCATTTTGGCTAATGAATTAGATAATCTCTATCACTTGATAATGATAAATATTTTAATGTAAAAAAAATTAATAAAAAGTAATAATAATGAAAGATATTCCTCAAAATATATGAATTTAAATAGACATGATCTTGAAAAATGAATTTCTATGTTATGTTAATGCTTTATTAGCTTATGACTTATAAATTTAGAAAGTGGTTACAAAGAGGTTTTGAAAATGAGTTTAACATGAGAGAAAATAAATTTTTGTCAAAATTATTTTTAAAATGTCAACATTTTTGTGTTTGGTAAAAGACTTCTAAAAAAATAAGAAATATTTTGCCAATACAACCTAAAGTTGAAAAGCAAATTGAAGGGTGCCACATGGTTAGATTAATTCCATTTGCATGATAGTGTGAGAAGTCATTTTTGACATTAAACATTTAATTCCATTTTTGTTTTAATAAAAGCCCTACAACAAATAAATTAATACACTTTGCATGATAGATTAATAAAAAAATCTTAGAATTTTTTGAATAATTATTTACAAATAGAATGCTTTCAAATTTTTTTTATATAACATATTTTATGAATAATTTTTAATGGACCCACTAATAAATTTTTTTTCAAAATTGTTAAATTCAATGTAGGTTTGACCCGTTTGTGGAGCTAAACGTGAGTAAAGAAGTAAGTTAGAGAAAGTACCTATTTGAAAGAAGGGCTCAACCTTTCTCTACAAGTATTTTTGTCAAGTCAAGAATATACTATGCATAAGCGTGAAGTTGGTTTTTTAACATAATGGAAGCTTCCTTATACTTTTCCCATGAGTTTCACCTCATATACAGTCTCTTTCAACCTCCTATGGTTGCAATCTAGTTTTTGCTACATTGAGTTATGCTTTGCCCGCTAGTCATTGATCTCTTTTTTACTTACTGAAGCTTCCTAAAAGGGCATGCATCCAAACTAATAATTGTTGAGGAATGAGTTATTCTAGTTAAGTCAAAAATGAAAAAAATTTGAGGAGATCTCATATCAAAATTATAAAAGCAGAACTGAAGGATACATGATTTGTACTTGTTTAAATCTAAAGCAATCTCAAAAGAAGAGGGAAACTTCATTTTAGATGCAATGTTAAACCAGAAACATAAAACTTTACTTTTTCATTTGAAACATAAAGCCCTTTTTTTTGCTAAGGTTGTGGCAATATCAGCTTGGCAATTTCTCAAAAATTAAAAATGGGAAATAAGTTGCATTTAAGATTAAAATTTGCATTTAGCTTTGTTCAGACAGACTTACTAAACAACTAGATTGAAATAAAATTGAGAAAGAGGAAGCAATGGCTTAAAGTGAGAGAGAAGAGGGCAGAGATGGGAAATAGGAGAGAGAGAGAGAGAGAGAGAGAAAGAGAGAAAGAGTAAAAAAGGAATTAACGAGCATGTCCAATGCAATGTTCAGGTCACCTAAATAAAGGAGCTTCTCCAAAGCAACATTTCTGCAAAACTCCTGACAAAACTTTTTAAATAACAGCTAACTCCTCAAATTGATGATTCACTAATCTACCATTTGTTTTATCGTGCTAAAGTGATAACAACCAACTTTACAAATTACAAAATTAAAAACATACATGAATAGTAAAGAAGACAATTTTATGTGAAAATCAAAAATTCAAAAGAAAAAACACATTTTCATAATTACAAACATCATCATTAGAGCTCAAATAGATAGTTTTTAAAAGAAATATCACTTTTATCACTTTTGCTCTAAGCTTTCTCTCAAAACATGTGACTCACATCCTCAAAGTCATGGTATCTTATAAAGTATAATATAGATTACAAGTAACTTTAAATATTTCGTTTGATTTCACAAAAATTATGATAGCTTATTTGACCCATTATAGGCCTCTGAGCCACGGACCACCATACACTTGTATACCAGAAAAAGGACAATATATGCTTAATCTGCATGTCTACTTTAATTACATATCAGTGCATACTGTCGAATTGTGAGAAGAATATGATTCAACTCTTAAGCATCTAATTTCCAATAGATTTGTATGGTTAACATTGCATTGACTTGTGATTTTGTAGTCCTACAAGTTCAGATACAACTCAATGCATATGACTGCTCAACTTCATATGCATCTATAATGGACTTAATCAGACTCAACATGTTAATAATCTTTTAGTGGGATAATTGAGTCTTGGACATCTACATAGGTAGTCTCTTCAAGTTTTTAACTCTTCTTATGCATCTTTCCTTCTCATCATTTTTATCAAAAACTCAATAGAGGAATGCATATTATCAGCTTGTTAATAGTGCTACTTTGTTAGCATGTCTATTTAAATATCTATACTAAGAAATTTGCTAATACCCTATCAATCAATAGCCTGATGTCAAGAAACTTTAGTTGTACGAGCAAAGTTCTTCACAAGACAAATTGCATTTCCATAATCATTGAATATCATAAAATTCAAACTTTTCCTTTTCTCCTAGAAGAATTTTTAAATCATGCAGTCTCTTTAGATGCCTTTTAGAAGATGACGTTTCAAATTTGGCTATGGAGAGACCACATATTGTAAAGTTGAGGCATTTGGCTAAGTACTGCTGTACAACTAGTATATGTATCCTAAGGTACTCTTCTAAATATCAATATCACATTTTAAGCAACAATTTATATAACATAGAGTACTATGACATTCCTTCATATACATAAGAACCTATTCAATCCTTTGCCAATGTTTTCGATATGGGTAACAAAACCAACTACATATTTAGGGTCAAGCCTTATACGTAAAATGATACGCATAAGATTCCTATCATAGGTAAGTACGATATCTTGGACAAGTATTTCCACTAATGAAAATTTGGTTATCACTCTTTGCTTAATTTAAAATGGCTTATAAGTGATGTATGTAATCCATCTATATTCTAACTTATTCATACAAGATTTGTATTAGCTAATCAAGGAGAAGAACAAAATAGTTTTATGGATTTTTTTATGTTTTACTCAAAGTAAAATTGTGTTACCAACCACACAATGGAGGCTTCATAGGCTTCAAGTGTTGGTGATATTTTATTCTCAAAACACCCCTTTAGCAAAGGAAGGGTAATGCTACACCTTTTTGACTTCAATAACCCTTAGAACGTAACTAACAAGGTTAAATGGTTGGCACTCACGACATTGTTACCTTGGTATTACATATGTTATTTAAAATTTGTCTCTTCATTTTTTATGTGAGAATAAAAACTATTGTCCCCTTGCACCTAAAAGAAGCTAAGATCATGTTTTGCTCAGAGATACCACTTTTAGACATCACTTAATAATCATTCATTATTTTCTTTAATCCATGGTGTAATAGGCCCACCAAGTTTTTCTTGATTCAACTCATATCACTATGTATTATAAAAAGTATAATTCCAGCACCACAATACTAAGAGAGAATCATATTTTTATCAATGTAGTGTCCCTTTTCGGCTCTCTTATATTAGTCAAAAAAAATTTAGCTTTAAAAGACATATTTACATTACAAAACTATGCTTCTATATTTAAAGCTTTGATAAATTTTTTATCCTCCAGATGTAAGAATATTCATACACTTATCAACCTAGATATATACTCGGAGTAACTCCTTATCTAATAATTCAATATCTAAAATATCATCTAATGATCACTTACATTTTTCTATCAAGGATGCTATAGGCTCTTTAGCTTTAGCTTGGATTTTCCTTCAACTACATAGTGTTATAGGAGGTGTCAATTTGTTACCATAATATTACAGCAAACGTATCATGTTGAGATATTTTTCTTTTGGCTTATTCCATACTAACCAAAACTAGTTTTATCCCTTAAGGTGCATATAAATCTACATTATTCTAAACTTAATTAGTATTTTTAGTTACAATAAAAGATATAATTCTTTATTTAATTTGACACTAAAATTTATGATTGTAGAGAAAAATTAGATAAGATAGTACCAAATTATACTTTTTGAAGTTATTTTTTAAAAACCTTTTTTTTTTAAATTAAGGCAAGAAAGAATAATCCACAATAAATTATTTTGCATTCTCAATAATGAATAAATGAGAAAAATATGGTTCTTCACTCCATATAATATCGTAACAATTGCTTCTTTTAGCTCCTTCGTCCCACACTAGAACATTTTCTTAGGCCACATCTATGACATCCTTCCAGCTCTTCGACTAGACGCGTTCTTTCGTAATTCATGCGTCTCCACAACTAGTTGTGGTCATTAAATGAAATTTGTAAAAAAGGATTGCACTACACTCCAACACAATGTTAAGAGGTTGCACCACTAGATTGCATCCAAATGCAATTTTGGATGGTTTGACCACAACTATTTGATCTCCCAAAAAAAAATTCTAAATCCATCTCCATATATGGATAAAGAATACGCAAGCAAACATTGCCTTTAACATTCTTAAAGACAAAATGGGTTGTTCCACATTTCCTTTTAGGTTTCTTCCCACAACCTTTAAAAGTTCTTATCGATATGGAGCCAAACAATGTTCCATACCTTGAAACCATATTCCACTCACTACTTATTATACCTTTTCGTATTATCATTTTGTGGCTTTTCCATCAACCTTTAAGTGTATCCTTCAAATCTTATTGAAACAAATTTGCACTATGTTGAGCTAATCCCTCGATACTTTTAATTGTGTTAATTTGGAACTCTAAATTGAATGGGCTTTAGGGGCTAAATCCTAAATTATTTATTGAATAGCCTTCAACTAATAGAAACATGGCCTAACCTGTTGAAATAAAATAGACATAGAAGAGATTTTCATCATATACTCTAAAATATTATAAATTGTACCCTCATAAGGGTTGTCAAATGGTCCTTTTTATGATACTATAAACAAGATATCATTGCAAAAATTTCTCAAATTCTGATTTTTACAAGAACAATACAAGTGCAATTTGTTGGATCAGGATAGTATTTTTTTTCATTCAAAAGCAAGCAACCACCATTGAAGTACGAGTCTCTTGAACCAATCTCAACTAATCCCCATTAGAAGGCATGCAAAGTTGTATCCCTTAATAGAGAAGGCCTTCACCTAAGTGAAAATTAGATAGTTTTCATTGTTTTCACATTTTATCGATCCCTATTAAAGTCAATATCCTTGATATCTCTCAACACATTCTCCTCGTGCATCTTTAGTTAGACCCACTTCACAAAACTCAAACAAAAGTTGCTTACTGCATGTTTTGAAAGAAAGCCAAACAACTTATTTTGAGCTCCTTGCCTCTATGTGATGACAATGTTGAATTGTTACAAATAGGTAATGTGCTTAATGTGTCATGCTTGTTGAAACTTGCAAGGTTCTACAAGTATTGGAGTGGTTGTCTATCAAATTGCACAATGTTTCATTCCCAACAAAGACAACAACCAATGTTTCATGGCTTGATGTAATGCTCAAATCTCCATGTTGTATCACCATGAGTTTCCTTGAGCTTGTTGTAGTAGCATGAAATAATACGGTAGAAGATGTCCTCAAACCATAAAAACGATGCTGATTGCATGGCTTGACACATTGAATGCAATCTTAAAAGATTGTCATAAACTAGGAAAAATCATACGTGTGCCCATAATTCATTCTTTAGAAAGGGGAGTGTATGATTTTTCTCTTAAACTTCAATTTAACTTTTGTTAGTACATGCACTAGTATGGCAATCTCAATGAAGTTTTTAATGAATTATGAAGCTAGTAGCATGCCTCCATTAAGATCCTCACCTCAGTAACATTACTTGGTTTTGAACATTCTCACATGACTTGCACCAAAATTGCATCAATTCTCCTTTTTCTTTTTCTGGCCGTATGCACTAGATAAATCAAGATCACATCCTCTAACTTGTACTACATTAAGCTGAGTTTCCACCATTGGAATGACTTTTTAGAGAAATTAGTTTTTCCTCATTCATAGGCTTTTTGATTGAACATGTTTTGTTCTCATGCTTATCAATTTCTTTCTTTCTTCCTCCCTTGTTTTCTACCTCTCTATTCTCCTCCAAATAACCTAAACCATCCCACATGTACTTCCACTAAACATGCTCATGCACATGCTCTTGACAACATTCTAGTATTAATAGTACACTTATTCAACACATAGCATACTCAAATTGCGCAGGAATAATGCCAAAAATTAACCTTAAAGAATTATATACTTTTGAGGGGATTATCATATCCTAATACAAAATTATGACAATAAAAATCAAGGCAATGATTAACATTAATCCTCACAAATTTGATAAAAAATTTAAAAATTAATAGATAATTTTCATAAAAAAACTCACTTGCAAAAACAAGATGCTTTCACTTCAGTTAATATAGTGTACATACATTTAGTAAAATCAGTGTACTACATTTCTTTTAAGCTTGTTGAAAATCCCACAAAATTTTGATACCAAATCTCTAGGCTACATATCACGAGTTAACTTTCATAGATTTTTCATGTTATATTCACATTGCAAAAGTATGAATCACAATAGCACATTGATTCAGAAATACCTTGGACAGATTCTTTGTAAGATGAACATTTAAATCATTTGAAATCTTGAGTTTCTTAGTTAAATTTTTCTCTTTAGAATCTGTGTAAATTTTACAACCTCAAGTACTAAAAGAGCTTCTTTAACTTACTGATCCAACCAATGAATAATCATATGATTTTAAAAAATGTAGTGAAAGAAAGAATAGTTTCAATGCCATGTGCTTCTTCTGTCTTGATAGATAGCTGAGGGAATCTTCTGAACTTCTAGAAGCAACTTTTGAATTGGATAAACTTTGTTCCTGCAAGATAAAACAGCTTTGAGTTCTAAAATAGGAAATCAAAACCAATAGATGGTTGAAGTACAATGGCAGAGAAGCTAAGAAGCATTGATAAATAAATTAACACTAGCTCAAAAATTAATTGTTATGCAATATCAGGGATTTACACCATTCTAACAAGCTCCTCCAGTTGTTTTACATGAACTAATATAGTATTCAATTTGCTAGATATAACATCCAATTCAGTTTCTAGAATTTAATTTTTAACAACTGCTTCTTCCTTTTCACCAATTGCAATTTCCAAAGCCTATTTCATCGAAGCAATATCAGCCTCCACTTCAAACACACTGAATACAAGCTTTTGATACTCATTCTAAAACAATACATGGAACGAACATAATGTACCAAACCAAATCAAATCTATTAACTTAATATATGGAATTGAATATTAACCGTAAGTATAAATTAAAAAGACAAATATCATGGAGAAAATAACATTTGGAGTTCAAAAACCTTCTTCATATTCTTAAGCCAAGCTCAATAAAGTTCATGATTTGGTTAAGCATACTAAAACATTAAGAAACAAACCTTTGTTCTTCTAGTTTCATCTCATATGTTTACTATATTACATATTGCGTCATTGCTAGTTACTAACTAGCTGATTAATTAACTAGCAATCGCTTAGGACCTAGTATAAATAAAACACAAGCAAACTTTCATCTCTAATATTTACCTGCAAATTTTTATGGGAGATAGCATTTGACTTAGGCTTCAACATATTGCGTTCTTGTAAAGCTCATTCACCTTGCAAATTCTTAACTTGTCATTCAATCTAAGCTTCCTCACTCTAAAAAAAGGAAATGTTCACATTTAATGAATCAAAATAAAAAAACTCGAAGGAACACATCTGTGACAATAATAATTACCTGAAGCTTTACCTTGTCCTTGATTGTATTGTTTAGTTTGCTTTTGTATCCTTGAATTTTTAATTTGTCTTGTCAAGTTTGTTTCTTAGTTATTCTAATTCTCTAACAAGAGAAGAAGATGATAAGCATGACACTTCTCCATATCAGCCTAAAGGCCTTATTCCTACAACATCTACTTGGGTCAAAAATAGAATGGAAACATCATCCTAAAAAGACTAAAAAGTGAAAGACTTGATTTAGCTTACTGTAGAAATCTTCTACCTATTTTCAAAGCAACACTTGAGCCTATGAATTTGTTTCTGATGTTGACATAGTTGGTTACCAAATAGATTCTACATTTGAGTGATTTTTTGAGATGAGGAATTATGGTGTATTTTCACTAGATAAATAAAAATCAAGACCATCATATAATACCTTCTCAAACTTGAATTCATCAATTTTTTTTATCATAAATCTATTGACACACTCATGGCCTAATGAGGGTCTTAATTGTGCCACACACTCCATGGGAATGGTCTTAAGGCTCTAAAAGCATAACATAATAGAATATGAAATTAAGTAGCTTATGGGAACAACATTATTATCTCACAAGGGGAGAATTGAGCAAGTATTCAAATTGATACAAATCAGTTTTTTTTTCAAGGATAACACAAATATAATGATTAACATGTAAGAGTTTTTCTTTAACATTTGTAATGATCAGAATGTAAAGTTTCTCATATAGCACATATGAAGAGAGTAACAAGTGGACATAGTTGTGATGATAATTTGCACATCAAAAAAGTAAGATATGAATCACAATGAGATGCAAGAATTAAATATCATAAGAACAATAAGTTAAAATAAACATGTATATGACATAGAAGAAGTGGAGCTCATTGGTAGAGCACTCCTTAGGCAATCAAGCGACATCAAATTTGATGCAAATCATTTGAACATACAAAAGACAAGCTTCTTAAAATAAAGTCATTTCCATCAAACCTATTAATAGAGCTTAAGCTAAAAAAATATGAAAGAGACTAATTTGAAGGTAGTTAATTAGGAATGTCAGAGTAGGGAGAGTTGGCTTCAAGTATATGCAATTATTTTCCAAACTTAAGCTTTTGCCGATGGCAAGGAAAAAGACACACAAATCGTGCTACAATATATTGTAGTTGTTTGTTTGGGTTGACTAACAGTCTATCATATGGGAAATGAACCTTAAAATTCTATCTTCTTTATTGGTTGAGCTCTTTTTGGCTTGCTTTGAACAAAAGGCATTTTGGTATTTAAAAAAAATCTTGTTAAACAAATTTAAGATGGTGCAGTATTGCTTAAGGCACTCTATTCATTTTGTTTATTTTTCAACTACACTGGACAATGGTACAAGCTATGGATGAATTATTTGGTATTGAAGAATCATCTTGGACATATATGACCAACAAAAAAGTTCACGAAAGGAAATGAACAAATAGCTATACAACAATTAGCTATACACATTGGAGATTCCAACCAATATTTGGAATATTAGGTAACATAGCTAAAACTAACTGTTCAAGGCTTTGCATAGATTGTTGTAAAGAAATAACTTATCATGATAAAAGCACCATAATATAGAACCCAAAAAATACATCACCACCAAAGTTGAATGCAACCAATTCAAAGTGGGGAAGGTTAAGGTTATCTAAGCCTGATGAAGAATTTCAATGAAGTTGATTTATGTTAATCAATGCCCTCAAATTTTAAAGAACAACAAATACACTTAAAAGTTGTGACCAAGGTCGATTTGCAAACTTATGATGAAAAATGAATGCCAATGTAATACTTAGGATAGAAGAAAGTAGAAAGTGATCATTAAATTTTTCCTAAGAGTTGGAAACACAAAGCAATGAATAAATACTAAAAGATTTCTAGATGGAGTTGTACAGAAAGCAAGAATCCCAAATAAAAAATATCAGAAAGGATTTTGAACTACACGCACACCCAAAAGTTTTCTTCATCTTAGCAAACCTCTTACTTGAAACTCCTCATAGGCTCTCTTTTCTAAATTCTCATCACAATCTCCACCTTTCCATAATGTCATGTCAATCTCTCCCTCATTATTTCACTTTAAGCTATTACTTTAGTTTTTCTTTAACACCTAATTATGCCACAACTCCCCACCTTTTCAATAAGAATGCAAAACAACATCAAGTAGAGGAGAATATGTCTCTTACCATATAACTTAGAAGAAACTAATTTTCAATTAACAATACATTGTTATTTTAACATAAAGTTCATATATTGAGTTTAGTCCTTAAACACGAAACCTCCAATTCCAATAAAACAATAGCCATGGTTTTTCCTTATTGAGACCTTTTCAAATCTACATTTTTAAAATCTAAGACATTCATTTTTGACATAAAAATGTCACGCACTTGTAACCAACAAAAATGCCTACTTAAAACTAAACATTTAATCCCATATAACATACAAAAAATCAAATTTAATCATAGTATTTCATACAAATATGTTGGAAAAAAATATTTTTAACAAGATTATTTTGAACCTACAAAGATAATATATTAGCCAAGTGTGAAATCAAGCATAGAGAAGTTCATTCAAGAGAGTACATTCTAAGGCATTACAAAACCAACTGATCTTAAGTAAGGTCTATACATACCACTATTGATACTTAATCAACCCTAGAAGACCATCTTGGTGGATTTTCTTGGAGGCTTATCGATGATAAGATGATTTCACAATTTCTTGTTGTGATTAAGAAAACCTATCTAAAATGATAGTGCGCAAATAGGATATCAAGGGCTAAAAATAACACATTTTTCTTAACAAAGGTATGGATACATCTTGAGTTACTAACACACACTTTGTGGACTTGGAATGTTCATTTTATAAGTAAATTGATAACTAGAGAAAGGCCATTAACATAGTAAATATGAATCAAATGAAAGGATATAACTCTCGCCACTCAAAGACATAAGATCATAATCTATTTTATGCCAAATTTTCATTAAATCAAACCATCCATGTCAAATTATTTAGAGCTCATTCAAGGTGGTGTGTCTATTATATCTACCATAAAGCCCATTCAACTTGGATTTTGAAATAAGAAAAACCAATAAAGTCAAAATATTAACATAATAGACGGTATAATAGATTATCAAGAATAGTAGAATAGTTCAAAGCAATTCAAGGAGCTGTTGAAGCTCTTCCAACATAAGTACAAAAATAGACATGATATGCACAAAATCAACACATCCACAAATCAATTATTTGGAGGCCATTTATGGTGTGTGTAGTATATCTACCATAGAATCCACTCAACTTGGATTTCTCAATAAACTCATCCAATAAATATAAAATAAAAGTTATAAAAGATTATGAAGCATATTTAAAAAATTCAATTTTCTATCAAGATGTGGTTGAAGCTCTTGCAATAATACAAAAAGAGACATGATATGCATTATCAATAAGAGAATTTTAGGAGATCTACAATGGTTTTATATAATAAATGAATAAATAAGGGGCTACGAAAGTTAAAACCAATTTGATATACATTTTTTTGGCTCCTAAAGAAAATCAATAATGAAATTTATTTTTGCAAACTTATTTCCATAAAGAGAAATCAATACTGATAAATCTAGAGAACTTAAAATTATTTGAGCATTTCATAATTGCTAAGTAATTTCATGAGGCATTATCTCCTATGTTTGACCTTATTATGGGAAAAAAATTCTATTATCAAACTATATGATTTTTAGAATTACTGAACCACCCCTAGGTGAGGGATAGAAGACCCACTTTACATCATCTGAAATGCACAAATGCCATGGGTGACAAATTAAGAATAATTTGGAACAAGAAAAATATAAGTTTCATTATCTCAGGTTATCTATTTAAAAATAACCAAAAGACTCAACAAATACATCTCAACTTAAAAAATATTCGAAGGGACTTAAATCCTTGAAAAAAGGACAAATCATCAAGATAACAACAACAAAAGTAAATGAGAAAGTCTTGACATGTCCCAACAACATTTGCCATATGTATAAATGACCTTGAAGAAAAGTTCTGCAAGCCACAAGAGGTTTTAACCCATGCGGAAGGGATACAAAGAAACCTTGAATACTGAACTCAAGCACAGAGCCACTTGAGAGATAAGCTTGAAAGTTTAAGACACATGAAATTTTAAGCACAAAGTTGCTCCCATGGTTCTTAAAGATTTCCTCAAGAATTGCACAGTAAGATTTGAGAATTAAAAAGAAAAGCAAAGAAATTGAGTAATTTGACATGAGAAGAAAAACTACAAAAATTAAATAGAGGACATACAAAACCCCTAGGAGAAAGCCTTTAGGAAACCTAGCAAAGATTTGAGGACCAGGTCTTGAGGTATTTTTGCAATCGATGTGCCAATCTAGAAAAAAGTAGACTCAAGAAATTTTATAAGATGTTTTCCAAAGTAATCGTAAGAGCAATGACCAAATAAGAATGAGTAACACAATTTTTAAACCAAGTAGAAGCATTCCATCAATTATAAGATATGATAAGATTTTTAAATAAATTTAGCTCCATTCTAATTTGAAATTTTTCCTTATACAACTAATAAGAGTTGTACTACAAAATAAACTAGGTTTTATTATATGGAATCATTTGTGATTTTCATATTCCTGTGTTTTAAAACCAAGCAATAGAAGTAAGAAAGCATAACTTTCAACTAACAATCTTAATTCTATTATCTCTTTCTATCTCTCTCTCTCCCACCCACCTCTCTTGCATGAATACTCTTGATTTATTCAAGGAAAATCATATGACTTTCCTCATATAGTGACTGAATTCAATAACGAGTATGGGTTGTGGATGGATCATGTAGATTAATTTAGCTATGGTAAGTTCCATCATTGCAAAGATTTGGACTAGAATTACCATTGAATCTTGTTATGTGATAAGATAGAATTTGTTGGACGAAAAGGTTTATATAGTTTTCATTTACATTAAACCAAAAGGTAACCATTAACATTATATTGATTTTAATCACAACAATTTGAGAAGTCTCCAATCTTCCAAAGGAAAAAAGAAAAAAAACTTTATTCCATAATTTGGAGACAGAACTACAAGCTAATATAAGAAGCCTTTCCCATTCACATAATGTGCAAGAATTGATGTAAAAAGAGGACTCACGTCTCCTTTACTATACAAGAAACCCTTAGTCATTATTGTGAAGTATCTTAATGATTTATGAAATCACCCTTAGTAGCTAAAGGGATAACAAGGAAAATGTAGCTCAAGTCAAAATACGATTTGATTAATGCAACCATGTTGTAAATGTTTCCTTGCAAAGGCACATCTCCAAAATAAACTATATTAAAATACCAAGTTGGGGATGATAACATGACATATTTTTTGAATAAAAACTTATATTGACCTGCTTCCTTACCAACTACTCACCTTCTCTTCAAAGGTTGCCCGACAAGGTACTACATTTTTGACATGTTTATTTTTTTTGAAAACAACCATGAATAGGACAATAACTGCAATGATGACCTTGATTGAACAAAATCAACTTTTACGTGAAAAGACATGCCAAAATTCATCATTTCAAGGGTAAAAAAATAGATAAGGCACCTTAGAGAACAACAATATATGCCATTTCTATTACTAGATCACAAATAAGCACAAAAAGATGCAAGAACTACCAATATTGTTTTGGAAAAGAAGGAGAAAAGCTGCATGAAGTCTTTGGGAATCGCTAAAAGATTTTCAAATGGATCTTTTTAAAAGTCAAAGTGCAAAAAAATTTCTCAAACATCATAAAAAAGCTTCTGAGTTGAGTCACTGACTAACTCCTAAAAATATGACAAACTAATCATTATTTCATTCCATTTTTCACTCTGAAGGGAACCATAAAAGAGGTTCTAAAAGCCAAGCATATCAAAATAGCTAGCATAAAATTTTTTCCAAATGGAGTTTTCAATGTTCCAATATAAAAAAATAATTAAAAGAAAAGATAATTTCCCTAGCAAATGAAGACTAAAAAATGCAACTGAAAATGGTTGGAGAGAGGATAGAGAGCCAGTTCATCATAGACTGCTCTTACAGCTTCTTGAGCATTCTTGACTTCTCATTGTAGCTGAATGATAACCACAAAAGACAAGGGTGTTAATAATAGCATATTGAACACAATTCAAAAAAAAATTAATTGAGTTCAATTATTTTACACATCATACAGCTAAGAATTTTTTTTTTAAATTTTCAATTCAAAAAAATTGAATGAATTGTCACAATTAACATCACCAAAATGTGATTCTCTTATAAGAAAACAACCTCTAAAACAAAGTAAACAGTCCAAATGAAGGGAAGGTCAGGCTAAAGTATCATCCTTATGCATCGCACAATTCTCTTGAATTGTATTTAAAATAACAAAACTTCATTTGTGTAGCAACCAGCACCATCTAAATAAAAACTTGTGGTTAAGTTGTACTACGCATTAGTAGTGCACTATTTTAAAGTTGAAAGAGAAATTGCAATATTATTAAAAAAACACAGATATGTGGTTGAGGATTAAAAATGAAGAAAATGGTAATAAGAGATACATCCAAACATATATAAAGTGTTTTAAGAATAAAATAGGATGCTAAGCAAGTTCTACCCATAAGCCATTTATCTATTTTCTGCATGTCGTTGCCAACCACAATTTCGATTCTCCATTGTGATCATTAGAGTAGGTTAAAGATGTCTGATGTCTCTACCAAGTTTTGCCACGCTTTCTTTTCTTTCCAACTACAGTAGGTGCTCCAAATTATTTGACATGTTTTACTGAACATCTTCTTAGTTCATTTATTTAATGTCAATTGTTTGATAGTTTGAGATCAAATTTTGTAGTTTGATGTCATCATTCTTATTTATATGTATGGTTTCTATAATCAATTCCCATTTGTCCATAATAGTTTTTAATGTTTATGTGATAATTACAAGAAAAAGTATCACTATCAATGCCATTTATGTTAAGTTTATCGAAGATTGCTAGTGACTACAACAAAACTATGCTTAGAAGAAATCACATAGATTTGATATCACTACATTTGTAGTAATAACATATCACAAACTTTAATATTCCACCTTCAAATAATTAAAATGCATTCCAAACATCAAAAAGGAATTCTTAATAAATTTATTAGATCTATATTCCTAGAACATATTAGACTAAATTAGTTCCTTATAAACAAGCAAAGCATATAAAATAAAAAGGATTTGTTTGAATGGGACTATCACTAATAAGTTTGAGACTTTAGTTAATTAAGTAGTTTACCTAGCCCTCGTAGTATGAGCTAGATTCCAAGAATAAAGCCTAGCATAAACTCATAAATAAATGAATATATTCATTAAACAATGCACCTACTACATCAAATAGAACAACAAAAAAAACATACATCTTCACACTTCTCATTAAAGCAAGAATTCTATTCAGTTGCCAAAGTAAAAACATTGTCCATGTTCATCTGTACTGAAGTCTTCACCATTTCTAAAGATTCAATCTTCATAGGAAGAATACTTTCATACAATAATAAAAAAACTATGTTCAATGGAACATTTTGATTGTTAAGAACCTACTCCTTGATCTATTTGATGGCTAAAATTGGTCTAGTTTCACGTTCAGTTAGATTGCAATGATCTGGAGACCCAAATTCCTTCAAATGATATGTCGATGAAGTAGTAATTTTGTTTATAGGGATTGACTTTGATTCTATATAGTTACATTGGAGAAGTTTGATGTTCACACCTTTAAAAATCACCAAACAAGAGACACTATCTATTTGTTCGCAATAGGGCATAAGAAACGGCTTACAAGGTTGGCAATAGAAAGATAGACACCTTGCTATCACTATTTAAAGAAAGGTCACCAAATTCGGGAAGCTTTGCTGAAGATTGCTCCTCTTTCTAAAAAGTAATAAAAAACCATTATTTTTAAAACTTCTAGACATATAAAAGAGAGAAAGTAGAGAGATAGTGTTTGTGTGGGGAAGGACGAATAGATATTGAATTTAGGCTATCTCTATTTCAATGAGTTTTCTTTTTGGACGGGTAAAATTCGGCAAAGCATGCTCCAATTTCCTGCATAGGATAGCTGAATGGAAGCAAAATGCAAATTCTGGCTTCTCTTTAATTGGCTCCACATTATCATCTTCCTCCTTTAACTTAGAAGGTAACTCTAGTAGGGACACATTTTAGAAATCTTGCTAAAAAGGTTTTTGGCTTGTTCGTTGTGATTATTGACATTTAAGAAAGGAACAAAAAAGTGTCTTTCAATGAAATTTTAATTTTCTTTGATGAAATGTGGTTGAAAAAGTATTCTATTAATAGGTTTGAATATATTATGTGTAAAGATTTGATATTTCCACAAAATTTTTGAATGACATGAGAAAAAAGCCAAATATGTCCATTTTTTTACTACAAAAAAACGATAACATTCACTCTAACACCAACTTTCAAAAATATTTCGTAACATGCATTGGGATTTGAGCATGTTTTTTTACACAGCTTCACAAAGCATAAGCTAACAATTCCATAGTTCTATGAACAAAAATGTTCCCCAAAATCATCAACAAAGATAGTATTCTAATACCTTCTATTATGTTTAAAATTCTTAAAGCTTGATTTATAACTGCCACAACTAATAAGTTGTCCTATTTATGATTCAAGGTATGCCTATATGATTACTATAAGATTGTAATGTTATATGGCCACAATGCAAGAAAGTTAAATTTATCATAAATAGAATAAATACTATGAAGAATGAGTGACTACACTTCGGAATGAGTACAAATAAGTACATTTAAGAGAAGGTTAGTAATTGAGAATAAGCTAAGAGAAAAAAGGTTTTGATGGTTTGAAAAAATTTAACCTTTTAGACGATCTGCTTTTAAAATTTTTTCATATGAATAAAAAAATAGACAAACCAAACAAGACATAAGAAAAACATAATTTGAAAAGAGATGAGGTAGGCTAAAAAATTACATTAAGGACTTCTAACCTAAAACCAAATGTTTTTGTGCATATTGGTTTATAAGTGTGGCTTAACTAGCTAGAAGATAATTAGTCTATTTTTTTATTCTTAAAATACACTTTCCAATTGAGATCTACATAACAATTATACAAACATCTAAGACTCATATTAGAATATTTGAATGATATTTAATGGGAAAAAAAGAGTCAAGGTTCTAGTTATAACATTTAAAAAATTTATGAGCTTAGTGGCTAATTTTGGAACCTAAAAAACCTAAATATTATGCCAAATCTGAAAAGCCTACATGAAATTTGTCATTTAAAGAAAGGTGGTTTTTTAAGCATTAAGAAATCAAGATTGATTAATATAAAGGTGAAACTATATATTGCTTTTGACCTTTAAAAAGATGTTCTACACAGTTCTTCACTAAATTAATTATAATTTTTAACTGTTCTCCATCTTTGGAATTGAAATTAGAAAAAAGGAATCAGAACAGAACTCTATGTAGTTGAAGGCATTTGCATTGCTAGTGCAAAAAGGTGCCTAATTATTTGGGCTACAATATATTAGAAGAGTTCACTCAATAATAGTGTATTTTAAACAATGTCAAATAAATAAAGGCTACATAGGAATGCCCTTCCAAAATAAGATGCCACTAAAGTTTATTTAATTTTACTTACTTTAATCAATATTGAAAATACTCAAATATAGAAAAAATATAAATAATCATGAGATAGTTAGCATTTTTTAGAAATTAGACTTTTTATATGAGACTAAAGGGTTAGTTTATATATTCTAATCAAATAAATGCAATTACTTTTCTAAACCATTGAAATATATGGGTACTTTATAAGATAATTAAAATAAATTTGCTTCTCTGAATAATACAAGAAGCACATCCTCCTTCGTATTAATAAAGAAGAAAATTTCTCATTGACAATAAGCACAACTCCAAATTGACTTGATCATGAAAGCTTATAAACCACCTTGCTCCAATATGGAGGAAATTGATAAAGAAATAGTTAGTATCGATAACATCAAACCCTTTATGAAAGGAAAAGGGAAATTTTCCCATGTAGAAATTATTCAACAAATCTTACCAGTGAAATTGCAATGGTTAGAAACCTAAAGAATACAAAAATCAACTATGGAAGAGTAGGCAAAAACAAAATGACTATAACTGTGTTAGTATCACAATTCTAAGGAAGATAACATTACTTCTTTTGATGCAATTTTTCAAAATTGTTTTAATATGGATGACAATCTAGACCAATGTCAACAGGGAGTGATAATTAGATTTAAAGGTTGAATCAGTAGTGCAAGGGAAAACTACTAGTAGACTTCTAACTAGAGGAATATAATGATTAATAGCAACATAAAAGAAGTTTTTACTCTATAAATATAAACCTTAAATGAGCAAACCTTTCTAGAGACCAAACTAGTCAATACCTCGACACAAACACAAGGTCATAAAATGATGGAATTAGAGTCATACTTTCAGTAATGGTTAAAGATGAATAATGATGAAATAATGGATCCATTAAGTAATAACTAGATGTTCATGCCAGAAAGAGACAAGGTCTAACCCTAATTGAATTAGAATAGAAATCACTTGTGATAGAGAAGGTAGTCAATGGCTTGGTTGGTAAATGGACTTGAATCAAGGTATTGTTAATGGAGAAATGGTGATGGAGTGGAACATTAGCTTGCAATGCTTAGAGATAATCAACAATCATTATGAGGATGGCCCAAAAGAACTCCATTTGTTGTTATGAGAGTTGCAACAGCCAATTCTAAATTTAGGGTTTAAACAAAACCAATTTCTTCAAATTAAGGTTGAAGAAGACTTGGTTTAAGTAAAGGGCATATTACTCTATTGCCCTTCAATCCTTCTATCTTTTTTATAGATAAATGTGAGAAAGATATTCATGTAGCCTTTTAGAATTTCTTTGATGCTTGTCAAATCTTCAGAAAGATTTAACTACATTTGAGGCAAAGGAAATTTGGTCAAACTAGACTTAAGAATTAATCCAAAAAGGTAATAGATGAAGGATTTTTTTATAAAAAATCTTAGAATAAGGGAAAAAAACATCCCACAAGTCAACAAAGGTAAAATGCATTATCTAAGTAGAAGCATATGGTTTAGGAGGCCAAAAACATTACAAGGGACAAATAATGGTGTTAAATGAGTTAAGGTCTCTAATTAATTCCAAGAAGAACTCAATCAAAGATTATTTTAAATAAATTTAAATTAATAATGACTTGAATAAATTCTCATAAGATTACTAATACTAGCAAAGTCCATTTAAGTATAGTTAGATCTTAATTGACAATTAAATTACTAAAAATATAAAATAAATATCATAAATTGCAATAACATGATCTTATTTCTATATATTAATGTGTTTAAATTGAATTGGATGGATAATTTGGATATTCTAATCTAATAAATAGTATAGCCTCTTCTAAAATATTTATGATTTCTAAAATAGCCATTAAACAAATACAAGTATCCAAACAAACACACCCAAGGCTACGACCTCAAGTTCACAAGAAAATGAGAGTCTAATAAATAGTATAGCCTCTTCTAAAATATTTATGATTTCAAAAATAGCCATTAAACAAATACAAGTATCCCAATAAACACACCCAAGGCTACGACCTCAAGTTCACAAGAAAATGAGAGAAACATTATTGAGAAAAGATGAAAAGGGTGGCCATTGTTCTTGAGAAGGATAATTAGAAAAATACAAGAATGGCTTTAATGACTTAGAAAACTCTTCAGAGTATATCTTCTAATGATCTTTATTTTCTCTATAATTATGAAGCAATATGCAAAAGGGGACCTTTCTTAGGCTTGATTTTGGCTCCACAATTATTAGAGATGGATAACGACTTGTTATATATTGATTTCACTAAATAAATGTATAATGAGAACTAAAGAAATAAATATAAGTGTTGACATAAAGCATATACATTAGCAACTCATAAAGTGGAAATTAGATCCAATATGGGTAATAGATCATTACTAAAGAATAAAGCTATAGGACATGCAAGAAGAAAAGTTGAGCTGATATTGCTAAGAGCTAATTGAAAAATAAAATATCAAAAGGGCATTTGGTTAAACTATAATGGCATACACTACAATATTTTTTAAATATATTAGGTGCATTATTTGATTACATCTTTTAATGATGTTATTTAAAATTGTAATTATATTTCACAAATATAAGCGACATCTAGATAACGAACAACTTCATATTAATAATATGAATAGTAGATTATTTAGATAACAATCAGTTAAATAATAAAAAAATATTGATAAAATTTATGTAACATAAACATATTTATAACACTATTATTTAAATTTCAATACTATCTAAATAATACTTAACCAAATGTCTCTTAAAATTAATGTGTGTTTTTAGTCATATTATTTCAAGATATGGCACCACATGCCAAATTAAAAGAAACCTAAACAAACTCAACACACACATTCCTTATCAAGTACATGACAATAAAGAACCCAATTAGAAGCAATGGATTAGTTATTTGCAATACACATATCATACTTTACTTGGAAGCGTGAATTAATATCCAAAGAAATCCCTCTTATGTTCATGTGTTCTTATATGGAGAATGCAAAACTTATCTTTTTCTTACAATGAAAAAGAAATGAAAGGATGTCAAAGAATTAATAGAATTTTTTGCATAATATTAAAAATATTACAAGATAGAATAAATAAATCATAAAGAAGATAACATAGATGAAGGCTAAAGTCATTGAAATGGATGCACAACAAGCATTAATTCATCAGTCATTTTCTTTTGAAAAATCCAAGACACCAGGTGACTTGCCTCCTTCCCTGTAACAAAAAAGCATTAATAACAATAATAATATATCGTTAAAGAGAAAATATTACAATGAAAAATAAATAAGAGGAAATAAACGATGTCAAAATATGAAGCCATGTTCTTATAGGTGCATCATAAGCTTAGAAATTGTAAGCAACAAATAAATAAATTACATGATCAGAGGATTAAAAATAGATAATTAAATAAATTAAAATTTAAATGTATAGACATAACCAAGAATACAACAATCACTTATAATGCAAATAACTCAAACAATTGCAAGGAAAAAAGGTTACCCTTCACAATTGTTAGAGATAAAAAATGTTAACTATGTAATATTCTCATAACTAAAGAGTGGGATTGATGAGGAGGATTACAAGCCAAACAAAGCAAATGAGGACCATAAATAGTTTCAATACTATTAAAGATGGACTCAAGCAATCCTAAGATACTAGCTGAACAAATCCAATAACAAATTGATTAAGGTTCAGTTTGGAATACTTTCCTTCTATTTTACTTTTTGAAATTCGGTACTTACAAATATCCTACAACTCCACGATAAACAATGGTTTTATAATCATAAAAAAATTTGAAATAAAATAAAAGCTATGGTCACATTGAACATTAGACCTCCTATTAGGAAAATAGGGACAATTCCAAATGAACTACAACTCATTGGAAATTTGCCAACTTTTTTAAGATGCAATAACATCAAAAATAAAATTTTGGACAAAGACATTGAACACAGCATAGTCATAGCAAATGAAGTACATGCCACTTCTTTGCCTGACTTCATAAAATTCTTATTTGCAGGCCATGTCAAGAATCCATAATAAAGCTAATCTCGTACCTCAAAGGCCAATCTTGTTATGACCATCACCATGAAGAACTATAAAATATTTCATGTTGCACATGTGACAAGTCTAATACCAGATCTTTCTAGCACAACTCCAAATCTAGTAGATTAAAGCCAATCCAATGTCATCCAATTTTGTCTTAAAGATGTTGTTTGACCAATTAATTTAAAAGAAAATATATTGCAGAATTGAGATAAATTATGTGAGAAGTTGCTCCCATAAATTGTGAAAATATTGAGTATGATATTCCTAATTGTCAAATTAGTTTAGAATTAAATTGTCTCCTAAAATGTGGAAAAACCAAAAAAAGTAAAAATATTCTAAAATAAATAAATGAATATGCAATTGAATATATATTGTAGAGACAAGTACAATGATCTTTATTTCTTCTTAATCAAACCACATTTGGAATTACTACAAAATACAAAACTAAAAAGCATAAATAATAATAAATTCTTTTTTAAATATTGGGTCACATAAAAGTAGATTCGTAATTGCAATGTATTATAACCTAATCAATGTGAAAATTTTAGAATAAATGAGATAAAGTTAAGGGAAATGTGTATTTGAAGTTACAAAAGTTACCTACTATAACACTCTTAATTATTAAATGTGATAAGAATCAAAATATCTCATAAATCATTCAAAAAACCTTGGAAACAAAATATTTGACAAAAAAAATAAATATTAAATTAAATAGAGTTCATGGAGACGAGTTTGATGACATTCGTTTAGTCTCAATTAGGCCTCATTTTGAATTATTATTAATTTAAAGAATTAAATAAGAATGAATAACAAAATATTAATTTTTAATATTAAGTATATATATTTTAAAGCTAAAATAAGATAAAGTTATGTTGTATAATGTAACTTAATGAAAGCAATGTCAATGTTTCAAAGAGAGGATTTGGAGCTTCATATTTATATAGCAAAATGAAAGTGAAAAGTCAAGAAAATGAGATAAATTGTCATGAAAGTTGCATTCTTAGATACTAAAGAACTTGAGCGCAACATTCTCAACCATCAAACAAGGTAAGGATCGATATGTCTTGTAAAGCTTGAAAAGCTATAAAATAATGAGTTCAAATTGAGAGAGTTTGATGTCTTTGATTCATCTCAACTAGACCACATATCAAATTTTACAAAATATAATTTAAAATAGTTATGAAAAACAAAATATTAATTTTTCAAATATAACAAATATATTTTAAATATGAAATGAGATAAATTGCAACAATATAAAATAACTAAATGAAAGTAATGTAAAAGCTACACCAAAAGAGATTTAGAGTTACAAATTAGCATTGACAAATCAAAGTGAATGATTTCTAGAATTAAGAAATATTTTATGTGAAAGTTATGTTCTGAGACACTAAGGAGGTTGAGTGTCACATCCTCAATTATCAAATCAGTTTTTAATGAAAATGACCCATTAAGAATTACAAAACCTTCAAAAGTAAAATTAGTAAAAAAATACAGAAATTAAAATTTATTTTGATAAATCTTGATGAGATGATTACAGTGAAAATTATTTTTTCGCAATTGCACCACGTTTCCAATTATTGTGAGGCAACAAAGTAAATAGGAAAAAAGAAATAAATTTTTATAATCATATTTTAGAAAATATGTAGTAAAGCTAATTTGAGATAAATTTTATGAATATAAAATATCCAAATCAAAGTGATATAAGGGCCACATGATAAGAGATTTGGTGTTAAATAATAACACAACAAAAGAAAAATAAAATATTGTAAGAAATTAAAAAAGTTTTGTGGATAAGTCATATTTTTAGATTCCTAAGAGATATTGTACCACATCCTTAATAATAAAATCTTGTATGAATAAAAACAAACCCATAAGAAAATGACAAAAAAGCAAATAGGACATTAAAAATTATAATTCAATGAATATTGACTATTAAGATAACTCCAATGTTGATTATTTCTTCTCGATTGGACTGCATTTTGTATAGCTATGAATTACAAATGTAGATAGGTATAAATAATAACAAATTATTAAAGGGTAAAGCATGTTGATTAGACACAATTTAAAATAACTATGACTTAAAAAATTACAAAAGGATAAATAAGAATAAATTGTTATTTCATTATTAACTAAATTAATTTTAAAGTTGAAATGATATATATTAAAGCACAGTAACATAACATATTTGAGGAAATGTAATGGTCAAATGCATGAATAATTGTAGTAACATAGTGATTTAATCATATCAAAGATAACACTTTTTGAAGATAAGATAAACTATACAAAAAAATGCATTTCAAGTTACAAAAGTGTTGAATTGTAAAATTTTGGATCATCAAATTAAGTATTAATAAACATATTTCATAAAGTATCTTAGAAACCTAAGAATTTAAATATTTAAAAATTTTAAAAATTTAAAAATTTAAAGGCTAAACTTTGGTTGGAAAGATCTCACCAATACAAGTCAAATGAATTTTGTTTCATCTCTATAAGACCTCTTTCAAAAAACTTTGATTAACTAAGGTAAGTAAGGTTAAAAAAAATAAAATATTTTTTAAATACTATATATATATTAAAATTAAAATGAGATTAATTGTGAAAATATAATTTAATTGAATAAAAATGATATAAAGATCACACAAGAGAAGATTTAGAGTTCCATAACAATATAACAAAATTATAGAAAAAAATTTAAAGAAATGACATGACGTTGTATAAGAAAGTTATTTTCCAATATTTTGATATGAAAAAAAATATTAAAATAGTAATGTTGAAGTATTTGAATAAATTATTTTATGAAATATCAAACTAGTGGAGATTTAAAGTTTCATAGAAATATAACAAAATCGTAGTAAAAAATCTAAAGGAATGACCTAAATTTGCATAGAAAACTTACGTTCCAATATATCAAAATAAAAAATAAAAATAATAAAAGCTATCATAATGATGAAGTAGTTGAATAAATCTTTTAAGAAGACTATAATGATGTTTGTTTTTTCCTTATCATATTTCAATTGAAGTTTTTACAAATTATAAAAGAAAATAAGCATAAAAATTAAAAAATTATTTTTTTAATAATAATTAAGTATATATTATGGTTGAAATGTGATAAATTGAATTAACATAACATAACAAAATAAAGACAATCTACAGGCCAATGAGTGGTAATTTAGAGTTACGAAACAACATAACAAAATCAAAGGAAAACCACTTAAAAAGTTAGATAAATTGTACGAGAATATGGCATTCCAATATACGTAGGAACATCCTTGGTCATGAAATTAAGCATAAATAAAAATTCTTTATAGAGGTTGACCAAATTGTATAAAGTTAAATATTTAAAAATAGAATAATGAATACGTAGCTTGCTAAAGCTTGTTAAAAGAAATTGATCATCTGTTTTATTCGCATTAGTCCTAGTTCTTAATTACAATTAATTAACAAAGTAAATATGAATAAATAATAATATGTTATTATTTTAATATTAAACAAATATATATTAAATTTGGGAAATTGATAAACTAAAATACTGTAACATAAAACAATTAAAGCAATGTAAAGATAAAAGGGAAAATATTTTCACTTCCATAGTAATATAACAAAACTAAATTAAAATATTTAAGAAAAATAGGATTTCTATGGGAAATTATCATGCCATGAAACAAAGAACATCAAAAGTAACAATCCTGATCATCAAATCAGGTACAAATAAAACTATCTCGTAAAACATAACAAAACAATAGAAAGAAAATTTTATTTTGATATATTTCAGCAACATGTGTCCAGTAATGCTTACTTTACCATAATCAAGTAATGTTAGTAATTACTAAAAATAAGCAAACTAAATAAACATAAATAATAATAAATTTTTATATCACTATTCAGCAAATATATATTAAAGCTAGAATGAGATAAGTCTAAGAAAAGAGAAAATCACCCAATCAAAGTGTTGTATGTCACTAGAGGAGATTTATAGTTAAATAGTAATATAAATAAATAAAATAATAATAGTTTTAAAACCATCATAAATTATATTGATATTGTATTCATTGACACTAAAGAGGTTGAGTGTAACATCATCAATTCTCAAATAAACTACAAATAAAAATGTCTTAGAAACAATACAAATATGACAGAAAATAAAATATCTAAAATTTAAAAAAATTAATTGAATGATTCTTTTAAGATAAGCCAAAAAACATGTGTTTCATCTTGATTAGACCTCGTCTATATTAATATGAATTAGTAATATTAATAAGCATAAATAATAACAAATAGTTTTTTATACTAAGCAAAGACATTAAAGTGGAGATGTGATAAATTAATGAAATATAACAAAAAAATAAAATGATATAAAGGTCAAATAAGAGAAGAATTAGTATTCATATTAGTATAATCAAATCTAAATCCAACACTTAAAGAATTGAATAAACTATATGTCAAAGTAGCTTTCCAAGATACTAATTATATCAAAGGCAACCTCTATGAGCTTCAAAGAAATGAGGAATTCAAATATTTAGCAAAGAATTTAAGAAAATAAAATAAAATAAAAATGTCTAAAAAATAAATATTAACATTTAATTACATATAGCTCATTTAGATGAGTCCAACAAATTTTTCTTCGCTCTATCTCTCTTTTAGTTTAATTATTACTATTTACTAATTTAAATAGCCACAAATTGTCATAAAATTATTATTTTAATACCAGATAGTATATATTTAAGATAAATAAGATAAGTTGAAGTAACAAATGTGAACAAATGAAAGTAATGTAAAGGTCATGTGAAATAAAACTAGAAGTTTCATAATAGTAAAAGAAAATTAGGTAAAAAAATTGAAACAATGAGATTAATTTTCTAAGATTTTTCCATTCCAATATAATGAGATGATCGAGTGGAGCATTCTCAGTCAATAATTAAGTACCAATCCAAATAAACCCAAAAATGTGTAAAACACTAGAAAATAGCATATTAAAAATAAAAAAATTTAATTGCATAAAGCTTATAAAGACCAGTCTAATGATGCTTTTTTTCTAGATCAATACAAATTCAAAATTTCTATTTTTTTCCCAAAAATAATCATAAGTTATAAGAAAAGTATCATATTTATCATAACTAAAAATTAAATCTAAAATCAAATAGACAAAAGTAATATGATATAACAAAATCAAAATGATGCAATTGTCTCACAAGACGATTTTGAGTTAAATGGTAATGTAACAAAATAAAAACAAAACATTTGAAGAAACAAGATAAATTTTAAGAGAAAGTTGTATTCCAAGGAATTAAAAAGTTTAGGTGTAGCATCCTCGATATTTAAGTTATGTGCAAATAGAAATAGCTTGTGAAACATGCCAAAATCTTAAAAGTTGTAATATTTAAAATTACAAATTTAAACAATCAATTAGATTGTTCTTGCCTAAATGATTTTGAAATTGTTATTAACATCCAAAGAAATGATAAAAAATAATAATAAATTATTACTATAATAGTGAAATAATTTTTATTAAAAGTTAATAAAATAAATTGAGGAAAATTAATACAACAAAATCAATTTGAAGTACAGGGCACATGAGATGAGACATAGGTTTACATAAATATTTATCAAAACCAAAGTGAACAATTTAAAAGATTAGATTAACTAAATCGGAAAATCCCTTTCCAAGTCACATAAAACATGCCAAGAAAAAAAATATTTAAAAATTCATTAATGAATATGTAATTGGATAAAGCTTGTCAGGCTGAGTCAAACGACATCTATTTCACCTCCATCAAACCTCACTTAAAATTACTATAGTTTATGAAATTAAGAATACAAAACTAAGAAAAATTATTACTTTAATATAAAGTATATATATGTAAATGTATATAAATGTATATTAATTTCTAAATAAGATAAATAATTGTAATATAATATTACAAAATAAAAAAACACAAAGGCTACTTTAGAGGACAATTTGAGTTTCATAATAATGTGAGTAAATCAAAGAAAAATCTTTGAAGAAATAAAATAAATTATAAATTAAAGTTGCATTTCAAAGTGCTAAAGAGATCAAGTATACTATCATTATCTTTGAATGAGATACTAATCAAAATTTCTCATAAAATTTATGAAAAATTTTACAAAATAAAATATTTTAAAAAAATAAAAATCAATATTTAATCAAATATACCATGTTAAGTGAGCTCAAAAACATTCATTTTGTTTCAATTAGTCATTTTTAACTAATAGAAAGTAATCAAGAAAAAAAGTACAAATAACAATAATTTATTATTTGAATATTAAGTATATGTGTATTAAAGTTGGAATGATATAAATTGTAGTACTAAAATATAACCAAATCAATTTCATGCAAAAGTCACAATAGAGAATAATCCAAGTTTCATAGTAATATAACCAAATCAAAGCAAAAAAATGAAAAAATAATCAACAAATTATGCATGAAAATTTCTATCCAAGATGCCAAGTACTTAGAGTGTAAATACCTAAATCATCAAATCACGTACAAAAAATGAAAAGTCTCATGAAGGTTTCAAAAATAATAGAAAATAAAGAACTTTGAAATTTAATAACTAAACATTTCATTAGATAGATCTTATGGCAAAGTGTATAATGAAATTTATATTGATCTCAATGATATTAGTATTGAAATTATTGAGAATTTTGAAATAAATTAAAACATGTTATTATTTAATGTGAGGTAGATATATCTTAAACAATCAAATGAGATAAATAGTGTTATATAACTATTTCAATTTAAAGTGATGTAATTGTCGAGAGAGTCAAGATTTAGATTTTTGTAATACAACCAAAAAGAAGAAAACATTTGAATAAATAAGACAAATTATGTAAGAATGCTTATTCATGGGTACTAAGGAGATTAGTCTAACATTATCGATCATTAAATGAGATACAAAAGAAAATTCCTGGTAAAACAAATGAAAATCACAAAAAATTAAAAAATTTGAAAATATAAAAAATAAAGTCTTAGTTTGATAGAGCTCATTAAGACAAGTCTAACTATATTTTTTATCCTGATCCAATCTCACTTAGAATTCCTTTAAATTATAAAATTAAGTCAACATAAATAATAACATATTATCATTCTAATATGAAGTGTAGATATTTTATTTCTAAAATAAGATAAATTGAAGCAATTGAATTCAATCAAATGAAAGTAATGTAAAGGTTACATGAGAGGAGATTTAAAGTTATATAGTAAAATGACAAAATCAGAGGGAAAATTTGAAAGGGATGAGTCAAATTTTTTGTGAAAGCAATATTCAAAGACACTAAGATATTGAATATAAAATCCTTAATTATAAAGAATTAAGAATGAATGAACATACCTCATAAAGAATATCAAAATATTTAAAATAAACTGATTAAAAAATTAATTGATTAATGATCATTGTGTTGGCACAAGTAATGTTTATTTGAATTTCATTGGACCTTGTCTTAAATTACTTTTAATTGCTAAAGAAAATGTGAAAAACTAATAGTAAATTCCTATTTTTATATTTAATAAATATATAACAAAGTCGAAATAAATTATATTGATGAAATGTAATATAAGAAATTCATAGCTTTTACATAAGAGTATAATAAAGTTCCATAGTGTTATTACAATGTTAACGAAAAAAATTTGAACAGATGACAGTTTATGACAAAATTGCATTGTAAGATACAAAGAAAATATAATGTAATATCCTCGATTGTCAAATGAAGTATGAATTAAAATGGCTCATGGATCGTGTCAAAATTATATAAAACAAAATATTTAAATAATATTAAAATTAATAATTAATTGATAAAGCTTAGAAAAATAGTCTATTAATGTTTATTTTATGTTTATATAATCTATTTGTTAATTATTGCTTGCACTAAAGTAGATATGCATAAATAAAAATAAATTGTTATTAGTTTAGTAACAAAATTTTAAAATTTAAGCGAAATAGATAAATGTAATGTGATAATGAAAAAATCAATGTTATGTGAAGGAGAAATGAGTGGAGATTTGGAGTTACATAGTATTCTTTCTAATTTAAGCAAAAACATTAGAAGAAATTTTACAAATTATACATGAGAATTGCATTCCAAGATACCTTTGAGATCTAATATAATGTCAATCGATAAATAAAGCATAAATCATAATGTTTCTAAAAGAAAATGAAAACTGTAGAAACTAAACATTTAAAAAAATTAAAAAATCTAATATTTAATTGTATACAAATCATCAAGATCACTACAATGGTGTTTCTTTTGTCTATGCTAGACCTCACTAAGAAATATTATCAATTACCAATTCAACTAAACTTAAATAATGTTAAATTATTATTTTGTATAAAAATATATATTATTAACAAAATGAGGTACATTCACCTTTGTAAATTATCAAAATTTAATTATTGTAAAGTTCACATGATAGCAGAGTTGAAGTTTCATAAACACAAAATCAAATCAAAGATAAAAATTTAAAGATATGAGATAAATTATATAGGAAAATCATAATACAAGAAATTATGGAGGACTAGTGAGAAATCAACAACCAATAAATCAACTATAAAGCAAAATGTCTTATAAAATATGCATAATCATTCGAAAATTAGCTATTTAATAAAGTAGAGCTTGTTATGACAAGCATATTGATATTTGTATCATCTCCATGAGACCACATTTTGAAATATTTAAAATTATTAGAGAAAATAAATGATAACAGTAATAATTTTTTTAATATTAAATAAATATATTCTAAAATAGAATTTAGTTAAATTAAAGCATCATAATATATTGAAACATTTCCATATACAATACAAAAATTATAAAAAAATTTTTAAGAAATAAAAAATTGCTACTTTATTTTAAATAACTCATCGAAACAAGTATAACGATGTTTGTTTCATCTACATCTAACCATGTTGGGAATTATTTCTAAATACAAATGTAGATTTGTATGAGTAATAATTTATTATTATTTTAATATTAATTATATATATATATTAGAGCTAAAATGAGAAAATTGAATCTATGTCATTTATAAAATAAAACTGTAATGTAACATAGAAATTTTTTAAATATCTAGTATTTAATCAAATAAAAATAAAAACTTTGAGGAATTGAGAAAATTACATTCTTATATAAGAAAATATTAAGTGTGACATCCTTGATCATAAAATGTAGGTAAGAATGAAATGTCTCATAAAGCACACCAAAAAAAAATAAAAGGTTTAAAAATAGTGAAACAAATACTTAGTCAGATCGACTCATTGAGAACACACCAATGATTCCAATTTCATCCCCATAAAAACTTATTTTGAAATACTTCTTATTAGTAAAATAATTCAACATAAATAATGAGAAATTATTATTTTAATATTGAGCACATGTTAAAATGAGATAAGTTAATCTAGTTTAATGTAGCTTAACTAAAGCAATATTAATATTACAAAAGATGGGAAATGGTCCATCAATTAACATAACAAAATGAAAGTGAAAGATTTAAGAAAATAATCTAAATTAGCCTTGAGTGTTCCATTCTCAGATACTAAGAAGATTGAATTAACATCATTGACCCTCAAATTTGTTACAATTTGACTTGTCTCATAAAGCTTGAATAGCCCTAAAAAATGAACTTGCTGAGATTTGTTCACTGACATTTATTTCATCTCAATCTTACACCATTTTTAATTCTATGAAAAAATATAATATAACTAAATATAAATGATGTAAATGTCATGCCAAAAGAGGAGATTTAGAGTTGCAAATGAGCATTAAAAAATAAAAACAATATGATTTGAAGAAATAAGAAGTATTCTATGTGAAAGTTACATTCTGAGACATGAAGGAGGATTTGTGCAACATCTTCTACTATTCAATCAGTTGCAAAATCTAAATGACTCACAAAATATTACAAAACCTTAGAAAGTAAAATATTTTAAAAAATGTCAAAAGAAATATTTGTTTGGATAAATCTTGAGGAGTTGATTCTAATGACAAATATTTTCTTTCAATTGCAACTTGTTTGCAATTAGTATGAATCAACTAAATAAAAAATTAATAATAAAAATAATTTATTATATTCATATTAAGTAAACATATATTATAGTTGAAAGAAGATAAATTTAAGCCACAAAAAAAACAAAATAAAAATGATGTAAAGGTTCCATGATAATAGATTTATTGTTAAATAATAATACAATAAAATAATAGTAATACATCTTAAAAAATAGAGAAATCTAGTAAATAAGTTATAATAGAATAGACTTAAGAGATATTATATCACAACCGTAATAGTAGATCCAATATGAATCAAAATATCTCGTATAACATGACAAAACATTCACAATGAAAATATTTAAAAATATTAACAATAATATTTCATTAAGATAGATTGTTAAGACAACTCTAGAAACTATTTATTTCCTCTCAATTGGATAGCATTTGGTATTGCTATGAATTAAAAATATAAATAGGTATAAATAATAACAAATAATGATTTTAATACTTAGTAGTTAGACATTAAAGCTAAAATCACATAAGTTAAAGTGACATAAATAATCTAAATTAAAATAATCTAAATGTCACATAAGAGTACAATTAGAGTTTCATAGTAACATCACCAAATCAAAAAAAAATTGCAAATGAGCTAATGTATTTTAGAAAGCTGCATTCCAAGATATTAATCAGAAAAAGTGTAGCTTGGCTTGTTATAAAATTATTTGAGTCAAGAGGTCTCATAAAGTATGTGAAAACTATAGAAATAACATACTATATGTTTTAATGTTAAAATAAGATAAATTAAAGCACTGTGATATGAAGAAATCAAAGTAATTGAAAAGTTAGAAAAGGTGAAAATTAAAATTTTAGAGTAAAATAAAAAATAAAATGGAAACATTTAAAAAAATGAGATAATTTATGCAATAAAGTTTTATTCTAGGATACTAATATGAACGAATTTAACATCCTCAATTCATAACTCAATCATGAATCAAAATGGCTCATAAAACATGACAAAACCAAAGAAATTAACATATTTAAAAATATTAAAATGAAATTTAATAAGATAGAGCCTGTAAAGCAAAGTCCAGTGATGTTTTTCCTTCTTTATGAATCCTTATTTGTAATTACAATGAATTGCAAAATTAAATAAACATAAGTAGAGATAAACTATAATATTAATTCCAATAAAATAAGTTTTATAAAGAAATTATGATAAGCTAAAGTAATGAAATATAACCAAATCAATACGATGTAAATGTCACTTGGACGATTATTTTTCATTACATAATAAAATAACTAAAACAAGGTTTTAAAGAAAGGAAATAAATTGCAAAAGAATATGCATTCCAAGATATTAAGGAGGTTAGTGCGATGTCTACATCCATAAAATCATATGCAAATTAAACAAAGTAGTAAAAAATGGCAAAACCTTAGAGAATATAGTATAAAAAATCGTAAATAAAAATGTTCAACTGGATATATCTTATTGACAGGAGTGAAAGAATATTTGTTTCATCTCAATCAATCCTCATATGTAACTACTATGAATTGCCAAAAATAATAAGCATTAATTATTAAAATGTATCATTTTATTAGAATATAGGCAACAAAAACATCAATGTGATGTAAATGTTAAACTAGAGGGGAATTAGATTACATAGTAATAAAAGAAAATTAAAGAAAGGAATTTGGTGGAAATATTAAAATTAAATAAGAAAGTTTCGTTCAAAAAAGCTAAAACCTAGTGTAACATCATCAACCATTATATAAGTTATGAATTAAAATATATCATAATGCATGCAAAAAACATTCAACAAATACAATTTTTAAAAGTTTCAAAATGAAAATATAATTTGATAGAGTTAGCTAAGTTGAGCACAATGTGATTTTTTTTCCTTCATTGGACGTCATTTTGAAATACTACAAATTAAAAAACTAAATAAAGATAAACAAGAATAAAATTATTATTTAATTTTTGTTTAACATATTTTAAAATTTAAATAAGATAAATTGAATAAATATACTTTAACTAAATCAGAGAGATTTAAAGGTCACACTACATTAGAATTAGAGTTCCATAGTAATTTAATTAAATTAACAAAAGTATTTGAAGAAATGAGGAAGACTATATGAGAAAATTACATTACAATTAACTAATGAGATTAATAGTGACTTCCATGATTTACAAATTATGTTTAAAACCTAAGAAATATTTGAAAATTTAAGAGTTAATATTTAATGTAATAGACCTCATCAATACATGTCCAATGATTTTGTTTCTTTTTTTATCAAAACTCATAGGAAAAGTTAAACTCCAATGTAACAAAATAGCCAAAATAAAAATATTGAAAGTAATAGTAATGATCAAGTAGTTAAATAAAGTTCTTTATGATGAGTCCAATAATGTTTTTTTCTTATTAAAACACATTTGAAATATTTGTAAATTACAAAAGAAAAAAAGAATAAATTGTTATAAATTATTATTTTATCATTAAGTAAATACATATCTAAGATAAGATGATATAAATTGAATTAACTTGGCATAAAACTAAAGGCAATGTAAAGGTCAAAGGAGAGGAGATTTAGAGTAATAAAATAATATAACAAAATCAAAGAAAAACCAATGAAAATATGAGAAATATTGTATGAGAAAGTTGCATTCCAAGGTACTTAAGAGTTAGGTTGTGACACCCTTGATCATCAAATCAAGTATGATTCAAAAAGCTTTTCAAAGATAGTCCAAATTATATACAATTAAATATTTAAAAAATAAAATAATTAATATTTAACTTGTTAGAAAACTTCGAGTAAGATTTAATGATGTTTGCTCTATCTCTATTAGGCCTAGTTTTATGTTACTACTAATTAACAAAGTAAATATCAATACGTAATAATAAGTTATTATTTTAATATTAAGAAACTATATATAATGTTAATATAAAAAAAAATAAAAACAACATAGAGAGAAAATGTTTTTGTAGCATAGTAAAATAACCAAATTGAATTTAAATTATTAAAAAAAATGAAAATTTCATAGGAAATAAACATTTCAAGATACTAAAAAATTAAAACTAATAACCTTGATATTAAAATCAGGTAGAAATCAAATAGACTCATAAAGCAGAAAAAACAATAGGAAATAATATTTAAAAATATCTAAAAAAATAATTTGATTGGCTAGATATAATTCTGATGAGTCAAATGATTTTTATTTTACCTTAATCAAATTGTGTTTGTATTTAATATAAATTAATAAAATAAATAAACATAAATAACAATAATTTATTATATTACTATTAAGTAAATATATATTATAGCTGAAATGAGATAAATACGAGGAAAGAAAAGTAACCAAATAAAAGTGATATAAATGTCACATAGAGGAGATTTAGAGATAAATTATAGTATAACTAAATTAAAGAACATTATTTTTAGAGGTATGATAGATTGTGTTGTTAATTTGTATTCCTTAATGCTAAATCGATCTAGTGTAACGTCATCAATTGTCAAATTAGGCTCAAATAAGCATATCTCATTAAGACATGTCCATGAACATATGTTTTGTCATGATTAGACCTTCTTTTGAATTGCAATGAATTACTAATGTAAATAAGCACAAATAATAACAAATCATTTTTAAAGATATGAAAATACACATTAAAGTAGAAATGAGATAAATTAATGCAATATAGATAAAAGAAATTAAATGATATAAATGACAAATAAGAGGAAAATTGGATTTCATAATTATATAATGAAATCAAAGAAAATATCTTTAAAAATGAATAAATTATCTATGAAAGTAGCATTCCAAGATACTAAGTAGCTCAAGAGAAACCTCCTTGACCATCAAACCAGATAACAAATAAAATATTTAATAAAACATATAAAAATCTAAGAAAGTAAAAAAGCTAAAAAATAAATCTTAAAACTTATTTAAATGTAGCACATTCAAATGAGTTGAACAATATTTATTTTACTTTGTTTGTCCTTTATTGGAATTATTACTAATTGCTAATTTAAATAGGAACAAATATTAAGAGAATTATCATTTTACATTCAGGCAGTATTAATTAATGAGAAATGCGATAAGCTATCTTAATAAATATGACCAAATGTAAGTATCGTAAAGGTTACATTAGATAAAAATTAAAGTTTCATAGTAAAATAACAAAATAAAATAAAAAAATTTGAAAAAATGAGATAAATCTTATAAGATTGTTGCATTCAAAATAATATGGTGATCGAGAGGACTATCTTTAATCAAGAAATCAAGTACAAATTAAAATATCTCTTAAAACTTGTAAAACAAAAAAAATTAAAATATTAAAAATTTTGAAAAAAATTATTTATTTTGATAGATCGTGAAAAGAAAAGTAAAATGATGTTTATTTTTTCTCGATTAGACTTTATTTCAAATTACTATAATTTACCAAAACAATCATAAATAACAAAAAAAAATTAATACTTAGTAAATAAATGTTAAAAAAAAATTTAATAAACTAAAGTAACATAATATAACTAAAACAATATGATACAATTGTCTCATTGAAGTAGGGTTTTTGTTACATGGTAATATAACTACTTGAAAAATAAAACATTTGTTAAAAGAAGATAAATTATAAGAGAAAGCTACTTTCAAGGACATTAGAAGATCAAGTCTAAGATCCTCAATAATTACATTAAGTACATATTGAAAACTATAGTTAAAATATAGAAATCTAATAAAATATTATTTTTAAAATTATTATTTGAACATTTAATTAGATTGATGTCATCAAGATGAGTATGGAATTATTATGAACATCCAAAAAAATTGCAATAATAATAATAAATTATTACTGTTATATTGAACAAATATTTAAAGAATTTTAAATAAAATAACTTGAGGGAAATCAATATAACAAAATCAATTTGAAGTAAAGGGCACACAAGATGAGATTTAGAACTAATTGCAATTTAAGAAGTCAATGTGAACAATTTAACAAAATTGATAAATTGAATAAGAAAATTACTTTCAAAGATACTAAGGTGATTTGCTAGAACATCGTTAATCATAAAATTATGTATAAATTGAAATATCACATAAAACAAGCCAACAATGCAAAAATATATCATTTTGAAATTTATGAATGAATATTTAATTGGGTAGAGCACATAAGATGCATCTAATGGCATTCGTTTCATCCCCATCAAATTTTATTTGGAATTACTGTAGTTTACAAAACTAAATAAATAATAATAATAAATTATTAATTTAATATTTATAGAAATATATATATATATATATATATATATATATATATATATATATATTATGTTTTAGTGAGATAAGTTGAAGCAATATAGGATGACAAAATAAAAGAGATCTTGTGGCCACAATAACAAAGAGTTTGAGTTTCACAATAATGTGAATAAATAAAATTGAAATAATTAAAGTAATGAAATAAATTATACACTAAAGCAGCATTCCGTGACAGTAATGCTATCGATTATACCCTTATTGTCATCAAATCAAGTATTTAAAAAAATTTACTATAAAACTTGAAAAAATATAGGAAAATAAAATATTTTTAAGTAAAAATTAATTTACTTAAATAGGGAACATCAAGGTTATTTCAAAAACGTTTATCTTCTTTAAATTAGAGTCATTCATAATTTTTAGAAATAAATAAAGTAAATAAGTAGAAAATAATAATTTATTATTTGAATATTCAGTATATGTGTATTAAAGTTTTCATGATAAAAATTATAGTGCTATAATATAACTAAATTGAAGATATGTAAATGCCACACAAGACAACAAATGTAGTTTCATAGTAGTATTACTAAATCATTGTAAAACATTGGAAATAATTAGGTAAAATTATACATGAAAGTTTAAGTCCATTATACTAAGCAGTAATAGAGTAGCACTCTAAATCCTCAAATCAAGTACAAAATGAAATGCATCATTAAGCTTTTAAAAATAATAAAAAATTAGAAATGTTATAAATAAATGTTTACTTAGATATAGCTTATAATGAGATGTCCAATGCATTTTTTCATCTCATTCAAATTTGTATTAAAGTTATCAAGAATTTTAAAATAATTAAAAATAAAAAATATATTTTTAATTAATATGAATTGTATGCATAGTAAATAAGAATAGAGAGAAATAGTTTTATATAATATAATCAAATTAAAGTAATAAAAAGGTCACAATTATAGAGATTTAGAATTACATAGCAATACAATCTAATAAAACAATTTGAATAAAGAAGATACATTGCATACAAATGTTTTTTTTCAAGGTACAAAGGAGATTGAGTGTAATGTTATTAATAATCAAATCTAGCAAGAAACAAAATGCCTAGTAAAACAAGTCAAATTGATAGATAACAAAATATTTTAAAAAAAATATAAAAATTAATATTTAGTTAGATAAAGCTCATCGTGATAAGTCTAATTACTCTTTTCATTCTGGTCAAACCTCATTTGGAAATTCTATTATAGCAAATGTAGATAAACACAAGCAATAACAAATTATCATTCTAACATTAAGTATGTGTATTTTATGTACGACATAAGATAAATTGAAAAAATATAATTCAAACAAATGAAAGCATTGTAATCGTTACAAGAGAAAGGATTTAGTGTTATACGGTAAAATAACCAAATCATAGTGATAAGTTTTAGGGAATGAGACCAATTTTATGGGAAAGTTATATTCGAAGACGCTAAGGAGATTTGTGTCAAAGATGCTTAATCGTAAAATTAAACATGAATAAAAACGCCTCATAAAGCATAAGAAAAAGTAGAAAATAAAATATTAAAAAAATGTAAAATAAAAATTAATTAATCGAAGATCATTGTCATGAGTCCAATAATGTTTGTTATATATCCACTTAACCTAGTCTTAAATTACTATGAATTAACAAAGAAAATGAGCAAAAATAAACTATTTTTAAATTTAGAAAATATATAACCAATTTGAAATTGCATAAATTGATGAAATGTAATATAATAAATTGATAACATTCACATAAGATGATAATAGAATTCCATAGTGTTATAACAAAATCTAGCCCTAAACTTTGTAGAAATGACAAACTTTATTAGATAAGTACATTCCAGATATTAAGAAAATATAGTGTAATGTCTCCAACCATCAAATCAAATATGAATTGAAATGGCTCATGAAACATGTCAAAATAATTTAAAATAAAATATTTAAGAAATATTAAAATAAGCAATTAATAGGACAAAACTTTCCAAGACGAATCCATCAATGTTTATTCATGTTGATATAACCCATTTGGAAATTATTGTATATCACTAAATATAATAAGCATAAATAAAAAAAATTATTATTTTAATTTTATGCCAATTCCTTTTAAAGGTGAAATCAAATAAATGGATGCAATGTAATAATAATAAAAAATTAATTTTATGTAAATGAGAAACAATAGAAGATTTAGAGTAATGTATAAGAAACTTGATAATTGTATAAGAAACTTGCATTCAAAGATGCTTAGGAGATTGAGTGCTACAACATCGATCAATAAATCAAGTTTAAATCGAAATGCCTCTCCAAGCATGTGAAAACTATAGAAACTAAAACATTTAAAAAATCTAAAAATAATTAATATTTAATTTGATAGATCTCGTTAAGATGAATCCAACATTGTTTGTTTCAATTGCATTGGAACATAGTAAGACGTATTATAAATTAGAAATTTAATTAAATATAAATAATATTAAATTATTATTTTTACATTAAAAATATATATTATTAGCAAAATAAGATAATTTTAAGCTATTTAATATAATAACATGAAAATATTGGAAAGCTCACATAAGAGAACAATTGGAGTTTCATTGATACAAAAAGAAATCAAATTGAAGCTTTTTAAGAGATGAGATAAATTATTTATGAAAGCAATTGTCCAAGATACTAAGGAGATCTACTATGGTTTCAACAATGTTAAATAAATTAAAAAATATAATTTCTTATAAAATTTGTATAAAATATAAAAAGTAGAATATTTAATTAAATAGAGCTAATTAAGACAAATCTAAGGATGTTTGTTTTATCCTCATGATACAAAATTTAAAATTACTATAAATTATCAAAAAATTTAGATAATAATATTAATAAAATTTTTATTTAATATTAATTAAATATAGTGCAAGATAAGAATTAGATAAATACTAATGTTATGATATAACTAAATGATACCATATAGAGTATCAAAATTATAGAAATACTACTTAAGAAATAAAAAATGACTACTTAATTTCAAATAACTCATTGAGATATGTTTAACAATGTTTGTTTGTTCTCCAACTAACCAAGTTTGAAATTATATCTAAATACATATATAACTTAATATGAATAATAATTTAATTTTATTTCAATATTAAATATATATTAATGCTAGAAATTATAAATTGAATCTATTTAATATAAAGAAAATAAAAGCAATGTAAATTTCACAATAGAAAATATTTAGAGTTATATAGAAATTTAATGAAATAAAAAATTTGGGGAAATGGGAAAACTACAATCCAATATAGTAGAAAGATTGAATGTAACACTCTAGACCATAAATTTAAGTACGAATCAAGTGTTTCATAAAGCATACCAAAATGCAAGAGAATAAAATATTTGAAGATTCTATAATAAATAGGTAGGATTGGCTCATTGAGATGACTCCAATGACTCTTGTTTTATCTCGATTAAAACTTATTTTGAAGTTGTACTCATTGGCAAAATCATTAAAGACAAAAAATAATAAAATTTAATTTTAATATTAAATAACTATGAAATAAATTTTACATGAGTTGAATTAAAGTTTTGTAATATAGCCAAACCAAAACATGTAAAGATATATAAGGGTAGAATAAGAGTTTCCATAAAATATAATAGAAATAAAAGAAAAAATATAAAGAAATGAGAGAATTATATAAAATAGTTGCATTCCATGATACTAAGTAGATTAAGTGTAACAATTTGATGGTTATTTTAGATTAGAATCAAAATGTCTAATAAAGTGAGCACCAGCATTTGAGAATAAAAATGTTTTAAAATATAAAAAAGAATATTGTTTCACATAAACTTTGTATTGATGAGTCTAATGATTTTTGTTTCATCTATATTATTGCTAATTAAAAAAGATTATAAATAAATTTTAATAATTGTTATTTTAATATTAAGTAGATATAATTAAAATCGCAAATGAGGTAAATTAAAGTAAATTAATAAATCCAAATAAAAGTAATGTGAAAGTAATATTTGTAGTGATTTGGTGTTAAATAAACCAAACCAAAGTGAAGAAGTTTAAGAAATGAGACAAATATTTTTAGAAATTTGTATTACACGATACTAAGAAAATTGAATATAACATCCTTTGATCATTACATTTGGTATGAATCACTGACTCAAAGCTTTCCAAAATCCAAGAAAACAAACCTTTTAAAATACTTTAAAAATTATTTAATTTGTTATGCTAATCCAATTGACTACAATGAAATTTTATTCATTTCAATCAAACCTCATTTTCAATTTATAAGAATTATCAATGTAAAAGGATTAAATAATAATAAATTATTATTTTATTTTTAGTAAATCTACATTAAAGTATTAATTAAATAAATTAATGTGGAGTAATATAACAACATTGAAGTGATCTAAAGTCACATAGAAGATGAATTAGACTTTGTTTTGTAATATAAGTAAAAGTCGAATTTTCGAAAAAAATATGGTAAATTGAATAAGAAAGTTCCATTCCACGATAGTAAGACAATTGGTAGTAATTTCTTCAATTGTAAAATAAAGTAGGATTCAAAATATCAAGTAAAGCATGTCAAAATCATAAAAAGTAAAAAAATTAGAAATTATAAAAATGAATATTTTATAGTATAAAGCTCATTGAGATGAGTGTAACTACGTTTGTCTGATCTAGATCGAACCTAGTTTGAAATTTCTACAACTTTCCAATTTATATTTAAGAAATATGAAATATGTATATTAATGTAAAGAAAATATATATTTAAATTAGAATTTGATAAAATTAGGGGCAACAATAGAACTATGTCAATTAGGCATAAAGGTCAAACAATTATGGATTTAGTGTTATACAATAATATAAACAAATTGCTATGAAAAATTTGAAGAAAAGAGATTGATTTTGGTGAGAAGTTGTATTCTATGATAATAACGAGATAGAGTCCAAAGTCATTCATCATCAAATCATACACAAACAAAGGTGTCTCATAAAGTGCAATAAAATAGAGAAAATAAAATATTTTAAAATATTAAAAAAATTACTTGTTTACAATACGTCAAAATAAGAAAGATGATATTTGTCCATCCATCATAAGATTTTGTTTGGAAATGCCATAAATTAAAAAAATGAATAAACCAAAATAATAACATAATATTATTCTAATATTTACTAGATAAATATTAAAGCTCAAAATTAGTGAATTGATAAAATTTAAAACATGAAAAATGAATAAATATTAGCATAGCATCTTCGATCATCAACATGAAAAATGATGCATAAATCATTGTAAAACATGCCAAACCCATCATATTAAAGTATCTAAAAAATTAAAAGGAATGTTTCATTGATTAGATCTTGTTCAAGATGAAACTAATATCTTTGTTTTGTATTGATCAAACCACATTTAGAATTGCAATAAATTACCAAAGAAAATAAGCACAGATAATAATAAATTATTATTTTTTATTTTACTTGACATATAAAAAGCTTGAAATGACTTAAATCAAAGCATTATACTATAACAAAATCATAACATTGTGAAGGTCACATGAGAGGAGAATTAGAGTTCCATGATAATATAATCAAATAAAAGTAAAATATTTGAAAGAATGAGATAAATTTAATAAGGATGTTGTATTCCAACATGTTAAGGGGATTGACAGTGTCATCCTTGATTGTCAGATTTGGTGTGAATAGAAATGCTTCTCAAAGCATGCCAAACATAAAAGAACATTTTCAAATTGTTAAAAATAATATTTAATTTATTAGAGTTTCTCGAGATAGCTCCAACATAGTTTATTTCATATCGATTAGCCCTAACTTTGAATTACCATGAATTGCATAAGAAAATAAATATAAATATTAATAAATTATTTTTTAAATATTTAGTAAAGAAATTATAGTACTACATGAAGATAAATTAAAGAAATTTAATACAATAAGTTGTAAGCATTGTAAAGGAATATAAGTGGAGAATTATAACTTTATAATAATACAATCAAATCAATGGGAAAAATTTTAAAACATAACATTAAATATGAAACAATTGTCTTCTAAGATATTAAGAGGCATGAGTGCAACATTTAAGATAATAAAATTAAATATGAATCAAAATGACTCATAAAATGGGCCCAAATATTTTTAAAATAAAATATTTAAAAACATAAAAAAGGAATATTCAAATAAAAATAAGCCAAAATAATAATAAATTATTATTAAAATGTTAAATAAATATATATTAAACTTCAAATAAGATAAATTGAAGTCATTTAATATAACAAAATAAATGTAATGTAATGCTAATATGAGATAGATTTGTAGTTAAGAGGTAATATGACTAATTTAAAATAAATATTTTTAAGGAATTAATAAATTTTGTAGGAAAATTGTATTACAATAAACTAAGGAGATCGAGTGTGACATATACAATCTTTAAACCATGTGCAAATCTAACCTTATTTGATAAATTTTGTAGTGCTTGTTTAGAGAAGTCCATTATTTACCAATGTAAGTAGTCATATATAACAATGTAACATTATTTTCATATTAAGAAATTAACATTATAGGAAAATTTTTGATAAATTAAAGCAATATGAGAAAAATAAATCATTGTAATGAAAAGGTCACATTAGAGATGATTTAGAGGAACATTGTAAATCAACTCATCAAAGAAAAATTCTAAAAATTATGAAAAGTTGCATAAGAAAGTCACATTCCAATATAATAAGTTTATCAAGAGAAAAGTCCTTAATCATTAAACAAGGTTCAAAACGAAGTGTTTCATAAAATTAATAAAAACTTTTGAAAAAAATATCTAAAAAAATAATTATAAATATTTAATTTGATGGAGCCCATAAGACAAGTCCGACAACATTTGTTTTGTGTCAATCAAACGTTTTTTAAAATTACCATGAATTATCAAAATATATAAACATAAATAATATCAAAATTTTATTTTTAAGATTACGTAAGTATATACTACTATAATAAATATGATATATTAAACTAATATAACATAATAAATTCATAGTGATGAAATGGTTGCACGACTTGAAAATTATGGTTCCATAGTAGAATAACCAATATACAATAAAAAATTAGCAAAAAAATGAGACAAAATTTTTAAGAAAATTGCATGACAAGATAAGGAGGCAATGTCGCATTCCATGATACTATGGAGAGTTGTTGTAACTTCATCATGGAATAAAATATGAGTACAAATGTTATGCATTGCATATCAAAACAATTAAAAAAAAATGATTACATATATGTAGAAAAATTACATTTAATTTGATAGATCTTGACAACATGTGCCAAATGATGTTTACTTCATCTCGATTTAAGGAACTTTGGAATAACTATGAATTACTAAATTAAATTAATAAAATAACAATAGTATTTTTATTTTAATATTAGTAAACATATATTATAGTTGACTTTATTTAAAGCCATGTAATATAACTAATTTAAAATAATGTAAAGGTCAGACAATGGAACATTTTGGAGGAATGAGATAAATTTAATGGGAAGTCGCATTAAAACATGTTAAGGAGAGTAAGTGTGATATCTTTTATCATCAAATTTGGCACTATTCAAAATTTTGCATGAAGGTAACTTAAATCTAAGAAAATGAAATATCAAAAATTTAATGAAGTCAAATTTAATTGCGAAAGCTCATTAAGAATAGTCTAATAATGTTTGTTTTACTATATCAAACATTGTCTAGAATTAAATAATTTGCAAAAGTAAATAAGAATAAATTATTAAAAACTTATTTTAATATTAAGTAAATATTAGTTAAAACTGAAATGAGACAAATGAAGCTTTGTAGCATATCTGAATAAAAGCAATTAATAACACACATTATGCAATTTATTATTACATAGTAATTACATCTATTCAAAGTGAAACATTTGAATAAATGACACAAATCATATGGAAAAGTGATATATCGTTGATCATCAAGTCAATTATGAATAGAAATATAATAATGAATATTTAGAAATTTAAAAACGAATATTTTTTTAAATAGAACTTATTGTGAAGAGTCTAACATTATTTGTTACATCTTTATTTGACTTTGTTTAGAATTTCTAAAAATTATTAAAATATATAATCATAAATAATAATAATTTATTATTTTACTATTTAGTAAATGTATATTAATTCTAAAATAAGGTAAATTAAAGCAATGTAGTAGGCATTATAAAATAGATATAATGGTCACAATAAATGAGAATTTGAGTTACATAGTGATATAATAAAATCAAAGCAAAATATTTAAAAAATAGATATGTTGTTCAAGAAAGTTGTATTACAAGATACTAAGGGGATCTACTATCACAACCTTAATCATCAAATCAAGTATGAATAGAAATACCTAGTAAATTGGGCTAAAACACTATAAATTAAAATATTTTGACATAGAGTGGTTAGTATTTCTTGGATAAGGCTCATTGAGATGAATTCAACGACATTTACTTGTGTCTATTCGACCTCATTTTGTTTATTACTATGAATCACCGAACTATTTTAACGTTAAATATAGATAAATTAAAGAAATATAATCATTCAAAACTAAAGCAATGTGAAGGTCTCATGTGGGGAGCTTTAAAGGTAAGTAGCATTATAAAAAAATCAAGGAAAAATAATTTCAAATAGGAGATAAATTTTATGAAAGAGGTTCATTTCTAGATACTAAGGAGATCAAGTGTAGAATTCTTTCCTGTGAAATTAGTCATGAATTAAAATTCCTAGAAATGCATGGAAAACTCCTAAAACAAATACTTAAAAAATATGAACTTTATTGGTTACAACATGTATAGAATATATTAATGATGTTTATTCATCTCTATTAGACGTTATTTAAAATTATTAAGAATTAAAAATGAAATAAGTGTTGATAATAATATATAATTTTTTTAATATATAATAGATATATATTAAGATAGAATCAAATATATTCAAGCAAAGTAATCTTACAAAATCAAAGCGATGTAAAGGTCACTCTAGAAAAGATTAATAGTTATAAAGTAATACAACCAAATCTAAGCAAAAAAAACTTAAAAACTTAGATAAATTGGATGGTAAATTATATTCTTTGATAGTAACAAGGTTGAGTAATGTACTCAATTATCAAATTAGCTTTAATTTAAATCTCTTACAAAGTATGCAAAAATACTATAAAATGCAAAATTTAAGAAATATCAATATGAATATTTAATTTGGTGCAACTAATTATGATGAGTTTAATGACATTTGTTTTATTTTGATAAGTCCACTCTTGGGATTACTATGATGTAGTTAAGTACATAAATATATAAGAACAAAATATTATTCTAATATTAACTAAATGTATAATAAAGTTAGAATGAGAAAAATTGAAGTATTATAACATAACTACATCAAACAAATACAAAAGTTACATGAGCAGAGAATTAAAGTTACAAAGTAATATAACAAATGTAGAGAGAAAAATTTTAGATATTAAGTAATGTATAGGGAAGTTACATTCCATGATACGAACTAGATTAAGTTTAACATCCTCAACATTCAAATAAGGTAAGAAAATGTCACACTAGACTTGTGCATAACATAAAAAATAATTTTTTAAAAATATTAAAAATAAATTAGATTTAATTCTGCATGTCTAGACTAGTCTGATGATATTTGCTTTATCTCCAAGAGACCTTCTTTGGAATATTTCTTAAATACCAAAGTAATTAATTGTAATAATTATAAATTATTTTATCATTATAAAAAAATATTTGTTGAAGCCAACATGACATAAATTAAAGAAAAGTAATTTAACCATATCAAAAAATATAAAAGTCATACTATAAGAGAACAAGAGTTTCATAGAAATAAATCAAAATAAAAGCAAACCATTTAAAAAAATGAGATAAATTTTATATGATAGTTATGTTTTTAGATATTAAGAAGATTGATTGTATTTTTTTTCTTGTGGATAAGTAAAAATAAAATTATCTAGTAAAGCTTGCTAAAACACGAGAAAAGAAATCATTTAAAAATATATTTTATTAGATAATCTTGTTGGAACAAGCCAAAAAAGGTTTGTTTCATCTTTTTTGGACCTTAATTAACATTAAAATGAATCGCTAGACTAATTAAAAAAATAATAATAAATTACTATTTAAATATTATGTAGATATATATGAAACCTAAAATGAGATAAATTCAATAAATTTAAATATAACATCATAAAAGCAACATAGAAATCACTCGACAAGAGATTTAGAATACATAATCTAAATCAAAATGAAAATTTTTAATAAGTGAGATAAGCTATATGTGAAAGTTGCATGCCCATGTTTTAAGAAGATCGATTGCAACGTCCAGGATAATGTAATTTTGTATAAATTCAAATGCTTTAAAAAATGTTTTAAAACCACCAAAATAAAAAATTAAAAAGTTATAAAAATGAATATTTAATTGAATCGAGTCTCTCAAGGTCAGTCAAGTGATTTGATTTCATTATAGCTGAGAAATATTTTAAATTACAAAGATATTTTTAAAAAAAATTAAGTAAATAATAAAAAAATCTACTATTTTTATTTTATGTAAATATACAATAATGCTAAAATTAGATATAGTAAAGTAAGGTACTATAACTAAATTGAGGTGATGGAAAGGTGACATAGAGGAGAATTAAAATATCATTGTATTATAGCAAAATCATAACAAACATTATGAAAAAATACGATAATTTCTATATTAATGTTGCATTAAAAAACACTAATGCGATCAATACACTATCATCAATCACCAAATCAGCTATGAATTAAAATACCTTTTAAATTTAATAAGAACCATAGAAAATAAATAAATTTAAAATATAAAAATAAATATTTAACAAGATAGTGCTTGTCAAAATGTGACCAACATTATGTTTTTCATATCAATCAATCATGTTCTGAATTACAGCAAAATACAAAATTATATTAAAAAAATAAAAAAATAAATTAAAATATATTATTATTTTAATATCAAGAAAATAGTATTAAATCTTAAATGATAGAAATTAAATAAATATAGTACAACAAAAGTAAAGCAATGTAAAAGTTACATTAGACGATAGTCAAGCTTACAAAATAATATAAACAAATTAATGAAAAAAATTGAAAGATAATGATAAATTACACAAAACAATTCCATTTTGATAATACTAAGGAGTTTGATTAAAACTTTATAGAATATTTAATTGCATAAAAATAAAACTTTTGATGCAAAAAACATATATATATATATAAGAATTTTTAACATGATACTTCTCCTTGTGGCGTGTCCAAAGAATTTTGTTTTCTTGGTTGGACCTTTGTTTGAATACTATAAATTATAAAATAAAACGAGAATAAATATTGAAAAAATATTATTTTAATAGTAAAGGAAATATTTATTAAAGCCAAAATGAAATAAATTACAAAAAGTAATAAATCTAAGTCAATGAATTGTAAAGGTTACACAATAGTAGATTTGGAGTAACATAGTAATGTCAACAAATGTGAGAAAAAAATTAACGAACGACATCAATTGAAATGAGAAGTTTTATTCTAAGATATTAAATAGGACCAATGTATTTTTTCTAAGAGTCAAATCAAGTACAAATGAAATGGTCTAATAAAATATACCTAAAAAATAAAGAAATGTAAAGAAGTGTAATTGATTTCTTATAACTTATAGAGAGTCTAACAATATTATTTTTCAGCCTACCAGTCCTCAATTGGAATTACTATAAATTTTAAGGGTAAACAAAAATAAATAAAAACATATAATAATTTTAGTATTAAATAACTAAATATTAACATTAAATTGAGATAAATGGAAATAATATAATATGACTAATTTAAAGCATTGTTTAGATCAAATCCCTTTTGATGTAAATTAACATAATGATATAAGGAAAATTAATGTGAGAAACTTTAAGAAAATGGTAAATATTGTGTAAAAAAGTTGCATTCCAAAATACCAAGATGATTGAAAGTATAATTCTCGATCATCAAATTGGTATGAATAAAAATTTCTTATAGACTAAGAAAATAATAAAATATCAAATATTTAGAAACATTAAATGAATATTTAATTAGTTATGCTCATTAAGACAGTTATAATGATGTTTTTTATGTTTTGAATTGGTACAAAATAACCAAATAAAAAATGCCTAATTAAGAGAACATTATCATTTCAATATTAAATAATTTTGTAATAAGTTTAATTGACATAAATTCAAGCATTGGAAAATAAAAAAAATAAAAACAATGTATTGGTCACATGAGTTAAGGAATGGAATTACATAGCAATGTCACCAAATCAAGAGAAAACATTTAAAGAAATGAAGTAAAACTTGTAGGAAACATGTATTCAAAGATACTAAGATGATTAATTATAGTATACTCGATCATCGTATTAGCTATTAAAAAAATGGTCTCATAAAAAATGCAAAAATTATAGATGATAAAAATATTTAAAAAATATAAAATTTTAGTTTTATTTGGATAGAGGCTTTTAAATGAGACAACCTACATTTTTTTATTTATGTTGAACCTTGTTTGGAATTACTTGGAATACAAAATAATTAGGAATAAAGAATAATGCATTATTTCAATATAAGAAAATTTATATTTTAGATAAAATATGATAAAGTAAAATAATATAATATAACAAAATTAAGAAAAATAGAAGTCACACAAGAATTGGATTTTACTTTCATAAAAATATAAGAAAATTAAAGAAAAAATTGTATAGAGAGAAGTTAAATTGAATGTTTGCATTAGAACATTAAAAAATACATTAAATGCCATATCATTGATCATCACATATGGTACAAATTAAAATATCTCATAAAGTGTAGAATAAACCTTAAAAAATGTTAAAATATGAAAATGAATATTAAATTTGATAAAACGTATTAAGATGACTCCCTTAGTGATTCTTTAAGCTCTATAGACCATATTTTGAATTGCTAAAAATTATCAAAGGAATTTAGCATAAATACTAATCAATTATTTTAATCATATGTAGATAAAAAAATAAAATAAATATGACATAAAATTGAGGCAATGTATTATAATTGAATAAAACTGATGGAAAGGTCACTCAAGAAGGGATTTAGGGATACATAAAATAAATTAAATTAAAAATGTTGAAGCAATGATTAAAATTGTATTTCAAGATTTTTTGTTGGAATGCAACATCTTTAATGGAAAAATCAAGTATGGATAAAAACATCACATGAAGATTGCTAAAAAAAATAAAATGAAATATTTAAAAATATAAAAAAGAATATTTAGTTAGATAGAACTCATAAAAATAAGCCTAATGGCTTTTGTTTGTTTTATATCAAATAGCATTAGGAATTATTGTGATTCAACAAAGTAGAGAAGAATAAATAAAAAGAATTTCATTTTTAATTTTAAAAAAATAAATAATAAAGCAAAAAAATTTAATAAATTGAAGTAATATAATATAACGAAATTTAGGTAATGTAGAGGTCAAAATTGAGATGATTCAAAGTTAAATAGAAATATAATCAAATAAAAAAAATTGGAGAGATAAGGTAAATTATATGCAAAAGTTAAATTCAAAGAGACTAAAGATACGTGGCATAACTTTCTTTATTATGATTTTAGGTACAAAACAAAATGTGCCACATAATCGTGATAAAGCTCATCTAGATGAGTATAATCATGCTGGTTTCATCTCAATCAGATTTAGCTTGAAATTATTGGAAATTAAAAAATTATGTTAACATAAATAATAAAAACCCAGACTTTTATGTTAGGTAATATATATTAATATTGAAAGATATGAATTGAACCAAAGTAGTAAAACTTGTTCAATACAATGTATAGTTTACATGATTGTAGATTTAGTGTCAAATAGTAAAATAAACAAATTATTGAAAAAAGTTCAAAAAAATAAGATAACTTTCAGGGGAAAGTTGTCCCCAAAAATATTTAGCAGATCAAGCACAATATCCTATATCTATAAATGAGGTGCAATTCATGATGTTTTTTAAAGCACGGCAAAATAATAGAAAATGGAACATTTAAAAAATAATAAGAAATTTTATTAAATTTGTTATAGCTTATTGAGATAACTCTAATGACATTTCTTTCATGTCCGTTGAAGCCCATTTAAAATTCCAACGAATTACGAGGTATACAAAAATAAAAATTAACATATAAATTTTTTAATATTAAGTAGTTATATATTAAAATTGAAATAAAATAAATTGAAGTAATATACCATAACTAATTAATGAATTATAAATGTCACATAATAAAAGATTGAGTTATGAAATAAAAAATCCAAATCAAAGTGAAAACTCTTAACAAATGATATAAATTTTGTGGAAATATTGAATTCCAAGACACTAAAAGAAATCAAGAGTAACACGCTCAATCAACAAATTAGTTTCGAAATTAAAAACACTCATAAAAAATGAATAGAACCTTGGGAAACATATTCAAAAACATATTAAAAAAATTTTTTAATTAGAAACAACTTACTATGATGAGTCTAATAATGTTTTTTATTAAACCTCATTTGGAATTACTAAGAATTATTAAATTAAGCATAAATAAGTATAAATTACGAATTTAAACTTAAGAAAATATAAAATAAAATTGAAATTGTATAAGTTGATGGAATATAATAGAATGAGGTCAAAGCAATGGTAATATTAGATGTTAGAAAATTAGAGTAAAATAATCTACAGAACCAATTTGAAGAAATGAGGTTAACTATTTAAGAATATCTCATAAAACATGTTAAAACCATATCAAACAAAAAATTTTAAAATAGAGAATTAAATTTTTAATTTGGTAGAGCAAGTCCATAAGAGCCTAATGAGATTTTTTTAATCTCCATTGTAACTTCTTTAGAATTACTTGAATTACAAAGAAAATTAAGCACAATTAATAATAAAATATTATTTAAACATCAAGTAAATAAATTAAAGATGAAGTAATTAAATTTGGAGTAATATGATATAACCAAATCACAATATCTTAAAGTCACGCATGGGAACTAGAGGTTCATAAAACTATAACCAAGTTAAAGTGATGAATTTGAAGAATGAGATAAATTATGTAGAAGAGATGCAATCCAACATATTAAAGAGATCAACTGTAATATTTTTAGGATGATTGAAAATAACATATTATGAACAATATAAAAATGATTTTTTAACAGATATAACTCATCAACAAGTTAAATGACATTTATTTTTTCCACAAAAATCCTCAGCAATTAAAAATGTAGTTAAACTTAAATAATAAAAAATGGTTATTTAACAATAAAAAATTATAAATTAAAGATAAAATAAGATAAATTGATTTAATGTAATGTGACCAATTAAAAGGATGTAAAGTCCTCAAAAGAAGAGATTAGGAGTATAATTAACCAAACGAAAAAACTTTTAAAAAATAAGAAACTTTGTATGAGAAAGTTTTGTTCTAAGACACTAAGATAGTTAAATATTTTGGTGTCAAAAAAAATGTGTCATAAAGTATGCCAAAAAAATAAAAAATTTAATATATAAAAATATTTAAAAACATTAATCAGATATATTTTATAATGATATGTTTAGTGAAATTTTTGTTGCCTTGGTCAAAACTCACTTGAAATTACAACAAATTTCCAATTTAGTTGGATGTAATGGTCATATAATAATTGATTTCAAGTTATATAGTGATACACCAAATTAAAAAAACATTACAAAAGCTATAGACGAAAGTTGTGTTTTAACATATAAATTATTTTGAGCACAAAATAGTTGATTATTTAATTAGATACAAATTTGAACTTCTCATAAATAATCTTTAAACCTTCAATTTTTTTAAATTAAAAAATATTTAATTTAGAAAAGCTTATTGAGAGCAGTCCAATGACATTTCTTTCATCCCTTTCAATCCTCATTTTAAAATACTTAGAATTAAAGAGTTCAATAGTCATTTATAACAACAAATTATTATTTTCCTATTAATTATAATTAAATGATAAAAAAGTAAGATAAATGAAAACAATGTCATATAATCAAAACCACGCAATGTAATAGCCACATAGGAGAACAATTTGACTTTCATAAAAATATAATAGAATCAAAGAAAAAGATTTGAAAATTGAGATAAATTGTATGAGAAAAAAGAAGTCAATCAGATTAAGAAGAACTAGTTTACTATCCTCAACCTTAACATAGGAACAAATAAAAGAAATAACTTAAAAATATAAAAAGAATATTAAATAAATTATAGCTTATGAAAATGAGTCCTATGTTTTTTATTTCATAGCTATTGGATCTCATTTTGAATTATTGAGAATTGCTAAAGAAAATAAGCAAAATTAGTAATAATTTGTTTATTTTATATTTAATAAATAATTAAGAAAATTGAAATGAGATAAACAAAGGCAATGTAGTAGAATAATAGGAATGCATTGTGAAGGTCATAGATGAGGAAAATTAGAGTTTCATCATACCAAAACCAAATCAAAGTGAAATTTTTTAAGAAATGAGATAAAATTTTTAATAAAGATGTGTCAAAGATATTATGAAGATTGAGTACAAACTCCTTGAAAATCAAATAAGGTATAAATTAAAATAACTTATAAAATATGCTTAAGCTCTAAAACATATTTAAAAAAGAAAATAAAAATTTAAATTAATACAGCTCATTGAGATTAGTCTAACAATATTTATTTCATGTTGATTAAAAAATTGAAAATTACTACCAATTACTTGAATACAAATGTCTAAATAATAATTAAATTTACTATAGTTATACTAAATAATATATTGAATCTAAAATAAGATAAATAGATGTGATTTAATGAAGCCTAATAATATCAAAGCAAAATATTTAAAAAATTAGATATATTGAATGGGAAAGTTGCACTACAAAATAATATGAAGGTCAAGTGTCTTCCTTGATTGTCAAATATGCAAGGTGTCAAAAAATTTCATAAACAAGGCCCAAAAAAAGGAAAATTAAAAAATAATAAAACTAAAATGAGGACTCAATTAGAAAGTCATCATAAGGATAAGTCTAATGACATTTATTTCATTGTGATCAAATCGAGTTTGGGTTTAAACTATTACAAGAGTAAATAACCATAAATAAAAATAAATTATCATTTTAAATTTAAGTAAATATATAATGAAATAGAAGTATGTGAAATTGAGGCAATATAATATAATGAAATTAAAGCAATGTAAATGATGCATAAGAGGAGAGTTTTTGTAACATAATAATACAACAAACCAAAAAGTTGAAGAATTGAAGTACAAAGTATGAGAATGTTGCATTTCAAAATTATAAGGAGATTATCATTGATGATTAATTAAGGAATGAAAAATATCTAGTAAAAGATGAAGAAACATAGTAAAATTATTTTAAAAAAATATAAAAAAAATAATTTAATTTGATATGGCTCATTAAGATAAGTTCTAATCTCATTTGGAATTATTAGAATTATAGATAAATATATGTTAAACATGAAATGGGATAAATCATAGGAATGTAATATAGTCAAATAAAAAAATCACAATGTCACATGATAGTAGAATTATAGTTTCATATAATAAAATAAAATAATAGAAAGACAATTTGAAGAAATGAGACAAATTATAAGGCAAAGTTGCATTCCAAGATACAAACAACAAGTGCAAATAATGTAAATGATTAGCCACAAAAGGCATTTTATAGTTAACGTATCACAGAACTATTTCACCATTTTATTAGATTTTTAAAGCTTGGATTCTACGACAAATATCTCCATCTAAATCTAATGTATAAATGTAATAAGAAATACAACAATCATGGATAGAAAATAGAGAAAATTCTTTTGCTGGAAAAGCTAATGGGTTGACATTGCCAAGTGGATCAAGCTAGTGGATTAGGAATTCACCATTCAATTCCCGTCATTTGCCCTTCCAATTATTTAAAAAAAATGGATTTTTGGTGGATCCTACATCATTGACTCTAATATAGATAAAAATATATCATAAAGTAATACAATATCTTAGAAAAGAAAATATATTTAAAATAAAAATAAATTATTTAATTGGATGGAGCTCATTGAGTCGAGTTGAATGACATTTGGTTCATCTCTAATGGAATGCATTTGGAATTATTAAAAAATATGTGAAGTAATTTAACATTATTATTAAGTAGATATATTTTAAAGCTTAAAAGAAATAAATTGAAAAAACAAATAAAAGTGAATAAAAAAAATGTAAAGCTCACATGATATTACATTTGCATATCATAAGCCAAATCTAACTGAACATTTAAAGAAATGAGAAAAATACAAAACAGATTTGTTAAAAAGATGCATACTAGAATGCTAAGGAAATCTAAAATGACAAGCTCGATTCCCAAATTAGGTATGAATTAAAATGTCTCATAAAACATGCCAAACTTCGACAAAATTAAAGATTTAAGACTATTTAATTAGATAGAACTCAACAATATGGCTCCATTGACTTTCGATCATATTTGAGTCATTAAAATTACTATTATTTATAATATTAATTAAAATAAAAAACAATAAATTATTATTTTAATGGCATGTAAATTTTTGATATACCATTGATGGGATAAGTTGAAACATTGAATGTGAAGGTCACACAAGCACAAATTTAGAGTTACACAATAATACATGAAAATTGAAATTAAAAATTTTAAAAAAATAAGGCACATTGTGAGGGAAGGTTGTGTTCCATGTTATTGATCGAGTATAACATCATTGATCATCAAATCAAGTATGAATCAAAATATGTTATGAAGCTTGAAAATATTACTAAAAATTAAATATGCAAATCGTTAAAATTAATTTTCAATTAGAGATAGCTTGTCTAGAAGAATTTAATGGTTTATATTTCTACTTGATTGTGCCTCATTTTGTAATACTATATGTCACCAAAGTAAATAACCATAAGAGAAAACATATTATTTTAATATAAAATAAACAAATACTTACGCTAAAGCATGATAAATTGAAGCAAAGTAATATAACATAATCAATGTGATTCAGTGGCCACATGACAATAGATTTCAAGTTAAATTGTAATATAAACAAATAAAAGTGAAAACTTTGAGACAATTAAATAAATTGTAAGTGAAAATGCATAGGAAAGCATGTAAAAAAATGAAAAATTTCAAATTTTCAAAATGTTTTTTAATTAGATTTTAATCATCGTGACGAATGAAATGGCATTTATTTCGTCAACATCAAACCTCATTTGTATATACTATGAATTTTAAAATTAAAAAAATATAGAAAAATTTATAAAATACGAAGAAATGAAAATTTTTATTTGAATATCAACAAGAAATTATTAAAATTCTAATAAGATAGTCTAAAGAAATGAAATATAACCAATCAAAGCAATGTAATTGTCACATGTGGGAGAATTTATGTTTCGTAGAAATATAAACAAATGAAAGGCAAAGATTTGAAGAAATAAGTGAAATTGTGCAAGAATGTCGCATTCCTTTATATTAAAAAAAATTCAGTGTAACATCGTCAATCATCAACATAGTTATGAGTTGAAAAGCCTTATAAAGAAAAAAACTAGAAAAAAAAGATTTAAAAATGAAAATTAAATATTTAACTAATTGGAACACATAGAGATGACAACATATCAAATCAAATTCAATTTAAATTACTATAAATTACAAAAAATAAGCATAAATAATAATAAATTACAATTATATATTAATGAATTACATTAAGAAACTAAATTATGATAAATTAAAACAATGTAACAAAAAAAAATGGTAGTACAACAAAAGTCTTAGGATTGGAGATTTCAACATTCCTAGAAATATTACCCAATAAAAGAAAATTCTTTTAACAAATGAGATAAATTTTGTAGGAAAGTTGAATTAAAAGATACTAAGAATATTAAGTATAAAACCTTGATGATAAACATAGATACAAACAGAAATGATTCGTAAATTGAGAAAACATTTTAAAAGATAAAATTAAAAATTTTAGAAAAATTTATTTGATAAAGCTATTTGACATTAGTTTAACAACATTTGTTTCTTGTTAATCAGTTCTATTTTTCAAATACTGATAATTAATAGGTTAAATAAGCTTAAACAAAGATAAATTGTAATTTTAACACAACAAAATAAATAATAGAGCTAAAATATGAAAATTGAAATAGTTTAATAAAACAAAATAAATATAATATGAAACCCAAATGAGATGAGATTTAGTTTTAAATAGTGCTTAACCAAAATAAAGCATAAAATTTGAAAATATTTGATAAATTAGATAAGAATATTTCATTCCATTAAACTAAAAAAGATTGAGTGTGACATCACCAAACTTGAAATAATGTAAGAATTAAAATTTATCACAAAACAAGAAAATTCTTAAGAAAATTTAAAAATAAATAAATATGAAAATAAATATTTAATTAGAAAAAGCTGATTAGAGATGTTCAGTTAGGGTTATTTTGGGTCCAATGGACCTTTCTAAAACTACCACAAATTACTAAAATAGTTAAACATAAATAGTAATAAGTTAAATTTTCTGTATTAAGTAAATATAAATTTTTCAATGTGAAATGAGAAAATTAAAAGAATGTAATATAATAAAATTAAGTCTTTGCAAACGTCAAGTTAAGTATAGTTAGAGTTTGAATAAAATATAACAAAATTGTAGTGAAAAGTTTATAAAATAAGATAAATGTTATAGGAAAGTTACATTCCATGATAGCGAGGAGATTCAGTTTAACTTGTTGAATTATAAAAGTCGGTAGAAATCAAACTATCTCATGAAAAATTATAACAAAGAATATATATAAAAGTTATAAATATAAATATTAACATTAATTGAATACACTTTGGCAACATGTTTCTTCTAACTTTAATTCTTTTTGATCGAATGACATTTAGGATTTCAACAAATTTAAAAATAGAATTAGCATAAAGAAAAAAAATTTAATAGTAATTAAATAAATATTAAAGAGAAAATGAGATAAATTAAGGCAATATGTCATATAAAAATCATAGCAATGCAAACATACTAGGAGAGGTGATTTCGAGTTATATATAACACATACAAATAAAAATGAATAATTTAATTAAATGTGATAAAAATAAAAAGCAAGGCAACATTCCAAAATAGTAAAGAGATCGAGTTAAACATCATCAACAAAAAGTCCTTTCACAAGTAAAATATCTCTTAAAGCATATAAACTTCATAGGAAATAGAATATTTAAAAATATTAAAAAATATTTGATCAGATAAATCTTTTCGAGGCTAATCAAACAAGCATTATTTCATATTCATAAGACCTCTTATTGAAATACATTCAATTACAAAAAAATTCCGAAAATTAAAAAAAATATATTTTAAAATATTAAAGATAAAAGTCACACTAAAGCAGAATTAGTGTTTCATGGAGAAATAACTTAATTGAAGTGAAAGATTTTTAAAAAAGATAATTTTTATGGAAAAGATGCATTCTTGGATAATAAAGACATCTTTTGAAACATCGTTGATTATAAATTAAAGCATAAATCTAAATAACTCATAAACCATTAAAATCCTTAAAAATATAAATTAAAAAATATATATAAAAAATGAAATGTTTTAGTATAGAGCTTGCTCATGAAAGTCAAACATTAATTTTTCCATCTCTATTACATCTCATATAGGATAACTACAGATTAATAAAATTTAAAAAATGAAATAATAACAAAATATTTTTTTACTATTAATATATATTTAAGATGAATTTTGATAAATTCAAGAAAAATAATAAGAAAAAATTAGTGTGATGTAAAGGTTTTCAGATCTTAAATTTTGAGTTATATAGTAAAATAACCAAATTAGAGAGAACCATAAGAAAATCTGGTAAATTTTATGTTAAAGTTTTTTGAGAGGATGTTATGAAGATCAAGTCCAATAACATCGATGATCAAATAATTTATGAATTAAAATTTCTCATTATGTGTGACAAAACCATCAAACATAAAAATAAAAAAAAATATTTATTTGGACAGAGCTCAATGGCATGAGACAATAACATTTGTTTTGCCTTAATGTGAAGTTATCTATAAATACTGCCAATTAACTAATAAAAGAAGCAAATAAAAATACGAAATTATTATTTTAATATTAACAAAATATAAATAAATATTGAAATAATGTAAATTAAAGTAATTTATTAATTATTTTTTATAGTATTATAACCAAATCAAAGAAAAAGATTTGAGGAAATGCGATAAATTGTATGGGAAATCTATATTCGAAGTTACTGAGGATACTTAGTGTATCGATATCAATAATTAAATTTGGTATGAATAAAAATGACTTATAAAGTAAGCTAAAACCCAACGAAATAAAATATTCATAAAATTGAATATTTTATTTCATAGAGCTTGTCAGGATGTGTCCAAAGAAATTTGATTCAAATAATTTAGAGCTCATTTGAGTAAATGAAACAAATATCATTGAACACATCTTTATGAACCCTATCATATTCAATATTTCTTTTCTGAGGTGTTATCACACTTTACATGGCATTTAGATTTGTTTATTTAATGACAATAAGGGATGATACACTCTATCTTCATGGTATCTTGGAATGATACTTTCTCATATAATTCATCTTATTTTTAAAATGTTTTTCCTTTATTTGGTTATAATAAGATATAACTCTTAATCTTCTCTCATTAAAACTTTACATTTCTTTCATTTGGTTATTATATATTACTTTAACTTATCTTATTTTCTTTTTGTTATATATTTATTTAATTTCAAAATAATAATTTACTATTACTTATGTTTATTTGCTTGGGTAATTCACAATAATTTCAATTGAGAATCACTCAGGATAAAACAATTATCTCAAAGCTTGTCATGTTGAGCTTCATCAAACTAAAATTCCCTTTTATATTTTGAGATATTTTTACTTTTAGTTCTACATTCTTTAAGATTCATTGTGATTTGTACATAAGTTATTGGTAAAGCATGAGGCACACTATCTCTTGTGTCTTGGAATGAAACATTACAATATAACTTATATGTTTTCCTAAACTTTTTCAATTTAATTTGGTTATTTCATTTTACAATGCAAAATGTCTTATTATGTCACCTTTACATCTCTTTGATTTTTTATATTAGCTTAGTTTATGTCATTTTAGCTTTAATTAGTTTATCTCATTTTAGCTTCAATATAGTTTTTCATTATATTAAAATAGTAATAATATAATTTACTTTTATTTAAGTTTGGAATTCTTTATAATAGCAAATAAAATTTAATCGATAAGAAGTGTACATCAATGGACCAATCTCAATGAGCTCTATATAATTAAATATTGATTTTAAAATTTTAAGATATTTTTTTAATGTTTCTTGTCTCCAACTCCTTACTATCATTAAATGGATCTTTTTTGTAGAGATTAGTTGATTTGTTCAAAGTTTTTTCCTTGATTTGGGCATATTACCATGTAATTCAAAGTTCTCTTATTGTGACTTTCACTTAGTTTTTGTTTGGCTATATTAAATTTCTTTTATTGATCACATTTTAGAATTATTATATATTAATTTACTATTTCCATGATAACTAATATATATTTATAATAATTCAAACTTGTATTTTGTAGTTATTTTAAACAATGTTCAATTGAGACAAAACAAACTTCTTTGGAATAGTCACAACGATTTCTATCCAATGTAATTATAGTTTATTAAATATTTCATTTTCTAACACTTTTTCTATATTTTTAAGATATTTTTACCTAATTTGATAATCTAAGATACTATATTTAATCTCCATAGTATCTTAGAACAAAACTTTCTAAGGTAGTTCAAAAACTTTCTTCAAAATTTTCACTTGGATTAGATTACATTACTTTAAAACTCTAATTCTTCACTCTTTCAACCTTTATATTGGTTTTATTTTATTATATATTGAATTTCCAATTTATCATTTTTTCTTTTAATATATATTTACAAAGTTTAAAAAATTAATTTTTTATTATTTATGGTTATACATTATTCTAATTCATTATAATTTCAAAAAAGGTTTACTTGTGAGAAAAACATATATCACTTGATTCTTATTGATGAGATCCATCAAATTAAATATTTTTTATATTTGTAAATTTTTTAGGATTTTGGCACGCTTAGTAAGACATTTTGATTCGTATCTCTAGTGATCTTACACTAGGGCTCATGAGTATGTTCGAATTTAAAATTTCACAATATTTATCTTATTTGTTGAAATATTTGTCTTTTATCTAGATATATTTCTTTGATGGTCTACATCTCTCTTTTAGTGGCCTTCATAGTGCTACAATTTTGTTAGAAAATATAATAATTATTTCCCTCTTTGTTTTTGTTATTTTACATCAATTTATTCCATCTTAGACATAATATGAACATTGGTAATAATAAAAAATAATTTATTACTATTTAAGATTAATTTAGTTTTTATTCCTTATAATTCCAAAAGTCTTGATGAAGATAAATGAAATATCTTTAGACTTGTCTATACAAAATCTATCATATTAAATCATAAATTTAATATTTTTTAAAATTTTAACCTCTAAGGTTTTCATGGGCTATGAGACATTCTCATTTATAACATATTTACCAAAAGAGATAATAAATTGTTATAGTTTGGATTATTTACTTCTAAAATTTTGAGTATTACCATACCACGCATAATCGAGACAAAACCAATGATACTGGACACAACTTATTGGGTTTTATCCAATAAAATATTCATTTCCATATTCTTAAATAATTTTCTTTCTAGGGTTTTGGCAAGCTTTATGAGGTATTTTGATTTGCACCTAATTTAGTAATCCACAATGTTCCACTTGGTCTCCTTAGTATCAAACAATGTAACTTTCCTATACAATTTATCTCATTTACTTATAGTTTTTGCTTGCTTTGGTTATATTAATAAGAATATATAATTCTCATCACATTTCAATTTTATAATATTTTCATTTGGTTCTTTAAATTCCTTCGATGTATCATAATCTAGATTTATTATATGTTTACTAAATATTAAAATAAAAACTTATTATTATTTTTTACTTATTTAAAATATTATTTAATTATAATTAAAATTTAGGTTGGATCAAAATAAAATAAACTTCATTTGACTGATCTCATTGAGCACTATCCAATTAAATATTACTTTTTATAATTTAAAAAAAATTAGTGATTTTTACATCTTTTGTGAGATGTTTTGACTATTTCCTACATGTTGATTGAGGATGTTACTCTCAATTACTTTGTTATTTTGGAATGCAACTTTTCCTATCAAGTAACCTTTACATCACTTTTAGTTGGTTGGACCAAAAGTTTTTAATTTAACTTATTGTAGCTTTATTATATACATATTTAGTATTAAAATAATAGTTTGTAATTTTTATTTAAATTGGGAATTCATAGTTATTAAAAAAAGGTTGTATGAAATTGAAATAATCACTACTAAATTGATCTTGATTTGCTTCATATATTTAAAAAATCATTTTTAAACATTTAAAATTATTAAATTTTCTAGTGTTTTAGCATGCTTTACATGATATCTTTATTCATAATTCATTTTATAATCAAGGGTGTTACACCCAATCTTATAAGTATTTAGAATGCAAATTTCATACACAATTTATCTTATTTCTTCAAATTTTTCATTTTGATTTTGTGATATTTCTATGAAAATCATAATCTCTAATCGTGGGGCATTTGCATCACTATGATTTAATTATAATCCATTACATCAAATTATCACATTTTCCATTAAATATATGTTTGCTAAATATTAAAATAATAAAATTTTCTATTATTTATTCTAATTTAAATTGATAATTTTAGTAATTCCAAATAATGTTCGATTGAGATGACATATGTTGTTAGACTCACCTCATTGAGCTCCAATAAATTAAATGCTTATTTTTATTTTTTAAATTTTTTTAATCATTTAGAATGCTTTATAAGTCATTTATTTTCATAGCTAAGTTTTTTTGTGGATAATGCACACATTCTTCTTAGTTTCTTTGAATGTAATTTCCTCATATATTTTATATAATTTGATCAAATGTTTTGTTTTAATTTTCTTGGGTTTTAATTATAGTCTAATTTTTCTAATCTTGACACCTTTACATCACTTTGTTGTGTTTGTCTCATAATGTTTTAATTTCTCTTAATTTATCTTTATCATTTATTACTTAATTTTTAAATAAAGTTTTTTAATTATTTCAAGTTACTTAATTTAGTAATTCATAACAATTTTGAAAGAGGGCTAAGAGAGCTAAAAAAATTATCAGAGTCATGTTGAAGAGCGTTACAGTAGAACTCTTTATAATCTTAGTTTACAACTTTCCCACACAATTTATCTAATTTCTTAAATTTAATTTTTATTTAGTTATATTACTTTCTAACTTTAAATCTTCTATTCTGTGAAATTTGCATTGTATTGATTTTGTTGTATTAAATTTCTTTAATTTATCTCATTTTAGGTTAAATATATATTTGACTAATTTTAAAATAATAATTTGTTATTTTTTGTGCTTATTTACTTTGCTAACTCACAGTAATTCCTAAAGAGATCAAATCAAAGAAAATTATCATTGTTCGAGTTATCTAAATGAGTCATATCTAATTTAATATTCATTTATATGCTTTTAAGTTATTTTGTTAGACTTTTAGCATATTTAATGACACATTTTGATTTGTAATAGATTTGATGATTGTGGATGTTATAGGTAGTAACTTTATTATCTTAAAAAATGACTTTGTCATATTATAGATGTAACTTTTCAAATTTATAAGTCATACGAACTTTTAATTTTGATTTTTTGTGTTATTATTTATCCTATATATTCCCCTTCCCTTACCATTTCATTACTTTCTTTTTGTTATGTTAATTCACTTTCATTTATCATATTTTATCTTTAATACATACATACTTAATATTTTTTTATTTAATTTTGTAATTAATTATAATTGCAAATGAGATTTGATGGAGTTGAAAAAACTTTGTTGCATTAATCTCAATGAGCTCGATTAAAAATTATATTTTATTTTTAAATAGTTTATTTTCTGTAATTTTAAAATTGATTTTTAGACTTTTTAGATTCGTACATCATTTTATAATCAAGGATGTCAGATTAAGGTCCTTAATATCTTCTATTGCCAACTTCCTTGTACAATATATCTTATTTGTTAAAATATTTTTCTTTTATTTTGTTATATTATTATGAAACTCTAATTTCTCTTCAATGTGATTTTTATATCACTTTCAATTTGTTATATTATATTTCTTCAATTTATCTTATTTAAATTTAATATTTATTTACTTAATATTAAAATAGTAAGTTAACATTATTTCTTTCTTTTCTCTTTTGTATTTTGTAGAAGTTTTGGTCATGGTCTAATAAAGAAACAAAAGGCATTGGACTCAACTTGGTAAGCTTTATCTAATAACATTTTCATCTCTATATTTTTAGTTTTTTTAATATTTTAGGTAGGCTTTAAAAAACATTTTGATAAAAGCCACATTTAATGATCTGGGATGTTGCACTCAATGTAATTAGGTTCTTTGAATGCAACATTTAAAAAACTTTGTCCCATTTCTTCAAATTTATCATATTTATTTTGTAACGTTAGTATGTAACTTAAAATCTCCTTTTTGATTTGTCACTAGCTTCCATTGACTTGTTAAGATTACATTGACTTAATTTATGTCATTTCAATTTTAATATATATTTTTTTTAAACAAAAATAATAAATAGCTAATTTTCAAGCATTATTGCTTTGGTAATTCCTAGTTACTCCAAATTTATAAATAGTCATTTACAAATTTTTAAGTATTTCATTTTCTTGGATTTAAAATACTTTGAGAGGTATTTTGATTTGTACCTGATTTGCCAATCTCCGACATTACACTCAATCTCCTTATTATCAAGGAATGTAACTTTCCTGCATAATTTATCTCTTTTACTCAAAGTTTTTGCTTTCAATTGTTTGCATTTTTATTTTAAGTTTAGTATAAGTTTTTTAACAATAAAATTATAATTTAATATTAATAATTCAAATCTAAATTAGACTCGTCTGATGAGTAAATTTTTTTTTAGAATTTAGAAATTTTCTATTGTAAGGCCTTTTCATACTTTAAAAAATATTGTGACTAGCACTTTATTTAACATTCAAAGATATTACAGTCAATCTCCTTAATATTTTATAATGTCATTTTCTTACACAATTTGTCGTAATTAATCAAATTCTTTAGTTTATTAGTTATATTACAATGAAACACAAATTCCTCTCTCTCATGAACTTTACATCGCTTTCATTTTGATTAATTGAATTATTTAAATTTATTTCAATTGAGCTTCAATATATATCCATTTAGTATAAAAATAGTTAATTTTTATTATTTATTCTTATTTACATTTATAATTTATGTTAATTCAAGTTGATGCTGAATCCACAAAAATAAATTTTGTTGGACTCATCTACATAAGTTCTATAATTTAAATAATCATTTTAATATTTTTTTAAGTACTAAATTTCTTAAGATTTTAGCTTGCTTTAGGTGAAATTTTGATTTCTACCTAATTTGCAGATCAATGATGTTATAGTTCATCTCCATAGTTTTTTGAAATGAACTATTTGAAACAATCTATCTCATTTATTCAAATTACTTGCTGTGATTTTCTTATACTACTCAAAAACTCAATATATAACAAATTATCCTTTTACATTACTTTGATTTTGTTGTATAACTTTCTTTTATTTTGTCTCATTTCAGCATGAATATTTATTTGCTTAATATTAAAAAAATAATTTATTATTTTTTATGTTTATTTACTTTATTAATTCATAGAAAGTTTAAGCAAGATTTGAACGAGGTGAAACAATCGTCGTTGTGCTCATTCATGATGCTCCCTCAAACGACATATTCAATTTTTATAGAATTAAATATTAAATTTCTTAACTTCTTGCAAGATTTATCAGTCATTTTATTCTTTTTACATCTCATTTACAAAGTTTTCACTTTAATTTTTTCATATTATAATGATACTTTAATTCTCATATTAAGTGGTCCTTACATAATTTTTGTTTTGTTATATAACTTGTTTAAATTTGTCTTAAATAAACTTTAGTTCACATTTACTTAATATTAAAATAAAAATTCGTTATTTTTTATTTTTCTCTTTTTGTTAATCCATGGTAATTTTAAATGAGGTTCACTCAAGATGAAACAAATGTCGTTTGACTTGCAACGATAAACTCTATCCACTTATATGCTCGTTTATATATTTTTAAATTTTTTAAAGGTTGTGGTTCACTTTATGAGAACTTCATTTCAAACTAAATTTGATGATTAATACATCACACCAAATCTCCTTAGTATATTTGCATACAACTTTCCAAAAAATTTCTCATTTTCTCAAATTTTCACTTTCATTTGGTCATCTTAGTAATTAACCGTAAATTTTCTCTCATGTCACATTTGCGTCGTGATTTCGTTAGATTACATTGCTTTCATTTTTCACATTTCAACTTCAATATTTATTCAAAACAATACTTTGTTAAACTTTATGCAAATTTACTTTACCATTTCACTAAATTTCAAGTATGGTTTGATCAAGATAAAAAATCATCATTAGACTTGCCTCGACTAGCACTATCAAACTAAATTTTCATTGGATTATTTTTATCTATAATTTCCATTGGCATTGGAAAGGTTTTCAAAATATTTCAATTTGTGCTAGGTTTGTCATTAAACTCCATCTCCTATTCTCATGAAAACATTTTTCTTGTACACCTATTCTCAATTTTCAAATACTTCTAACCGATATAATTATATTTCTATGTAATCTAAATCTCCTCTCATTATATCTTTATATTGATTCAGATTTTTATTTAATACTTTTCAATTTATCTCTTTTTGTCTTTATTATATATTTTCTTATTATTACTATAACAACTTATTATTATTTAATCTCATTTTTTTAGCAATTTACCATAATTCCAAATTGCTTATGATCGAGGTGAAAGAGGCATCGTTGTGAATAATCTCAACCTACCCCATCCAATAAGAATTTATTTTAAAATCTTTCAATCTAAAATACTTATTCTTCTTTCTAGATATGTATAGAGATCATGTATAATGTTCCCCATCATCAAATAAGGTTTCAATAAAATTAAAAATACAAAAATATATTTTTTATAGATATTAATAAGATTATTCAAATGATGTTCTTTTGATCTCTATCAAACTACATTTAGAATAATTACAAATTTAAAAAAAGAATAAATAAAAAAAATAATATTTCAAAATTAAGAAAATACATATTAAAGCTAAAAAGAGTTGCATTAATTCAATAAAATATGAGCTAATCAAAGCAATATAATGGTCACATGAGAAGATATTTAGAGCTATAAACTAACATATCCTAGTGAAAGCAAAAGAAGTAAAAATGAGATACATTGCATGAGAGAATTCAAAGACATCATGGAGATTGAATATAAAATTCTCGATCAACAAATTAGGTAGGATTGAAAATGCCTTGTAGGCATATTAAATGGAAAAAAATAAAATATTTTAAAATACATTAAAAAATATTTAATATGATTGAACTTAATAATATATAATTTTTTCTCCTCTAATGGACCCTATGTGGAGTTACAAAAAAATATTAAAAAAAATAAACTTAAGTAATGATAACTTATTATCAAAACAATAAGTTTAAGCATGTTAAAGCTAAAATATTAATTGAAACAAAGTAGTATAACCAAGTCATGTTGTTGTAAAAGTCACAAAATAGAAGTTACAAATGACATTGTAAAATAACTAATTTAAAAAAAAGAATTTAAAAACATGGCATTATATTGAAAAATTGAAATCTAAAGTACTAAAGTGATCTAATGTAACTTCCTCGATAACAAAATTTTGTATGAGTCAAAATAACTCGGATCCTTGACAAAACCATAAAATATAAAATGTTTCAAGAACAAATATTAAAAAAAATAGAAATGAATATTTAATAAAATAAAGCTCATCGAGAGAATCAATCAATGTTTGTTTAATCTTGTTTAGATGACATTTGAAATTAGCTCAAATTATAAAACTAAATAAAATAAAATAATAAAAAATTAATAATTTAATATCAAGGAAGTATAATTTAATGCTAAAATATGATAAATCAAAAAAGAATTAATCTAACTAAATGAAACAAATAAATTTCAAAATATGAAATCAACAACATATGAAAATTGCATTCCAAAGAATTAAGTAGATGGAGTGTTGCATTCTCAATTGTTAAATAAGAAATGAACAAAACCTTTATCATAAAGCTTGTTAAATAAGATATGAACAAAAATTATACACTATTCTTGTTCATTATAATTTCAAAAAGGTTTGCATGTGACCAAAACATCTATCATTTGTTGCTTATTGATGAGATCCAACCAATTAAATATTTTTTTTTGTAAACTTTTTTAAGGTTTTGGCTTGCTTAGTAAGACATTTTGATTCGTATTCTAGTTGAAGATCAATGATCTTACACTTGATATTGTTAGTATGTTGGAATCTAAAATTTTACAATAATTTATCTTATTTCTTGAAATATTTTTCTTTTATCAAGATATATTTCTATGATGCTCATGTAAAAGTCATAAAGGATGAGAATTAGAGCTTAATAATTCAATTTGATGAAATAAGATAAATTATATAGTAAATATCATTCAAAAATACTTAAAACATCGAGTGCAACTTACTTGTTCTCTAAATTAGGTAAGAATCAAAATTACTCATAAAACACAACAAAATCATGGAAAATAAGAAAATTTAAAATAATTAAAAAAAGAATATATAACTTGATAAAAAAATTATTAATTTAATGATGTATTGTTTAATTGTGATTCAATAACCTTTTGAACAATTCCTTGTTATTAAAGTAAAAAATGCAAATAATAGAAAGTTATTATATTAATATTTCTTAAATAAATTAAAACTAAAAAAATGAATAACTAAAGAAATGTAATATAACCAAATCAAAGCAATGAAGTGGTTACATAATAATATATTTGGAGTTGCATAAAGATATAGCAAAAAAACAAGAAAACAATTTAAAAAGTTAGATAAATTTTATTGGACAATTACATTCTGAGATGCTAAGGAGATTGAGCTTAACATCCTCAATTGTCAATTCTATTATGAGTTGAAATTTCTCATCAAGCATGACAATAATAATGAAAATAAAATAATTAAAAAATGTAGTAAAAATTTTTTAATTCCCTAGAGCTCATTGAGATGATTTGAATGTCATTGTTTCGAAATAAGCCTTTTTTGAAATTATTAAAAAACACAATAGTAAATGTACATAAATAATAGTAAAGTTTTATTACAAAATTAAGAAAAAAATATTAAACTAAAAATAAGACAAATAGAAATAATGTAATATTACGAAATAAAAGAGATATAAATGCCACTTGCTCTATTGTCAAATCAAGATATTAAAATATATGAGAATATTACAAACCAAGATATTAACAAAATAAAATATAACTTCCTCTATTGTCAAATCAAGTACAAAAAAAAGGTGTAGTAATGTGTGCTAAAAGAACAAAAAAATAAAATATCTATTTGTTGTAGAAATGGATATTTAATTAGATAAAACTCTTTAAGAGAAGTCCAATGACTTTTGTTTTGTTCTTGAATGTACCTTATTGGAATTTTAATGAATTAAAAGAATAAATTAGAAGAAATAATAATAAATTGTTTTTTAAACATTTAAATAAATATATAATAAAATTACATGTGATTAATTGATGCAATTTAATATAACAAAATAAAAATAATGAAAATGACATATGAGCAGAGAATTAGAGTTCATTTGTGTTGTAGGATACTATGATAAAACTTATCTTAGAACCTAGAAAATCAAGAGGTGCTTGGATTAAAGAAATGTATTTATGGAAGGGCTTACCCAATTGTGTTATATGGTTAAAATTTGAATTCATGGGTTCACCAAGAAAGCAAAAACTTTCTTATAAACCAAGAACATGCACTAACTTTTAACATAAGGGATTTAAGCCTAAAGAACAATGGTATGAACAACTCGCAATGAAGTACTTACATTGGTGGTGAAGTGGTATGACACAAACAATTTAGTATATAAAATGCCAAACAAAAAATCGCATGGTCACATGCACTAACAAGAAAATCCAATGTGACAAATAAAATTTTTGAAATATGAAATAAAGTAGCTAAGGACTTTTCTTGGTCATTTTATCCTCTTTGTTGATGTTTGAAATTTGATGAATACTTTGCCAATGCAAGTCGTGAATGATGTCGTCAGATTGTTTGCACATAGCACACTTTTGTGACACAAGTTTGGTGACAATGCTTCGTTACTTCATTCAAAAGATTGCCCATCACAACATGATGAGCATTCCTATATATAGAGAGCTAAAAGGTACAATAATAATATTTTTAACCAAGGTATACAAAATGATATAATTTTTAATGTAGAAAGACATTTTAGGGTAACAAAAGGAACCAAAAATTACAAAAAAAATAAATTAAATTAAAATTGAAACTACTTTAAAATTTGCAAAATTAATTGAATTAAGATATTTCTAACTATCATATGCATTTTTGGTAGTGATAATGGTGAGTGGCATAGGTGCAGAGGGGATTGATGCCTTGGGCTAATTATCAAGTTGACATGGGTTGAAGCAAATCAGTAAATGTTAACTGGTCAACCCATGTGTTTTGGGTTAGGAACATTGAAGGATTGGGCCTGATAGATTCAATGGTTCAGTGCTAGTTGAGCCAATCATGTTGCATATCATAGAATTGCGGGTCAGCGTAGTTGATGAAGTTATACATGTTAGTATGGCTTGCGACACCACAGCTAATGGCAATGATTGAACTAGGTAAGACGACAGAAGTGACATACGATGGAGAAAATAGTCTAAGCTCAAAATTTAGCTCCTTTGAAGTAAATCTTCAAAATTTTTTTGATGGTATTAGGTACTTTAAAATGAATGACAAGTACAAAATTTAATACTAAAAACATCTAATAAGCTCCTAGTTGCTCCTCAAATTACTAAAATAAAAAATAATAAAGATATAGGATATTAATTTGTAGTATGGGTGCATCATAGCATGACTCTGAGTTTGAATAAGACTAGCATGCGTGCAAGTGGAAGCTTTAAATGATGTACTAATCACTACAACGTAATCAAGATACAAAAGCTGTATCAATTCAAAAGTGTAAACTACTGCTAACAAAATCTATTTAACACTTGTATGCCATTATCATGTTACATCGTGTCTTGGATCAAAGCCACCTCAATTTCCATGACACAATAGCATTGTGTTCTTCTAAAAGTTGGTCAATATTCCATGGAATAGTAGTGCTATGTTATCCATATGTAAAAAAGTAGCAAGTATTTTTTCATTTATTGTTAAATAGCCATCTTTTAACTTTGTGCATTTGTTATTGAACATTAAATGTTATAAAAAAATATATCAAAAAATCATGTTTTTTATTTGATTCTATAGCATCTCTCAAGTTATATGGTCTCCTATTGCTTCATTTTGGGATTTATTTGTTCTCTTTTTTCATGAAGTCAAATTATGAATTTGTTTCTAGCTTAATAGTTTTTTACCACTAGTTTTTTTTATTCTAAACTTATAACAACATTGGGTAGACCTTTATGTTGTTATAATGCTTGAACCTGAGCCATTCTTTATTTGCTATAAGCTAAAAAGCTTTTTAGCATTAATACTACATCAACTTTCATAAAAATGAACATGGTTATCTACTAATTTTTCTTTATTTACAAAACAATGTATGCATTTAGCATAGTGGTAATGCCAAACAGAGACGCATCAGATGCCCAAAAGGCATTGTTAAAGTGGAGCATGATACCTTGGGTTTGCTTTTATCAAAGTTGTCACACTCCATCTCACTAGTATATTGCAATGAAAATTTTTCTAACAATTTAAGTAACTTCTTGAAATGTTTTTTTTAATTTGGTTATATTAATATAAAACACTAATACTTTTCTTATGCGATCTTTACATCTCTTTGATTCTATTATATTACTTTTCTTTAATGTAACTCAATTTAACTTTTGTAAATATTTTTATAAAATTATAATTTATTTTTATTTTTGTATATTTGTTTTAATAGTTCATAGTAGTTACATTTGATGTTTGATTAAGATAAAATAGATGTCATTGGACTCATTTCAATGAGCTATATATATTTAAATTTTTATTTTTTACTTTTAAAAATTTTTTAAAGAATTAGGTCTGCTTGATGATTAAGGATTTGTACATGATTTGATGAAAAAGGATGTTATACTCTAACTATACCAAATTCTGGAATGCTACTTTCACAAATAATTTATGTCATCTTTTATCTTTTTTGCCTTCATTATGTTATATCACTATGTAACACTAACTCTACCACAATGTGAGTGTTACTTAACTTTGGCATGGTTATGTTATATTTCTTCAAGTAATCTCTTTTCAACTTTAATATATATTTAATTAATAATAAAATAATAATTTATTAATATTTATTCATATTTAATTTTGTAGATCATAGTAAATCCAAATGTCATTTCATTGAAATAGAACAAGCTTCATTAGACTTATCTCAATGAACTTTGGTCTATTAAATGTTTATTTTAAAATTTTAAAATGTTTAATTTTACAAGTTTTTAGCATGTTTTAAATAGCATTTTGATTCGTACTTGATTTGATAATTAAGAATGTTATTCTCAATCTCCTCAGTCTAATCGAATGCACCTTTCTCATACTCTATATGTAATTTTTTAAAATCTTTTTATAGTGAATTTGTTGTAATATTATATAATGCTAAATCTCATATAGCATAACCTTCACATCACATTGATTTAAATATATTACATTACTTGATTTTTTTTCTTTATTTTTATTATTTTTGTTTATTTTTTCCTAATTTATAAAAATTCTAAACAAGATCTCAGCTACATAAAAAAATGTCATTAAACTTGTTCAATGAGTCTATCCAACTAAATTATTTTCTTAGTTTTTCAATTTTTGAACTTCTAAGGTTTCAAAAATATTATATGTTTCTTTAGTTTATCTTATTTAACTTTTAATATTTTTACTTAATATTAGAGTAATGATTTACTATTATTAATAATTATGAAGTTTCGTGATTCTAGTAATTTTAATCGATGTGAAAACAAGATGAAGCAAACATTATTGAGCTCATCTGTACGAGCTCAATGTAATTAAATATTTATTTTTAAATTTTTTTAAAATTTTATTTTATAGAATTTTGTTTTCTTTATGAGATTTGATTTGTATGTAATTTAAAGATTAAGAAAGTTACACAAACTCTTTCATACATTGGAATGCAACATTTTGTACAATTTATCATGTTTTTTTAAAATGTTTTGATTCGATTTGGTTATATTATTTCTTCTCTAATAATTATAATGAATTTATTTAAATATAATAATATTTTTCAATTCATTTTATTCTTATTTTAATAAATATTTTACATAACATCAATATAATAATTTGTTGTTATTTGTGCCTATTTTATTTCATAGTTCACAGCAATTCTAGCCAAAGTTTGATCGGGATGAAACAAATCTCATTGGACAAGTTCTCTTTGCTACTATCAAATTAAATAAATATTTTTATATTTTAGAAAGCATTATTTTATATTAGTTTTGTATTCTTTATGAAATATTTTAATATCTATGTGATTTAATGATTAAGAAAGTTACAGTGGATCACTTTATTATATGGGAATATAAAATTCCATAAAATTTACCTCATTTTTTAAAAAGTTTTTTGGTTTATATGGTTGTATTACTATGAATTCTAAATCTCCTCTTATTTAATATTATTATTTATCAATAATTTTTTAGGCAATTTGGAAAACTTTACAAAGAAGATTAATTTGTACATGAAATGATGAGTGATAATGTTTAACCCAATTTTCCTGGTATCATGGAATTCAACTCTCATAGACAGGTTCTCTATGTTTCTCAAATTCTTAATTTTATTTGCATATTAATCTATAACTCTAAATCTCCTATCATAAGACATTTACATCATTATTATTTAGACATATTAAATTATTCAATTTATCTCGTTTATTTTCCATTAATATTTATTTTTTTAATAAAATAACAATTTATTATTTATGCCTATTTAGTTTAGTAGAATATTGTAGTTGCAAACAATGCTTGCTTGTTAAGAAATAAATGTCGTTGGACTTGTCTCAATGAGCTCTATATAACAAATGTTTATTTTTATATTTTTCAAACCTTTTTTCTAAGATTTTCATATTTTATGTGATATTTTAGATCTTACGTAATTTAACGATTATCGATATTACACATGATCTAGTATCATTGATTGTAGCTTTATCAAAAAAATTTATCCCATTGAACTAATATTTTTTGTTTGATTTTGTTATATTATATTCATACTCTAATTTTACTCTCGTTTGATAATTGAATTATTTTGATTTAATTATAGTATATTTTTTTAATTTATCATATTTCAACATTAAGATATATTTGTTCGACATTGAAATGATAATTTTTTATTAGTTATGAATGTAAAATTTTATAATTTGAAATAACTCCAAATAATGCCCAATCAAGACGAAACCATTTCGTTAGAGTTGTCTCGACATATTCAATTAAAGATTTACTTTTATGCTTTTTTGAACAAACTTTACTTATTAGTTTTTTTGCATTTTTTAAGAAACAATTTGATAAAAAAAAATTGCATGATGATTGATGTAATTCTCGATATCCTTTGTAACTCATAATACAACAATCCTATATATTTTAAATCAATTCTTTAAATTTTTTTCATTAATTTTTTAAGATTACTATGTAACTCTCAATTAATTCTCCTCTAACCTTCATGTCATTATTAATTTATTATAATACATGCCTTCGATTTATTTTCCTCTTTGTATTTATATATATTTACTAATTGTTAAGATAATTTATTGTTATTATTTTTGGTTATTTACATTATTAATTCACAAAAATTTCAAATGTGGTTCAAGCAAGAAAAGGTAGTTATTATTAGACCCACCTTGGTGGTCTTTTCCTTTTTAAATATACATTTTTTATTTTTCTTATTTGGAAATCTTTGGACATGTTTTGCTAGATTTTTTTATTCATATCTTATTTTACTATTGAGCATGTTACACTCATCTTTCAAGTATCTTGGAATGCAAATTTATCACACAATTTATCTCATTCTTTCGAATTCTTTCTTATTTTTTATTTATGTTACCATGAAATTTTAAATCTTCTCTTCCATGTCTTTTACATCACTTCCATTTAGTTTTGCTATATTATTTCAATTTATTATCCTTAAATATTAAAATATGTTTAAATAATATTAAAATAATCATTTATATTTTCTTATGTTTATATTCTTTAGCAATCTATACTAATTCCAAATACTGTATGATTGATGCTAAAATAATGTCATTGAGCACATCACGATGAGTCCCATCCAATTAAATATTTTAATTTTATTTATTTTAAAACATTTTATTTTCTAGTAGCTTGGCATACTTTATGAGAAATTTAGATTGTAGATGATCTAATATTTGAGGGTGTTCTACTCTATCTCTTCAATGTCATACAATGGAATGTCTCACACAATTTATGTCATTCTTATAAATATTTTGGTTAAAATTGGTTATATTACAATGTCCTTGAAATCTCTTTTCATTTGCAGTTACATTGCTTTGATTTATACTACTAAATGTTTTTTAATTTGTTCGATTTCAAATTTAATCTATATTCATTTAATATAACAATAATATTATATTATTATTTTTTTTGTTTACTTTAGTAATTGGTAGTACACCAAACAAGTTGTGCATGAGATATAACAATTGTCATTGAACATGCCTCGATGAGTTTCATACAATTGGCTATTTTGTTTTATAATTTTAATTTTTTTAATAATTTATTTTATTTTATTAATTAGAAAGTTTTATTCATAACTAATAAAACTATCAAGGATGTTGCAAATGAGCTCTTTTCTTTCTTGGAACACCACTTTCTAAATTTTTCATTTTTATTTTGTTATGTTCCTATGTAACTCGAAGTCTACATCCATTTTACTTTTACATCACTTTGATTTGGTCACATTACATTGCTCCAATTATTCTTTTTTCAACTTGAACATAAATTTTTTTAAAATTAAAGAAATAATATATATTTATTTTAACATATTTATTTTGGAAATTCATGCAAATTTAAAATAAACTATGATGATGTTGAAAAGATATAATTTGACACATCTCTGTGACTTTTATCTAATTAAATATTTTTAATTTTTTAAATGTTTCATTTTCATTAACTTATCGTATGTTATGGCACATTTCCAACAACACAAAATTTCATTATCAAATTTTTTACACTCGATCTCTTATTATCAAGGAAGGAAATTTTCCATATCACTTAGTTATATTATCATGTTGATCTAAATCAGCTCATCATGGCCTTTACATTATTGTAATTTTTGTTATTTTTCAATTTTTTAATTTATCACAATTTAGCTTTAATATATGCTTAGGTATTATTAAAATATTAATTTTTTATTTATTGTTATAAAATGTGTTAATTTTGTTATTGTTGTCTTGATGAAATCTATCCATTGAAGTTGTCGTCCCTATATTTTTTTATTTTTCTCCCTTATTTATCATGTTATACCAGATATTTTTATTTATAATGGATTTGATGACAAAGGATTTCCTCCTTAATCTCCTTAGTGTAATTGAGCACAAATTTGATGTGAAATTTATTACATTTGTTAAAAGTTTTTCTGAGTTGATTACATTACAATGTGACTTGAATCTTTAGTCTTGTGCGACCTTCACATTGCAATAATTTTCATATATTATATAGCATCAATTCATCTCAATCTTGCTTCAATATTTATTTTTAAAAATTAAAAAAATTGTTATTATTTATGCATATGTACTTTGTTAATTAATAGTAAGCTTAAAGATGTTTTGAATGAGTCAAAACAAACCACTTTTGATTTTTCTCGACAACCACTACCCAATTAAAATATACTAGTTATATCTTTAAAAATTTTATTTTCTTGTATATTGTTAGGTTTCATGAGATATTTTGATTTGAATAGTATTGGAGAATTGATGATGTTACACTCGATCTCTTTAGTATCTTAGAATGCTAAATATCTTTGTAATCTAGCTCATTTTTTCATATATTTCACTTTGATATGGATATATGGTTATGAATCTCTTATTCTTCCATTTTGAGACATTTGCATCATTTTTATTTGATTATACTACATTGCCTTAATTTATCTTATTCTATTATACTATATATTTACTTAATGTTAAAATAGTAATCCCTCATTATTTTTGCTTATTTACTTTAGTTATTTTGTGCAGTTTTGGCAAGGAATATGTGATAATTCAATATGTGACTTAATGGTCTATTGAGGATATAAACCTCAAACATGTTTGTGTCATGGAAGTAGAACTTTCTCTTATAGTTTATCTCATTTCTCAGAATTTGTTGCTTTGTTTTATAATACCATTATGTAACTCTAAATCACATCATTTGTTTCATTTTTATTGTATTGAATTGGTTATATTACGTCTCTTTCTCTTAACACATCTCAACTTTGACGTATATATTCTTAATATTAATAGAATTATTTGATGTTAATTTTCCTTATTAATTTTGCTTATTGATATTGTTTATTGACTATTTAATTACATTATGACCGCATCCTTTATGAGATATTTTTATTTGCATCATGTTTGACAATCTTTGTTACTACACATGCTCTATTTAGCACTTGTAATGACTTTCCCCTAAAATATATCTTATTTCATAAAATTTTTTACGTTATATGATTACATTATTATGTACATCTGAATTTCCTCTCATGTCTCATTTATTTTTATTTGATTTTGTTATTTTAAATTGTTTCAAGTAATCACTTTCTAGCATTAACATATTTTTATTATATCTTAAAATAATACTACTTTCAAAAATTTCTTATTTAATTTGGTTATTCATAGTGATTTCATGCGAGGTCTTTTTTATGGGATAAATGTCGTCACACTCGTCCCGATGAGCACTATCACAATTTTACACGTCTTATAAAATAGTTTAAATCATATATGGTTTGGCAATTGATGATATTGCACCTAATCTCCTTAGTATTACGGAATGCAACTTTCTTATTGAATTTACCCATTTCTTCAAATTTTTTAGTTTGATTTGGTACTATTACCCAGCTTTTATTTATCTTATTTTAGGTTTATTATATATTTATTTAATATTAAAACCTATTTTTAAAATGTAAAGCCTATTTGATTTTAAATGTAAAATAATTCAAAATGAGGTCTGATCGAAATGAAAGAAATATTATTGGATAAGCTTTAAGAAGTTCCATATAATTACGTATTACTTTTTAAATAATTGGTGTGCTTGCAAGGCTTTCACATGTTTTATGAGGGATCTTTGCTCACAATTTATTTGATGAGACGAGATGCTGCACTTGAAATACTTAATTTCTTTGAATGTAATATTCTAATAATGTTTTCTTATTTTTTAAAATTTTTTGCTTTGATTTCGCTATATTACTTTGCTACTCCACATCTCATTTTGTGTATCCTTAAGATAGCATTGATTTTAGCATATAATATTGCTTCAATTTTTCTTTATGTAATTATAATATATATTAAACTAATATTTAAGTAATAATTTATATTTACTAAATTTTTTTACTTTTGTAGTTCACAGTAATTTCTAACATGCTCCAACTGAGATAAAAGGAATATTGTTAGAGTCATTTTGATGAGCTCAGTTAAATTAATATTCTGTTTTATTGTTTTTACAAATAATTTTGATTCAAATTTTTTTTGTAAATAAAGGGTGTCATTTCGAAACTCTTTAGTAGCATGGATAACAATTCCCCGAATTACTTTATCTCACTTCTTTAAATTTTCACTTAGCGATGCTCAAATTCTCATGTCACACTTACATCTTTTTTATTTTATTTTGTTATGTTGCTCTAACTTATCACATTTTAGCTTTAATAAATAAATTTTAAATGCTAGAAAAATATTTTCAGTAATTTGGCCTATTTAACTTGATAATTCATTGTAATTTTACATAACTTTCATTAAAGGTGAAAAAAATGTTGTTAGAATCCTTGATAAGCTCTATAAAATTTTGGTACATTTTATGAGATATTTTGATGGGTGCATGATTTGAAATTTGAGGATACTAACTTGATTTTCTTAGTATCATATAATGCAGCATTTTCGTAAAATTTATCGCACTTAAGAATTTTTGTAATAACTTTCTTATATTACTAACAAATTATATCTCACCTTTTGTATGACCTTTACTTCACATTATAGTGCTTTTATTTAAGTAATTTAAGCTTAATTGTCTATTTATTTAATTGTAATTTAAATTTTTTTATTAGTTATGTTTAATTTTGTTCTTAATTCATATTATTTTCAAACAAGATCTGATGGAGACAAAATAGTCCGTATTAGACAGGTCATCCTAGCTTTCTTCATTTAAATATTCACTTTTATTTTTTCAAATAATATATCTTCTAGGGTTTTCAATTTTAATATGAGGCATTTTGATTCATTATTAAGTATTTAATCATGAAGGTTATGATCGTTCCCCTTTACATCTTGGAAATGCATCTTTTCCCTAAAATTTATTTTTTCATCAATTTTTTCTCATTTTTTCTCTTTTCCATAAAATCTATGTAATTATAAATCTCGCCTAATGTGCCATTTGTATTGAATTGATTTCGTTGTATATATTCCATTTAATTTAATACATGATAGCTTTAACTTATATTTTTCAATATTGCAATAATAATGTGTTACTATCATTACTTATTGGCTTTGGTAATTTATTGTAATTTCAATAGATGTCTAATCAACAGTAGAAAAACATTGTTGGACTCACCACAATCGATTCTATCAAACTAAATATTTATTTTCTTGAGATTTTTTGTATTTTATGTGGTTTATTTGTATAATATTTAATGATTAAGGATGTTACACTTGATCTTTTAGTACTTTCAATACGACTTTCCTAAATATTTTATCACATTTTTTGAATTTTTTTGTTTGTTTGTATTACCTTGTGCCTCTATAACTCAACTCATGTGATATTTATGATGCTTTCATTTGGTTATATTCAATTTCTTCAACTTATCACATTTTTCTTCCACAACATTTAGTTAATGTAAAATAATAATAATTTGTTATTATTATTTCTTATTTATTTTTTATTTTGTAGTACTTTCAAATAAGATTCCTTCGAGATGAAATAAACATCATCGGACACGAATAAAAGATCTCTACTTATTATTAGCATGCTTTCAGAGATATTTTGATTTGCATATAATTTCAAGGTAATGGATGTTCCCCTTGAATTCATTTGTTTCTTGGAATTAAATTTCCAAATAATTTATCTGAAGTTTTAAAAATATTCCTTTTATTTTGTTATATTATATAACTTTTTGTTTATCGAATTCAAATTTTATTTTTTTTATTCCAATTGTTTAAAAAATGAATAATTACATATTTTTTATTCATGAAAGCTTTGATGATTAAGGGCATTACGCTCAATCTCGTTAATATCTTATAATGCAATTTTTCCAAACAATTTATCTCATATTTTATTTTTATTTTTTTTTCTATTTTTGCTTATATTGTTCAGAAAACCAATCCCATCTCACATGACATTTACATTGACTTTATTTTATTATAATATATTTTTTAAATTTATCAAATTTTATATTATTTATATAATTATTTAATGTAAAAATAACAATTTTGCGTTTACTTCTATAATTCATATTAATTCCAAACAAGGTTTGGTTAGGGTATTTAATATTTATTTTTATATCAGTGTTTTAGACATAATTTATTTTTTATTTATTTTTTTTAATTTGTAGGACATTTCAGACTATCCCTGATTTTATTGTTAATGATGTTACAATTGAGCTCATATGTTTCTTGTAGTGCAATATTCTTCCACAATTTATCTCATTTTTCAAATTTTTCACTTTCATTTTAATAGTTTTGGGTTCTAATTCTTGAGTGCATCACATTTAAAGTTGAATATTTATTTTCCTAATAATTGAATTATAATTATAAAATTTTTTATATTTAATTAGTTTAGTAATTTGTAGTAATTACAAACAATGTTTGATAGTGAAAACAAAAATCATTAGACACTAATGGATGACCATTATCCAATTAACTACTTTGTTTTATATTTATAAGAATTTTATTTTCTATGATTTCTTTACTTTATGAGACATTTTGATTTGTACTGCATTTTCACAATCAAAATTATTAGGCACTACTTGTTAAGTCTACTAAAAATACAACCTTTAAATATAATTTTTCACATTTCTTTAATTATTTTTTTATGATTTAGTTGTGTTATAATTAACCTATAATTCAATTTTTGTGTGACATATACATTGTTTTGATTTGGCTATAATGCAATTCTATAATTTATCTCATTTCCATTTTAATATAATTTTATGTATTATTAAAAACACTTTGATTGTTATTAATGTTTAATTATTTTATTAATTTCCAATAATTCAACAAAAATTATGATAGAGATGAAAGCAACTTTGCTAGAGCATTCTTTAATTAATTTTAAGACTTATATTTTTTATATGTTTTTTTACTTGACAAGAAATTTTGTTTTGAACATGATTTGATATAGAAGGTTATTGCCATTAATCTCCTTAGTACCTTGTAAAGTAGCTTTACCAATGAAATTATCTTCTTCAAATTTCCTTCTTCAATTCTTTCATTTTGCTATGAAAATGTAACTTTTCTCTTATGAATAATTTACTCACTTTCAATTTGTTACCTTAAATTATATAAACTTATCTCATTTAACCTTTGATATATATTTACTTAGAACAAAAATAAAATTTTTTTATTAATTTTTAATTTACTTTATTAATTCCGTTTATTTACAAGTGAGATATGATTATAAAGAAATAAGTATCACTAGACTCAAATCAACGAGCACTATAAAATTAAATATTCTTTTTTTATTTATTTTTTTGGCACTTTACAAGAAATTTTAGATCATACATGATAAGATGATTAAGAATGTTACACTCCATCTCCTTAGTATCTTTGTATGCAATTTACTTATGAAATTCATCTTATTTCCTTACATTACTATCTTTAATTTTTATATATTACCATAAAATTTTGATTTCTCCTATCATGTGACATTTACATCTATTTGATTCAGAAATATTACATTTCTTCAATTGATGCATTATAACAGAACAAAATCAAAATGACGTAAATGTCACAAGAGAGAAAATCTAAGGTTTCATACTAATATGGCCAAATTCAAATGAAATAATTAAAGAAAAGAAAAATTATATTAAAAAGTTCCATTCCAATACACTAAGGCTATTGAGTATAACATCCTCGATTGTCAAATGAGGTATGAATAAAAATATATCTTTAACTAATTAAAACTCCTATACAAAATATTGAAAGTTATTAAAAATGATAGTTAATGAAATTTAGCTCCTCGAGATCCCACCATTAATATTTTTTCCTTGACCACATCTCATCTTGAATTACTAGGAATTATAAAGTTAAATCAACATAAATATTGGCAAATTATTATTTTAATACAAAGTAAAAAATAAATTAAACCTCAATTGACATAAATTAAAGAATTATAATATAAAAAACTGAAGAAAAACTTGGAGAAATATTATATATTGTATCACAAAGCACTATTCCAATAGTTGAGGAGATAGAGCATAACATCCTTGATCATCTAAATATGTATGATTCCAAAAGTCTTTTAAATAAATTCCACTCCAACAATGTTTTCATCTTTAAAATTAGAAGCAACACGAAATGTCTTAAAATGATGCAAAAATCCTAGATAATAATATATTTAAAAATATAAATCCTAATTCATTTCTACATAACCTATCAAGATGAGTCAAGGGAGTTTCATTTCATCTCTTTCAAACCTAGTTTAGAATTTCAATGAATTACCAAATTAAATAAGAATAAAAAATATTATTTTAAAACTAAGTTAACATATATCAAATTTGAAATGTGTTAAGTTGAAATAAAGTCAATTACCAAATAAACACATGCATGTCAAGCAAGAGGGGAATTAGAGTTACACGATAATTTAATCAGACCAAAATGAAATATACGAAGAAATTCGATAAATTATATATGAAAGTTACACTCCAAGATAAGGAGATAAATTGTAAAATCCTTGATTAATATTCAAATACAAATAAAATTTTCTCATAACCTCAATCCTAAAAAAAAATATTTAAAAGTATAAAAATAAATTCTAAATTTGATATAACACATTGAGATAAGTCCAAAATTTATTTTATATTGATCAAACAATTTTTTAATTTATCATTAATTTCTACAAAAAATAAGCTTAAATAAAAGTAAATTGTTGTTGTAATAATAAGTTAATATATATCAAATAAGAAAAATCTAAGAGATGAATATAACCATATCAAAGACATATAATGAGCAATAATAGTAGATTTAGAGTTACATAGTAATATAACAAAATCTTAGCTAAAAAGTTGAAAAAATATGATAAATTATGTAATACTATTGAATTCTGTGACGCAAAGAAGATAAAATGTAACATCTTTGAGAGCCAAGTCTATTACAAATTGAAATGTCTCAAAAAAAGTGCTAAAGCCTTACAAAATAAAATATTTAAAAGATATAAAAATGGAAACATAATTTGAGGAACATTGTTAGGACAAGTCCAAAAATAATTTTTGCTCTCCATCATAGATATTATAGAATTTCTATGAATTGCAAATATAAATAATAAAAAATGGTAGTAAACAATTTGTTAGCACTTAATAAAATAATGTTACCAAATCTAGGTGATGCAAAGGTCATATGAGTAAGGAGTTAAAGTTTCACCTTAACATAAACAAATCAAAGTGAATATATTGAAATAATAAGATAAAAAGCTTCAAAAAGTTCAAATCAAACAAACTAGCGAGATGAAATGTAACATTATTGGTCATCTAATCAGTTACAAATTGAAATATCTTTTAAGACACATTAAAAACAAAATGAAATAAATTTTTTTAAAGTATAAAAAGCATATTTAATTTGATTGAGCTTAGTTAGATGAACCTATTAACATCTATTCTATTTTTATTAGACATTGTTTTGCAATACTATGGATAACAAAAAGCACAATGATAAATACTGCTAAAATATTATTTTTATATAAAGAAAATGTGCATTAAATCTAAAACATGGAAAACAAAAGTAATACAACCAAATCGTTACTATGAAAAAGATATTCAAGAGAAGAATTAGAGTTACATAGTAATATAACAAATTAAAAAAGACAATTTAAGAAATGAGATAATTTTTGTGGGAAAGTTTTGTTCAAAGAAGACAAGGAGATTAATTGTAACATGTCTAATCAATAAATCAAGTCAATTCCAATGCCTCAAAAAAGAATGAGAAATACAAGAAAATAAAATTTTTAAAAATATAGAAATGATTATTTTATTTTATATGCTTGTCCACACAAGTTAAAGAGCATTTCTTTCATCCTAAGGAGATCTCATTTTGAAATTATGTAAACTAATTTTCAAAATACCATAGATTACTCTAAATAATCATAAAGAATAAAAAAAATTTAATATTTATGAAATATATATTAAAGATAAATTGAAGTAAGTTGAAGCATTCTAATATAACAAAATGAAAGTGATGCAAAAGAGACATGAGAGGATAATTAGATTTTGGTAATAAATAACAAAATTAAAGCAAAACATTTACAGAAATAAGAAACAAATGCATGCTAAATTTGCATTCCAAAACACCAATGAAAATTAGAGTAACTTCTTCATTCATCAAATAATCTCTAAATCAAGATTTCTCATAAAGAGTGGAAAAATCTTCGATGTAAAAATACATCAAAAAATATAAAAATGAATATTTACACATATAAAGCTCACAAAAATTGCCTAATGACATTTGTTTTATCGTTATCATACATTCTTTTTAATTATTATGAATTACAAGAGAAAGAAAGTAAAAAAAGTAATTTTAAAATGACATAAATATAAATTAAAGCTGAAACAATATAATTTGAAGCAATGTAATATAACCAAGTTGAAGTAACCTAAAGGTCAAATGAGATGAGATTTATAATTACATTGTATTATACCCAAATAAAAAAATATTTGAAAAAATGAGATTTAATATATGGTATGGTTGCATTCAACGATACTACGGTGGTCAAGTGTAAAATCTTCAATCGTCAAATTTAGGAAAATTATTTAATTCTTGCAAAATATATAAAGTATTCAAAAATATTAAAAAAAACTATTTTTTGATATAACATATTGAGATGTGTCCAAAGGGATTTGTTAAGTCTAAATCAAACTATATTTAGAATTACTTTGAAATATGTTACTAAATTCACAAAATAATATAAAATTATTAATTTCATATTAAATAAATTCATATTAAGACTAAAATGAAAAAAGCTAAAGGAATATAATTTGTACAAAAAAGTACTGGTACATGAGAGAAGAATTGGTACTATAGAGAAACATAACTAAAGCGAAGCAATAAATTTTAAAAAATGATCGAAAGTTCAATTCCAAGATATTAAGGAAATCAAGTTTGAAATCCTCAATCAACATATTAGCTACAAATAAAATAACCTAGAAAGAACGAAAAAACAATGATAAAATTACTATAAAATGTAAAAATGAAAATTTTATTTAATAAAGCTCATTGTGATAAGTTCAACGACTATTATTTCATCTAACTAAAACCTCATTTTGAAGTACAACAATCTATCAATTTAAAGAAGCATTAATAATAAAAAATATTTTTCTAATATTAAGAAAATATATAATGTTTCTTGAAAAGGATAAAAGTCAGTAATGTAATGTAAACAAATGAATGGGTTTTGTCACATAAGAGGAGAATTATTGTTTTATTGCATTATAACTAATCCAATGCAAAATAATCGAAGAAATGAGATAAATTCTATGAGGAAGTAACATTACAACATATTAAGACGGTAGAATTCATTCTTGATAATATGATTAGGTACAAATATAACTATAAAAAAATTAAAAATAAAAAATGAATATTTAAATTGATAGCCCTTTTTAGGGCATGTCAAAAAGTTTATGTTCCATCTTGATAGAACCATATTTAGAATTATTATGAATTTAAAAATGGAATAAGTTATTTAAGAATTGGAAAAATGAATTTTTAAATTAACAAAGCTTATTGATAGGAGTTTAAGATTTTTCATTTAACTTTATTAAACAATATTTTTAATTACAATGAATTACTAATCTAAACAAGTTTTAAGAATAATATGGTATTATTTTAATATAAAGAAAATATATGTTAAAGCTGAAAGTAGATAAATTTAAGCAATATAAAATAACAAAGTCAAAGACTTATAAAGGTGAATAAGTGTTTCATATTAATATAAAAAAGACAAAGCAAAACATTTGACAAAACAAGATAAACATTACAGTAAGCAAAGGTGATTGGATGCAAAATCCTCAATCAATAAATTATGTGTGAATTGAATTGACTTAATAATGTGCCAAATAATAGCAAAAATATTTAAAAATATTAAAACAAATATTCAATTAGAGGAGCTCATCGAGACATGTCAAAAAATATTTATTTTTTGTCATCACAACTTGTTTGGAATTACTATTACTTTGAAAATTAATTAGACATAAACAATAAGAAGATAATATTAAAATATTAAGTAAATATATATTTAAAATAAAGTAATATAAATTGATAGAATATAATGTAAAATAATCAAATTGATGTAAAGGTCACACAAGCGGAAAATTAGATATTCAATCAAAGTAAAATATTTGAGAAAATGTTATAAACTATACACGAAAGTGGCATCCAAAATACTAAGAATGAGCATAACTTTCATAATCTGGCACAAACAAAAATACCTCATAAAACAACATAAAGTTTTAAAAAATGAAATACTTAGAAACATAAAAAATTAATATTTATTTATATAGAGCTCATAGAGATGAGTTTAATAATGTTTATTTCATCTTAAGAGAGGCTTCATTAGAATTATTGTGAATTATCAAACTAAAATAACATAAACAATAATTAATTAGTTTTTTCAATATATGTAAATGTATGTTAAAACTAAAAAAGGGATAAATTAAAGTAATTTAAATAACAAAATCAATCTGATACCAAAGGTCACGCCATAATTGACTCAGGGCAACCTACTAATATAACAAATTAAAAGTTAAACACTTTTATTATTGTGAGAAATTATATAGTAACTTTACATTTCATGATGCTAATGAGATTATGAATGGAATTCTAAAAAAGTTTACAAAAAATATTTTAAATCATATATGTTAAAAAGTTTTAAAATGATTATTTAATTAATTAACAATATCAAGTTGAGTCCAATTATATTTGTTTGTTTTGTATTTTCTCCATAATTGGAATTAATACTAATTTCCAAAGAAAAGAAGCATAAATAATAATCATTTATACTTTTAATTTAAAGGTTTGTATATAAATCTAAAAAAATGATATGTGGAAGTAATACATTTGAAGGGACTAAAAAGATCTAGTGCAACAATCTTGATCATCAAATCAGGTATAAATAATAATGTTTAGTAAAGCTTCCAAAAACCTTAGAAATTAAAATATGTTCAAATATAAAATTAAATATTAAATTGATAAAGCTCATCATGATGAGTCCATTGATAATTATTTGTTTTCAATCAAACAACTTTTGGAATTACTGTTAGTGTTCCAAATTTAATAAGCATAAATAATAAAAAAATATTATTTTAATATTAATAAAAAATATATTACAACTAAAATAATAAAAATAGAAGGAAGACAATTAAGCAAATAAGAGAGATTGTACCAAAGGAGATTTAGAATTACAAACAAAAATAACCAAATCAAAGCAAAAAATTTGAAAAATTGAATAAGTAAATTGTATGCAAAAGTGACATTACCAAATGTAAAGGAGGTCATGTCTAGCATCTGTGATCTTCAAATCAGATATAATTAAAATATAAAAATAAATAATAAGATTTAATTACAAAGATCTATTCCAGAAAATTCCAATGACAATTATTTCAAAATGATTAGATGCCATTTATAGCAATAATTACTTAACAAAATAAAAATAAATAAATAATAAGAATTTATTTTAATAATAAATAAATAGGCATATTAAAACTAAAATGACCTAAAGTGATCTAATGTAACATGGCCAAATCAAGGCAATGCAAAGATTACTACAGAAGAGATTTAGAGTAAAATAATAATATGACAAAATGAAGGGAAACTTTGATGAAATAAGATAGATTCTTAAACAATGCTGTATTCCAAGATTATGAGGAGATTGAGTTTGAAATCCTCAATCATCAAATCAAACACAATTTAAAATGTCTAATTAATTATGCTAAAATAATAGAAGTTTAAATATTTGAAAAATAATTAATATTTTATTGATAGTTCTTACTAAGATATGTTAACTGATGATTACTTTGTCTCAATCAGCACTCACATAGAAATACTTTAAATTACTAAAGTAAATCATCCTAAAAAATAAGAAATTATTTTTTATATTTAATGAACTCTTTATACCTAAAAATAAGTTAAATTGATGTAATCTAATATAATCAAACTAAAATGATACAAATGCTAATCAACAAGAGATAATGAGTTACATAACAATTTTTCAAAATCAATGTAAAAACTTTAGAAAAATAAGACAAAAGGCTATTGGAAAGTTGTAATCCAAGAAACTAAGAAGACATTGAGTAATATTTTCATTGTTCAAAAAAGGTATCAAATGGAAAACAAATATATAAAAATATTAAAAATGAATATTTAAATAAAAAGATCTCAACAAGATCTTTCTAATTATTTTTTTCTTCTCGATCTAACCTTATTTGGAGCTATAATAAATCTATAAGTAAATAAACAAGAATTATCCTTAATTATAGGTAAAAAAAAATTAGGTAGATATATATTGAAATGAAAATATGTTCTTTTGAGGCCATGCAATATATCCAATTGAAGGACATGTAAATGTTAAATGAGATGAGATAAAAAGATAAAATTCCATACATTGCATTGCATAAAAATGTTTTCCAAAGTATAATAAAACTATAAAAAAAAAAATTTTAAAAATGAAAAGGTTGACATTTAGTTCATAAAGCTCATTATGTTTAGTCTGATGATCATTATTCCATATTGATTTTACTTTGTTTGGAACTACAATAAATTACCAAAGTAAAAAAAAGTTTAAACACTAATAAATTATTATTTTAAACTTAAGTAAATATATATGTAATCTGAAATGATATATATTGTGATAATTTAGCCTAACTAATCAAAGTGACATAAAGTTCACTAGTGAGAAAATTTAGAGTTACAATGTAATATGGCCAAATAAAAGTAAGAAAGATGATTGAAATAGATAACTTATGCGAGCTACGATCTAAGATACAAGTGACATTGAGTGCAACATTCTTGAATGTCAAATAATTTATGATCAAAATGTCTCACAAGGTGCCCAAAACTCCTTAAAAAATAAAATTTTTTGAAATTTAAAGTCTGAATTTCTATAACTCAATGATATTCATCCTTGGAGTTTATTTTATGTCAATTAGACAACATTTGGAATTTCAACAAAATTCCAAAGCAAAAGAGCTAAATAACAACAAATTATTATTTTAATATTAAGAAAATTTATATTAAAGATAAAATAAGATAAATTAAAGGAATGTAATATGACAAAATTAAAGTGAAGAAAATGTCACATAAGAGGAGATTTCGAATTTCAATTTAATGAAATAAAGTCAAATAGAAATATTTTAAAAAAAATCAATTATGTTGTATGGGAAGGTTGCATTCCAAGATGCTAAGTAAGTCAAGTCTAACATCCCTATTCATCAAATCAAACTTAATTAAAATCTTTTATAAAATGTACATAAAGCCTAAAATATAAAATGTCTAAGAATATAAAAAAATGAAAATTTATTCATATCAGTTAGTCTGCCTTAAGATTTACTATAAACTATCAAACAAAATAAGCATAAATAATAATAAATTATTTTTTTCAAATAAAATAAACATTATTAAAATTCAATTGAGATAGCTTAATGCAACGTAACATAAGCAAACCAATGCAATGTAAACTTCATAAGAGTGGAGATTTATTGTAGCATAGTAATATAACTAAACCAAAAAAAATTGATGAAATGAGATAAATTATACTGGAAAGTTGAATTCTAAGACACTAAGGAGATTTAGCATAATATCCACTATATTAATAATAGGTGTAAATCTTAATTTCTTATTCTATTTATCTAAACCATTAAAAAACAACTAAAAATATACAAGTGAATATTTAATTTGATAAAGCTCATCAAGGCGAGTCCAATAATAATTTTTTCTCTAAATTGAAATTGTTTTTACAAAAAGCCAAAGAAAATAAGAAAAAATAATATTAATTTATTATTTTATTACTCATTAAACATTTAATAAATTTGAAATAAAATAAATTGAATAAATTTAATTTATCGAAGAGAAAGACATGAAATGACATAAGAATGCAATCCTAAAATCTAAAAGATCAAGTGTAATATCCTTGATCATCAAATTAAGTAGAATCAAAGATTTTGGAAAGCTTGCTAAAAGCCACAAAAAGAAAAGTTATAAAAATGAATATTTAGTTTGATTGGGCTTGTCCTGATGACTACAATGACATCTTTTTCATCTCCATTAGACAATGTCTTGAATTATTGCAAATTTTCAAAGTAATTATCCATAACTAAGGATAAATATTTACTTTAATATTTGGTAGATTTATATTAAAGCTAAAATGTGATAAACCCAAGCAACATAATATTTCATTTCTAAAAATTTATTATGTAACTCTAGATCTACTCTATTGAAACCATTTCGCCACTTTCGTCTTATACGCTATGTTATTTGAATTTCTTGCATTTCGAATTTAATATATATTCACTAAATATTAAATTTATAATTTTTTATTATTCAAGCTTAATTTCTTTTGTAGTACACAATAATACGAAACATGTTCAAAATCATAGGACACCAAAGTCATTAGAATTATCTTGATGAGCTCTTTCTAGTTAAATATAATTTTTTGAAAATTTAAAATTTTAATTTTTATGATTTGTGCTTATGAAATATTTGTCTAATTTTTTCAATCTATTTTATTTTTATTTTGTCTTATTATTATGCAACTATAAATGTCCCATCATGTGATTGTTACATTCGTTTGATTTTCTTAGATTATATTTCTTCAACATATCTCACTTGAGCTTTACTAAATATTTACATAATATTAAAACAGTATGTATTACTCTTTACTTTTATTTTCTTTTTTATTTTACAATAATTCAAATCATGGATTAATAAAGATGAAATGTATATCATTTACTCATCTAGCAAAGTTCTACCAAATTAAATATTGATTTGTTTATTTTTTAATAAGTTCATTTCTATTGTTTTAGCATACTTTGTAAGACATTTGTTTCACACCATATCCAATGACTAAAGATTTTATTTTCCATCTCCTTAATCTTTTAAAAAGTAACTTTCTTTTACAATTTATCTTTTTTCATAAATGTTTCTCCTTGATTTCGTTGTGTTGCTATGGAGCTCTAATTCATCGCTCATATAAATTTTACATAATTTTGATTTGGATATATTATAATAATTATTATTTAAAATTTTAAGCTGATTATATTTTCACTTAATATAAAGTAATACTTTATTATCATTTACAATTATTTATTTTGTGTAATTTATATTAATTGTAGATCATGTCCAATCAAGATGGAACAAATGTTGTTGGACTCATCATGACAAGCTCTATAAAAATAGATATTTTATTTTTTAAAATATTTATTTTCTTTGGTTTCCCTATTACTTATGAGATATGTTTATTTGTACTTCATTAATTGTATGAGAATGTTATAAGAAATCTCCTTAGTTTTTTGGAATTCATCCTTCATGTACAGTTCATCTTATTTCTTATTATGAAATTCCAATTTTTCTCTCGTGTGACCTTGACATCACTTTCATTTTATTGCATTACATTGTATCGATTTATCTCATTTCTACTTTAGTGTACGTTTACATAATATTAAGATAAAAAAGACATTATTATTTATGCTTAAATATCTTTGTAATTCACACTAATTACAAATGGGGTTTGATCGAGAGGAAGAAACATTGCTAGACTCATCATAATAAGCTCTATCTAATTAAATTTTTTAGTTCTATATTTTTAAGAATTTTTTCTTTCTTTGACATACTTTATAAGACATTTTCTTTTATACCTCATTTAAAAATCAAGTATTTTATGCCCATTTTATTAATGCCTTGGAATGCAACTTTCTAATACTGCTTATCTCATGTCTCAAATGCTATACTTTGATTTTGTTATATTGCTATTTATCTCCAAATCTCCTTAGATGCGACCTTTACATCACTTTCCTTGAGATATATTACCCTGCTTCAATTTAACTCATTTTAACTTTAATATATATTCACTTAATGTTGTAACGATAAATTATTTATATTTATGCCATTTTGATTTAGAAATTAATAGTAATTTCAAATAGGGCTAAATCTAGGCAAAGAAAAATTTTAATTTTCTATGACATCGGCATATATTATGACACATTTTGAGTCAACTGATTTGATTGTCGAGCATACAACACTCGATATCTTTGGCATCACCAAATTAAATTTTCTAGAATATGTTTCCTTATTTCTTCAAATCTTTTGCATTGATTTTGTTATATTATGACATAACACCGAGCCTCCTGTCGTGTGACTTTCGCATCACTTTAATTATGTTATATTGCATTTCTTCAATTGACCACATTTCATAATTGATGTATATTTTCTAAATTTTTAAAGTAATAATAATTACCATTATTTCTACTTTGTTGGATTATAATAATTTCAAAAGTCGTCTTATTGTGGTAGAAAACATCATCCAACTTGTCTCGAGAAGCTTTACCCAATTATATGTATTAGTATAATTTTTTTAATATTTTATTTCCTTATGTGTTTGCCATTATTAATGAGAAATTTGGATTTAGATTTTATTCTAGGATTGAGGACATTACGCTCAGATTCTTTACTCTCCAACAGTGTAAATTTCACTAAAATTTATCTCATTTTTAAATTTTTTGCTTTGATTTTGTTATATTACTATGAAACCATAACCCTCCTTTTACATGACATTTATGTTAATTTGATTATGTCATTTTATATTGCTCAAATTTATCTAATTTAAGAAATGTTAAATATTTGCCTAACATTAAAAGAAATTATCATTATTTATGCTTATTTAATTTTATATTTTATGCCTACTCCAAATAAGGCCCAATCAAGATGAAATGAGCTTTGTTAGGCTCATTTATATGACCTCCATCAATTTAAATATTCTTATTCATATTTTTAAATATTTTATATTTTGAGGTTTTTGCATGCTTTTCATGACATTTTTATTTATATTAGATTTGCTGATTAAGGATGTCATAGTCTATATAATTAATTTCTTGGAATTTAACTTTCTAATAAAATTTATATTATTTCTTAAATTTATCATTTTAATTTTGTTATATTACTATATACCTCGAATTGAGCTCTCGTGTGATATTTACATCGCTTTGTTTCCAATTAGATTGCTTATATTTATCCCATGTAATCTAATTTATATATTTAATAAGTAATAAAATAATAAGTTTTTATTTATGCTTATTTAATTTCATAATTCATATTAATTCAAAATGAGCTTTTATTATAACAAAAAAGGACTTTTGACTGATTTAGATGAGCTCTCTCAAATTAAATTATTTTTCTATTTTTAAATATATTTTTTTGGACATACTTTATTAGATATTTTAATTTGTATCTAATTTAATGATTAAGAAAGATTTAGTCCATCTCCTTAGTATCATGGAATTAAAGTTTCTCTTACAATTTATCTTATATCCTCAAATATTTCTCTTTGACATGATTATATTAATATGATGTTTTAATTGTCGTTGCACTTAACCTTTACATAAATTTCATTTCATTATATTATATTTCTTCAGTTTATCATTTTTTAGTTCCTTTATATGTTTTCTTAATATTGAAATAATTTTTTATTATTTATTATACTTTTTAATAATGGTAATATTTAGCAATTAGATATGTCATTTGATTGCATTGAAGCCAATGCTATTCAACTCGCATCGATGGGCTCTAAGTAAATATTAATTTAAATGCATTAAGTACTTTTTTCTTTTCTTTAAGAAGTGTTATGAGACATTTTTATTCATGCTTGAATTAACAACTGAAGATGTTGCACTTGAACTTCATGGCATCTTGGAATGCAACTTTCCTGTATAATTATTCTCTTTTCTTTAAATATCTTGTTATTATTTGTTTTTGTTACTACATAACTCTAAATCTCCACTCATGTGATTTTTTACATCACATTGATTTGGTCATATTACCATCCAATTATTTACTTCATTTTTTCTTTAATAAAAATTTAGTTGACATTAAAATAATATTTTTATATTATTTATTCTTATTTACTTTGGTAATTTGTAGTAATTGAAAATGAGGTCAAAATGACAAAATAAATCGTTGGCCTTGCCTCAAGGTGGTATATCAAATTAAATATGTATTTCTGCATGTTTAAATATTTTTTTGTGTAGTTTTTGGACCAATGATTAGATTATTTTTTGTACCTGATTTCATGATCCCAAAAATTATACTCAATCTCCTTGATATCCTAGGATGCTACTTTCACATAACATTTTTCTTTTTTCTCTAAACTTTAACTTTTATTTAATTACATTATTACTCTTAAGTATTTATCCTTTTTAAATTTAAAAATCATTATTATTCTAAGCTATGTTTCATCAAGACGAAAACATTATTTAGCTCACCTTTACAATCTCTATTCAATTAAAAATTAATTTTTATATTTTTAAATACATAGTTTTCCAAGTTTTTGGCATACTTTATAAGGAATTTTGAAATATGAATCATTCATTAATTAATGATGGCATAGTCCACCTCCTTAATATCTTGGAAAGTAAGTTTCTCATAAAATTTATCCTTAACTAAGTTTGATCAAAATAAAACAAACATCATTTGGTTCATCTTTTTATGCTCTATTCAATTTAAAGTTAATTTTATACTTTAAAGTGCTTCATTTTCTAATTTTTCTGCATCCTTCATAAGGTATTTTAATATATATATGACTCAATAATTAATGATGCTATAGTCCATCTCCTTAATATCATAGAATACAATTTTCTTACAAAATGTTTATTATTTTCTTTGAATTATCACTTTTAATTGGCTATATTATTATAATATGATAAATTGCCTCCCATGTGATCTTTATTTTGGTTCAATTTGGATGTTTTACATTACTTCATTTTATCTCTTTTTTGCTTTGATATATATATATATATATATATATATATATATATATATATATTTATATATTAAAATAATAATGTTTTTAAATTTAAAAAATATTTATTCTTTTAAAAAAAGTAATTGAAAATGAGGTTTGATCGAAAAGAAATAACCATTGTTGCACTCATCTCAATGAGCTTTACCCAATAAAATATTTAGTTTTATATTGGTAAACTTTTTATTTACGAAGACTTTTGCATGCTTTATGATACATCTTCAATTATATATAATTTGATTATGGGGGATGTTACACTCGACCTCCTTATTATTTTGGAATGAAATATTCTCGTATCTTTTAACTTTTTTCCTAGATTTTTTGGTATTGATTTCATTATTTTATTATAAAACTTTAATTTTCCACTCGTATCAATTTAACATCACTTTTAATTAGACATATTATAATTCTTTAATTTATTTTATTTCTATAATAATACTTTATTTCATTATGTTAAATTTATATATTTTTTTAATTTTTATGTATATTTATTTTTCCAATTTATAGTAATTCAAAATTAACTATAATGGACACAAAAAATGGTTGTTGGACTAATTACAAAGTCCTCTACTCTATTAAAAATTAATTTTAATGTCTTCAATATTACATTTTATATTATTTTGGAACACTTTATGAGATAATTTTGCTTATTCCATATTTGGCAATCAAGAATATTGACATTCATTCTACATAATATATTCTACAAAAACATTCATTTATAATTTACCTAATTTTCCCAAATTATTTTCATTTATTTTGTTATATTACTATGTAACATAAATCACCTCTATTTTAACAATCACATTGCATGGTTTTGGTTATATAGCATGACTTCAATTTACCTTGTTTCACTTTTAAGATCTATTTCCTTAACATTCAAATAATAATATACTAACATTAAACTTTTTTAATTTGTAATATATAATAATTCAAAAAAATGTTGTTAGACTCCATTTGATGACCTCTATCCAATTCAACATTTTACTAATATATTTCTAAATATTTCATTTTCTTATGTTTTGGTAATATCGGCAAGGCATTTTGAATTATGCTTCATGCCAAAATTTAGGATATTATACTAGATGTTTTTAAAATCTTGTAATCTAACTTTTATTTAAAATTTTACTCATTTTTTTATAGTAGTACTATGAAATTCTACTTCTCCTCTTGTGCAACTTATATATTGATTTTAGTTTTTTATATTATAGTTCTTCAATTTAACTTATTTTTAACTTTAATATATATTCAATTACATTAAAATAAAAATACATTATTATTTATGCTCATTCTCATTATTAATTCATAGTTATTTGAAAAGAGATCTAGTTGAGATAACAAAAATGTTGTTACGCTCATCTTCATTGCCATTATGAGTTTAAGCATTCCAATTCATATATCTTAATATTTTATTTTCTACCATTATTGCTTGCATTATAAGAACTATCAACACCTAAATAATTTAATGGTTGAGAATGTTATACTTGATCTCTTAAATATTTTGGAATGCAATTCTCAAATAAATTTGATCTTATTTCCAAAAAGTTTTCACTTTTATTTTTTATATTTTTAATTAATATTAAATGTCCTCTTGTGTGACATTTATATCACTTTGATTTGGTATTATTATATTGTTTCAATTTATCTCGTTTCACCTTTATAGAATAATTAATAAATACTAAAATAAAATTTATTATTATTTATGCTTATACTTTTTGGTAATTTGTAGTGATTAAAAATTAGATTTTATCAAGGAAAAAACATCACTTGAATGATCTCATTGAACTGTTTCCATTTAAATATTTGATTTTTTCATGTTTTAAGTATTTTATTTTCTATTATTTTGTTATGTTTTATGAGATGTTTTTAATTAATACCTGATTTGATAATCAAGAATGTTTGACTCAATCTTCTCAATACATAGAACACAATTATATATTATAATTTGTCTTATTATTTTAAAAAATTTTGCTAAGATTTGGATATATTTAAAACCAACTCTATTTCATGTCTCTTTATCCTTTACATCCTTTCCACTTAGAAGTATTACATTTTTTTATTTAGATCATTATAGTTTTGCTATATACAAACATAATACTAAAATAATAATTGGTTGTTATTTATGCTTATTTTCTTTGGAAATACATGATAATTAGAAATATGCTCAAGTCAACACCAAGAAAATACTATTGGACTCAACTTGATGAGCACTACTTAATTAAATATTTGTTTATATATTTTTAAATAATTTATTTTCTATCTTTCATAGGCCTTATAAGACATTTCAACGTAGCTAATTTGATGGTCAGGCACGTTATTATTGATCACTACAATATCTTGGAATTCAAATTAATTATCGAATTTATATAAATTTTAAAAATTTTAATTTATATTTTGTTTTGTTACAACCTAACTCTATATCTCCTAAGATGTAGCCTTTACATCACTATCATTTGGTTATATTATCTTTTTTATTACCCTATTTTAGCTTCATTATACATATATGTTTTATAAAAATAATAATTTTCTATGGTAATTTTTAGTAATTCAAAAAAAGGTTTGATAGAAAAGAAACAAATGTCATTGGTCTTATCCCAAAAAATTTATCAAATTAAATAACAATTTTAGTATTTCTTAAACATCATTTTCTACGATATTTTCATCATTGCTGAGGCATTTTGTTTTTCATCTATTTTCTTGTTGAACAATGTTGCACTTGGTCTCCTTAGTAACCTTGAATGCAACTTTCACATAATTTGATTGTGTTAGCATGAAACTCTAATTATCCACTTGTGTGACCTTTACATCACACTTATTTTGTCGTATTGTATTGATTCAATTTAGTTCATTTTTGTTACTATATATATTTAATTAATATTTCAATAAAAATTTGTTATTATTTAATCTTCTTATTTTTTTGGTAATTTATAATTACTCCAAACGAGTTTCAATGATCATTTTCTTTACAATTAAATATTTTTTTCATATTTCTAAATTTTATTTTTAATGTTTTATGATGCTTTACATGATATTTTGTTTCATACTTAATTTCTCGATTTAAGAAGTCACACTTCATCTCCGTATTTTCTTGTAATGCAACTTTCCTACATAATTTATCTCATTTTAGCAATTTTTCTACCTTGGTGAAGTTATAATGCAATGTCTTTTGTGATTCATAGTTTTACCAAACAAGTTTTGAATAACATGAAAAAAATTTTGTTAGACTCTTCTAACAATAAAAAGCTAATTAAATATTTATTTTTATATTATTTAAATACTTTTTTGGTGGAATTTTTTATATAACATTTAAATTTTTTACATTAATTGACATTGGATGATATTACACTCGATCTCGTTAGTACCTTCATGTTCAATTTCTCCATATAGATTATCTCATTTCTTTAGATTTTTCATTTTAATTTGCTTAGAGTACTATGAAATGCTAATGCCATTCTCTTGTGAACTATACATTGCTTTGATTTCCTTGTATTGCCTCACTTAAATTTCCTCATTTAAGGTTTATTCTTTATTTCTTTATATCTAAATAATATTTTATTATTATTTATGAATATTTAATTTTGTAATTTCTAGTAAATTAAGGGAATGTCCAACTTTGATGAAACAAAAATAATTGTACTCGTCTCGATGAGCAATACACAATTAAATCTTCTTTTCTATATTTTTTTAGCAATTTATTTTCCAAGATTTAGCATGTTTTAAAAAACATGTTTATTTCTACAAAGTTTTAGTATTTTAGAGTGCAATTTTCCCATGCAATTATTTTCATTCCTTCAACATTTTCACTTCAATTTTTGTATGTTACTATGAATCTCTAAATTTTTTTTGTAGTGCATCCTTTGCTTCACTCTCATTTCTTATGATGCATTTCTTTAATTTATGTGATTATGTTTAATTATTTTAGCAATTCAAATAAATTCTCGACAAGGTCTGAATGAAAAGAAAGATATATTGTTGGACACTTCTAAACGAGGACTATCATACAGAGCATTCATTTTAATATTTTATGATATTTTTTTAGAACATCAAAATTTTTTTTTGCAGCATTTAAATTCTTACATTATTTCTTTATCATGAATGCTATTGTGGACCTCTTAAGTGTCATATTATATAACTTTCCAACATAATTTATGTTTTTTTTTCTTTAATATATATTTAATAAATGTTAGAATAATAGCTTATTATTACTTATTTTTATTTTTATTATTCATACTAATTGAAGATGCAGTGTTATAGAGGTGACAAAACTACTTTTGTTTATTTTGATATCTATCCTATTAAATATTTTTCTATATTTTATTTTCTTTTATGTTTTGTAATGTTTTGGCATTATACAAAACATCTTGATTTCTAATAATTTTTTAAATCATGGTGTTGCACTATATATACATAATCTCTAGAATAAAACTTTTTCTTAAAAACTATTTCATTTTTTAAAAGTTTTTGTTATTATTGAATTATATTACATTATTTTAATTTATATTACTTAGCATTAATATATATTTACTTAATTTTAAAACTATATTTTTTTATTTATGTTCTTTTCTTTATAAACTCAAAATAACTCAAGTCAAGGTGCGTTCAAGGTAAAATAAGCATTGTTTAACTCATTTAGACAAGCACTATAAAATTAAATAATTTTTTATATTTATATATCTTTCTTTTGGAAATTTTTTTGAGAATTTTTTATTTATTCCTAATTTAGCTATCGAAGATGTTACACTTGATCTTTTTAGTTTTTTTAATATAGCTTTCCATTATAATTTATCTATTTTTTATAATTTTTTATTGATTTTTTTATATTTGTATGAAACTCTAATTCTCCTATTCTTTGACCTTTATACCTTTTTAGTATGGATAGTTTTTTGTTTTAATTTATCTCATTTGAATCTTAATTTATATTAAATTAATATCAAAATAATAAATTCATACTAATTGTGCTTACTTAATTTATTACTTTGTATTATTTGATTTTGTTATTTCTACATATTTGAGAAGAAAAAAACATTTTTAGACTTAACATAATGAGTTCTATCATTTTACATATTGATGTCTACATTTCTAAATATTTTGTTATTAATGATTTTTGCATGTTTTATGAGAAATTTTAGTTCTTACTAAATTTCACGATCAAGGATATTATACACAATCTCAAAGGTGTTTAGGATTATACCATTCTAGTAGATTTTAATGGCGAAAGAACAAATGTCATAGGAATGGTCTCAACAATCTATACCAAACTAAAAAATCATTTCTATTATTTTAAATATTTTTTATGAAGTTTTCATGCATTATGAGAAGTTTAGATTTGTACCTTATTTTATCAATAAGGATGTATACTCATCCTCCTTCGTATCTAAGAATGAAAGTTTCCCACAAAATTTAACTCATTTATTAAATTTTTTCCACAAGAATTATTTATAATTCATTGCAAGTTTAAATCAATAATTTATGCATATTTAGTTTGGTCATTCATAGAAATTCCAAAGGAATTTTGATCGAGACTAACCGAATGCCATTGAAATCATTATCTTTTCCATGCTTTTTTCACACATCAAAAGATATTTTGATTCTTAACATATTTTATGATTGATGATATTACACCTAATTCTTTTACTATCTTTTAACTCTACTTTTCCTTATAATTTATCTCACCTCTTTAAATTTTTTCCTTAAAGCTTTTTGAATTATAATGAAACTTTAATTCTCTTCTCATGTAACCCATTCACCACACTAGTTCGGTTATATTACATTCCTCCCATCTATCCCATCTTAAATTTAACATCTGCATTTGCATAATATTAAAGTAATAATTGATTATTTATTTTTCTAATGTAATACATAATTCAAAGTAATGACGAAAAGGTTTGCTATATACAAAAAAGTAGGCACTTGACTTGCCTCGATGAGTTATTTGGTTTGAATTAATTTGTCAAACAAGGATGTCACACTCAAACTCAATGCTATCATAGAGTAAAATTTCATAGTATAATTTATTTGACTTTTTCAAATTTTTAGTCTTTTATTTAGTTTTGTTAATATAAAACTAGAATTATTACCTCTTGTGGGCTTTATACTACATTGGTTTTGTCGTATTACATTGAATCAATTGATCTCATTTCAGCTTTAATATATATTTAATGAAAATTAAATTATAAATTTATTCTTTTTTATGCTTGTTTAATTTCATAAATCATAAAAATTTGAAATGAGGTTCGACTAGGAAAAAATAAACATCATTGGACACCTATCTACATGTTTGATCAAATAGAAAATTAACTTGTATATCTTTAAATAATTTATTTACAAAACCTTTTTATTACTACATTATCTACCAACTAAGGATGCAACAATTGATCTCTTAAATATTTTGAAATGTAATTTTCCTATAAAATTTGGTCCATTTCCTAAACTTTTTCATTGATTTCGATTATTACTTTATTATTCTAAATATATTCTCATGTGCTTTTTGCATTATGATAGTCTAGTTTTATTACATTATTTCTTTTCCTCTAATTTTAGATTTAAGGTATAACTAATTAATATTAAAACAATATTTTTATTTTTATTTATGGTTGTTTTATTATTTTTTTTTGATATTTTATTCTTTAATTTTTGGACACATTTTATGACATAATTCATTCCTAACTAATTTGATGATCAAGAATGTTACACTCGATTTCCTTGCTATGTTCGAATGCAACATTGTTGCTCCATTTAATTCTTTTTCTCAAATGTTTCATCTTGATTTGGTTATGTTACTAAAAAAGACTGATTCAACCCTTCTTTAAACTTTGCATCATTTCTTCTTAGTTATATTCAATTATACAATTTTATACTAAAATATTTATTTGGTTTACCTACATTTTCTTTTCATAATAACTGTAAATGAGGTTGTATTAAAATGAAAGAAACGTATCTAGATTCTACTCGATGAGCATGTTCCAATTAAATGTAGATACATATTTTTTCAAAATATGGTATTTTTTTGCATTTTCAAGTCATTTAGAATACTTTTATATTCATATTTATTTATATAATTGAGGATGCCACACTCGACTGACTTAGTATACTAGAAAAAAAATTTGAAAACAACTTATCTCATTTTTTAAAATGATTTTCCTTGATGTGGTTATATTAACATGAAACTTTAAATTTGGTCTCTTGTGACCATTGCATCTTATTGATTTAGTTGTATTACAAAGTTTAAAATTATCTTTTTTCAACATTATTATATATTTAATTAATATTAAAGTTAATATGTTAAATTATTAATTCTTATTTATTTCCATAGTTAGTAATAATTCTAAATAACATTTAACAAGATGAGACAAATGTCTTTCCACTCATCTTGAAGAGTTTAATCAAATTAAATATTCATGTTCTAGTTTTAAATAATTTCTTATGACATTTTTGTATGCCTTAAGAAGTATTTTAATTCATACATATTTTAATGATTGATGATATTAAACATGAGCTCGTTAGTATCTTGAAATGAAACTCTCATATAATTTATCTCATTTTTGAAATTATTCACTATGACTTAGATATATTACTATTTACTCTAAACATCATCTTGTGTGACCTTTATATCACATTCATTTGCTTATATTGTGTTGTTTCAAATTACCTTTTCCTTGTTTAATATATATTTACTTAACTTTAAAATAATAATTTATTATAATCTTGTTTATATGTTTGGGTAGTTCACCATAATTCAAAATATGATTTAATGGAGATGAAACAAATGACGTTAAACACAACTTGACCAGCTCTATCCAATGAATTTTTAGTTTTTATTTCTGTAAATTCTTTTTTAGGCTTCGAGCATGCTTTGTGAAATTTTTGGAATTATGCTTTTGTTATGATCAAGGATGTCTGACATGATCTATTTAGTTCTTATAATTAAAGTTTCTCATACTAGTTATCTCAATTTTTTAAATTTTTTTACTTTCATGGGTTACATTAATTGTAACTCTAAATCTCTTCTCCTCTAACCTTTAAATTGGTTTAATATGATAATTTTGCATTTCTTTAATTTATCATTTTTAAGTTTTAATATATATTTAAATTAAGTCTGATCGAGACATAAAACAAATGTTGTTGGACTCTTATTAATGACCTATTTCCAATTAAATAATAATTACAATATTTCTAAATGTTATATTTTCTACACTTTTTGTACACTTTAGGAGACCTTTTATTCACACTTTATTTAACAAGCAAACATATTACACTCGACTTGCTTAGTACCTTGGAACGCAACTTCCTCATAAAATTTCTCTTATCGCATTAAGTTCTTTGCTAGCACATAATGCTAAATCTCCTCTCATTTGACTTTGATATCACTTTGATTTGGTAACATTGCTTTATTCAAATTGATGTTTTAGTTTTAATGTATATGTACTTAATATTAAAATAATTACTTATTTTTATTTTCCTTAATTTAACATTATTATTTGTACTAATTCTAAACAAAGTCCAACCTAGAAAAAACATTATCATTACACATGTCTTGACATCCTTTATTGAAATAAATATTCATTTTTTATTTTTTTTAATGTTTTAGTTTTTTGGATTTTAGCATATTTAATGGGACATTTTAATTTTCACATTTTTTTAGGATGGAGGATGTTACACTTGACCTTGTCAGTGTCTTTCAACTTGCTCATATAATATATATCATTTGTTGGAAATGTGTTGTTTTTTTTTATTATATAACTATGTATATCTGAATCCTCAATTATTTGAACTTTATATTACTTTGATTTGTTAATAATACATTACTTCAATATCTTTTATTTCAACTTTAATAAAATAGTTTATTATTATATAAGCTTATTTTCTCTAGTAATTATTTGTAATTCCAAATGATGTTTGATATAAGTGAAACAAATGCTATTGGAATCATGTCAATGAGTATTATAAAATTCTATATTCCTTTTTATTTTTTTTAGATATTTTCCCATTGTTTTGGCACCCTTTAAGATACACTTTGATTCAAACATGATATGATCATCAAAGAAGTTACATGGATACTCCTTAGTATCTTGGAATTTAAAAATTTCCAATGGTTAATCACATTTTTTAAAGTTTTCTATTTTCTTTAGTTTTGTTATTATGTATCCCTTAATCTTCTCCTTTGTAACTTTTACATTGCTCAATTTTATTATATAACAATGTTTCAATTTTTCTTATTTGAACTTCAAATACATTTATTTAATATTAAATTAGTATTTAATTATTATTTATTCTTACACACTTTTGTAATTTTTAGTTATTCTAAACGAGATCAGTTCAGGATGAAAGAAATGTCATGGGACTCATCTAAATCAGCTATATCAAATTATACACATAAGAACGAATGCAAATGCACCCTTGTTGACACAAATAGACATATGCATACACAATCACACACATGTGCATGCTAACATAAACATGCATGCATTCACACACACACAAACATGCACATGCACATGCACATATGTTAAAACATGTGCACACACACATGCACATGAATGTACACAAATACACGCACATACAGGTACCATTATACACATAAACATTCTCAAACACACACATACAGATACACATGCATATGCATAGAAAAACACATACACAAAAATGCACATGCACAAACACATGTACATGAAAAGACTTGCATAAGCATGCAAACATGCTCGCATGCATAAGCTTACACACATGCAAATACACAAATGTACACTTGAACATGCTAATGCACACACACAAGTAGATGCACTCACACAAACATTTGCACAACACACAGACACATATATACACTCACAGACAGGCATGCATACACATGAGAATGCACAAACAAACTTCAACACACAGACACATACCCAAAAACACTAAAGCACACAAACTTATACAAAGGCATGCATGCACTCATGCAAGCACAACAACATGCACACACATGTGCACATGCATACATATCCACATTGTTATATGCATAAACACATGTACACATAAGTACACACATATGTGCAAACATAGCCACAAACACTCATACCCACATACAAACACACACATGCATACACAGAAATGGAACCACCAATGCACACACACACATACACAAGAACACATACGTGCTTACACACACACATAAGCATGCACACATATGAGCACATGCACAGACACATACATACACACGTGCAACCATTTACTCACATGCACACACACATAAACACATGAATACACTCAAAAAAATACAAACAACAATGTACATGCACATGAACACACACAAACATACACTCACAAGCACACACATGTAGGCACATATCCACAAACACACACACACAAACATAGACAAACACACATGCACACACATAAGAACATGCATGTGTACTATTACACACACAGATATGAATCCTCATAGACACACACACACACATATACAAACCCATAAACATAAGCATGCATGCACACTCACACTCACACTCACAAACACATGCACATATATGCACACACGTAAATGTGAACACAAGCACACATGTGCACATGCACGTGCACACACCCTCACATGCATTCACACACCAACGTAAACATGTGAACACACACACAGACACACATGCATGCACATGCACATATACACACACGTACACACATCAGCCTAAACCATTGCATAGTTCACTTGCATACCAACATAGGACAAACTCACACATATGAACACACACAAGCATGCAAGAATCCACATTATGAACACCTATAAATAGACATACAAAGATGCACACACTTAAGGGCATAGACACATAAACATGCACTCATATGCACATGCACAGACACATATATTCACATGCACATGTGTACCCTTGCATACACATGTACACAACATGTGCACACTCACATGCATTTTGGTGCACAAGAACATTTGCTAACACATACACTCATATGCACACCCATACACACATGCACACTCTTAAGCAAACACACATGCACATGGAAGCACATCCACATGCACACATGCATAAACTTGAAAACACACAAACCAACATGCAAGTATACACACAAATACATACATAATTCTAGTCACACATACATAAGCTGACATACATGCACTCACACATGCATGAACACACCCACAAGAATAGAGGTTTATAGACTTACAAACACACACATAAACATACACATAAATAAACACACACCTGCTCATAAATATGTAGGCATACCTACTAAGATGCTTTTGCACACACACATATAAATACACATAAGAATACAAACATGCAAAAACGTGCATACGCACACACAAGAGCACACACACATAATGGCATAAACATTTACACACACTTACACAAGTTTGCATGCATATACACAGACAAATGCACACACGCATGTACACAAAACCAATAGACAAACCCACCCAAACATACATATATTCACACACACATACATAAATACACATGCAAGCACACACACACAGATGTACACACCCGCATGCACACATGCACACACACAACAAAACACACCCACACATACACACATACACAACCACACAAACTCACACACACATGTAGATGAACATACACACACATGCTCAAACATACACATAAGCACAAACATACACACCCCTATGCACACACACACAAATGCACTCACACAAAAGTACATGCGCACATACCTATTCACACATAGATGCTCACAAAAATGTATGCCTATACATATAGGCAAATGCACACAAAACTTGCACATGCAAACACACACACACACATACACAAATATCGACACACATGCACACATCCATGCACAAACATGCACCTATGCAACCACTAATAGCCACAGACATGCATGCCCATAAACACACACAAGACAAATGCCTAGCTGCATACATACACAAGCACATGCCTGCACACATGCAAGCACAAAGACACACACATCCACACATGTGTACACATACATGGACACATGCACATATACACATGCACACAACCAAATGTAGGATCAAACACATTCATAGTTATGCATTTATACACTCACACACAAATAAGTACATGCAAACATATGTAGACAAACATGAACCCACATGCTCATAAGCACATAAACTCACATGTGCACACTTAGAAGTATATATAAACATATGTTAGTGCACACACACAAGCATAAATATGTGCATACATGCATAAGAAAACACACAGAAACACATGCACATGCACACAAATGTATAAACATGCATGCACACACTCATGCACACCCACATTCAAACTCATAGACACACAAAAAAAATAAGTGCATACATATGCACACATACAAACACACACACTCTCACATAGGTGTGCAGACACGTGCACATGTGCACCTAGAAGTGCAGACATACACAAATGTACACACACTTGTACACAAACAAACAAACACAAAATCCCCTACACACATTAGGGCACACACATAAACAAAGGTGCAAACATTTATATATGCGCATACATGTGCACACACTCATAGATGCACACATATAGGCATGAATACTTGTATACATGCAACTGCAAGCTCTAATGCTTACATGTCCACACACACTCACAAGCACACACAGATACATGCATGCACAAATATGCACTAACACTCACATACACACACATATGCACACATACACACACATATGCACACATACACACACACACACACATGCACACACATGAACATACATATGCACATATGTACATGCAAACACTCACATGCACATGTACACCCACACATGCGTATGCACTATCACAAACACATGCACACACATGTACCCACACACATGCATATAGACATATATGCACATGCACACAGACATGTAAACACAAGTTTCACACAGACTCATATGTATATAATCCTACACACACATGTGTGCACACACGAACACACACAAGCATGCAGCTACACACATTTGTGATCACATGCACACACACACACATTAACACATGCACAGCCACACAGTCGCACACATACAAATACCCAATCACACAATTATACTCACGAACACATACGCACAAGCACACTCAAACACACATGCATGGGTGCATATGACAATCCATAAACACACACATACACATACATACATATGCATGCACATGCACACGTACACATAAGCGTGCACATGCACACAAACACACAAACTCATGTCTACAAACACGCACACACACATGAAGACATTGACACATGGATGCACTCACACTTAGAAAAAAAATGCACCCACAAAAACACACATGCAGCCATATGCACAAATGCATGCATGTGCACTATTACACTTATAGATGCACACATGCACACACACTCGCATGTACACATGCACACATAAGCACATAGTCATGCAAAAACATGCACACACAAACACATTTTCACATGCACACACAGCTGCACACACACACAAACATACATGCACATGCACACATCCCCAGTCCTAGGCAAATAAACACACATGCATCGATATACGAACACACACATGTAATCATGCATGGACACACGTGTACCCTACCACATGCATAGCCATGCATATACAAATGCACACCCTCACATGCATACATGTGCACAAACACATAAACAAAATGCATGTACATGAGCACAAACATGCATGCCCATGCACACATGTACTTTCACATGCACAAACCCCTGCCCCCTACACACATTCTTAGATGCAAAAGCAAAGAGACACACACTCGCACATGCACATGTACACACATGCACACAAATACACACCAAAGTATGTGCACACACACACCCAAGTATGCAGACACACACAAGCATGAACACACCAACACATGCAAACATTCATTCACTCATGCAAACACACAGGCACACACACATGCACACAAACACATGCATACAAATAAATATGTTTACAAACATACATGAATACATGCACATGAGAATTCACATGCATACACATGCACACATGCACTCACACCTACACCGATGCACATGACCATTCACCAAATCAAATACACAAGCAAAGATTTACACATTAGCACACCTACATGCACATGGACACATATGCACACCCAAGTAAGTCCCCATGCACACACACATGCATGCACGCAACATATGCTTGAATACACTCACATGTGCACACAATTGTGCACTCAAACAATCGTACGCACACAAATGCACACACACACACATGTACATGCACATACACATGCACCTACACATGTAGACACATAAACACACACATGCAAACTCACACTTGTCTTACATACACACACATGCATATAGAAATGTAGATATGCACACACACTCACATGTACACATATACATGTACACAAACACACACACTACCTACACACATACAAATGCTTGCATAGACACACACATACACACACATACAAGCTTGTATCGACATAGAAATAGTTGCAAACATGCTCACACACCCACACACACACACACACAACATACGCATGCAAAGCGTGCACACATTCATGCACATGTATGCATAAATGTAGGCATACAACACGCAAAAGCATGCTTATGCATTCACACAATTGAACACACACTCCTATGCAAAAATCGATGCATGCAAGCATACACCCCCACCAAAACGCATGCACATGCTAACACACATGCACTCACACACACACACATGCACCTGTGTGCACTCTCGCACACACATGCACATGTGTGTGCTCTAGTACACATACACATCCACACATGCACATGCACACCCATGCAAGCGCATGCAAATGCATACAAGCACATACACACACATATGCACATGCACAAATAGAAACACACACATGCACAAATGCACATACACACACATATGCACACACATGTGGACAAACACACCCAAACAAATGTAGACCCATTAATGCATATGCACACAGAAACACAAAAATGCACAAACACATGCAAAGGTACACATGTACAAACACACATGTGTAGATATGTGCACCCAAATATGTACATTGACATGCACTCTCAACAAGACACATATGCAAGCACACATGCATACACACATGTACAAGCACATGCGCACAAACCTACACATACAAACAAGCACACACTGACACATACACACACATTAACATATAACAAATATATACAAACACATGCACACACACACACACACCCAGACATAATCATGTGCACACACATGTATGTGAACTGAGGCATAGAAGCACATTTGCACACACACTAGCACACAATGACATGCATATATAGACCCACACACATATACACATAAACACACATATGCAAATGCACACTTAAACACAAGCTTCAAGACATGCACACATGCATGCAAACACAAGCACTTGCAATCACCCATAGTTGAGCAAGCACACACACACACACTTATAAACACACATGCACACACACACATGCACTAGCACTTGCACACGCACACATGCACATGTACACACACTTACATAATCATGCACACACACACACACAAGCACATTCACACACACATACACACACAAATGGAAGCATAAGAACACACACTTGTATGCACATGCAAATGGACACACACAATAACACACAAGTAGACAAGCAAACTCACACACATACATCTATGCACATGCACATATACACACACATACACACTAACACAAAGACATGACACATATGGGCATGTGCATGAAAAATTGCATACACACACATACTCAAATGCACATGCACATGCATACGCATAAAAACACATGCAAGCACATGCATACATGACACACACACACACACATGCATAGACACATGCACACATACATACACATACATGAATAAAGGCAAACACACATGAACACACAAGCACACCCATAGCCTGCATGCACACCAAACCCATGCAGATGCACAGGTAGCAACATGCACATGCATTCATGCATGCACACATGCCTGCACTCATATGCTCACACATACATGCATACATATACATGCACACACATGAACACACCCACGAGCACACACACTGGACATGCATGAACATAGGTGCACACGCACATAGATGTGCACACATCTATACCCACATGTGCAAACACAAATGCATTCACACGCATACAAACAAAGACTCACACACCTACCCACATTCATGATTATGCAAACATATGCATACACACATGCATATGCACAAGAACACACATATGCATGTACATAAACATAAACACACATATAAGCCCACAATCACAGACACACAGACATGCATGCATACACATATGCCAGCTACGCACACACACATGCACCTGCACTCACAAATAAACTTGCATACACACAAGCAAACACACATACACATGCATGCACATGAATAAACACCCACTTACTCACACAAACACAAATTCACATACACAGACTGTACACACAATAACATGCATAGGCATACATGCTCACATGCACACACACTTGCAAACCCATAAGCACCCAAACACGCACACAAACAAATGCACAAGAACACACAATAATGCCCACAAACACACAAGCAAGCATGAACACATGCACACACACACATATGCACAAGGATGCACACATATGCACTCATAGACACATGTGCATGCATGCACACACACAAATACACATAAGCACATGCTCATAGATGCATAAACACATGTGGATAGACTCACGTTGGTTAACAGAAACATACATGGGCATAAACATATAAAAATAGATGTACACACACACACACATCATCACATCCACACACCCACGTACACACAAACACGTACACAACTGTATAGATGTATACTCACACATACACACACATTTCGATTGACACACATGCACAAAACAAGCACACATAATGTATATACAACAACACATGAGCACAAACATGCACACAAACACATACACACATGCACCCACAACATACACACACAAACACACACATACACACACATGCATGCACATACAAGTGCACACACTCTTTAATACACTCGCACAAGCACACATGCGCACACATGCGTACACTCATATGCACAAAAAATTACACACACATACACAAACGCATGTGCATGCACATCCATATGCCACGTGTATGCGCATAGACATAAAGATACACAAGAGAACACATACACACATGCATGCAAACACACACACACATGCATGCCCATACACATGATATGGATTATCATGCACACACATAGATGCATACACACATGAACACACATAGACACAAACACGCACATACACATGCGTTCCCACATGCATGTGCAAATGCACAAGCATACGTGCACACCAATGCACACACATATACACACACAAAAACATATGAATACATGCACATGCACACATAAGGAAACACACAATCACAATCACAAACATGTACACTCGCACACACATATGCATAAAAATGTACACACACATCCATGCTAGTATTAACAAATGCAAAACCTCACACACAAAGGTGAACACACATGCATGTACCCATGTATGCACAAGATGCAACACTTGCACACAAATGCACAAGCACACAAACATGTAGAAGAATATATACATGTGCACATATATGCACACACACATGTAGATGCATACACATAAATGCACATAAATGTACATACACATGCCCAAACAAGCACACTCATAAAAGCAAACACATATTTGCAAGCACAAGCACACACACAAATACATGCACATAGAGCCTCATGCACACACACACTCACACACATTCACACATATGTGCATGCACATACATTCACATTGACATGCACACACATATGTGCACATGCAAACATCCAAATATGCTCAAATGCTTACCTAAAAACACACAAAGCACAGACACACTCGTACATGCTCACATAGACCCATGCACCCACAAACATTGATGCACACACACACACATGTGGATGCACTCACACATGCACACACACACACACAGAAGAATGCACACACATGTTCACACAACCACATAGACATGCTCATATGTACACACTTGAATGCATATGCACACTAACACACACCCAGAGACACATACAAGAGCACATGCATGCATGCACATGCACAAATACACACACCAATGTACACTCACACCCATGCACACACACATGCACATATAAAAATGCACACACATGTAGACATGCACAAATACACATGCACACATGTATACACACACACACTCATAAATACACCTATGCACACACACACACAAACATGGACACAGACACATACAAGTACACATATTCATGCACACGCTCATACACACATACAGACAAAGACATGAACAATCATAGACATGCACACACCCATAGACAAGTGAGCACACACATATGCATGCCCACAGACACAAGAAAACACTCACACATAGGGATAAATCATGTGCACACATGTGCACAAACACACACATGCACATGCATGCATGCATGCACACAAGCGTAGCTATGCACAGACGTGCACACACATAGAACAAGTATTACTCACAAGCATAGGCATAGGAGCACAAACATAGGCATGCACACAAGCACATGTATGCACACCCACATGCACACACACACACACATGCATAAGGAGTCACAAACATGTATAAGAATGCTCATATGCAAAATACACACACACATATAGAATCACTAACACACCTACACCACATATATGCACACACACAGGCTCAAACACACCAACATGTGTACATACTACAAACATGTACAAAGATAGCAACACATATGCACAAATAAACAAATAGATATGTACACATGCACACAATAGAACACACACTAAGCTATATTTACAAACACACATACACACACGCAAATGTAGACACACTCGTAAAAAGCAAAATATGCACACATTAACATGTACAGCATACATATGTACATAAAGATGTACACACACACACTTATATACACATGTGTATAGACATGCCCACACACAAACAAACACACTCATACAAACTAGAAGAGAACACACATGCAAGTATACACACGCACAAACACAAGCACACATGCGTACAAAGACACGTGTGCATATTCACACAAACACATTTGCATATGCATGCAACCACTTATGTATATACATACACTCACAAATACATGCATGCATGCACACTTGCATATGCTCACACACATGAACACGTAATCAAAAGGGAGAGACTATTAGGCCACCTTGTGTTTGATGAGTTAACCCTTAAATATTTAGCATGTTATTCTAATGGGTTTGTTAAGTATAAATTAGGTATAGTTTCTAATTTTAACTAAACCGCCTAAAAATTATGGTGTCTCATTTTAATTTTTACCTTTTTTTTCTTTATCGTTTTAAAAATAATATATACATATAATTAAGGTTTTCTACAAACATAAAACTATTTTTAAGAAATAAATGCATTCAAAAACTTCTTTTATGACCATAATTCACCTCCCTCTATTGAGTTTTGTATACTAATTTTTACTTCATTATTAATTTAAAGGACAAGATTAAGAGATAAAAATAAATGATACATAAAAAGATAAAGAGAGAAATCAAGTTAAAGAAAAAATGAGATTTATAGAGATAAGCAAAAAGAAAAAGATAAAGAAGAGTAGTGAAATTTGATAATGGAAGGATGTTAGAGTAAGAGATAAAATTTGAGAAGAGCAAGTTAGAGAGTGAAGAGAGAAGATAAAATAAAAAGAAAGTAGGAGAAAGAAAGTGTCATAGAGAGAAGAGAGGAAAGGAGAGTAGGGGAGCAACAAATTGAAAGACACAAATAAATGAAAAGGTGCTATATATAGAAGAGAGAAGTTGATGGGAGGTAAAAGAAATTGTTGGATGGAGAAGAGGGAGAAGTAAATGAGGCAAGAGAATGGGGGTAGAACATGGGGGTAGTAAGAAAAAAAGAAAGAGATAAAGGAACATAAGGTAATGTTAGAATACATTAACATAACTATGATGGTAAATAAGAGAGTGAATAACAAAATAGTGAAAAAAGAAGAGTAAGAGTAATAAGAGATGTACTAGAGAGAGTGTTAAAGAGGATAGAGGGATAATGGGATAATGTTGGAAAGGTAGAGAAAGAGTGACAAAAATGTCATAATGTGATAGAGATGGAAACAAATAAATAGAAAGAAAGATAATGGCATGTGAGAGCATGCTTGAGGTATCAAAAGAAAGCTACAAATGAGAGAAAGCGATGAGTGAGATGGGATAGAGAATTATAAGAGAAAGAAAAATAGAAAAAGGAGATTATGAAAGAGAGAATAAAACATTTAAGACCTAAGAAAAATTGTTAAAGAGAATATACAATGTCGATAAGAAAAAACACTCCACGAAAAATAGTAAGGGATGGTGATAATGAGAAATAAAAAAAGATATGAGAAAAGTGAGAGAAAGATGATAAAGAAGAGAAGGTTGTACAGAGGTGAAAGAGATTTGATAATGATATGTAGCTTGTTAGGAGATAGAAATAGATTAGGATGTGAGAGTTTTTGATGAGTCATAATGAGAAAGTGAGATGATTCTTATTTAACGAAAGAAGGAGAAAAAAGATATATGGGAGACAAAAAAATTAAGAGAGACAAGAAGAGAGAGAGACCAAAAGTAATTTGTTTTATGTCATTTATCATTGTAATATTCTTACATAAATAACTAATAGGTTTTAATATCAATATTTACTATTATTTTTGTTATTACTATGCTTTTAAAAGTATTTTAAGAAGAAAAATTTATAAAGTCTAAGGATATAATAATAGTCACTCTTTTTGTGATAAAACGTTTTAGCCCTACAAATGTCAAATTTAATTTAGAATAGAATTAAAAACTTAAAAAATAATAATTTTTATAAATTATAAATTTGAATAAAGAATTTAACAAATTTATTATAAGAACAATAAGAAAATAATTAATACAATTTTTATACAGTACAAATAAAAGATTAAGAAGAAAAGAAATAATTTAATATCTTACTGTTATCTTATTATTAAGAATTATGAATTGAGAATAATATTTTATAAATTAATCTCATCAATTATTAAATAGTTATAATTTGTTTCATTTTTAAAAAGTACTATTGAAAAAACCAATAATAAGTTTCTTTTCAACTTTTTTTCAACATATTGAATAACGTGATTAAGAAATAAGAACTATAAAGAAGTAATTTTAAAAAGTTGATTGGCATAAGGAAGAATCAAGAAATACTACAAAGAACACTAAAATGAACTAAAAGAAGGAATAATAATAACAAATACTAAAAAATTAAGAAAATAAGATAAAAACAAAATGAAATAAGTTAAGCTTCAAAAATAAGTACATGAATAAGGGGAACATAAACAAAGAGATGAAATAGAACAAACTGGCAAATAATATAAGAAAAATGAATAAGAATATTATTAAATATTATAAATTATTATAAATTTTTCTTTAAAATTAATAAATATTATTATTATTATTATAAAGCAAAAAGTATTTATAGATAAAAGACTTGTAAAGATAATGAAGGTAAATGAAAGTGATGGAACAAGATAGGTGAGAACAAAAAAATTATTGAGTGAGAAAGAGAAGAGAGGTTTGATAAGTTGATGGTGATGTTAGATAAGAAATTAAGAGGTATAGGGAGAGAGAGATGCAACAAAGACAAAATAAGAGAAATAAGAGAAATAAGAGAAAGGATTATGGGAAGAAAGAATGGGGAGAAAAGATAAATAAGACAAGCATGATAGTTAGAGAAATATAAATAAAAAGAGGAAGAAAGAGTAGATTTACAAAGTATTCATAAAAATTATGAGAGATATAGAAGAATGATAGAAAAAAATATAAAAAGGTATGGAGAGAAATATATAGTAGGAATGAGATAAATGAAATAAAAGAGAATAAAAAAGGGAGGATAAACTAATAGAGAATAATGGAAGATATTGCAAATTTGAAAAAATGAATGAAAAGAGGTGGTTGAGATAATAGAGGCAAAGATAACGAGGTGTAGGAGAGTTGAGAGTAATCAAGAGGAAGGAAGACAAATATAAAAAATTAAATTAATATAAGGAGAAGAAGAAGATAAATAGGAAAATAAATACATAAGAAGAGGCAATGTGTAAGATATAGCATAATAGGCTAAGATAGAGATTGAAGGAGACATGTGAACATAAATAAAGTTAGAGGTATAAAAGGGTGAAAGAAGATATAGAATGATATAGAAGGTGAAGAGAAGAGAGAGAGGAGCAAGAAAAAAGATAGCAATTAGAGAGAGGGAGAAGATAAAGAGTATGGTAATGAATGCAATAAATAGAATCCACATGGACTGAGTCACAAAAATACAGTGGGATAAATTGAGAAAGGGATGAACTAATACTGAGTGAAAGGGACATAGATAAAGAAAGAAAGAGTGTGAATAAGGAGAGAGGAAATTGCGAAAAGTGAGAAACAAGAGAGAGAATGAATGGGCTAGAGATAAAAGGAGAAAAATGATTGAGTGAAAATAGAAAATAAAGATAAAAAAATGGAGAAAAAAGAGATAATGAGAAAGATAGATACACAAGAGAGAGAATAAATTGCAAGAGAGAAGAGAGAAAGAAGAGGGAGAAAGTAAATAAAGAGTTAAAAAATACAAAAAAATATATGGATAAGGAGATAGATTAAAAAGGAAATAAAGAAGAAAGAAAAGGCAAAACCCTTGAGGGAGAATGACATATATGGGGAGAAATTAAAGGAACATGAAAGAAGGAAGTGTGGAAGAGAGGAAGTTTAATAAAAGCAAATGAAATATAAAATGCATGACTGTGGTGATAGAGGTCTAAGAAAGGAAGAGAGAATTAGAATGAGAAAGAGCTTTAAGAGATTAAGAAGTAAGGTGGGAAAAAAAGAGATAATCGAAGGAATTGATGGAGGTGGAGAAGGAAAAAAAAGACTAAAGTGAGAGAGAAAAGGGGAGGGAGATTAAGAGGTTAAGTTGGTGAGAAATAGATAACTTTATGGGAAATAATAATTTATATGAAAAAAGATCTTGTTATAAATATAATTAACAATATTATATCAAAACATGATGACTATTAACCATTATTTTATTAAAAAAAAATATTGATAATTATATAAGAATGAAAGAAATAGGTTGTGTAATAAATTTGAGGGAGAAGAGAGAGGGATAGAAAAAGAAATTATAGATAAATAGAGTAAGATGAAATATGAGTGCAAAAAAAGAATTGAGATTTATAGAAATAAAGCTAGAGAAATAGATAATAAAGAGAGAAGAATATAAAGAGAATTGAGAGAATTGAAGAGAGAGACAGAAAGAGAAAAAAGTGAAGAGAATGAATTAGAGAGTGAAGAGAGAAAGAAAGAAAAGTGGTGGTGAGAAAAGAGTTGGAAGTTTAAATAAAAAGAGATATAAAATGAGAGATAACATGCGTGATAAAGAGAGGAGGGTTATAAAGATTGTGAAAGAGTGACAAACTAAAAGACATAAATGAAGAGAAAGAAATATAGAGATTCCAAAAGAGAGAGAAGATGGAAAGAGATAAAGAAAATTGAAGGTATAGAGAAGAGAGAGAAATGAGGCAAAGAGAAGGAGAGAATAATGAGAAAGTGAGAGACAACAAAAGACATAAAGCAAGAAAGAAAAAGAGTAAGAGAAAGGCATAGGTGCAATATATTAACAAGAGAGAGGAGAATGATATAGTGAAAACAAGAAGAGGTGTTAGAGTAAAAAGGAGATAGACTAGAAAGGGTAGAGGGTTAATAGGACAATGATAAAGAGATAAACAAAGAGAGACAACAAAGTTAGTATGATAGATTAGGAAAGAAATATAGAGAGCAAAAAAGGATAGAGAGCCAAGTGGATGCATGCATATGTTAACAAAGGAAAGTGATGGAAGCAATAAAGTGAGAAGAGATATGAAAGTGAAAATATGGAACTGAAAGAGAGTGAGAGTTGTAAGAAAAAGAAGATAAAGGCTATCATTAAGAATGTGACAGTGAGAGGAGCAAATGTTTTATAGGAGGTGATGGATAGGAATAAGAGAAAACGTGAAGGATAAATTGATGTAGATAGAGAGAGAGAGAGAGATAGAGAAGAATGAATAAAGTTGTAGAGAGAAAAATAAAAGTAAAATAAGAAGAATTAATTAATAATTCTATAAGATAAAATTATTATGAGAAGAAAATTATAGATTTTTTAATAATAGTTACTCATTATTTTTTAAAATTATTAATTATTCTTAAAAAAGAATTTTAAATAAGAATGATTATATCAATTTTTTAATGATTATGATATTTATCATTTACCATTAAAGTTCTTTAGTATATTTTCGTTAATCGTGAATAATTATCATTTTAACTCTTATAAATCTTATTTTTCCTTTTCCATTTCCTCTTTGTATTTAATAATAAATTAAATTAAATAATATTAATTTTAATTAATAATATAATAATTATTAGAATATTAAATATTAATATTTAATAATTTATTGGTTTTTAAGATTTTATTATTTTTATATAATTATTTTGTAATTATTATATTTATTATCAATAATAATTTTTATTAAGAATAATTGTTTAGTAATTAGAGACAAATGAATTGTTGCTAATAATACAATAATAATTAATAAATTTTACACTAACCATCATTTTATGTATCAATATTTATTTTTATATCAATTATAACTCAATTCTATTTATACATATAACTAATTATTAATATCAATAATTACTACAATTATTGTTATTCTATCAAAAACTTGCATTCAAACACACAAATACGTACTTATCAACACACACATGCATACACACATGCACCCACATGCACACTTTCACGCAATCACATACAATAGCATAGACACACACAAAGGCATGCACGAATGCATGCACTGACATGCACACAACCATATGCTCACACACATAAGCACATATACAAACATGTACACACACATGCACACACTTGGACACATGCATGGATGCACACAAGAATACATGTGCATGCATGCACACACATGCACAGATTGACACACATATGCACACATACACAAATGCACACACATGCACGCACAAGCACACACAAGCAACCACACATGTGCATATGCACACATGAGTAGGCACATGCACTTATACATACAAATATATGCCCATACGCACATGTGCACACACACATGCATAGTACACACACACACAAACACGTTGATGTCCACACAGACACACAAGAACACACACACATACACATAATCGAACACTCACATCCATACACCCACACATAATGCACACACACAAATTCATGTGCACATGCACACATCTGTTTGCATAAACAGATTTAAAAGTGCACACTTACACATATATGTACACACAAACACACACACACATATAGATATGTATATATATATATATATATATATATTTATTTATTTATTTATTTATTTATTTATTTATATATATATATTTATATATATTTATCTGTATGCATGCACACAACTCACACACCAACATATATGCACATATACATACACATGCACACACATGTATAAACACTACTACACAATCACACAAAAACATACATATAAACATGCCCAAGTACACACATGCATATGCAAACACAAAAAAATGCATATGCACACACATTTGCATGCACTTTCACACAGCTATAAACAAAACATGCATAGACACACATGCATACACAGACATGAACAACACACACATGACCACACATATGCATGTGCACACAATGCACAAAAAAAAATAAATGCATACACAAATACACAGGCATATGTGCATGCAAACACACACACTTGCAAGCAAGCATGAACAGGCCTACAAACATGCACACACAAACATGCATATGCATGCACATGCATACATACACATACAAGCTTGCAAACATACACACATGCATGCATGCATACATACAAACATAAAAAAACATATGCAGATGCACATGCATCTGTATGCACTTACACAAATATGAACACACATAAGCATACACATAATAAAAAATAGAGGCATTCACACAAGTGCATATACATGCACATATGTGCACATCCATGCACATATGTGCACATCCATGCACATACACGCATGCACATGCACATGCACATGCACACACACATATACACATGCAAAAACTCACAAACATAGATGCACATGCATGTGTACACACTCAAACGCATTCTCATGCACAAAAATGCATAAACATACACACATATGCACATGCACACACAGCAAATATACACAATCACACAAAAGAATGCACGCTTGTGCAAGTAGAGACGTATACTCACAAACGAATGCACACAGACATGTGTACCAACATATGCACTATCACACACATTGACCCACACACATGCACACACACATATATAGTCACACATGGACTCGCACATGCATAAACGCTCATGCAAGCACACAAACCTATATGCTCAAATTTGCATGCATGCAAACACAAAAAGCACACTAATTAACTACAACACACATGCTTACATACTTACACATGCACACACTCCCATGCACATTCAAGCCCATGCACACACATGCATAATCCCACACACATAACCACACACAGATGCACACACACATGCATACATGTACAAACACTAACACAAATGAACACACACACACAAATGCACACACAGATGCATGCATGTGCACACCCACCCATGCATACATAAATGCACTCACTAACAGAAACATGCATGCACATGGACACAAACATATGTTTGTGCACACACACACCCCACAAATATATACACATACACATGATCACACATGCTACAAGCACACATACATGCATAGATGTCTGTGTACATCGACACACACATGTAGACATGAACACACACACCCATGCACACATATGCTGACAGCACACACTCCTATAAGAGAACACATAAAAATGGTAACACACATACATGCACAATCATACAAGCACATGTGCAAACATAGACACACACACACACGTACACATGACCATTCACACACAAACACACACACATACATAAAAATATGCATATGCACATGCGTACACACACAAACAAACATGTATGATTACACACACAAATACAAAAATTCATGCAAACACACATATACACACACATACACACTTGTCCAAAGGCTCTTACACATGAAAACATGTAAATACAGATACACACACTCGCACATTTGCACATGTACTCACAAACACACACATGCACTCTAAATACACACACATCCAAAAGTACACAAAAACACAAATGCACAAATGCAGTCACCCACACCCATATGTGCTTGCATACACACGTACACACATTAATGCACACGCCTCCCACGTGTACACACATGCATGGATCCACGTGCACACTCATAAACCCACATTCATATGCACACCGTACAAACACATTCATATGTATGCAAACATGACAGTCATATAAACATGACACACACAAACACTCTTACACATGTACAAGTACACAAACATATGCACAAAGAAACACACACAAATGTATACACAAGCATACAAGCACGTATGCACACATGTAGACACACACTTATGCACAAACTCACAAGCATATTCACACATGTATACACACATCCACATACACACGTAGACACTCACACATGGATGTATGAACACAAGAAAACACTTACATAAGAACACACAAACACATGAACATAGACCCATGCACATACATGCATATATAGAAACACACAACATATACATTCACACACACATCCAAAAGAAAACACACAAAAACAATCATAAACATGCATGTAAATTTACACATACTCACACATGCTATGCTCATGCACACACACAAGATCAAGCACATACACCTCTCATGCACATACATGCACACACACACACACAAACACGCACATATACAGCATGCATAGACACACACACATGTGCATAAACACACAGACATGCATGCATGCATTTACACAAACACACATGCACACACACTCAAGCACACACACTCATGCATACACGCATGCATGCATGCATGCACAAACACACATAGGAACAAACACATGATCAAAGGCACTCACATATGTAGACAAGCATGCACACACACACATGCATATGCATATGCACATGCACCAGCACATACACACACATGAACACACACACACTCACATGTGTATGCATAGGAAAACGAATAATAACACACATGCATAAACACAAACATGCAAGTATACAAGCAGAAGCACATATAGGAACAATCATAAAACTAAATGCACACACATATGCAAACAAGCGTGCACACACATGAACATGTATCCATGCACACACACCTATACATGCATAGACATGTAAGCACATGCACACATACATGTACACACATGCACATGCACACAAACACAAACACAAGATCACAGAACACACATAAAAACACACAAAAATGCTGAAAAAACACACATGCACCTACATACAAGCACACACACATGCACAAATACATAGACATGCACATGCATGCCCACATGCCCAGATGTACAAACACACATGCATTCACAAGTATAAATACATCTATGCCTGCATGCACTCACATGCATGCTGATATAAACATGTACCCACATGTACAAACAAACAAAGACACACACATGTACATTCACAAACACACACCCAAATGCAAACAAATAAGGACACACACACACACACATATGCACATGTGAATGCACGTAGACTTTAAAACACACAAATATGCACATTTATACTTATAAACACTAAAATACATATAGAACCATGCACACATGACTCACACTCATACACATGCTTGCACACAAGACGTACACACACACACATAGATGTGCATACACATGCAAACACTCATGCAAACCCATGCCCATAGACATGCACTCATGACCACACTAACACGCACACACCCCACACACATGCATGCACACTCACACATGCACACACACACAAACAAATGCATGCACAAACATGATCTTATGCACATGATTACACATGCACAAACCATGCACCAATGCAACCCACATGAATGAACACAAATAAACATGCACACACAAGCCTACGCACATAAGTACACAAGCACACATGCCCACATGCACACATGCCTACTCAGCCCCACACGTGCACATAAAAAATTTGCATGCACCTGTACACACATGCACAGACACACATACACATTCACAAATGCATGCAGACACATACAAACTCTCACATGCACTTGCACACAAACAAATACTTACATACACATGCACACATAACCATGCACATGTACCCTCACACATACACTAGTACACATATACACATACACACATACGCACACTCCAACTTACAGAAACTCACACATGCACTTGAACACACACAGACATGTGAATGCACAAAAAAGCACCCACACAAATACACACACATATTCACACATATGTAAACCCTCACGCATGGATGCACATATACATCCAAAAACACATACACACATGCACTCACAAACAAATACAAAAACACAACACAGCCAGATGTGACGAACATTAACGAGCACACATACATATGCACACACATGTACACATATATGCACAATCATATACATGCACGCACATATATACATACACACACGTCTCTATTGCATGCACCCTACACTCACATATGCACTCATGTGCACACACACAAACACCTACACACATGAACATACACACACACTCACACCCCCAGACACACTTATTACCACAAACATACACCCATACCAGCCCACACATTTGCACACACACACATACAACCCCATACGCATGTGCTCAAGCATACATTTACACATGCATGCACAGATGCACTTGCATGTAGGCACACATGTACACGCATCTACATGCACAACTAGATACACACCCAAACATGCACACATGAACACAAATCCAGCAACACACATTGACACAAACACATGCATAAGCACAAACACACATGCTTGCATGAATAGACTCATGTGCATACTCAATAACATGCACATATGCACAATCACAAACACATACACATAAGTGCATACATCACACATAAGCATGCACACACATATGCACACTAGCACATGCATATGCACACATGTATACACACATGCACATACACACGCACACACATGCACACACACACATACACACACATGCAAATGAATAGATTAACATGCACACATGAACTCATGCAAGCACCTATACACAAATAAGCACACATACTCACATATGCACATGCACACATGCATGCCAAAGTATGCATGCACACACAACCATGCATATACAAACACACACATGTGCACACATATATGCACATAGACACACATGCACACACAGATACACAGACACAAATAAAATGCAACAACAGATATACACAAATGTGCACACATATTCACATGCACATTTAAACAAGCATGAGCCCACACATACTAACATATATGCACAAACACATACATACACACATGCACATACATGCACACACACACACACAAATGGACACATAAATATGTATAGGCACACAAGCACTCACATGCACACACACACAGACACACTAACATGCATGCATAGACACATGCACAAATGTGCATGCATCCATACACATCTATAGATGCACAAATGCTTGCACAAACATATATACAAATGCATGCACACACATGCACATGCATACACATACATGTACTTGCATGCACATATGCACACACACACACACATACATAGATGCACAACCACTCTTATAAGCATGCATACATGAAGACACGCTCACGCACAACACACATAACACACATAGCATGCAGCATGCACACAAACACACACAAACATACACATACAAACAAATATACACACACATACATGCACATGCATACTTGATCATGCATACCAAATGCATGCTTTAAAACACCCACACACACACACACACATAAGCAACACACATTGATGCACACACATATGCACTGGTTCATGCACATGCTCACACACATGCACGAGCACACACATATGGACATGTGCGCACACATAGCTACACATGCACATATACATTTATGTATACACACATGGACAAGAATACTTGTATGCACACACACACACTTGCATGCAATGGAACACACACCCATGCAAATGCATGCATGCACTTAGAAACATACATGCACTTATGAACATGCACACATGCAAACCCAAAAAGCATACATTCACGCATGCAAACACACATAATCATACAAACATGCACATGCATAGACATGCAACTACACACATGCACACTCATTCTCATGCAAACACGCATTCCTTCATGCACATAGTACGAAAATACATGGATGCACTTGACCATAATCATGCAGACTTGCATACACACTCTCACATGCATGCACACAAACACACATGAACAAAAACACACACACACACATGTATATGCCCACAAAGACACACACACACATGCACACACAAACAAAAATGAACTCGCACAAATTCGCACTAAGACATGCACCCACACAGATACAATGGCACACACACATGCACATATCTACACCTACACACACCTACACCTACACATACAAGTGTGCATGCACATATACACACACATGCATGCACACAAAAAAAACACACATGGTCACACATGCATAGGCATATGTAAACATATGCTCACAAAAACACACTCATAGTCACACGTAAACACATGCACATATATGCATGTGCACATACATATGGACACATATGCACACATACACACCCACACATACATACACAAACATGCACACATATACATGCACATGAGCATGTCCATGCTCACGAAGATGCCCACACATGCAGATAGGCACTCAAATAGCACACACACTTGCACACACCCACAAACATGCATATTAAAGCACAGACATATACATGCACACACCGATACAAACACACACACACACCCATACTCACACACATATGTGCACACACACATGCAAGCTTGTACACATGAAAGGATGTACTTACACATGCTTGAATGCATGTGCACACTTGAAAGAATGTACAATGACACACACCCGCACATACTCACCCAAACGATCGTAAATGCACACACACACACCCATGCACACACAACCACAAACATATGGACATATATGCTTAGGCTCATGCATGCATGCAAACACACACCCACATACACACTAACACATATGCATACACTCACAGCCATGCACACACTTGTTAATGCACAAAACAACCAAAATAAATGCACATATATGCACATGTATAGAAATGCATGCACAGACACACATGCACACATATACAAATATGCACACTCATATATACATACACTAACACATGTACAGACACACAAACACACATGCATGCACAAGCACTTACAAACAGGTGCTCACATGTACACACATCCACACTCATGCATGCTTACAAGCACACCCATGTGCATGCACATACACACTTATTCACAAACCTATATGCACATACATGCACACATACATATACACATGCACACTCACACATGCACGTAAAAGTACGACACATGCACACAGATACACATAAACATAATCACACATGCATACATACACACACACACACACAGACACACAAACATGCAAGAACATAAATGCATGCACATGAATGCACACAAGCATGCACTCACACATATACACACATGCTTGATGTACACACACAAAAGTGCACATGCTCAAACACACAAACATTTGCACACGCATGTAGATATGCATGTAAATACGCCCACAAATGCATACATATGCACAAACATATGCATACAATTAAACACACACACAAGCACACACTAGAATACTCTTACACAATTACACACACACACATGCACACCCTTACATTGACATGCACATGTATGTTAGAGCACAAGCACACACACATGCACACACACATGCACACAAACCCCTACACATAGACTTACAAACACACATGCACACATGCATATGGTCACACATGCACACACACACAAGCAAATGCTTGAATGCACGAACATACACACACATATCCTCATTCATACATCCATATGTTGATACACATGGTTGGCCCACACAAGCACATGGCCAACCATGCACAAATGCAGACGCACACACACTCTTACACACACATGCATATACTTTTCCAAGCACATAAAGAAATGTGCACACATATGTATTCATGCACATGCACAAATACATGCCCACATGCACACACATGCAAACACTCGAGCAGGTACGTATAGATGCATACATATATGCTAGCATGCACACTTGAAACCACACATATAGTTGAATGCACACACACAAACAGACACATCTAATGCACACATGCACATACACACATGTGCACAACCACACACACATGTACTAATATAGATGCACACATAGACACAAAACCTACAAGCATACACACATGTACACACACTCAAACATGAACATACATGCACATGTGTATGCATGACTTACACAAATAAGTTTCTACACAAATGCACACAAGTGCACATGCACTTGTAGATAATGTGCATGCATTTGACTATACAAACAAATACACACATGCACACAAACACACAATTACACTCATACACACACAAGTAGACAGGCACCAACATGAAAATGTAAATGCAGACACATGCACACACACACACATGCATGCACACATAAGCGCTCTTATGCACATATATCCACACACATGCACACACACAAATATGTATACGACCACACAAAGGTACACACACATGGCTTTTCACACATGTACACAAACACATGCATATGCATGCACACAAACACATGCATGTGCATGCACATACACTCGCACAACTACTACATGCACACATATACACACACACACACATACACATAGATACGCATATGCATATACATGCATGAACATACATACATGCACATACACACATGTACACATACAAGCACACATGTGCATGCATGCACATGCACACACACATGCACACAGACATATTTTGACACATGTTTACAAGAACATCCTGACACACACACATGGATAGGCACACAAACACATGCACGAGCACACACACATATAGACATGTGACTAGCAATACACTTAAACATGGACATGCACATATGCATATGATTATATCCATGCTGACTCAAGTGCAAACACATGAATAGGCACACACACTCACACACATACACATGCACCAAACATAAACAAGCACACACCTAGGAACTCAAAAACACACACACACACATGAACACACACAAGCATCTATAAGGACATGTATAAATGCTGAAGCATAGACACACACATACACACAAATACACACATGCAAAAACACGCCAATACAAACATGCACAAACAAACACAAGTGAATGCCCAAAAGCACACACACTTAAAGTCACACATATGGTGCACAGCTACACACATACACATATATGCATGCATGCATGCACATACTAATACACACACACACACACGTGCATATGCATCCACACAATATCCTACACACACATATGCACACAAACACATACGCAAAGGTATACACGCACAAACCTACACACATGCACACCCATGCACATGCTCATACATTTGCAAAGACAAATTGACACACAAACAGGCATGTATGTAGCCAAAAAAATATAGCCACACAAACACACACATGTAACGACACACATCCACCATAAGAAAACACACAAATGGATGCACACACACATGAATACGTACAACCACACACAAGTAGACATGCAACACCATCACAACATACATGCACATAGATATATGCACACACATAGGCACAAGCAAACTCATATAAACATGCACACATGTACACAAATGCATGCAAAACACACACACACTTACAAGTATGTGCATGCATGTGCACACATGCCCATATGTATATAAAAACTACATACACACACAAACACAACTACTCACACTTAAATACATGCACAAAACGTAGGCATGCACTTACACCCATATGCACACACAAACAACATATGTGTAAACATACACACACAAAAACACACTCATGCTCACATGTACACACATTCTCAGAAGCACACACACATGCACATACATGAACACATATGCAAATGCACATGTAGGTACAAACTTGCACACACACCCACACACACTAATACTAAAGCACACACAAACACATACATGCCTACATTGAAACAAACAAACATAATGATAAATGCACAAATATGTACATAAACACATAAGCATGCACACATACTCACACATGCATAGGCACATGCACACACATTACTATACACAGACATGCACACAAGCACACCCACATACACATACATTCAGAAACTAGTGCACGTACACCCACATTGTTGTATGCACTCGCACACACTTGCACACACACACAAAAAAATTCATGCACACATGCCCATATGCACCCACACATAAAACAAACATGCTTACACACATATATGTATGCATACACATATGCACCCATGCATACAAGCACACACACACACATGCTTATGCACATTATCCATGCACACACACACAAACAAATACACACATGCATCCATATGCACTTGTACTCACACGCATGCATACTCACTCACTTACACATGCACTTGCACACTCACACACACACACACAAGTATAGACACACACATGCGCACACACTTGCATACACATGCATGCACACACACAATTTTAGACCTACACGACCCACTCATGCACACATACATGCACATGCACACACAAATACACATGCACTAGTATGCACAAAACACACACATATAAATGCCCACACACACACCATCACACATATGCAAACAAACACACTCACCTATGCATGAACACACATACACATGCTCTCTTACACACACAAATGCGTAAACACACACCAACACACACACAAATATATATATATATGGACATAAATGTACAGACAAACATTGGTACATAAACCCATGCACACGCCCACACTTGCATGTCACACATGCACTGACATACATGCACACACACGCACCACCACATAGGCCTATGCATGCTCATACACAAGCACAAATACAAAAACACATGCACACATACACACATTAATATATACAAAAGCACATTCATAGACATATTAACAAGCACAAAGTTGCACACACACACATACATATGCATACAAGCAGACGCATGTGCAAATGCACACATGCACATTCATAAATATAGACGTACATAGATACACACATACACATTTGTACATACCAACGTTTGTACGCACGCATGTGCATTCTCATGCACACACACATAGACACACAAATGCACACACATTTGCACACTAACATGTGCACTTTCTTACACATACAAGCATGCATACTTAAACACTTGCACATACACATGCATGCACATCTGTGAACACACGCATGTAGGACATATGTGCATACATACATGCACACACAAATGTAGACATATGCAAGCACACAAGAATGCATGCATACACACATGCACCCCTTTGCACACTCCTACATACATATACACCTAGACACACCTACACATATGCATGCACACACACAAATATACACAAACAAACATCAATACGACCTAAAGATGCATGCACCCATAGATGGCTGCACATGCTCACACCCACAACCCCACACACATGCACATACACACACATAAACACATGGAAATGCACGTACATGAATGTATGAGCACAAACATACATACACATGCACAACATGCACCCACACATATACAAACATGCACACATTTGCATTCATACACTCAGAAACACATATGCACACACATACACACACACAAAAACAAATGCTTATGCACATATTCACAAGCACACACACACACATGTAAAAAAACACAAGCATACACATAGGTGAATGTACACAAACTTGTCCACACATCCTCACATACACCCATGCTCATGAACACGTGCATGCATGCACATTCAAAGCACAAACACACATTGACCTGTATGAGCACACAAATGCATGCTTACATACACACACTAACAGACGCACACATGCACACACCTACAAATGCACACAAGAATGCCTACACTTACGCACACAATAGTGTACACACACACAAGTGCACACACACACCAACACACATATACTCACCCACACACACATATGCGTAGGAAAACACACATCAATTTGCATATGCACACACATATATTCATAAAGAAATATAAGCATGCACAGACACATAATAGACACACACTTGCACACACACATGCACATATGCACATATACACACAAACATGCAAGCACACACATGCACACAAGTGTATGAACATGCTCACGAAGATGCCCACTCCCACATATATGCACATAATCCAACACATACATGCAAACATGGTGTACATGAATTACCAATGAACACACATATACATATATAGATACATATATGCGCACACAGATACACAAATACCCATCCACACTCACACATGCATGCATTCACGCACATGCATGCAAGTGTACATGCATGAATGTATCTACACATGCTTGAAACTACGTACACACACCCACACACTTACACATATACACACCATTGCTTACGTGTACACAAACACAGGCACATGCACACACACAGACATACATATAAATACATACACACATACATAGACGCGTGCATATTCTTATACACATACACAAATAAACATGTAACTGCACACACACATGTAGATGCATAATCAAACAAAAGTAAATGCACATACATGCACACACAAACACATGCACATACACACATGCACAGTCACACAAATATGTATACACATACGCACTTGCACTTATGCATGCATACACATACATGCATGCATGCAAGCACACAACCACATACACACACACACACACATCTTTGTGCAAATGTACACACACACCTTAACAAATACTCACACACATATACATATACTTGCACAAGTGTAGCCATGTAGACACATTCACACACATGAAAGTCAATATGCATACACAACACGCACAATCACACACACATGTACAAACATAGGCACACACATGAATGCACATGAGCTCACATACAAATGCACACATATTGACATACACACACACACACACAAACACAAACATGCATGCATATGTGAACACACACACACACACACTCAGGATCTCAAACATGCATAGTAGTATGCATACACACACACACTCATCCACAAACATATATGCCTATAAGCACACACACACTCACACACAAATGCACAAGTACAAGAACATCGATATGTTAAACATGCAAAAGTACAAATACACACATGGACGCACATTTACACGTAGAAAACCATGCACATATATATGCACCCACCCACATGCATAGATATACACATGTAAGAACACAAGCACAAGCACACAAATACACACACATGCATTGCACACAAACATGCATGCATTTACTCACACACATACATACATGTGTGCATTCAAACACATGCAGACTCATGCACAAATGCATGCACACATAAATGCACATATGCTCACACACATGTGCCTGCATACACACACATGAAAACATTTGCACATATATACACATATAATTGGAAATGCATCTATACACACATGCACACATGCACAGACATATTAACAAACACATGCACATAAATGAACACACACACATGCATGCACACATATGAACACACACAAGCATCAATACAATTGTGCACACACACAAACAAAAATGTAGATACAAACATACAAGCACACACACATATATATACACATGCTCATTGATGCACACAAATGCACATGCAGATGAACCCACATGTAAATGCACACACACACATGCACCCACACATATAGGCCTACACACATACACATAAAATAATCACAAATGTACACACAAGCACGCACATGCACACATACTGATGCACACATGCATATGCTAAAACACACTCGCACACACAAATACACATACATTGAGAAGCACATACACAAGCAAATATATGTACAAACACATTGAAATGGATACACATGCATGCTTGTAGACATGCATATGCAAACATACATGCTCATACATGCATGTATGAACACACAAACACACACGTATACACACTAGAGCATGTACTCACACATGCACACATATATGCATGAACACATGCAGCCATACAAATAGGTGCACACACACATACACTCATACCTAAATGCGCACACATGTGCACATAAGAACACATCTGCACACAAACATAATCCACATGCATGCACATACACTTACACTCACACACATGCATGCACATGCATATGCACACATGCACAAAGACACACACACACAAGTGGACAAGGCACATAAACATGCCCACACAAACACATACACACACACATGCATACACACATGCATGTACATGCACACACCTGTACACACATATGAACACACACAGAGAAATGTGTAAACACAAATGTAAAACATACAAACAAGTACACACATACAAATGCACACATACATGCATGCACAAATAAAAATACCAACACACACACATACATATATACACATAAGCACACTCACACATACACACACACATAGACACAAACACCCAAAGGCTCCTACGAACACAACTATTAACATAAACACACATTCATATACACATGCATGTTCACACACACACACTAATGATAAGCACAAACACATACTCAACTACATATGCATACACACAAACATATGCACATACACATATACACACAAGGAGGCACACAAACATGCATAAACATGCATTCATACATATATTTACACATGCACACACATAAATGCATATGCATAAAAATACATGCACAAATGCAACATGTACACACAAATGCACATACACACACACACCTACACACATACTTACCCATGTACACACACACACATACAAAAAAGTGCTTGAATGCTTACACAAACACAAATACACAAATAGACACACATGCATATACACATGCACACACATTGGCGCTCAAAAACATTACACATAGATATGCACGCACTTGCCCAAAAAACATGTGCACACATATAGATGCACACAGAGGTGCCCACACATACACATGCAGACCCATACGTACACTCACATATATAAACACACCCATACACACATGCTCAAACAAATACATCTGAATGCTTACATGCACAAATGCACAAAGGCACAAAGGCACACATGTGGCATACACTTATATACACACACATATATGGACATGTGCATGCACATACATGTGCACTCGCACACATGCATCCATATGCACAAACACACACACGCATATGCATGCACATATCTCATGCACACATATCGACACATGTACACACACATACACAAGTACAAACATGTACACAAGCACACAAACTCATGCACACACAATCATGTCCATACTCACAAATACTCACATGCACGTAAGCATGCACACACACAAAGGAACATGCACTTGAACATACACACCCAAACCCAAAAATATGCAGACATTCACAAATAGCACTCACATAGACACACAAATGCCTTTGCATGTGCACACACATGCACTCACACATACATACACAAACATAGATGCGCACACAAACATGCACATGGACTCCTATGTGCACACATGTATACACACACATGCATGCACATACAAAAGTACACACCCAAGTGTGCTCATAGATAAACAAACTCACATAAGCACACATGAATGCACCTACATACAAGTACACACACATACACCCACATGTGCAAGCATACACACACATGCATGCACATGCACACAAACACATGTATACACACATGCCCACAAACATGCACCACACATGCACACATGAACACATGCACTCATGTGCATAGAAACTCATACTTATGCACACATACATGGAGATGCACACACATACACACACACACATATACACACATAGTCACAAACACACACACATGCACACACACATAAGCACACATACTTGCAAACACATGCACATGTGCATGTACACTTCTGTACATGCACATGTGCATGTACACTTCTGTACATGCACTAGCACACTCAAAAGGTACATACATAAGCACACAACACACACACAAGCACACACACACAAGAACACACACTCGTAAACACAAAAACACACAAACAGACAAGTGTACACATGCACAAGCATAATCACATACATGCATATGCACACAAGCACGCACACACTCACACACATAGACCCACACATAAACATGTGCTTGAATGCACACATAAGTGCAAAAGAATACACATGCACTCATGTACACACACACACACACAAAAGCACTCACACACACTGTGTCACATTAACACAAACAAACACTGAGACACATGAATGCACACACACCAGTAGACAAACATATACATGTTTGCAGAATCACTCAAATGCATATGGAATTTCACACATCCATGCACATTGTCACACACTCCTAGAATACAAACTAACACACAAACACACATATGCATGCATAAACACACACACATAACCACAAACACACATGCTCATGAACACACACATGTGCTTGAACACATACACATACACACAAGCATGCATACAGAAATGCTTATGAATAGTAACACACTCACAAAACCACACACACAAGCATCAACACACTCTCACACATAAAGGAGCACACACACAAACTCACACATCCACACAAATGCAAAAACATGCACAAACATAGTAACACACATGCGCACACAACACATGCACATGTAAACAAAAAAAAGGCACATGCTTGCAAGCACACACACGCACATACACGCAAACAAATAAGCACACACACAAGCACATGCACATACACACACGTACACTCACATACGCAAACATAGAAGCACACACGCTAGCAAGCAGGCATGCACACACATATGCATAATCAAATACATGGACATGCACACATGCACACAAGCATACACACACTCACACATACACAACACCCTCATGCATGCATACACACACATGGGCACACACATGCACATGTACACACACTCACACATGCATGCACACACAAGCACACTTACACACACACAGACACAAACGTAAGCATGAGAACACACACATTTATGCAGATGCAAATAGACACGCACAATAACACACAAGTTGACAAGAACACTCACACACGTACATCAATTCACATGTACAAATACACACACACATACACACTCACACAAAGACATAACACATATGGGCATTTGCATGAAAAATTGCATACACACATGCCCAAACAAATGTGCCTGAATAGAATGATGCTCACACATACACATGCATGCCTATATTCACATATGCTAATAGGCACATAAGCACACACACATGCCATTAGAAAGACACACGTGGACATAGACATACAACCACACACATACAAAGACATACATATGCACGCATGAACATACAATTACTTGTGCACCAAAGTACTCACATGCACATACACATGCACATGTATACGCATATAAACACATGCAAGCACATAAATACATAGATAAATAAATGTAACAAACACAAACACACAGATGCTCATAAAAATGTGCATGTACACAAGCACACATGCATGCATGCTCGACATGTCCACACACATAGACACACTTAGACACATACATATACTGAGACATGCATATACTCATGCACACATACATACTGATACATGAATAAAAACAAACACATAGGCACACACAAGCACACACATATGCATGCATTCACACCAAATACATATAGATGCACACATAGCAACATGCACATGCACACATACATGCACACATGCCCACACTCATATGCACAAACACACATGCACACATATACATGCACACACATGCACACATAAGTAGACACACACACACAAACACACCCACATGCACACACACAGACACTCACACATGCACAAACGTAGGTGTGCACACATATAGGTGTGCACACGTATACACCAACATGTGCACACACAAATGCACTCACACACATATATAAAAAGAACCACACACTTACCCACATGCTCGACGATGCAATCATATGCATACACCCATGCATATGCACAAGAACACACATATACACGTACATAAACACAAACACACACACAAGCCCACATAGATAGACACTATGCACATGCACATAAACATGCATAGCCACGCACACACATGTATATGCACACACATGCACACGCACTCACAGATGTACTTACGTGCATTCAAACACACTCACACAGACACATGCACATAAAAAACACACACATGCACATGAATAAACACCTACTTACTCACACATACACAAATACACATACACAAACCACCTACATAATAACAGGCATAGGCATACACACTCGCACACACACAATTGCAAACCTACAAGCACCCAAACACACACACAAAGACATGCACAAGCACACACAGACATACCCACAAACACACATGCAGTACAAACACAAGCATGCACACACGCATGCACGTTTGCACATGGATGCACACATATGCACTCACAGACACATGCACAAGGATGCGCACAAAAAATACATATAAGCACATGCTTATAGATGCATAAACGCATGTGCACAGACTCATATAGGCTAATAGACACATGCATGGGCACAAATACATAGACATAGATGCACACAACAACACACACATGCAAACCCTCACATCCACGCACCCACGTACACACAAACATGTGAACATATATGGGCACACACTCACACACAAATACACACATTCTTATAGACACACATGCACAAACACATGCAAACATAATACTATAAAAAATCACATGAGCACAAACATGCACACTCAACATACACACACAAACCCACACATGCACACATATGCATGCACATACAGGCACACAAACTCACCCATACACTCGCACAAGCACACACATACACACGCATGTCTACACTCATATACAAAAAACATTACACAAATACACAAATGTGTGTGCATACACATACATAAACATGCATGTGTATGCACATAGACACAAAGAAACACAAGAAAACACATGCACACACACACACATGCTTGCAAACACACATGTGCGTGCACATACACATGACATGGATTAACTTGCACATGCATACACACAGATGCATACACACATGAACACATATAGACGCAAACATGCAAATACACATGTGTTTCTACATGCATGTGCAAACATGCATGCATACGTGCACACTGATGCACACACACACAAACACATGCACATGCACACCCACAAAAATATGGGCACATGCACACACAAGCATATGCACACATAAGTAAACACACAAGAACAATAACAAATATGCACACTCGCACACACATCTACACACTGTGCAAATGAACATACACACACACATATACATAAACACGTACACACACATGCAAGCTAAAATCCACAAATGCACACACACACACACAAAGATGAATACACATGCATGTATCCATGCACGCACATGATGCAATAGTTGCACACAAATGCACAAGCACACATACGCAGACAAGCACGCACACACACATCAAAGAATACATACATGTGCACATATATGCAGACACACACACATACGTACATTTGCATACTTATACACAAATGTGCATAAATGCACATACACATGTATAAACAAGCACGCTCATACAAACACACATGAACATATATTTTTATGGACAAGCACACACACACATACATGCACATAGAGCCTCATGCACACACAAACACTAACACTTGCACATATGCACACGCATATGCACATGCAATCACATAGTCATGCACACATACATACATGCACATACAGAAATCCAAACATGCTCAAATGCTCGCCCAAAATCACACAAAAGCACACACACTCGCACATGCACACATGGACCCTTGCACCCATAAACACTGATGCACACTCATAAACACACACATGTGCATGCACTCACACATGCATGCACACATGCGTACATCCAAACACACACACACATGAATGCGCACATATGTTCACATAAACACACGCACATGCTCACATGCATACACTTACACACATAAGCACACTAACACAAGCACACAAAAACATACACTAGCACATGCATGCATGCACATGCACAAATACATACACACATGAAAACACATATACACACATACACAAGCACATGCATCCATGCACATGCACAAATACACACACACATGAACACACACAAACACACACCTATGCACACTCCCATCTGCACACACATAGACGTACATATATAAGCATGCACACATATGTACACATGAATAACTAAACATGCACACATGTATACACACACATACACCAATGCACACACACGAACATGGACACAGACACAAACAAACGCATGTATGCATGCACACACTCATGCACACATACAGATAAAGGCATGAATAACCATAGACATGCACACACCCATAAACACATGGGCACACACACATGCACGTGCACACACATACAGATGCTCACACATAGGGATAAACCATGTGCAAACATGTTCACAAACACACACATGCACATGCATGAAAGCATGCACACATGTGCACCCATGGACATAGGCACAAGCACATGTATTCACACCCACATGCACACACACACACATGCATAAGGACTCACATACATGCATAAGAATGCTCACATGCACAACACACACACACATACATACACAATCACTAACACACCTAAACCCACATACATGCACACACACACACACACTTAAACGCACAAACATGTGTGTACATGCTCACACACATGCACAAAAATAGTAGCAACACACATAAGAAAACAAATATGTGCACAAGCACAAAAAGGAACACACACTAAGATGGACTTGCAAAGACACACAGACTTGCATGTGCATGCAACCCCATATATACAAACATGCACCTAAAAATACATGCATGCATGCACACATGCACCTGCACACACACATGCAAAAGAACACACATACAGACATAGACACACACAAGAGCAAATGCACAGATGCACACACACACACATGCAAATGCATAGTCACATGTAAACATGCAAGCGCACTCAAGCATACACCTATGCAAGAACTCACACACGAAGCACAAACATGTGCATGCACTAAGTCACATAGCCGTACATACACACACACACACTAACACACATGCTAAAATGGACACACATGCATGTAAGAATGCACATAAGCACCCACATGTACACACACAAACATGCTCACACAAATACATGAAATGATGTACACACAAACACACCCAAACATATGCACACACAAACACATACACATATAGACACACATGCACATACACAAACACACTTGCACATGCACACCTACACACGTAAACATGCACCACCCACACACACATGCATGCACACACATATAGACACAAACATGCACATACATACCATGACACACACACACACACACACATACATGCACACTCATGCACACAAGCATAAATACACACACACACACACTTAAACATACACATAAATTAGCAAAAGCATGCACACATGTACATACACACATATATGTACATGCACTTAGACTTGCACACAAGTGCATGCACATGTGCCTGAACATGCTTTCATATACAAATGCACATGTGCATATACACACAAGCATGAAGAAACATACACACAAGCATGAATGGACATACACACATGCACATGCACCAACACATACATACAAATATGCAATTGCATGTACACACACATAAGCACATAGGAAAGCACACACACATCCACACACATATTAACATAAACATGTGCACACATAAGCACTTGCACACAAAAAAGTTTGTACTCTCAAATGCACACACACACATGCACACACTTCTATAAGAATAAGTAAAAAACTTTCACACACATGCACAAACACTCACTAACATGCACACACAAATGCACACACAAATACACATACACACACATACAGACACATGCACACTAATGTGCACACACATACATATGCATGCAAGGATACATGGAAAGGTACACACATGTGCTTATGCACACACACAAACATGACCACACGCACACACCCAACAATAACACACACACATACACAAAATCACATACTCATGCACACACACCCACACACATGCACACAAGCACACACACACACAAAATCACACAAATGCTTATAAATAGATGCATACACACACATGCACAACTAAACACACATGCAAATACACCTATAAACACATTTCACATATGCACACACAAAAACAAACATTCACACATGTACATTAACACTCATGCATACTCTCACACATGCACCCATACAAACTTATACACACACATTGGATCACACAAATGCACATACTCCTACATCACACCCATCATATTGACACATAGGAATGCACAAGCAAACATGCACACATACACACACACAACCACACTTGAACATAAACATGCACACACACACAATTGTACATATATGCACAAAAGTAAATGCATGCACTCACACACACAAACACACAACTACACACCTATGCAGACACACTAAAACATGTATGTAGAGAAACATTAAAACATGCACAAACATACACAAGCACATCAGCACTGACAAAAAGACACATGCATGCATGCACAAGTGCATGCACACACTCATACAAATTCACATTAACATATGCAAACACACACATTCACACACAAACATTGGTATGCACATGTGCACACACATGCACACACACTCACACACACACACACCCCCCCATACACTCACAAACTAGCATACAAATGCACACAAAAACACACACACACTTGCATTGCAAACACATTATATATTTCCTGCACACTCGCATGTATACATAAATAGTCACACACACAAGTGCACATGCACATGCATACACACAGGAACATGCACACACAAATTTATACACACAAACACACATACATACAAAGATTCACAAACACATAAATGCCCTTACCTACACATGCAAACATACACATATGAAGAGATACACACATGCGTGCATCCATAAACATACTCGCATGTGTGCATGAACACACACATGCACACACCCATACATCTATGCACACACAAATGTACATACACTCACACACTTGAATGCAAAGACACATGCACATGCCAAAACACACAAATGCATGCACATGCTTACACACACATGCAAACACCTAAACATATACACACACACACATACACACAATAGCACACACCCACACTTACATGCCCAAATGCACATGCATGCATAAACACACACACACACAAATGCACATAAACACAGACATATAAATTCATACGCATGCATACACACACACACAGACACATGCACACATACATGTACACATCCATACAAACACATTAGCACAAGGATGGAGCCACACATGCAACCACAAACACAAATGCATTCATGCACACACACACACACCCATGAATTCACATGCACATGCACAAAAGTATGCTCGCTCACACACATGCACAAACACATACACCCACACACATGAGCTCGCACACACAAATGCATGCACACCCACACACATACACTCATATGCATACACACTCATAGGCATGCACATGCACACAAATAAGCATATGTACACACACATGCACACAAAATATATGAACATGCAAAATCACACATAAAAAACACACAGACAAGAACACACACCCACGCAAGCACAGGCACACATACAAGCACGTATGCATGAACAAAAGCACACATCCATACATGCACACACATCCTTACACACACAAGTATAGACATGCCAATAGGCACACACATGCACTTGCATATGAACACATACCCAAGACTACACTTGCATAAATAGATAATTACACACACAAAGATTCATGTACACAAACACATACACAAATGCAAATAGGCCCCCTTCTACATGCACACATGAACATACACACATTCACATGTGTATGCATGCACACCAAGACACTGACACATGCACATGCATGCAAACACATGCACACACACACACGCATGTGCATAAGTACATGCACATGCACTCACATGCAATTGCACAGAAGCACACAAACATGCACACACACATGCACTCATAGTCACACACACATACATACACATGCACACTCACACATGCACACACACACACATGCACATTCACATATGCACACACACCCAAACATGCATACACATAAAAACATGCGTAGGGACGCACACATGTACGTCAATGCTCATGTGTACACACACACACATTAGCTCTAAGAAACACCCCTCCAAACATGCACGCATACATATAGATGCATGCGTGTGCCCACACACCCATGAACCTACATACATGCATATACACACACACATAGACATGCAAAAACAAATGTTATTGCATGTAAACACAAACACACATACAAACAAGTAAGCATACAACTGCACATGCAAATGCACAAACACACACACACACATAGGTATTAACAAACATACTCACACACAAAAAAAAATGCACATGGACACTGCAAATGAAGATAATCATACACACATGCATATGTGCATGCACACACATGCACATGCACACATGCTCACATATGCATGCATAACACACACATATGCACACACACACACACATGCATATGTACACACTTGCATACTCACTTTCACCTACTCACATGTGCACGTACACATATGTAGGTACACATACAGACATACACATGCACACATATGCCATCACATGCACATTTCTACACATGCACAAGCACACACAGATACATGCATACCCATGCAAACACTCACACATGCACAAATACATCAAAAACCATGAATGCACGACCACACAAACTTGCACACATGTGCATGCTATGCACAAATGCAAACACATTCACACATGTATCTTCACTCGAGCACACACACAAGCACTCATATGCATGTTCATAAGCACACACATGCACACAAAAAGCTACGCAAACATGAGCAAAAACATGCACACACGCACATCTAAATGCAAATGCATGGACAATTGCACACACACAAGTATATGTGCAGACATGCTCAAGCACACTCATGCACACACATACATACATATGCACAAGAATGTACAAATGCACACACATCCAAATGTACACGTGCATGCACATGCACACACACAAAGGCACATGCACATACACACACACATATACACTCATTCATAGGCACATGCACCCACAGACATGATTATGCAAAAAATGCACATATGCATAAATGCATATGCTTGTATGCACACAAACACATGCAACTAACATACTAATGCACACACAGACACAAGTGCACATGCATACACACATGTGAATGCTTACACACGCATACAACACGTACAAAAATATGCACTCACGCAATCATAACCACATGCACATAGACACGTACTTGCACACAACCACATACCACACACATGCACAAGCACTCACACACACATAGGCACACATGACATGCATGCAAACACATGCACATACATAGGCACATGCACGTACTCTTACACTCACATGCACATATGTGCACATGCATGCAAACACACACACAAGCATGCACACGAACACACATATGTACACATACACACACATATACACACACATAGACACACATGCATAAACACAAATGCACATGCACACATATATAAATAGACATGTGAATGTAGATAAATATAAAGACATGCATGCATGCACACACACACATGGTACAAATGCACACACTCGCATGTACAAAGTCATGTGCACACACATATACACATAGAAAGGCACACATGTGAAATCACATGCACACCCACGCACAAAGCATAGACACATACATGCAGGCATGCAAAAACAAACCACATGTACACACACAAACATGCTCACACACATACAAGCAGAAACATGCACAGGCACGCACACACCCACGTAGACATGCATGATGATATGTACACATATGCACTCATACATACAAACCAAAACATTTGCACACATGCTCACAAACTCAAAAATGCACACACACAGACACATGCATCCAAGAAAGAGCATGCACACATGGACACACACATGCCTACAAAGCTAGACACATAAACACATGTCATACACAATTGCACACACATGCACACCAAAACACATGCATGCACACATTCACAAACACATATGTGTTGAAAATGGAATGTAAGCATATGCACATACATGCACTTGTACAAGCACTCATAGACATGCAAATGCACACTTACACACTCATACATGCTCATAGGAACACCAATATACTTACACACTCACACACACATGCATGCAAATGTCCATATACATGAACACACACACACACATTAACACACACAGATGCACCCATATACATGCATTCACACATGCACAAGGGCTACACACACATACACGCATTCATGCACAAACACGCACATGCATATGCACACACATAATAAGTTGCACTCACATACACATATATACATGCATATAAACAAATGCACATACAAATGCACACAAACATACATGCACACAAACAAACATAAATGCACACACACACACATGTACACACACGTCCATATACACATGCATGCACCACACATAGACACAAGCATAGAAATGTGCACATGCACATGCACTCATGCAAAATACATGCACACAAACTTGTACACACAAGCAAACACACACACACATGCTTACATACACATATGTGCTTAAACTCACACACACCCATGCACTCACAAACACATACACCCACACATACCCAAACACACCCACCCACACACAAGCACACACACACACACACACTTAGAACATGCACACACACACACACATAAACAAAACCACATGTACACATTGACACACATGCAAAGAAAACATGCACATATGCTCAAACACCTATGCACACACACACAAACACATATTTATAAACACACAAATGCATTGACATACACACATGCACACATATAAGCATCTACATAAGTAGACACAAACAAGCCCACAAAATCATAAAAGATCCAATGCAAACATAAACATGTACTCATTTGCACACATAAACAGCCACACACACGCACACACCTACAAGCACATTGGTGTGCATGCATAGATGGACAAAAGCACACATGTACACACACATATGCATACACACACACATGCATTAGCACACACACAAGATCACACATGTCATGCATTGATAGGATACACATAGGCACACATAAGCACATAAATGCATGCACACACATGCTCACACTAACATACACACATCCATGTACATGCACAAATGCACATGTCTATGTATGTACATGTAGACACATATGCACAATCACACACATGGACATGCCAAAAAGCGCACACACACATGACCGTGTACACACATGCACATAAATACATGCACATGCACTCAGGAACATTTTCACACACACATATATGCTTGTTTTTACTCACATGCACCCACATAGATGCATACACACATACTTATTGACACCCACTTCCAAGCATGCACACCTACATGCTTCCACACATATGAACATGTAGGCACACACACCTGTAGACACGCACAAATGCACCCATGCACACACACACTCACACATGTGACATAATGATGCACACATATGTAAATGCTCAAACACATGTATATGCACATACAAGCACAAACACACACACATTTACTTGCAAGTGCACACACACACATGAACACATACTTTTACATGCATGTGCACTCTCACATTAGTAGTGCGCACACACACATATACGTGCACATTTGCACCTACACGCACACATACACACACAAACATACACGTAAACACACACACCCACACACATATGCACACACACAAACACATATATGACAAACACATACACATGCACACACACAAAAAAAACACACATGTGCATGCTTGTACACATGTGCAAATGCAAAACATACACACATACACACAAATGTATATATATATATATATATATATACTTGGACCCACAAACATGCATAAATAATAAGACATGCAGACACTCACATACACACACAAATGCAAAACCACACACATACATAAAACAACATGTGTGCACACACACACAAGCACAAACACAAAGATGCATTCAAATTTACACATACACAAACATGAATGTGAATGCACACATGCATATGTACACATGCATATGCACACACACAAGCACATGCACACACACATAGACCCATGCATATACATAAGAATACACACACACATGCACACATCACTACACACGCAAGCATGAATGTCCACACACATGAACACACACAAGTGCACATACATGCACACACACACATGGATGTACATGCACACACAGACATGTGCTCATTCACATGCACACCCAGATGCACACATGTCTATGCACATCAACAAATGACTCCCATAGACATGCATACACATAAAAATGCACACATACACATGCCTACAACAACAAACATAGATGCGTAAGCTCACACATGCATACACACATGAACACGCACACACACAAAACCACACATGCACACACACACATGCATCCATACACTCATGCACAAACACACATGCACACACAAACATGCATATACACATATATGCATGTACACATGTCAAACATAGATAGACATTCACATGTGTGTGCATGGAAATGCACACACAAATGCACAACAACACAAATGCATACACGTGCACACACACACAGGCACTCCCAAGTAGAAACTCATGAACACGTGCACATATCAAAACACACGGTCACACACATGAACAAGCTTGCATACATGCTCGATTTAATACACACAAACACACATTTGGACATGCACGCACACACACGTACATGCACACAGATGCATAGATGAACACTCACATGCACTAACACTCATACGAGTGCACAAACAACCATATGCATACACGCACAAGAGTGGAGCACACACACATGCAAGCAAATACATTCACACACTTGAGCACACAGACAAACACATGAAAATAAAAAAAATCAAACACATGTACACACACAAATGAGCAAGCACACCCATATGCTCACACATGTGCCTATAGGCATATATGCTCATTCACATATATATGCACTTATGCATGCACAAACACACACACACTATGCATTTGCATACACACTTACAAACACACACTCTCTCTCATGCCCACTCACACAAACCGACACATGCACACAAGACGTAAACACACACACATACACACATGCACATGCACCAAAACACATGAACCAACACACATACACACATAAATACACACTTGCATATACATAGGCAGAAACACCTAAACACACACAAGCACTTTCTAAAATGCATACACATATGTGTGAGTGCACACACACACATGCACATAAAAGCACTCACACACTAATACCCACACATATTCACATTCAAAGATGTGCATGCAAAGGACAAACAAACATGACCACATATATGCATGCACAAACACATGTGTTCATGATAAGACACACATGCTGTCAAACATGCAAGGACACACACACCACACATGCATGTATTTACATACACATGCACATATACACACATACTCATAGGAACACATACACATAAAACACACACACACACAAACACATGCCTAAGCACATACATATGAACACATGCACACATACGCATTCACAAACACATCCAAACAAACAAATGCTTACATGCACACACATTGGCCCAAAAAAGACAAACTATGCACACACAAACACACTCACATGATCACATACCCAATAACACTTAACCACACACATACACACATGCACATGCACACACACAAACACGTCCAAATACAAAGCACACACACACATGCTCATGTACATAAACACACACACATGCATAAACACAAGTAGATATACACACAAACACACATAAACACACGTACATAGATATGCACATGCACACACACACGTACACTCATGCACATACACAATCACATACACAAACACATTCACCTAAAAGCATAAACTTGTAAGCAGACACGCATAAGCTCACATGAAATCACTCACACATGAATACACACCCGAACATATATAAACACACACACTCAAATGCACACATATGCATGGTCATGCACACCCACACACTTATAGATGCACACACATGTACACATCAGCATGCGCACACACACTTAAACACATATACGAATAATAGTTAAAGGGTGACACAACTAATTAATGATGTAGAAGTAATCATGATGATGTGAAATAATTATAAAGAAGAGTAGAATAAATAATAATTGAAAGAACTCATAGCTCTAAAAAAACAAGTTGAAATTTGATACTACTAGTTTGGACTTCTTTGGAGCACTTATAAACTTTTTATGTTGATCCAAATAAAAACATCGAAAAATAATTCCACCAATGGCTAAAATTGGCTTTTTCAAAAGCTAGTCATTGTAGGAGATGAAAGAGGAAGACAAAACACAATTGTCATCCAATTTTACTTGTTGGAGTAAGAATCATCTGATCAGAATAACAGTTAAATGTTCCAAATCTAATCGTAGTGATACGATTTAGATAATTAAATTGAAAAGTTGGAAGGATGGTGGTGATGAGTAGGATACTATTCATGAAGATGGAGGGGCTCTCAATCGTTTGATTATGTATTTCGAATGAATGACTTGATGAAAAAAAATTGTTCTTAAATGTAGAAGAAAATGTGACCATTCAATCACAAAAATGAATGATTAATTAGTACAAATGTTCTAAAGTTTGGAATAAAAAAAATTCAATTATTTAGTTTTGCATTACAATGTAATGCATATGATTTGTCCTTATATTACTTCCTTTACATGTAGTATATAGCCTATTGGGGTTCACTTCCCTATGGTATCCTTAGGATGTCATTACCTAAGGCACTTATGTAAAATGTTAAAATGGATCCAACTTAACCTAAGACAATTACTTATCATTAATGAGTACTACTTTACTTATTACACCTAATCTATTTAGGAGTCAAGTCTTAACTTGATTAACCCACCTCGTTGTGGAATTCATACCATGACTAATACTTGGGACTAACCACGACTCAGTTTTTGTCATGCTTCTGACTTGCTGCTCCTCAAGACCCAAAGCCCAGCATTAAAGGACACTTGTAAACCTTTGGGCTTAGCTTTGATTGGGTGCATAGGCCAAATTATTTTTTAAAATTATGAAATTTTAGTACTAAAAAAGACTTAATTTTAAAAAAAAAATGTAACCTAATGCATCATTAAGAAACATAACTCAAATATACAAGAATAATGATAGTTGTATGTGACGTAATTATAAAGAAAATAAATGTTTAACATGTTAACCATATAGATATTTAGAAATATTATTCTTTATAGATTAGCCACTCAATAAAGGACATGATTCTTAGCTCAAAAATTAGTAAGTTAAGCATTAAATCTTCATTAATTATATATGTATAATGCACATTAAGATTTTATTGAAACAACAATAAGCTCAATATGATGCTAGTAATACTTAGTTTTATTTTGTGATCATCATATCAGAGGTTAGAATAATCTCCCCCTTGAGGATTATAAAACCAATGCCAAAATTAAACATATAATAATCAAGATAATGTAATATAATGAACAAACCAAGTAATATAATACACAACATTTTAGCTTACCCTATTTGATAGCTTATACTCTACTTAAATTATGGGATTAAGTTTTTCCCTCTTTTTTATAATCATTCGAAGGGGATTATTACACCTAAGATCAATCTAAGTCTATGAAAGACTTAAGTAGCTAATGGGTTAGTAAAAAAATCAACTAATTAGATAAAAGATGGAATAAATAACAATTGAATTACTTTCTCTTACACACACTCTTTAACAAAATGATGTTATAATTCTATATGTTTTATTCTTGGGAGTTGAATAGAATATATAATAAAATAAATTACACTTAAATTATCATAAAAGATTAGACTTTATATAAATTCAAAGCCATAATCTAAATGTTCTTATTTAATCCATTGAACAAGAGCAATACAACTACCTACAGTAATGTACTCGACCTCTATTATAGATAGTTTCACATAATTTTATTTCCTACTAGCCTAAGAAATTTGTGAACATTTAGTTAACACAAATTAGAGGTACTCTTTTTATCAATCTTACTACCAACAAAGTTTGCATATATGTAAGATATCAAAGCCAAACTAGCATTTATGGTATCCTAAGCCTAGAGCTTTAGTACTTATAAGATATTTAAAAATATGTTTGACTATTTATAAGTGTGATTTCTTATGATAAGCCTAATATCTCACATACAAACTTACACTAAATATAATGCTAGGCATACTTACAATAAGATATAATAATGATCTAATCATTCTTTTAAACAATTTTGTGCCAACAAGCTTTTGAACTTGAAGTAATGGGATTCTTCCTTCAAGTTTTCATAACCAAATTTGTTTAGAAACTTCATCAAATAATTTAAGAAATAAAAATTGCTTCACTTTTTTGCTTAACATAAATTTCTAAGAAGAAGGTTAAGTCCTCTATCATACTCATTTTAAATTTATTTTTATTAAATTAGTAAACTTTACACACATATCTTTATTACAAGTTCTAAATATTATCATCCACATAAACTTGACATATTAATTTACTTTCAACTAAATTTTAAATAAATAAAATATTATCTTCCTTACCTCTATGAAAATAATTTGTTGTAAGTGAAATACACAATCTTTATTGCTAAGCTCTTGCAGCTGGCTTCAAATGATAAAGTGTCTTCTTAAGTTTGTATATATGAATTAAACTATCATGTATCATACGTCTTAGGGGTTCTTCAACATACCCTTCTTCATTTATATACCTATTTAAAAATATATTTTTTATATCTATTAGGTATAATCTAAATCTTTTAAAGTACACATTAGTATGTAAAATCTTATTTCCTTTAAGTCTAACTATAAAAGCAAATGTCTCATCTATATATGGTCTTTTAACTTGGTAATAACCTTTAGTTATTAATTTAGGTTTATTCTTAATAACTTTGGCATTTCTATGTGGCTTATTATTGAACATCCATTTTGTACCAATGATTATTTTATCATTTAGCATAGGTATAAGATCCATAAATTTATTTCTCTAAAATTACATCAACTCTTTATTCATTACAATATTCTAGGTCTCATCTTCAAAAGTAGTTTCGATAAAATTTGGCTCAAATCACAATAACGATCATTAGAATTCCTTAATTTCTTCTTAAATTGATCTCTTTTTTTTTCATTTCAATAACTTCAACTACATTCTCTAAGTTTTCATCTTTATGGCTTAAATCTTATAATTCATCAAGTTGATCATCTAGATGATGATTACTATATGCTTTGAAAAGAGATTTTTCAAATTTAACATGGATTATTTCTTCCACAACTAATATTCTATTATTATATTTACTAAATATTGTACAAGTGAGTATCTTAAAAAGTTCTCTTAATTACACTTAGCATTGAGCTTATCTAAATCCATTTTTTTATTATTTAAAATGAAATATTTGCACTAAAACACATGAAATGGGATATCTTAGGTTTCTTATTATAAAGTAATTCAAAAGAAAAACCTTTCTAACAAGGTCTACATATTATTCAATTAAAAACATAATAGACTATATTAACTACCTCAGCCTAAAAGTACTCTAAAATACTATACTCATTAAGCGTACATCTTATCACATTTAGTAAGGTTCTAAACTCTCTCTTAACTACACCATTTTGTTGAGGGGTCATAGGTGAAGAAAATGCATGCAACTCTTTTTTTTTATAAAAATCATCAAACAATTTATTCTTGAGTTCTTCGTCATTATCACTTCTAACAAAGACTAACCTAAGATTATGCTCTTTTTTTGTCATAGCAATCAATCTTATAAATATTTCAAAAACTTTATTTTTATTTTTAACAAAAAGAACCCATATAAACCTAATGAAGTCATCTACAATTATAAACCCATATTTGCTTTTACCTAACCTCTCAAAATGAATAGAATCAAATAGATCTAAATGAAAAAATTCCAATACTTTCTTAGTAGTAAGTTTTTTAGGTGGTTTAAAACTCACTTTGGATCGTTTTCCTAATTGACATAAAAGATATAATTTATCACTTGACTTACTAAGGTTTTGCAAACCATTAATTAGGTTAAACTTTAAAAGATCTTTAAAAAAAGACTTTTTAAAGTGATAAAATCTTCTATACCATAGAGTAGAATTATTATCATGTGATGTAAGATATTCTAGACTACTATCTTTAATGATGCACAAAAATAAAATGTATGTTTTATCTTTTCTATATCTAATGATAAGTAGAAGATAATATTTACTAATAATGCATTTCTTTTTATTAAATAAAATGTTAAACTTTGAATCACGTAATCAACTAATATTAAGAAGATTATATATTAAATCTTTTACAAAGAGGACCTTTCTTATAGAAATGTGTGAATTGCTCATAGCTCTAATTCTAATCACTTTCTTCTTGGAGTTGTCACCAAGAGCAAATCAAACATTTGTTTTAACTTGATTGAACATGCCTGTAAAACAAATCAAACATTTGTTTTTGGGACCCGAACCTTCTTGGATCCATATGTCTTAACTTGATCATTAATTAAATTATTATTCCTAGTCCATATAAATCTAGAAGATTTATTATCAACAACGCCTCTAAATTTCTAATAAGACGAAATATGTCAAACTGTTGTGTAATAGTTATAAATTACACTTAGAAAAAATAATATGTAACGTTTCTTACATAACCAACCTTATGAAAAACAAGTCCTACAATGAACATGTAAATTTTTTAAATTAGTTAATTCTCTAACTAAGCTTGTTTTTTGATAATAATAGAGGCTTTTTCATCTCTCTTAATCTTAATCTCCTACAAATAATTAGTATTCAACTTATTCAAATGTTCATACAAGCTTAAATAGTTTTTATGTTCTTCTTTTAATTTAAGATATTTAAAAGCCAATTTTTTATTTCAAGAAAGCATTAATATACTATTCTTCATAATAAACTATAGAATAAGATGAAAAAAGGAGCAAGAGGAATACTTCATCATCTAATGATATGATAGGAACACTATCCATTGTTATATGACTAATAAAACTCTCCATATCTTCTTCACTAGAAGGAGAACTATCTGAATCATCCCATGATATCATCATAGCTTTCTTCTTTTCTGCTTTTTGAAACTTCATAACTCTCTCATTATAGAGAGGACAATTAGGTCTTATATACTTATGTATTTTACATTCATAACAAATTATTTCTTCATGAGGTACTATCTTTCCTTTTTATTTCTTAAACTATCTTTTCCTTTTTTTCTTATTGTTATCAACTCATTTATCTATATTCTTTTATTATATAACCTAGATAAAGCTTTTCAAATCAAAGTTACCTCACTTGGGATGGAGATATCTGAGTTTGTAGAATAATTGACTATAAAGGCTATCAATGTTTTCCTTCTTTTTCTTTTCTTTTTTGACCATAAGGTCTTCATCCCTTCTATTATACGCTCAACTTCATTTGTTAAAAGCTCACCCCACAACTTATCTATAGTCATAAACAAAATATTTTATGTTGTTTTCAACATCATCACTAATGGATCATGTTATTAATGAATAACAAAAAGAATCTTCCTCAACTGTTCACCAATAAAAAACTCCTTGCCAAGGTTAGATAACCTATTAAAAAAATTTGTAAATCTTATAAAAATTGTTTTAATACTTTCATTCTTATTCATCTAAAAGAATTTATGCTCTTAAACAAGCATGTTCACTTTAGTATGCTTAACTTGAGAAGTACCTTTATAAGTAACTTCAAGTTTAGACCAGATCTCATTTGCTACTTTCAAGTTCTTGATTTGATTACATTTGGGTACCTAAATCACAACCCAAAATATTCGTAGTCCAAGAATTTTTTGAGTTCTGTGTATCTTCTCGAGAGTGAGTTCACTTAATAGTTTTCTCACTTTTCTCTACCAATAGTCTTAGCAAAAAAACTCAAATGTATTTTCAACAATATCCCAAATTTTCAAAAAAATAAATGCATAAGGTTTTTCCAATAAAGTTAAAACTCATCTTTGAACAAAAGTGGTCAACGTGACGAAGGTCATACAAGTGCACACACATATGCACACACACACAAATACAAACAAATGCACACAAAAATACAAATGCAAATGAACACATGCAAACAAACACATGCACGTAGACACACACATACACACACACACATACATGCAAATGCACCACATGAACGCACACATACCTTCACTCTCACACACAAACACATAAATATGCACAAGCACGCACATACACATAATCATAAAAGTACTCACACACAAACATGTAGGCACGCAAACACATGTGCATGCACATGCCCATGCACATATACACATTCATGCACACACACATCCATAACCAAATATGCTCACACACTCCTACAAACAAATACATATAAGCACACATATGCATGTAAAAACACAAACACATGCATAAATGCATACATGCACATATGTACACATGGACAAGCACACACTCATGAGCACAAACTCACACACTTTCATATTAATGCATTAATACACACACACACATGCACAGACAAACACACACACATGGATGCACATGCACACATACTCACACCTATGCACATACACACACACACATACACAAACTCGTGCATGCACACATATGTGCAAACTCACGGACATCAACATGCACATGTCCATGCATAAACATGTAAACACAAACACATACATATGTGTCAAAAAGCACATGCACATACACTTGATACACACAAACACACATGCACACACACACACACACACATGCATGCATAAGAAAATATAGAAACATGGATTCACATATGCATGAATACATGCACGCACACATCTATATGCACATATGTAGACATATACATGCATGCACCCATGCACTCACACATACTTATGCACATACACATGCACATGCACCCACACACACATGAACACACATGAACGCAATCTCATATTCACATGTGTGTTCTTTGACACACCCACATGCACACACACAAGCATGTCTGCATGGACATACACATGCACATGCACACACCCACACACATAAATAAATACATGCACCCACACACTCACCCATGAACTGATGTATGAGAGAGCACACACACACATATGCTTGCAATAACACACACATATCTCCATAGACATGCATGAACACATCCACACATAAAAACACATACAAATGCCTACACACATGACAAGCAAAAAAACACCCACACACACACATGTACAAACTTGCAAGAGCATAACCACATACCCCATGCACACACATATGCACTTCAGCACTACACACATACAAGAATGCACATGCACATACAAGCACACATACAAACAAATGCAAGCATATAGATATGCATACGAGCACACACACAGGAACATGCACTTGAACATGCACACACCCATACCCAAAAACATGTAGACATTCATAAAAAGCACACACATAGACACACAAATGCCTTTGCATGTGCACACACATGCACTCACACATACATGCACAAACATAGATACATACACACACATGCACATGAACTTCTATGTGTACACATGTATACACACACATGCATGCACATGCAAAAGTACACAAACAAGAATGCTTACACGTAAACAAACTCACATAAGCACCCATGAATGCACCTACATACAAAAGTACACACACATACACACATACACCCACACGTACATGCATACACACACACATGCATGCCCATGCACATAAACACATGTACACACATATGCACACAAAAATGCACCCACACAAGCACACATGAACACATGCACACACACATGCACTCATGAGAATAGAAACTCACATTTATGCAGACATACATGGAGATGCATGCACATACACACACACACACACACATACTCACAAACACACACACACATGCACGCACACATATGCACACAGACTCGCAAACACATGCACACGGCACTTCTGTACATGCACTAACACACTCAAAGGTGTATACATAAGCACACAATAATGAGCACACACGTGCACACACACACACACAAGCACACATGCATAAACACATATGTGCACACATGCTCAAGCACAATCACGTACATGCATATGCACACATGTGCGTCAACTCATAGACATACACAGAAACACGTATACACAAATGCATATTCATAGCAACACACTCACAAAACCACACATACATGCATAAACACACTCTCACACATAAAGAAGCACACACAAACTCACACATGCATACAAATGCAGAAAAATGCACAAACATAGCCACACACATGCACACACACACATGAACGTGTAAACACAAAAAGCACATGCTTGCAAAGACACACAAACATATGCACACACACGTGCAAACACATAAGTACACACACATGCACACGCACATACACACATGTACACTCACATACACAAACATAGAAGCACACACACTAGAATGTAGGCATGCACACATATGCATAATCAAATACATGCACATGCACACATGCACACAAGCATACACACACTCACATATACACGGATGTACTCACACATACATACCCTCATGCATGCATACACATACACACAAACACTCACATAAATGAATACATGCAAACACACAAATGCATGCAATCATATGCGCACACAAACACACACACACATACAAACCCACACACATAACATAGACACACGAACACACACACACAAAAACCCACACATACATACATGCAAATGTACATAGACATAGGTATACATGTGCAAACATGCACATGCATAACCAAACACTTATGCACGCACACACAAGCACTCCCACACAACAACACACACACACACACACACAAAGTACACGTAGGAACATAGATGCACTCACACAAGCACACGTGCAAGAGAACATACACACTCAAACATGCATACATACATGAATGTGCACTCACATGTACACACACACACATAGCTACACAACTAACCAAATGCAGACACATGCACACATAACATACAAACACGCACATGCACATGCACACATGTACATAAATTCATACATGCATGCACGCATGCACAAACACATGCATGCACATGCACACCTATACCTGCACACCTACACGCACACATGCATCATGATGCACAAAACATAAGCACACATAGCACACATACATACAAACACATGCCCCATGCATGCACACATGCATATATACACACAAACAAATGCACAAACGTATACACACACATAAGGAAACACACACAATCATACATGCATACGTTCACACACGAGGAAATGCACACAATCGTACACACATGCGCTTGCACATGGATGCACACAAACACACACTACCTAGGAAAACAAACATGTATGCAAACTCATGCATGCACAAACAAATGTATCGATCCACACAGATGCACACATAAGAACACATGTGCACACACATACACACACTCACATAAACATATACACACAAACACACACATATACACATGCACACACATGCACATGCACAAACAAGCACACTCATTCACATGCACAGGCATAGGCATGCACACACACAAACATAGGTTCACAGACATGCACATACACAAACTAAAATGCACATAAAATGTATGTACAAAAATACATGCACACTCACACATGCAAACATGCAAATACACACGCCCACAAGTGCATACACATATACATGCACAAACATGTACAAATGCACATGCATTCATAGGCACACCCACACATACGCATGTACACAGATACATATGCACATGCACATATGTAGACACATATGCACACATTCACACAAAGACACATGCATAAACACACACATATGCACATGCACAAATGCATGTGCAAAAAATGCAGAAGAGCACATGTGCATGCTTACACACAAATAAAAACACATTCATACACACACATACACAAACATACACACGCATAGATGCATCCACATACATAGATGGATCCACACACACGCATACACAAACATGCTAGCATTCATATGCAAATAAGTACACATGCACACACACACACACATACATACTCATAGCTACACATACACAAATATCAAAACACATTCATGCTTGCATACATACACGCACACACATACGCACACATGCACATGCAAATGCACACACATACGTGTACACACATTGATGTGCACATGCATGCACACCTGCATAAATGCTTATAGGAAAATAGATGCACATAAACACATACACATACATGCATGTGTGCACACGTGCACACACACACACATGTACACACATGTACACCCACAAATACATATACATGCTTATAAGCATTCACACATATGGTCACAAAGATGGCCACACATATAGCTGCACAAATGCTCACATAGCATACACGCACATGCACATACTTGCAAACCCACATATTCACACATAGACACATACATGCATAAACAGATACATAAACACCCACCCACACTCACACGTGTGTGTATACACATGCAAGCATGCATGTACACATGGAAGCATGTACTCAAAAATGCTCAAAAGAATGTAGAATAACACATGCCCACACAGGCCCACACAAACAAATGTACATGCACTCACACACATACACCAATGCACATACACACACATGAACACACATGTACATGCACACACACACACACACACATGCACATGCATGTTAATGCACAAAACAATAAAAGAAATTCACAGACATGTACACACACATATGCATGCAAATACATACCTAAACACATATACAAATATACATACTCGTACACAAATGCACTTGCACATGCATAGACACATACAAACACACACATGTATGTACAAGTGCATACACACACATGTATATGTAGTCACATATGCACACACATGCACATTCACATAAATCCCAAAAACACACACATAGATGCACACACATGCACACTCATGCACAAACACATATGCACACCTGTGCACACACACACATATATCAAGTACAAACATGCACAAACACACATGCATGCAAAAGTACAAACACATGCACACACATACACTAACACAATCACACATGCACACACAAATGCACACATTCACACAAGAACACAAATGCACACATCCATTACACACAAATACACACTCATACATATGCTTGCATGTAGACACACACACACATGCATGCACACACACACAAGTGCGAATGCAAAAACACACAAAAGTGTGCTCAAACACATACATGCACAAACAATAAGATATACTTACAAATACACTTACATACACACATATGCACAAACATATGCATACAAATGCTTGCACACACAAGAACATTCATGCAGGCACACTTATACAAACATGTGCATACTCATGCATAGGCATGCACATTTATGCACATACAAATGCACACACATCCACACACAATCCTCCACACATTGGATTACACAAACACATGCACACTCATATGTACACATATGCACGTACACATGCACACACACATACTCATGCATGCATGCACATGCTCACACACATATGGACCCTAACAAATAGTCCCAACCAAGTGCACATTTCGAAACACACACACTTGAACACACTCATGTGCACTTTTTTACAAGAACACAAAGAAATATACACAAACACATGTATGTATTTACATATGCACATCCACATGTGCATGCTCACACATGCACATAAAAATGCAAAAATACACACATGCATACACACACTCAAGCAAGTACACATAAATGTGTACACATATGCTCATATGCACATACATAACCACATGTATAGTTTAATTCACACACACACACATATAGTCACGTCCGAATGCACATGCCCATGCACACACACTTACCCATACGCACATAGTCTCACACACACTCAAGCCTATGCATACACGCACACACAAAATTACACACACGCATAACCACCAAGATGCATGCACACAAAGACACAAATGCACACACATGTTCAAACATACACACACACACACAAACATACATGCATAGATGCATGCACATGTCCACACACACATATAAACACGAACATGCACAAAAGCATACAAACATGCAAGTTCACCAAAACACATGTAGAGTCACACACATGTGCACACATGCTAGCAGCACACATTCCCACAAGAAAACACATAAACATGGTCAGACACATGTGCACATAGTCATAGAAGCACATGCACACACAAACACTCACACACACGTGCAACTATGCACATATAGGCACACACAAACATATAAATATTTATAAACACATGCACACATAAACACATGCACAAAACACACATGCACACATAAACACATGCACAAAACACACATAAACACATGTGCATGCACTCACGCACACACACATGCACACATATGTACAAATGCATACAAATGCACACACAAATGCATACACACACATACATAAAAATGCACACTTTCCTAAAGGCTCACACACATATTAAAATATGCACATATAGATACACACACACTCGCACATATACTCGCTCACACATAAGAACACATACATGCACATGCATTATAAATATACACATGTGCTAAGTTGTACACACACATGCACAAACACAAAAAAACACATTAACACATGCACACGCACAAGGACAAACACACACATACATCTAAACATACACACACACACACATACACATATACACATGAGTGTAGACATGACATGCACACAAACATAAACAAACACATAAGTCCATACACATGCATGTGTACATAAACAAATGCATGCACATGCACACATGCCCAAACTCATAGGCACATTCACACATATATGCACAAATCCAAGCACGCACATACACACTCACAAATGGATGTATGCACATGCAAACACAAGCATGCACACCCATACACATACACGCACATACACACTCAACATAGGCATGCACACACACACCCAAAAGAAAATGCACAAATACAATCACAAACATGCATGCAAATTCACATACGCATACACACACATGTGCTCGTGCCCATACACAAAATCGAGCACATACACCTACGATTCACACACATAAGAATGAACACAAGGCCAAAGGCACACACATATGTAAACAAGTATGCACATATGCATGTACCCATGCACACACATGCACATATATACAATCATGAACACACACATGCACACATGGACATACACATCTACCTACACGGAGTGGCACATGCACACACACTCACATGAACATGCACAAGGACACACATAAGCACAGGCATACACACATGCATGCATGCATGCAGAAACACACATAGTAATAAACACAAAATCAAAGACACACATATGCAAACAAGCACGTACACACACACATGCACAAGCATGCACACAGGAGCATCAATGGACACACATTCCTACACAAACACATGCATATGTACACACATGCACAAGCACACTCTCACACTCACACACACAGGAACACACACACATGCATGCATGCACACACACATACATAAAAAGGCACATGCATTCACATATGTGCACACACATGCACATTAATGCACATACTTGAACATGTTGACATACATGCCTAAATGCACAAAAACACATGCATGCACAAGTACAAATACACACACATGCATGCATACACACATCCACTGATACAAACATGCAATCACATGCACACACAAACAAAGGCACATATGTACATTCATAGACATACATGCAAATGCAAACACACAAAGACGTGCACTCACGTATGTTTGTGCATGCATGTGAATGCTTGTAGACTTGCACACACACAAATATGCATAGGCATGCACACACACACACACACACTCACATGCAAAAACATGAACACATATACAAACACACACAAATAGATTCACACTCATACACCTGTATGCACACATGATGCACACGCACACACACATACATGTGCACACACATGCAAACACTCATGCAAACACATGCCCACACTAATGCACATGCATGCATGCACACTTACACATGCACACAAACACAAAAGCAAGCACAAACCTGATCACATATGCACAGAACATGGACATATACACCCATGCAACCCACACACATGAATGCACACAAACATGCACACACATGCCCATGCATACATGTGTGCTCACACAAACTCACACTAAACCATACACACACACATAGACATCATGCACACACATACACACATGCACAGACACACACATGCACATTAACAAACACAAGCATGCACCCACACGCACACACATACAAATGCACACAAACACATGCAAATACACACAGACACATGCATACATACACGCAAAAGCACGTAAGCACAAACATGTGCCCTCACACATAGATAAGTACAGAAGCACAAATGTATACACACACACAAATACTCCAACCAACAAAAACTCACACATGCCTATGCTCACACACACACATGTGCATGTACATGGAAGTACACACATATAGACACACCCATATGCACACACATGAAAACCCTCCTGCATGGATTCATATACACATGAAAAAACACATGTGCACATATGAATGTGAATACACATGCGTAGACACACATGTACACATAGATGCACTATCACATACATACACAAACATATATATATCCACACATATGCTTGATGCATGCACTTATCCGCACATAAGGAATTATGCACATATACAAACACTCACACACATGAACAGGCACATGCACACGTATACACACACACACACTTATGCATGCACTTACACACACACACAAATGCACACACAATGCATACACACACACACACATACACATGCATGCATAGATGCACTTACACTTAGACACACACACACACACATGTACACACATGCACATGCATAATCACATGCACACCCAGACATGCACATGAATCCAACAACACACATTGTCACAAACACAGACACACAAGCACAAACACATAAGTGAGCATACGTGCATGCATGTACTCACACACACACTCAGCATGTGTAGATACATGGATGCACATAGACACACAAAATCACATACATGCACACACATGCATGTAATTCACACATGAACATATACACACATGCTTAGGCATACACACATGCACACAAGCAGACACACATATTCATGCATGCATGAACATACACACACATGCACACATGTACACACACTCACACACACACACAAGCACACACCCACCCACCCACACATACACACACAAGCAAGCACACAAATATATGCATGAACAGACTCACCTTAAGACACATAAACCCATGCATGCAACCATGCACACATAAGCACAAAAAATCATATGTGCATATGCAAACATACATGCACATATAGTCATACACATGCAAAAACACCTACACAATGACACAAATACATATGTGCATACAAACATATACACACACGCACATAAAACACACCAACACACATGGATAAATACACACAAACATATTTATATGCACATGTAAATATGTGCATACCCACACATACTAACATGTACCTACATGCACAAAATAAGCCTGCATACACGTATATCCATACACATGCACGGACACACTCATATATAAGCACACAAGCATTAACATGCAAACACACACACTAGCATGCATGCATGAACGCATGTACTCATGTGTAGGAATCTATAAACATGCACAGATGCATACATGCTCACACAAACACGTACACACATGCTTGCACAGTCGCAAAAAAATATACACATGCATATGAATACAAACACACAAACACTCACATACATACATGCATGCACACCCATGCATGCTCATGCATACACATGCAAACAAAGATGCACAAGCACATCCATAAGCATGTGTACATATAGACACACTCACACACAACAAACATAATGCACACAACATGCTCATGCACAGACGCGCCCTCGTACATGCACAATCACATACAAAAATACACATGCAAACAAACATGCACACACATACACGCACATGCACATGCATGCTTGCACACATGTATCTCATGCACGCTTGCATGTACCCTTGCACACACACAAAAGAAAACACCCACACATATGCAAACATACACACATTCACACACACACTAACACACACATATATACTCACACAGTCACACACACATACGTGCATACACATAAACACACATACATAGACACATGTGCATGCATACTTGCATGCACACACATGCTCATGCAGATGCAAACACACACCCTCACATGCACATGTGCATGGAAACACCCATACTCACAACTATGTACATACATAATTAAAAACATATATGCACACACATTCATGCACAAATAGACAAATTCACATAAACATGCAAGAACACATGCACACATACAGACTATCATAGACCTATTCATGAATACAAAAAAAATATGCACAAGCACATACACATACTCATGCAAATATTTAGAAATATAGATGTGCTCATGACCATATACTCACACATAAAGACATGCACACACATATACATACACATGCCCACACACACAAACACACACACATTCTAAAATACACTAACACACACATAAATACACACACATGCATGCACACACATGCACACTCATAAATGCATGTAGAACAACATATAGATGCACACGCACATAGATTTATACACATACATACATGCACATGTCCACATGCATGCACACATATAAACACATGCACATGCACATACATATACACACAATCACACGAGTGCACACATGCACACACACACATATATACACACATGTGCATGTATGCATGCACACACACATAAAGGTATGCTTAGAAATACACATATGCACACACCAAAAAACATAAATCCACATGCATCCACACACATGAACACTAAGATACACCCACACACACAAACATGCATGCACGTTCAGACACACATAGATACAAGCACATATGCATGTACACACACATACACACATACGCACATACAAACATACTCACATAAACACCTCCCCCACACACACACATGTGTAGGCACTCACACATGAATGCACATGCTCACACAGACATACAAAAACACAAACTTTCTTGTGCATGTAAACATAAAGATAGACACACATACACATACATGCTTGCATAGCACAACCATATGCACACACACGCCCCACACATATAAATGCACACACATAGACACTTGTATCCACACACACACACACACATGCACTTAAGGACATGTACACACACATGCACATACACAAACCAAAAAGCACATATGCACACATAAGCATACACAAATGCACATGCATAAACACGCACATGCACACCCATACTCATGCACACATTCATATATGAGTGCACATAGTAAAAACACACACAAACACACATGAGCACACTCGTACACATGTACAAGCACACATTAACATGCAAACACCCACACACAGACAAATTCAAAAATACACACATACGCATGCTCACACCCATAAAGACACGCATGCATGCACACACACAAGAAGAATGCACACAAATATGCACTGAAATACACACCCATATAGGCAGAAAGACACACACATGAACACACCCACACAAACCCACATACATACGTGTGCACACACATACACAAACAAAAACATATGCATATACACAAGCACATGCACATGCATACACAAACACATGCTCGTGCACACCCACTCAGACTCAATCGCACTCACATTCATGTAATTGCACACACATCTACACACTTGTGAACACACACACACACCCACACACATGAACACATATGCATACATGCACATACATACACATGCATACATGCATGCACACCTATACACTAACATGTGTTTGCATATGCTCACAACGATGGCCACACACGCACGTGCATAAATGCTTACACAATAGACACAAATGCATAGACCCAGGAATAGGCATATTCACACATAGATATATACATGCATTCACAAATACACACACACACAGACACCCACACTCATGCGTGTGTGCATGCACATGCATGCATGCATGTACACATGCAAACATGTACTCATACATGTTTGAAAGAATTTACAAAGACACACCCGCACAAACAAATGCACATGCACATGCACACACACCCATCCACACGCAAATGCAAACGCATGTAAACACACAAGTTCTCATGCTCATGCACATACAAGGAAGCACATGCACATGCACATGCACACAAATACTAGCACACAAAACAACAGAAGTAAATGCTCACACATGCACACACACACACACACACATACAAATATGCATACTCAAAAACACATGCACTTGTACTTGCATAGACACACACAAGCACACACAAGTATGCACAAGTGCATACATCCACATCCACAGGCAATCATATATGCACACACATGCACACCCACGAACACCCACACAAACACCCTTGTGCACACACATGCATGCTCATGCACAAATAAATGTGCATACACATATACATAAACACAAACATGTACCAATGTACCTACTTACAAAAGTATAAACTTATATGCACAAACATAATCACACATATGCACATGCACAAACACACACATGCATGCATACAATTGCACACATGGACTACACATAAATACACATGCACACAATCACATACATACACAAATACTTGCATGCAGATATACAAACACACGCACATACATGCAAGTGTGATTACAAACACACACACAAAAGTGCACACACTCCATCGCATATGTGCACAAACACACAAACACATGCACATATACAAGTAAATACACCCATAGCAACACGCACACATATGCATAAATATGCGCATACAAATGCACACATACAAAAATACTCACACATGCACAGTTATACACATATGTGCACATCGATGAATAGACATGCACATGCATGCACATGCACACACACACATGTGTAATAAAACCCTACACATAGGCTTACACACACACATTCACACTCATATGCACACACACACAAGCACACACTTACACACATGCACACATGCATATTCATACACATATGCACATGTTCACACATACATGGTTCCACAAAAACACATGCCCAGCCAAGCACAAATGTAGACACACACATCCGTAGACATTTTTATAAGCACACAAACAAATGTATGCACACACATACGTATGTACATGTATATACAGATGCACACATGCACATAAAAACACATAAACACACACACTTGAGCAAGTACACATAGATGTATACATGTAATCTAACGTGCACACACACAACCACACGTACAATTGCATGCACACACACACACAAATATGTCCAAATGCACACATGCATGCATACACACATGCATAAGCACATACACATGCACTACAAACACATATATGTGAAAATAGACACACACATGTACAGACAATCCACATGCATACACACATGTACACACATTTACACATGAGCATACATATACACTTGCACAATTAAGCATCTACAAAGATGCACAAAGGTTCACATGCACATGGAACATTGTGCACTCACATGCCCACACATACACATGCATATACATGCACATAAACACATCATTTACATACACTCGTATACACAGAAGCACACAAACACCAACATACAAACAAAGATGCACACACATGTACACACACATATGCACACACAAAAACATGCACATGATCACACAAAGAGACACTCACACATGCCCTTTCACATGCACACACACACACACTTGTACACATGCACCTATGCACACACACACAATAACATGAACACATACTCACACAATCATGCATGCACACACCCACATCCAAACAAACACACACACTTGCACACACACACACATACGCACATGTTCACATGCAAGCACACATGTGCATGCATACACACTCATGCATTCATGTACACGCATGCACACACACATGCATGCATCCACATATGCACACACACACATGCACATAAACACATTTTGAAACACACTTGCATGCACATACAAATGCACACATGGACAAGTACACAAACACATGCACCCACACACACACACACGTATGCACACACATACATATACACAACATCAAGCACACTTAGACATGGACACACACACATGTACAATCTTGCGTATGCTCTCACAAGTGCAAATACATGAATATGTACACACATGCATGCACATACACAAAGCATAGACATGAACACACAAAGGCACTCAAAAACACATACAAGCACATGAACAAATATATAGAGACACATGCATAGGTACACACATATGTGCACATATGCTCAAACACACCCATATAAACATGCACAAACAAACACAAGTGAATATTCAAAAGCACACACACTCAAAGATACTCATTTGATTGACACCCATACACACACATATGTGCATGCATGTATGCACAGACATTTCCACATGAATGCATGTGTGCATGCACAAACACTTCCAAACCCACACATACACACACTTGAACACACACACGTGCATGCGAACCCATAGACACATTACCCCACACACACATATATGCACAAACACGTATGCAAAGGTATACACACACAAACACTCATACTTGCACAAACCATGCACATGCTCGCACACATGCAAAGACAAGCAGACACACAAATGCATGTGCACAACCAAACCAATAGAACAACACACACACGTAAGAACACACATACACATACAAGCACCCACAAAACAACACATGCATGCATGCACACAAATATGAACAAATGCACACACTCACGCATATAAGCACACATGCACATATCCTCACACATATGCATGTACACACAAATGCATACACAAGCACAAACTTTCATACATGCACACAATTGCATGAAAAACATACACACACTTACAAGCATATGCATGGGTGCACACACATGTGCACAAGCACATAGAAGGGCATGAATATATATGTACAAACATACACACATGTATGCAAGCATGCAGACACACCCATATGCAGAAACAAAAACAACACATAAGCAATCATGCACACACATATGCTCACATGCACACACATGTATACACACATGCTTACATACACACACATGTGCACACACACATTTACACACACACTAACATATATGAACATAGAAGCACATACACATGTACAAACAAACATGCACACACACTTATACACAATGATGCCCACGCACATACAAACACACACATCTACATGCATAGAAACAAACAAAATGACATATGCACACATACACACATGCTCTTGCACACACACACAAGCACATGCACATATACACACACACATGACCACACATAAACAAGCACGCAAACATGCACACACACACATGGATGTGTATACACACATGTTTGTGCACACTTGTCACTTGCACACACATTAATGCATATACCCACAAACAAACATGCACATGCAAACCCATATGTAAGCACACATGCCCACATACACCCCAATATATGTACAAACATGCTCACACATAGATATCTATGCATACACATATGCATCCACAGACAATCATACATATACCCATGCACATACCCACACACACACACACACACACACATATACACCAATACTCACTCTCTTTTTCACATGCACATGCACACTCACATACAAACATAAGTACAGACACGCACATTCACACACACTTGCATACACATATGCATGAACACATGGACATGCATGTAGGAGCACATGCTCCACTAATGCACACACACAAGCACACATTCACGTGTAAACACAAATACACATGCATAGGTACGCACAAACACACATGCCCACAAGCACACCCATACAACACCGACACATAGATGCACACAAATGCACATACATGCATTGACATGCACACAAACATACGCAAGAACATACACACATGCACATGCTCATTAGCATGTACAAATTCTTAAACACACACAAAAATACTTGCACATATATGCACATGCATAAACAAACATGCCAACACCCACATCCATGAACAAACATGCACACAGACAAGAACAAGAACATGCTCATATAAAAGCATAAACATAAACACAAAAACACACACACAGACATGCTCAAAAACATGTTCACACGTACATGCACAATCCCAAAGTTACATGTATACCCACATGCATACAAGCATATGTGCATGCAAATGGACACATGCACATACACACACATTAGCGTATACAGACGCACACATAAAACAATTTGTACACACACATACACATGCACATTCCCATGCATACACAAGCACACACATGCACACACACACATACATGCGAACATATGCACATCCTTACACATAGAAGCACACACACCTAGACACATGCACACACACACATGTGCACATATGCATACACACATGCAGATGCACGCACATACTTGCACCACAACATACACCCCCATGCACACATACACCCAACATACCGACACAACCACACACATGCACACATGCATGCACACACACACATACATAAATGGACACACATCAACAGCCCCTATATAGGCTTGCTAGCACACACAGATGCACGTGCTCACACTCATTAAACTACACACATGCACATATACACACATGCACGCGTGTACAAAAATGCATGTGCATAACCATATGCACACACTCACTAAAAAAACATTCATGTACACAAATACACACCCACACATTCATATACACACAAACACACACACATGCAAAAACACAAACTCTTACACAGGTGAATATGCATAAGCATGAATGCACATCCACACACACACACACCTATGCTTATGCATGCATGCATAAATTTTCATATCACAAATGTACATGTACATACATGAGAACACACCCACATGTTTACATGCACAACTCACATGCACACACGTGCACAAACACACACATGCACATGCACACACCCACAAACACACACACATGCAAGCTTGCACACATAGTCACAAATGCACACACATATGCACACATGCATGCACCCACACACACAACACACACACACATGCACATACATGCAAAAAGCCACAAACACCCACACTAACACCCAAATACTCAACCAGACATGCATATGCATTTGCACACAAACACATGCCCATTTGTACATGCACACATGCATAGTAAACACACACACACTACATATGGACATGTAGATATAAAAGCATGCACATACAAGATGTGCACACACATGCACATAAATGCTTATGCACACAAACCTGCACACATGTACAGACACACCCACACACACATGCACACACATGCACACAAATATGCATGCACACACATACATGCATATGCTCACAAGGATGCCTACACCAACACACATGTATATTTGCACATACAAAAACACATACATGCTCATATAGCACAAATATGCTACCAACAAATAGAATTACACAAACATAGATACATACATGCACATAAAGACACAAACACTAATCCACAATTACAATTGCATATACACATGCACACGCATGCAACTACATATGCATGCAGGTACTTACACATGCTCGCAAGCACATATAGGCTCAAATGCATGTACAATAATACACACCCACACACACACAAATGCACAGGTTTATAAACATAGCCACATACAGACAAACAAGTAGATACACAAACACATGCATTAACACATGAACATGCTCATATATATATAAACAAACACACATGCATACACATGCAAATGTATAATCAAAGAAAAATAAATTCCTATATGTGCACACACACAAACATGCACACAAACACATGCATGCACATGCATATGAATGCATACAAACACATGCACAGTCATGCAAATATGCATACACATAAACACATGCTATTGCACAAGCACACACATAAATCCATGAATGCACACACATATAGATTCACAAGCACACACACACATGCATACACATGAAAAAATCATTTGCACATACATACACACACCTTCACAAACACTTGCATACACACAAAAATGCACAAATACATTCACACACATAAACATATACTTGCACATGCATAGCCATGCAGACAAGTGTAGACATATGCACATTCATGAACATGCATATGCACACACACATGTAAAACACAAACACATATTTACAAATACATGCACATGCGAATACACACATGTAAACACATAAGTTCATATGCACATGCACACAATGAGGAACACACACATATGAACAAATACAGGCACATACAAATGTATAGACAAACACAAACGTGCATGCACATCTAAGCACATGCACATGCATAGGCACTCATAGATGCACATGCTTGCACACTTATGCACTCAGAAATGCACCCTAGCATGGACACACGTACATACACACATACTCAAATACAAAGACATATGCACATAAGTACACACACACACACGTATAAACATGTACAAACACGTACACATGCACACATATATAAAAGTACAAACATAAACATGCACGCACATTGACACACTTCAAACCCTGTAGACACAAATGCACCCACCCGCATGCACAAACACACATGAACACATGCACAGACACAAACACACACATGCATAATGTGTTAACATGCATGCATGTACTCACACACATACACTTATATGTGTATGTAAATACACACAGAGAATACACACACATGCAAATGCACACGAATGAATACATGCTCACATGCACACATATGCATATACACAAAGGCATGAAAACACATACACATATACATACAAAAGCACTCACACACACATGCACAAACACATACACACAAATAAGCACACACATGCATCAATATAATTACATACACACATAAAAGAACATGCACAAACATGCACACACACACATACACAACATGCTAGACAATGGCACAAATGCACATGCAAATGCACGCACATGCACACAAGCAAACACGTACATGCACCGGTGCACATCAGCTTACATGCATGCTTATGTATACACACACAAGCAGACCTACTCAACAACACACACATGTGCTGGCACACACTCACAAACATAAGCACACACACAATCATGGACATATGCAAATGCATACACACATGCAAATACATGTACAAACACACATTAAAATGGACACACATACGTATGCACACATTCCTATGCACATATGCATGCCCATGGAAGCATGTCTAAACATACGAACACACATATATATGTACACACACTAGAGCATGTACTAACACATGTGCATATATATGCACACATGCACCTGTATAGATAGGTGCACACGCATACACAGACACACAGACACACACACACACTCATACACGCATACTCAAATGCACACAAACATGCACAAGAAGGCAAACATGGACATGCATATAGCCATATGTGAATGCACACACACACTCACAATCCATATGCACACACATGCACTAACATACACACATGCACACACACTCACATGCACACAGATGAAGAAATACTTACACGCATACACAAATGAATGCACACATATTCTGACAAGGTGCATAAAGATGCCCACACAAACACATAGACATACACATAGACACATAGGCATGCACACATACACACATGTACGCAGACATGCACATACACACACATCAATATGCAAACACAAATATACACACAAGCACACACACATTTATGCACATATAAGAATATCTATATTCATACATATGCACACACAAGCATAGCCACACACACACACACACACACATAGACACAAACACACAAAGGTACCTACATACATGGCTATTGCCAAGTACACGCTTGCACATACACATGCATGTGCACACACACTCACACAACCACACATGCAAAAAAGCACACACACACACACGTATACACACAAGCACATACTTGTAGGGGTACACACACACACAAGCATGCATGCATGCATAAACATACACTTAGATACATATTCACACAAGCATACACCTAGATCCACAAATATAGATGCACACACAGAACATTTACACACATGCAATATATACACACAAATACACATTCACACATGCATCTACACACATAATTACCTATGTAAACATGCACACACACACACACACACACACACATGAGTGCTTGCACAATCACACAAACACAAATACATGAATAGGAACACACACATAGGCACTCAAAAACATGTGCATAGATGCTCACACACTTGCACTAAAAAGCATGTGTAGACACACATACATGCTCATAAAGGTACACACACATGCAAACACACACATATACGCTCACACATGCACAAAAAAATAGAAATTTAAACAATCACAAATATAAAAATACAGACACAAACATGCATATGAACAAAAATATTTGCACACATACATACATGCATCAACAAAAAAATGTATACAAACACACATATACACACATGTATATAAATGCACACAAACACACATACACACATGCTTATACACAAGAACAAACCCACACACACATGCACATACATATGCACACACAACAAGCATAAACATGCACATAGACATGCATGCATACCTATACCTGAAAGTGCACACATCCACACACATACACAGACACACACACATATGCATGTACATGCACACACACACACATGTGAACATGAAAAAACACACATGCCTGCACACACATGTACACATATATGCATACACTTTTATGCACAGATGTACCAAAGCACTCCCATACACATGCACATACATAAACACACACACACACACACATATAATAGTAAACATAAACTCTTAGGCTCACATATGCATGCACACACAAATATACACATACATACACAACCACACATGCACACACAAACATGCATGTACACATATATGCATGTAGACATGTTGCACATAGATAGACATTCACACAAGGGTGCATGCAAATGCACACATAAATGCACATGCACATAAACACATGTGCACACACACACACTTGCAAACACACACAAGCACACAAATGTAGTCACATGCACATGCACAAACACACATACACACACATGCATGTGCTTACACACATGCTCAACCTAATGCATACACATGAACATATGTACACACAATGACACACATGCATAGATACACATATGCATACACTAGTACTCACATGTGCACACATACAACCAAATGAATACATGCAAATACATGGAGGCACACATAGGCACAAACACATGCCAGCAAACATATGCACATACTCGAGCCCATAGACACACACACACACACACACATGAACATATACAAAATCACAAACATGCACATGCACTCACACATGAACATACATAACCACATGCTTACACATATGCTTACATGCACTCGTAAATGCGCACACACAAGTACACACTCACACACACCTGTAAACACACATTCTCTTACTTGTACACATAAGCACCCACGCTCTCACACAAATTACACATAGAGAAACACACACACACACATGCACATGCATGCATACAAAGAAGCACATTCACAAACACACTCACATGCACATGCACTAAAACACACATACACACATAGATACACACTTGCACTTACATATGCACAAAATAGTAAACACACATAAATCCATACATACATGTTTTGGTGCACAAATGCATGCAAAAAGAATGCCCCCACATACTCATATTCCATGCACCTATGCACACGTGCGTGTAAAGGCTCACAAACATGAACACACGTGTGTGCACAAACACATGTGTGCAAGCACAGACACATGTTCACAAACACAAAGGATGCATACACAACTATCCACATGTACATGTGTGTACATACACATGCACACACATGTAGATGATCATATGAACATATAAACACACAACAAATGCATGCAAAAGCACACACAAACGTGCACACACACACACATACACAAACACATCTATACAAACAAATGCTAACATGCATACATGCACTAACCCAGACACACACAAACCACACACACATGCACACACAATCTCATGCACACATACTCAAAAACACACAACCACACACATACATAGACAAATATGCACACACACATGTGCAAATGCAAGTTGACACACACACACACACAAATGTATACACAAAAAAACACACATGCATGCATAAACACAAGTAGACACATACATGAATATTTATACACATACACTCAAAATAACCATCAAAGGATCTAGATCTAATCATAGATAGATATAATCAAGATCATTAGATCAAAAAATTGGATAGGCTATAGTGATGATCAAGATACTATTTGCAAAGGTAGAAGGGCACTCAGTCATTCGATAAGGACTTAATTTTCAAATCCAAATGTAACTTAAAGCATCACTAAAAAAACTAAATCAAATATTCATAAATCATGATAATCCTATGTGCTATAATTACCAAAAAAAGGTTCAACATTTTAATCATATAAATATTTAGAAATATAGTTCTTTGTAGATTGGTCAATCTACAAAAAATATGATCTTTGGCTAAAAAATCAGTAAGTTGAGCATTGAAGTATTGTACATGCATACACATGCAAACACACATACACATGCACACAAACACATGAACACACACACACAAGTGCACATGCACACGCACACACACAAACATACATGCACATGTATAAAAAAACAATCACCTATGCACATAAGCAAAAACACCAATACAGACACACACATGCATACATACACAAACAAACAAAGATGTGCACCTAAACACATTGGAGCACACACATAGATATGCGTATGTACATATGCTCACACAAGCACACACTCACAAGCACACACACAGGCACTCACACAAATATGCACACGCACAAGTAAGTGCATAAACACATAATAATACACACACGCACGCGCGTGTGCGCGTACACATGCACACATACACACACATAGAAATGCATGCACATGCACATGCACACAAACACATGCATGTAGATGCACATACATAACCAAACACACACATTCGCATGCACATGAACACACATATACATGCTTATGCACACATGCATGCATACGTTTACATATACACAAATATCAAAAGATGCTCACATACATGCAGTTGCATGCATATATACACAGACATGAACACACATAGAAACACACACACACACTTGCATGCATGCATGCACCCACATACACACTCACACACATATCACACAAGCCCACACGCGGACTCATGCGCACAAATCTGTGCACATGCACATGAAATACATGCACACACAGTAGGCACATACTTATATACATATAGACACACACGAAGGAACATACACAGACACCCATATCAACACAAATAAACACTCTAATGCACATACATGCACAGACACAAATACATCCACACACACATGCACACACACATAACCATGCACACACATGTATGAAGACTTTCACACGCATACACATAAACACACACACACACACACGCACATGATCACAAAGACACTCACATGAGCACACATGTACACACATGTACACACACAAGCACATGGGAATACTTGCACACACACATGTGTGCACACACATGCATGAACATGTGTCCAATCACATGCATGCAGACGTGTGCACACGCACATGCACAACAACCTCCATGCACACACATACACACACATGCATGCACACACACACACACACACTAACATGTGCACACTCAAAGACACAAATATAGATGTACAAACATATACATGCATAAACATACACACACACACATGTACACACTCATGCACCCAAACACACACACACATGGACACACAAAAGAACACACGTGCATCTAAGTGTGCACACACAAAAACACACTTACACACACGCATATACAAGATCACCTCCATACAAATAAACATGCATGCACACACACACACCCATGCACACGCACAGTAATGAATACACACATGTGCATGCAAAAGCAAATGTATGGACATGTGCACATGCACACATAAGCACACACATGCATATATAAACTCATAAACATACACATATATGCACTCATGCACAAACATACTCTCTCTCTCTCTCTCACACACACACACACATGTGCACACACATATACATGTGCATACACATAAACACATGCACATAAGCACACACATAAGAACATGTACACACACATATTCAAACATATACTTATACATGCATGCATACATATGCACACACATAAACATACTTGCACACTCACACACAAATGCACAAACACAAACATAGGCACACACATGCATGGACACATTTGCACACACTTGTGCAAGAGCATGCACACATGCACACACTCATAAACAAACACACATGCAAACACACACACACACACTCACATACATAGACAAACACACAAACACACACGCACACAAACTACAACACACACACAAACACAGATATAAATGAAAACAGACACACACATATACACACATATGTTCACATGCACACATACACCCAAACACACATGAACACATACATGTGTAAGTACACAAACAAATATGGACACAAGTGAACACACAAAAGCACAAATAGATGCACAAGCACACACATAGTTGAACTCATAGTTCTGTGCACATACACACATTGATATATGAACACATGCATGTAGAAACACAGATACATGCATACACATGCAAATGCACACACTCCAAGAAAAACATGCACACACACATACATGTAAATGCACACACATATTCAAACATACACACACATGAATGTACACATACACACACACACTTACACACAAACACATGCACATGCATAGATACATACATACAAACATCCATAGACCTACACACTCATAGATGCAATCATATGTAGACATAAGCACACATATAGTGCACATGCACACACACACATAAATGCATACACAAAGCCACAACCAAACATTCTTACATGCTCATACACACATACATACAAGCACACACATGCATAGACATAGACATTCGCACATGCACACACACAAGCACACACACACATACATTCACACACTAATATATGAACGCACACGCACGTGCAAACAACACAAACACATACACACACACATGCACCCGCACATATGCACAGGCAAACAAACACACATAGATGCACAAGAACACATACACAAGTACACATGCACACACACACACACATTCATGCATATACCCACGTGTGCAAACTCATGGACACACACACACTTGCCCATGCATAAACATGCAAACACACACACACACATGTATCTAGAAACACAAACACACACACACACACATGCATGAATTTAGACACACACATTTGAACACATGCGAACACGCCCATGCACAAACATGCAAATGTAGAAACACTTATGCACGCATGCATGAATGCATGCATGTACACATGCACACAAACTTACATAGACATATGTTTGCACACATGCACACACACACATGCACATGTACACAAATACAGGAACATAGCCACATACACTTGTGCATACAGACATGCACACATGCACCACACACACTTCCATGAACACTCACACACACATGCACGTACATACAGACATACAAAGCAAGGGAAGCACACACACATGTAAGTAGATGCACTTGCACATTCACACGCCTACACCCAAACACATGGACACATGCATATAAAGAACAAATATAGATACACATAGATGCATTCGCATGTGCACAAAAATGCACTCACAGACACATACACACAAACATAGATGCACATATGCACTCATATATGTGTAGATATATGCACACACAAACAAATACACATGCACACACATGCATATGCAAGCATACACATAAGCACATGCACATAAGCACACATTAATGCACCTAAAGACACAGAAGTAGACACACACATGCACACTTAGACCCACATGTGCATGCATACACACACATGCACACAAACACAAAAAAATGCACACACAAATGTGCACACAAGCAACAAACATGCATTCACACATACACACATGTACACCCACACACATATGCACAAAAATGCACACTTATGCACACTCACACATGCATATATGGACATGCATGCACACGCACACACACATACATACACATGCTTCCAAACATACACACATGCACATGTACACTTCTATGTGTACCACTCATAAGCACATGCACATGCACACATAAATGCACACACACATGCAAGCATACACCAAAAAACATGCACACACACATGCACAGATGCACACACACAAGCATAATCACATACTTTCATATACACACATACACACACACACATAGACCCACACATAAATATGTTCTTATATGCACACACATACGCACTCACACACACACACACATTCACACTTGTGGGTATGCACACATACACACACCAACATGCAGTTACGGACAAATACATGTACACAAATACTCACATGCACACACACACACACACATGCACACACATAGACCCACACATAAACATGTTCTTGTGTGCACACACAATTACACAATAACAAATGCACTAACATACATACACACACACACACATATATTCACATTTGTGTGCATGCACACACATACACAAACCATACAGTCACACAAAAATATATGTACACAAATACTCAAATGCACACACACACACATGCTGACATGCACACTCACATGCATGCACATGTGCATGCACCCACTTGCACAAGCACATGCACATGTTGATCTGCACACACATGCACACCAACAAATGCATGCATAAGCACATGCACACGTATAAACAATTGCATGTATATGCACACACATATGCATGCACAAATGTGTGTGCACAAGCACAAGCACACACAAACACATGCCAACATACATTAACATGAACATTCACACAAGCACACACACATACCCACATAAGTGCATATACACACATACACACAAGCATGCATACAAACATATACACACATGAACATGCATACACATCCACATGCATGCCCATATGGGTATGTGTACACACACATACAAATAGGCACATACATAAGCATGCATACTAGCACACTCACAAACTGACACACACATGCACAAACATGCAGGCATACATATCCATGCAGATAGACTTATACATGCATATACATACATGCATGCACATAACCCCACATACACACATGTGTACAAACACTAACATGCACACACATGTAAATACATACATTCACATGTTTGCATACACACACACCCCTATATAGGAACATGTGCATAGATATAGGCACACATATATGCACACATAAAGGCTAATAGACATGCACACCCATGCATACACACATGTACATAAGCATTTAATGTATGTACACACACACTTGCAAGCATGCAAATACACACATATGAACAATCATGCACACAAAATACACACATAGCATGCACAAACACACATTCACACAGACAAACACACAAGAACCCATACACGTATAAGCACAAATAAACATTTATGCATATGCCCACATACTGATGCACACAAATAAACATATGCACTTGCACACATGCTTGTAGGCACATGGTTGCACATAAGAACACTGAAACACAAACATGTTCATGCACACACATAGATAGAAACACATGTGCTCACAAATGGACATACACAAACATATATGCACAAGCATAGATGCCTGCAAGCAAGCACTCATGCATAGACACACACACATTTATACACACAAAAACACATTCACATATGGGTGAATTTTCACACACACACTCACAAAAACAAACACGTACTTGCTCACATACACATGTGCACACACTCACCCATGTAGATATGTACACATGCACACATGTTCACACCTATAGATGCCAACACATACAAGTAGACATGCTCACACATATAGATGCAAACACACACACATCCATATGTGTGCATGCACCCACACATAGAAACACATCTAGATACACATGCACACACACACTCACACACACTCATGCACATGCACCCATGCATGCACACATATAGGCATAAAAACATGCATAAAGACAAGGTGCATACAAATACATGCAAATGCATACACACAGACACACTCACACATGAACACTAACAATCACACAAACACGCACAAAGGCACACATAAATATACACAAATGTGCATGCACAAGCATAAAAACATATTTAAACATAGACACACACTCACACCCGCGGTTGTATGTGCTCACACACACATATTAGCATGCACAACAACACACACCACCCAACACACATACACACACAAAACTTGATACACATATTTACAAATATGCATACATACACATGCAAGTAGGCACAAAGACACACACACATAGACACATGTATGTGTGCAACCCTACACACAAACATGCAACACACACATGTGCACACATAAAAACACACATGCACTCATACATTTAGATGCACACACATACCTATATAGAAACATGCACATGTGCACACACACATATATGGATGCACATGCACATGCACACACACATATGTACACATGCTCCCAAACACATACACATGCACACGTACACTTTTATGTGCACACTAGCACACTCACAAGCACATGCACATGCACCAATATATGCAACACACATGCAAACAAAGACACACGAGCATACACTTGAAAACACAAAAAGACACACAAACATGCAAGCAAGCATGCACTCACACACACACCTGCACATGTGCATACATGCACACACACAAGCATAATCACATACATATACACACATGCACACACACACAGACACACATAAACCCACACATAAACATGTTCTTGTGTGCACACACAATTGCACAAGAAGACATGCACGCACATGCATACACGCACTCATACACACAAGTACACACACAAACACATATATTCACACTTGTGTGCATGCACACACATACACACTAGCACTCACATGCACACATAGACCTATAGACATGCACACACACATGCATGCACATGTGCATGCACCCAAATACACAAACACAAGCATACATGCACAATCATGCACAAGCACGTGCACACTTTCATGTGCACACACATGCACACCACCAAAAACTTGCATAAGCACATACATATGCAAAAACACATGCATATGTACACACACATGCACACACACGTGTGTGAACAAGATAAGCACACACAGACATGCACACACACACACACATTCACACACACACACACACACATATACACACATGTGCATGTAAACACACATACATATAAGCATGCATGAAAACTTATGTAAACACACAAAAACCCCAAAACACCCACAAACATGAACATACATACGCATCCACATGCACATCCATGTGCATATGTGTACACACACATACAAATAAGAACACACACCACCCAACACACATATGCATAAAAAAGCAGCCAGACACACCCACACAAACACATTTACATGCACACACACGTACATGCATGAATGCACACAACCCCACATACACATATGTGTATCCACACACATGCATACACATGCAAATACTTACATTCACATGTTTGCATACACACACACGCACACACATATATAGAAACAAGCTCATGCACATGTACACACATGCTCACACATGCACACATGCAAACACACACAAGTAAAAATGCATACACATGCCCACAGGCCAATAGACATGCGTACATGTATGCACAAGCTTGAATAGTATATACATCGGAACACACATGTGTGTGTGTGTGTACAGACATACCCCTACCCACACATGCACATGCTTATGTAGGCTTATATGCACACACTCCCAAGCACACATATGCATACACACATATATGCATAAGCACACACACTTTCATACAGGAATACATACACACAACACATGCACACACACATATGCGCACATTCAGAAACATATACATGTACACACATATATGACATGAGCACACACATGCACACACGTACACACCTACAAATGCACACATGCTTGCACACTTGCTTACACACATGCACACATGCATGTATTGACAAACACACACAAAAGGACACACTTATCACACTTTGACTCATGCACACACACGCATACTACACACATGCACACACATGTTCACATATGCACATGCACAAACATGCATGTACCCTCACACGCACCCTCAAGCAATATGCACATGCATATGCATATAGACACACACACACACACTCACAAACTAATGTAAGCTTAAGCACATGCATAAACACACACACACATACATAGTTATAGACACACACATATGCACATCCAAAGGCTCACAAATAAACACACCCATGGATACACACATGCTCATAGGCATGCATATGCATATACACACAAGCATGCATGCAAATGCACGCATATGCACAATCATGCACACACAAATAGACACCTTGCATGCATAAACACACATTCACACACACACAAAAACCCACACACGTATAAGCATAAACACACATATATATAAATGCCCACATAAAGATGAACACAAATAAACACATGCACACACACAAGCATGCACATCTACACTTGCATACACACACTTGCTTGCACATAAGAACATTGAAACACACACATGCTCATGCATACACATAGATAGAAACACACATGCATAGAGAAACACATGCACACACATATATGCACAAACACACATGCATGCAAACACTCATGCACACATGCATAGACACACACACACACATGTATACACACACAAACACATTCACCTATGTGTGAATACACACACACACAAACAAGCACATACTTACACACAAACATATGCACACATGCACACACACATGTAGATATGCAAACATGCACATGCATGCATGTTAACACATATAGATGCAAACACACACAAGCAAACATGCTTACATATTTAGATGCAAAATACACACACATAAACATGCTTGCATGCACCCCTACACAAAAACACATGCACATGCACCCATACATGCACACACACATCATAAACACATGCACAACAAGCACAATGCGCATATAAACACATGCATATGGACACACACACTCACATATAGATGCAAAACAATCACACAAACAAACACAAAGACACACTTACATATACACACATGTGTGTGCACATGCATAAAGACATATGCAAACATAGACACACACTCACACCCATGTTGATATGTGCACACACACACACATTAGCATGCACACCAACACACTCCACCAAACACATGTGCACACACATAAAGACTCACACATATGTGCACATGCACAAACACAAATTGATGCACACATTTACAAATATTCACACATACACATACATGCACACATAGACACATGTACACGTACATCCCCACACCCAAACTTGTATACAGACACACACATGGAAACACATGCACTCAGATATTTTTATGCACATACTCACACCTATACAAGAACATACACATGTGCACATGCACGAGCACACACACAGACCCATACACACAAGCATAAAAATTAATACAAACACAAGCACATGCTCATACACATGTAAGCTTATTCACACACATTCAAAAGCACACACATACACATATGCACCGACATCTATACACATGCATTCATGCAAGCACATGCAAACAAAAACAAAGACACACACATACACAAACCTACTCATGTGCATATACACACTTGTACTTGCACACTCATGCATGCACATGCATACAAACACATGCACCCACATACACACCAAAGAACACATGTGCACACTTGTCAACTCATGCACACATACACATACATACACAAACATACACATGCATAAACACATATGCAAACATAGACATACACCCACACTATGTGCTCACATACACACATTGGCATGCACACCAGCCAATACATGAACACACACATGAAGACTCGCACACATGTGCACATGCACACACACAAATTGATATGCACATTTACAAATATTCACACATACACATGCATGGAGACACACATACATAAACACATAAACACATGTACACGTACAACCCTGCACCCAAACTTGTATACACATGCACACATGTGCACACAAGGAAAAACACATGCACTCAGATATTTGGATGCACACACTCACACCTATACAAGAACATGCACATGCACATGCACACACACACGAGCACACACGCGGCCCTATACACACATGCATAAGGGTGCACAACATATACATATGAACACACACATACATACAGTCACAAACACGCACTCATACACATGCAGGCTTATTCACAAACATGCAGAAGCACACACACATATGCACATGCATACACATCTATACACATGCATTCATGTAGGCACATGCAAACAAAACATAGACAGACAAATGCATAGACCTTCTTGTGCACACATACACACATGTACTTGCACCCTCATGCATGCACATGGACATGCACACACACGCACCCACATACACACACACACACACACACCAAAGAACAGATGTGCACACATGTCAACTCATGCACACATACACGTACATACACATGAACACACGCACACACACATGCACACAAACGTTGACATTCGCATACATGCTCAAACTTGTATGTGCACACTCACAAACACCCTCCCACAAACATGTGCTTGCACATCCACACACTCACACACAAATGCAAGCATAAGCACAAGCACACACATGCACATGCATAAGCATAGGAATGCATGCACACACAAAGGTTCATATACATGCACACCCATGCAAACACACATGCATGCGCATGAACCCATGTGAAAACACACTCACACACTCACATGTATGAACACAAATGTGCAAACAAACACACACATAAGTATGCACACATGCAAATATACACACCCACACACACACAAAAGCACAATCTCACACATTTGCACATGCCCATATACAAATTCAAACAAACAAACACATGCACACACATACATATGCACAGGTACACGTGCATGTACACACATGTCTACCTACATGAACAAACAAACACACACGTGTATGCATACATGCAGATAGAAATAAACATGTGCACACAAACACACATGCACACACATGTACACACATACAAAGACTCTCGCATAGGAACAAACATATAAGCACAAACACACACGCATGCAAGCACATACGCACATTCACACATGCACATACATTCACACAGCTATGCATGCACACACACAAACATGAACTCGTACACAAAAACATGCATAAACACATGCACTTGCACACGTAGACATGCATACACACATATGTACACACACTCATATATGCCGACATGTAGACACACATGCACATCCATGCAAAAACACAACAACATGCACATGAACACACACACACACATGCACACATATAGGCACACATACAGGCGGATAGACATGCACATCAAAAAATTTTATACAAGCATAATGCATTTATAAACATGTGCACATGTACACACCAGTACACATGGTCACATGCATGTACACACACAAGCACACATAGACACATGCACATTTGTACTAATAGACACACACATTCACATGAACACACACAAAGACACACACCCATAAACCAACATGTGCATGCCCATACACACATGCACATATACAAACACATACAAACCTACACACCCATGTACATGAACACACACATGCATATATGCACCTATAAACACATCTATGTGCATACATGCACATGCACACAAACACGCATGCATGCACACTAACACATATATCGCCAAAAACACATGCATGTATGCACACATGCACACACAACATGACAAACACACACACACAAACATGCACACAGATACATACATACAGACACACGTGCACACAGATACATACATACAGACACACGTACACACATACATGCATGTGCATAGTCGAACTTATACATGAACATATACATGCACTCACATTCAATCACACACACACAATCAAACATATGCACTCATGAGGACATGCACATGCCACATTAGAACATGCACAAGCATACAGACATGCACACACACATAAAAGCACACATTCACACATGCAAACACACAAACATGCAAAAACATGCACAAGCATTTACATGTATACACACATGACCTAGACACATGCATACACACGTATGCACAGTATACAACAACAAACACACATGCAAGTGCACACACATATACACACACATGCAGATACAAACATACTCAAATATACAAACTCGCAACACCTACACACACACATACACATGTGGACACACACATACATGTGCACATGAACACACACACATATCCATACACCCACACATGCATGCATGCACAAATGCATATAGATATGCATGCAGGTACCCACACACAAGCACACACATGCGTATGCACACATATTCAAGCAGGAACACATGTACATGCATACATGCAAGTATCCCCTAAGCATTTGCACATATACATATGCACACATAAACAAAAACATGCACACACACATGCACATGTACGCAAAAGCATACACATACACACACTTGCACTTGCACATGTAATCACATGCACACACACTCAATGCATACATATGCACATGCATGCATGTACAAGCAAGCTTGCACGCACACACACTGACACACATCCATAATCATGCACACAATAACAAAGGCATACATGCACATAAGTATGCATGCACATGTGCACAACCTAAACACACTCATGCACACACATACATAGGCACACGCATATAGACACACAAACATAGAATTATGCACACGCACATGCACATGTTGAAATACATATTAATACTCACATACATTGATGCTTGCACACACATGCACATATAGCAAACACACAGATACACAAACTCACTCATCTGCATACATGCACTAACACACACATATGCTAGAATCCCCATATAAATGCAAAAACACATTCCTCCACACTCATAAACTTACACACCCACATATATGCACCCACACACCCTCGCACACACAAGCATGCCCAAGCATGCATGCACACCTACATGCACATATGTAAGCAAAAACGCATAAATGCATGCACACATGCATGGACAAAGTACACTTGCAAGAATGCATGCCCATAAACACAAAAGAACACACGAATAAGCACAGGTACACACACACATGCACACTTATACACATGCAGACTCACCCACACACACAATCACATGCACATGCACTCACATAGATCCATGCATACACACATAGACATGTATATACATATGCACACACAAAAAATATGCACATGGAAATGCACACAAATAAACACACATGCATGCGCACAAATAAACACACACACGCACATGCCCATACATAGGCACACAAATGCACGCACATGCACATATGCATACACACACAAATGTAAAAGGACAAGCAGACATAGAAAGACATATATGCATGCACACACAAATGCTTATACACACATATGCTTACACACATGCACAAGAACATGCATGTACAAACACTTGCACACACAAAGACATACACACACATTTAAGCACATTTGTAGCCATGTAGATACAAGAACCCATGCATGCACTAACATAGGCATGTACATAAGAACAAACATTGGCACACAAAAACACATGCATGTTCAAGCACACACATGCACATACGCAGGCACTCACATACATACACAAAAATACACACGCATGCACACACACACACACACGTGCACTCGTACACATATACATACTCATACACAAACACATATGCACATATGCACACACACATAAATATATTCCTACACACAAGCATGCACAAATACATATGCATGCACAAAAAACACACACATATGCACCTAAACACATATACACACAGACCCAAACACCCACTTGAACTCACACAAATGCATCTGCAAGCACATACACACAAATACACAAACACACATACATACATACATGCAAGCATAACACACAAAAATACACATATCCATAGACACACACAAACTAATGCACACACAAACTTACCAACACATGTATATGACTACAAACATGCATGCACGTAGACACACACACACATACATATATAGGTACACACACACGAACACTCACATGTAGATATACACCAATGCACATACTCAAATATATAAGCACACACACACAAACACAAACACACTTGTTCACACAAGTGTAAAACTAAGAAAACACACCCATATGCATGTGCAAGCTGATATAGAAAAACATGCATACACTCAAAACTATATAAATATACACATGCACACATGTACACATATGAATACACATACACACACATATGCATACATATTTGCATATGCGTTCGCATACATATAGATGCATAAGCATGCACACATGTAGACGTGCATGCCCACATGTGCATACACATGAACACATGCACTTGTACATACATTAATGCACACATCCACAAGTGCATGCAAATGCACTCATGAACAGATAGACACACAAACATGCATACACATACACACACTCACACATGTTTGAAGGCATGCACACACACACGCGCACACACAGTGACAACCATATGCATACACAATCACAAATGCACACACCATAAAACACATCAACATGCATACATACCCACACACAAATGCACACACACACATGCACATGAATGAATACACACATGCATGCACACGAAGACACACACAAGAACATATGCACAGACGGACAAGCTGTACATAGGGGTACATGAATGCACATATACACAGGCACACACTAAAATGCATGCACAAGCAAACACACACAAGAAAATAGAAGTCTTAATGTGCACCAACATGCACATGCGCCTGCACACACAAATGCACACACACACATGTGCACACACAAAAATGAATGCCCACTTACACATAAATCCATTAACAAACACAAATGCACAAGCACACACTAAGATGCACAAAAGCATGCTGATGCACACATAATCATGTATGCACACACACACACACATACACTCAACCACACATGTACACAAACATGCAACCACACATACAAATGCACACGCATGTAGATATACACACTGAAGTGTTTCATGCTAAGGAAATCCCACAAGAGGGGGGTGAATTGTGTATTTAAATTTTATGAATTTCGAAATTAAACTTAAAAACCTTTAAGCAAGAGTAAAGAGAGTTGAACACACAAATTTTTAAGTGGTTCGACTCAAAATCGAGTCTACGTCCACCCCCAATCGGTGTTGGGAAAAATCCAATAAATGCACCGATTACAAGTGAGGTTTTTCGTACGGTTCACCTCAAACCTACTTGGGATTCTACTACGGCTAATCCCAAACCTACTTGAGTTTTTATCGGGCTCAACTCAAACCCAGGGCTTTAGCACTACTGCCGGGATGCCCTGGCCCCAAAACAAAAAGTACAATGATTGGCAAAAAAAAACTTAAGAGAAATAGGAGAAAAGAGGAGGAACACACAATCGACAAATTAGAGGGATAGAAATTGAGAAATAATTGAAAAACCTCTAATTCCAATAACCTTCTTGTCGCTTTGCTTTTTGAGCTTGGATGCACCATTTTTGCTTGAGGGCTCGAATTTTAAGATCTGAAATCTTTGGAAAATTTAGCAAAGGTTAAACTGAAAAATACATCAATTTTCCCTATTTATAGAGCTCAAATTTGAGCTCTAAAAACACCCCCAATGGCTCCAAAAATTAATTAGCCGTTTGGGCAACTGACGGAAAGCAGCCACCGTCCGATCCAGGCCCAAAAACGAACAACGCAGATTGTTTTACGCATGTTACCATTCGGGCTTAATCCAGAGCGTTTGATCCGGGCGCGTAATCGAACGGCACGGATTAAATCTCGCGATTACCATTTACGCGATTTAATCCCGTGCATAGGATCCGAGTGCAAAGATGAACGACACAGATTTTACCTTACAAGATGAATCCTATGCGTTGGATCCAGGGGGCTTGATCTGAGCCATTGGATCCTGCGAAGGCTGAAACTGGGATTTTTAGTCCCACATTGCGTATGCAGATGTGTTGGAGCGCTACATAAGAAATCCACCCTGTTTACATTGTGAGCCTCTTTGGGGTTGGCTCTCCCCTTCCATGACCAGTACTTGATCACCTGGTTCAAGTTGACTTAGCCAAGCATTGTTCATTGACTGTTGACCACGCTACAGTTTGACCTAGCCGAGCTCCCCTCGGTAGGCTTGGCTTAACCAGGCACTGTTGATTTGACCATTGACCAGCGCTAGCCGAGCTCCTTTGGGCGGGCTTGGCTCGGCCTTCTCGGGTCAACCAAATTTTTATTTTTAAATTAAATTTTTAATTTTGTAAAAGACCTGGATGGGCTATTTTCGCGCCGGGTCGACCCGCCCATTGCTACAGTGCATTTTCCCGGGACTTTAGCTGTTTTAGGGTATTTTTGACGAATTTTTGTGCCAAAAATTTGAATATAAGTGCATAAAGATAATTTTATATTCTTATAGTATTATAAGTTATTTAAATAGCTATGAAAAGAAATTCATGAAAAATAATTCCAAAGCAATATTAAAAAATCAAATACCAATATCTATACATTTTGTCAAATATGTTTGGCCCAAAAATCAAAATTCATTATTAAATAACTTTATAATATTTTTAAATGTTAATACTACTAATGTGCCTCATAATCTCAAAGTTTGGACATAACAAATTCAAGAGAAATAAAAAGAAATTCAATTATTAAAAAAATCTTGTGCATGTCTCAAATTTCCTTGAAGTATGCCATGACCTCAAGGCCCATAGAGACCATTATTTTAGACATCTAAAATACATGGCTTGATTTAATTAATTAGTAACAATTTTACTTAAAATCAAGCCCAAATAAAATATACACATTTATGCTTGACTCACCAAACATGAGGGTGTAACAATCTCTCCCTTTTGATGATGACAAGACATAAATGTTTTAAATAAAAATAAGTGTTTAAAATACAATTCATAGGGAGAAAAAATATGCTCCCCCTATCTTGATGCATATTTTGATGCTCCCCCTCACTTCCAACTATTCTCCCCCTTTGACACCATCAAAAGGGAGTGAACCCTAAGCAATGTCTAAATTTCCTAATTGTTCTCTCAATGTTTGAAATTGCTCCGATGGTAAGGGTTTGGTAAAAATGTCAGCCAATTCAAGCTTAGTAGGAACATACTCTAACTCTACTAATCCTTTGGCCACTTGGTCTCTAATAAGGTGATATCTAACATCTATGTGCTTAGTCCTAGAATGATGAACTTGATTCTTAGCTAATGCTAATGCACTAGTATTGTCAATTCTAATAGGTATATGTGTGACTTATAAACCATAGTCTTGAAGTTGTTGTCTTAACCATAGTACTTGAGCAACACAACTTCCATCTGCAACACATTCAGCTTCTGTTGTTGACAAGGCTATACAATTTTGTTTTTTGCTTGACAATGAAACAAGACAATGTCCTAAAATTGACATGTTCCTGATATGCTCTTCTTATCCACTCTAGATCCTCCAAAATCTGAATCTGTATAGCCAATGAGCTCACAAGAGAGTTCATTTCTAAGATACCATAATCCTAGTGTCATGGTTCCCTTCAAATTTTTGAAAATTGCTTTAACAGCTTTCAAATGACTTTCCTTTGGGTTTGCTTAGAACCTAACACATAATCCAACACTAAATAGAATGTCAGGTCTACTAGCTGTAAGGTACAATAAAGATCCTATAAGTCCTCTATAAAATTTTTGATCTATTGTTTTCCTTTGTTCATGTAGATCTAAATGAATGGATTGATTAATGGGAATTTTCTTAATTTTCATATTCTCATAGCCATATTTTTTAAATATTTCTTTCAAGTATTTTGTTTGAGAAATGAAAATACCATCTTTTAGTTGTTTTATTTGTAGCCTTAAGAAGAAATTTAGCTCACCCATCATACTCATTTCAAATTTCTTAGTCATAAGATCTCCAAATTCTCTACACATTTATTCTTTTGTGCTACCAAAAATAATATCATCAACATAAATTTAAACAATTAATAAATCATCTCCTAATGACTTTAGAAATAATGTAGTATCCGATTTACCTTTTCTAAAGCCACTATCTACTAGATAGTTACTCAACCTATGGTACCATGCACGTGGAGCTTGCTTAAGGCCGTAAAGAGCTTTCTTAAGCTTATAAACATAATTACTTTGTGCATGATCCTCAAAACCTGGGGGTTGTTCTACAAACACATCTTCTTCTATTATCCCATTAAAGAAAGCACTTTTTACATCCATTTGAGACAACCTAAAGTTTTTATAACATGAATATGCTAGAAGTAATCTAATTGCTTCTAACCTAGCTATGGGTGCAAATGAATCCTCAAAATCAATACCTTTAATTTGACTGTATCCCTTAGCAACAAGTCTAGCCTTATTCCTAATTATTACACCATTTTCATCTAATTTATTTTTATAGACCCATCTAGTACCAATTACTTGTTGATAACTAGGTCTTGGTACTAATTCCCAAACTTGATTTTTTTCAAATTGGTCTAACTCTTCATTCATAACTTGAACCCAATAATCATCTATAAGGGCTTCTTCTATAGAACTGGGTTCAAAAAATGACACAAAGGCACTATAATCTATATCTCTAATTGAAGCTCTAGTCTTCACTCCTTAGTTCACATCTCCTATAATCAAATCCTTTGGATGTGAGGTTGCAAATTTCCATCCTTTAGATAAATTATTTTCTTTTTCTTTTTCTCTTTCTATTTCTAGATTTTCTATTTTTTCTTTATCTAAATCTAGATTCTTTACTAATTCTATTTCATCTTCTAAATGTTATTCACTAACTAGTTGAATTGTCTCATCAAACACAACATGCATTGTTTCCTTTATTTTATGTGATTCTTGATTAAAAACTCTATATACTTTTCTAATTGATGAATACCCTAAAAAGATTCCTACACTTGCCTTCTCATCAAACTTTCCTAAGTTTGCTCTCTCATTTTTAAGAATAGTGCACTTACAACCAAAAACATGAAAATAAATAAGATTTGGTTTCTTCTTCCTTAGCAATTCATAAGGAGTTTTCTTCAACTTTGGTCTCAAATTAACCCTATTTATGATGTAACATGCCGTGCTAATAGCTTCGGCCCAAAAATATTTGGGTAAGTCATATTCGGCTAACATGGTTCTACCCATCTCAACTAATGTTCTATTCTTTCTTTCTACAATGCCATTCTGTTGTGGTGTATATGGGCATGTGAATTGATGTTTGATTCCATTCTCTTTACAAAACTGACTAAAATATTCATTCTTAAATTCACTCCCATTATCACTTTGCATAAAAATTAATTTTAGACTATGTTGTCTTTCTAACTCTCTAATCAAATCTTCAAAGTTCTCAAAGGCTTCATTTTTATGTCTAAGAAAAATCACACAAGTATATCTAGAAAAATCATCAACTATGACAAATCCGTATTGTTTTACTCCTAAACTCAAAGGTTGTATTGGTCCAAAAAGATCTAAGTAGATTTTTTCTAAAGGTCTACTAGTTGCTAATTCATTTTGAGATTTGAAAGAGGATTTAACTTATTTTCCCTTTTGGCAAGATTCACACAACTCCCAATTTGACTTGCTTGGTTTTGGAAGGCCTCTAACTACATCTAATTTTGTAATCTTCTTCAAGGTGGAGTATCCCACATGGCCTAATCTTCTATGCCATAATGAATTCTCATTAGATTGGGTCACTAGGCATTCCAAACCACTAGCTTCTAGTTGTTCAAAACTAATTACATATGTATCACATTTTCTTTTGCCTATAAGTAGTTCAACATTATTTTTCATGATTTTGCAAGCTTTTGTATTAAAAAAAATCAAATCCATTATCACAAAGTTGACTAATACTAATCAAATTAAATTCTAACCCTTCTACTAAAAATACATTTGAAAGGGTAAAGTTTGTCATACTTACATCTCCAATTCCAATTATTCTTTTCTTTGTGTTGTCTCCTAGTGTCACCTTCCTATTTGGATGCGATCTCAATGATCTGAATTTACTTTTGTCTCCAGTCATGTGTCTTGAGCATCCACTATCCAATACCCAAGATGTGGATTTCGATTTTCTCCTTGGTTTTGACTGTATAAGGTGTAAAATTTAAATTAGAAAGTATACCACTAAATTAAATCATCAATTTGAGTTTTCTAAATATCATAGACCTATCCTAGAATGTCTCAAAATATTTTGGAGACATTTTCTTCTAGTCTTCTAAGTCATGTTCATAGGAACCCAAGAAAACTTGGGTTGAACCCTAAATAGTACTTGCATGTTCTCCTTTTTAACAATCCATCTAACATTTTGTGTTTGTGTATACATATTTCTTCTAAAGAAGCAATCTTTCATAGTACGTCTAGGTTTACAACAATAAAAACAAATAATGTTTGATGGCCTAGGCATGCTCAAATATCTAGGTTTCTTGAAATTAAAAGCATGTGAATGATAATAAGCATTTGAAACATGTGTACTTTTATTTACTCTAGCATGCTCAAAAGATTGTATTTTTTCTTTTAAGACTGAAATATCATGCTTCAAAGAAGTATTTTCAATAATAAGAGATGCCTTTTCATCAAATATATGTTGATTTTCTAATCTTTTCTTTTCATCTTCTTTCAAGACAAAATCAAGCAATTCAACTTTTTCTTTGTAACTCTTTTTTAATTTTTTATGTGCACTCATTAAGGAAGTTAATGCATTCATAATTTCAATGTAATTATTTTCAAGAGTATCTCTTATCCAAGAGCTTACCTTATTTTCTTCTTCTTCTTCTTCACATGAAGATGTTGAGGATGCCTCATTTGCCATAAAGCAAATCATTCCTTCTTCTCCTCTACTTGAGCTTGAAATGTCTGAATCTTTGGAGGCACTCATGTAGCTTGAAATGCTTTCTTTTTCTTCAAGCTCTTTTCTTCTTCTTCTTTTCTTCCTCCTTCATATGCTTGTCTTTTAGTTTTGGATATTCCGGTTTAAAATGACCGGTTTGACCACACTCAAAACAAGTTGGTGGCCTCTTCCTCTATTGCTTTTCTTCTTCCATTTCCTATTAAGAAAGCTCTTTGCCAAATTTTTAGCTAAACCATTAACATGGAAGCTTACCTCATCCTCTAACTCTGTGAAGGAGGTGGAAGTGGAATTCGAATTGCTTTTGGTGGCTTTGAAAGCCATTGGTTCTTTCTTTCTTCTTTCATACTTTAACTTGCTTGTAGACGCCTCTTCTGTAAGTCTCCTTGACATTTCTATTTTAGCGGTAAGAAGTTCCCCAAGGAGTTCATCCAATGAAAGTTTGCTAAGATCTTTAGTGGCTTTAATAGCCATTGTAAGTGGATCAAATTCCTTTGGAAGGATTCTCAAAATTTTCCTCACAAGGTCACCATTTGAGAATGCCCTCCCAAGGTTTGCCAATCCATTTGTAATATCATTAAATCTCAAAAACATACTCTTAATACTTTCATTAGGATTCATTCTAAAGAGTTCATAATCATGGGTGAGGATGTTAATTTTTGTCTCTTTCACCTGTGAGGTGCCCTCATAAGTTACTTAAAGTTTCTTCCACACCTCAAATGCCGTATGTAAATTCATAATTTGTGTAAACTCACTAGGTGAAATTCCACAATGAAGAAAATTCAATGCCTTAGCATTTAATTGAGCCAATCTTTTGTGCTCAACATTAAGCTCACTAAAGGCCTTAACTTCATTAGTAGAAGAATTTCTAGGAAGTTCACAAGGCATAGTCATAACTTCCCATAATTCTAAATCAATAGATTGAATGAAAATTTTAAAACGATTTTTCCAATATAAGTAAAATTCTCCTTTAAATAATGGAGGTCGATTTGAAGAAAAACCATCACATAAAGTTGCATTCACTTCGATCAAAGAGGAAGCCATACAAAATCACAAACAAAAAACAAGAATTGTGAGAAAGCCTTCACTTACCACAAGAGGATCTCCCACGTGATGTTACTCACATAATTTGGGGTTCCTTGCTCTGATACCAATTGAAGTGTTTTGTGCTAAGGAAATCCCACAAGAGGGGGGGTGAATTGTGTATTTAAAATTTTATGAATTTCGAAATTAAACTTAAAAAACTTTAAGCAAGAGTAAAGAGAGTTGAACACACAAATTTTTAAGTGGTTCGACTCAAAACCGAGTCTACGTCCACCCCCAACCGGCGTTGGGAAAAATCCACTAAATGCACCGATTACAAGTGAGGTTTTTCGTACGGTTCACCTCAAACCTACTTGGGATTTTTAGTACGGCTAATCCCAAACCTACTTGAGTTTTTACCGGCTCAACTCAAACCCGGGGCTTTAGCACTACTGCCGGGATGCCCTTGCCCCAAAACGAAAAGTACAACGATTGGCAAAAAAAACTTAAGAGAAATATGAGAAAAGAGGAGGTACACACAATCGATAAATTAGAGGGATAGAAATTGAGAAATAATTGAAAAACCTCTAATTCCAATAGCCTTCTTGTCTCTTTGCTTTTTGAGCTTGGATGCACCGTTTTTGCTTAAGTGCTCGAATTTTAAGATCTAAAATCTTTGGAAAATTTAGCAAAGGTTAAACTGAAAAATACATCAATTTTCCCTATTTATAGAGCTCAAATTTGAGCTCTAAGAACACCCCCAATGGCTCCAAAAATTAATTAGCCATTTGGGCAACGGACGGAAAGCAGCCACCGTCTGATCCAGGCCCAAAAACGAAAGGCGCAGATTGTTTTACGCATTTTACCGTTCGGGCTTAATCCAGAGCGTTGGATCCGGGCGCGTAATCGAACGGCACGGATTAAATCTCGCGATTACCATTTACGCGATTTAATCCCGTGCAAAGGATCCGGGCGCAAATATGAACGACACAGATTTTACCTTACGGGATGAATTCTATGCATTGGATCTGGGGGGCTTGATCTGAGCCAATGGATCCCGCGAAGGCTGAAACTGGGATTTTTAGTACCACATTGCGTATGAGGAAGTGTTGGAGCGCTATATAAGAAATCCACCCTGTTTATATTGCGAGCCTCTTTGGGGTTGCCTCCCCCCTTCCATGACCAGGACTTGATCACCTGGTTCGGGTTGACTTAGCCAAGCATTGTTCATTGACTGTTGACCACGCTACAGTTTGACCTAGCCGAGCTCCCCTCGGCAGGCTGGGCTTAGCCAGGCACTGTTGATTTGACCGTTGACCAGCGCTAGCCGAGCTCCTTTGGGCTGGCTTGGCTCGGCCTTCTCGGGTCAACCAAATTTTTATTTTTAAATTAAATTTTTAATTTTTAAAAGACCTGGATGGGCTGTTTTCGCGCCGGGTTGACCCGCCCATTGCTACAGTACATTTTCCCGAGACTTCAGCTATTTTAGGGTAGTTTTGACGAATTTTTGTGCCAAAAATTTGAATATAAGTGTATAAAGATAATTTTATATTCTTATAGTATTATAAATTATTTAAATAGCTATGAAAATAAATTCATGAAAAATAATTCCAAAGCAATATTAAAAAATCAAATACCAATGTCTATAGATTTTGTCAAATATGCTTGTCCCAAAAATTAAAATTCAGTATTAAATAACTTTATAATATTTTTAAATGTTAATACTATTAGTGTGCCTCATAATCTCAAAGTTTGGACATAGCAAATTCAAGAGAAATAAAAAGAAATTCAATTATAAAAAAAATCTTGTGTATGTCTCAAATTTCCTTGAAGTATGCCATGACCTCAAGGCCCTTAAAGACCATTATTTTAGACATCTAAAATACATTGCTTGATTTAATTAATTAGTAACAATTTTACTTAAAATCGAACCCAAATAAAATATACACATTTATGCTTGACTCATCAAACATAAGGGTGTAACACACACAAGCATACAAACAATCACACATAGACACACGCACACACTTGCACACATATACACACACACATCCATGCATGCACACAAGCACAGACACACTCACACATATGCATGCAAATAGGCATTCAAATAAAACTTCTTGCATTAAGCCAAACACATAGACAAGCAAATAAAGATATGCATATATGTACAAAAAGACACACACAGATGCACACATGCTTATATACACATACACGCACATACACACACTCATGTGTATGCACAAGCATACAGATGCAAAAAAATGAACATGCACACACACACACATAGGCACTTGCACATTCATGCACACATATAGACCCACACACAAACATGCACATACATATGTACAGACACACACTGACCAACACATGTAAACACATTGACACATGCTTGCATGCACACACACATACACACATGAACTAACACACAAACCCATGCACACATAGACACACAAATGCACATGTGCACATATGCACACATGCATGCACATGCACAACTCTTTCACACACACACACACACACATGCACAAGTATTAAAAATGTAAACATGCATGAACAAACACTCATGCATATGTATTCACACACACATGCACACACAAACGAACATATACATAACACACACATACGTAAACACACACATACATACGTCAATATGTGTGTTTGTGTGTGTTTGCATGCATGCACATATGTAAACACATACACACATGCACATACGTAAACACAAATATATACACATACACGTAAGCACACACACACATGCTCATGTAGATGTGTGCAAACATATACACACACATGCATAAAAACATGAAAATGCATGCAAACACACATGCAAAAGCACACACACAAACATGGACAAATACTCGTGCACAAGCACACGCATATGCACGTTCACATGAACACACATGCACACATGCATAAGCATATAAACACATGCATACAAGCACTCACGTACATATACACATAAAGACAAACACAAGTAAACACAGATTCACACATTTGTGCTTGCACATAGATGCACATGGACTAGCACACTAACACATGCACACATGAATTCATAGATGCCCATGCACACATTTACACTCAATGCATAATAATTATGTACACATGTGAACACACACATGCACATAAGAATGTACATACACACTCACATGTACACACACAAACGTGTTAATACACACACACATATTTACAAACATGCATACAAAAACACATATAAACAAACACAACCACACATGCATAAACACACACTTGCAAATGCACACATACGCACACATGTAAACACATGCTTACATGCACACACATGTGCACATGCTCAAATGCGCACACACTCACACATATGCACATATAAATGCAAACACACTTACGCACACACATGTACATATGCATACACACATGCAAAAAGGCATGCACATACATAGGCAAATGCACACACAAAGATGTATACAGATAAGCTCATACACATGCATAAATACAAGCAAAGACATACACATACATCAACAAAAACAAAATAAACATGCATACATATGCACTCACACACATTTATTCACACACACATGCACACACAAACACTAACACACACACACATGTATTTTCACATAATCACATATATATGCACACACACCACTTAAACACACACATGCAGACACACACGCACATGCACGTATGCATGAACACATGTAGAAGCACAAACACTTCAAGACTCACACACGCACACACATCAACGCACACACATGAACATAAATGTGCACACACAATCATGCATGCATGCACACATGCCTATATGCACCTTCACAAGCGAACATATACACACATCTGTGCACATGTAGACACACACATACATGCACACATGAACATACATGATCACGCATGCATGCCCCCCCCACACACTGACATATATACACATGTAAGCATGCATGCATACACATATAAACAAACATACGAAGCCACAAACATGCGTGTGCCCCTACATGCACACATATGTGTATGTGTGCATACACACTCAAGTATGCACACACAGATGAACACACACAAATACCCACACACACACACATGTACATGCATACAAACACACACATATGCACACACATACACACATGCATACACACCCCCACACACTTGCACAGGCATGCATGTATTCACACATGATTATAAACACAAGCATGCATGTATTCACACATGATTATACACACAAGCATGCATTATTCACACATGATTATACACACAAGCATACACACAAGAAAACTCATTTTCATACACTTTCACATGCACACATAGATAAGCAAACAAACACATGGATACATGCATATATAAAAACATGCACTACACATATGCATACACATAAAGACACACACACACGGTCATGCTCACACACACAAAAACATGAACATGCATGCACACAAGCACACACAAATACATACACAAGCATGCATGCATGCACATATGCACACATAGATGAACACACATAGACACCTACACACACACATTTGCACACATGCAAACACACACATATGCACATGCATACCCACACATACTTGCATAGGATAACATGTATCACACATGATCATACACACATGTACACACACAAGCAGACACATATCCATACACATTTGCATGCACACATACACCCATGGAAAAGTACACAAACACATGGATACATGCACTTATGCACACGTGCACACTAACATGCATGTACATGGACAACACTCATGTAGATATGTACATACAAACACACATAAATATAGACATGGTCATGCTCTCACACACACACAAAAACATGAACATGCATACACATACACACACACACATACTCAAACATACAAGCACAAACAAACAAATACACACATGTACACAAGCATATACAAACATGCATGCACACATAGGTAGACTTACATGAATAAGCACACATACATGCACAACACCAATGCACACACTCATAAGCATGCCCATTCACACACACACCCATATTTGCACACATTAGTACACACAACACCACACCATCACACATACATGTAAACATGCACACATGTGCATAAATAGTCACACATCGATAGACACACATGCACAAACACAAACATGCATGTGTATGTAGACAATCATTCACATAAACATGCTTGCACTTACATAAACACACATGGACAATTGCACAAACACATGCATATTTATACATATTCACCCATGCACAATACATGTATAAAACAAGCATGCACACACACACACACACTCATGAAGATGTGTTCAAACATAGACACACACATGTGCAAGCACACACACACACAAAAACATGAACATGCATGCACAAACACATGCACAAGTCAGACACACTCATAGACATGCACATAAAAATGCACAAATACTCATGCACAAGCACACGCATATGCACATGCACGAGCACATAAACACATGCATGCAAGCACACATGTACACATACACACACAGTCAAACACACGTAAACATAGATTCACACATGCATGCATGCATGCACACAAACATACATGCGGACAAGCACACATTAATGCATATATGCACATGTGAACATATGCACTCATATGCACACACATGCACAATATTTATGTACACACGTGCACACACACGCACATGTGGGCACATTCATACACATACAAAAATATGAACATGCACACACATAAATCCACACTAGTGTCTTGTACACACACACACATACATGTACACACATATGCACACACAAACACTCACACACACACACATGCACATGCACATGTGCACAAGAACATGCACACACATATACACACACTTGCACACACACTTGCACAAACACATGCATACACATATGAATGAAAATTCACACATTCATACACATATGAATGAAAAGACACACAAGCACACAAACATATAAAGACACACATGTGTGCACACACCCTCACAGACATACATGCGCACAAATGCACACATGCATATGTACACACCTACATGCACTTATGCACATTAACACACATAAACAAGTACACACACACACACATGTCTGCCCATGTAGACACACACACATGCACATGCACATATGCTCACACACAAGTGCACACATACACACACACATGTAGCTACTCATACACACTAGTGCATATGCATGCATTTATGCACTTGTATGCACACACATACACCCACATGCACACATACATACACAAGTAGACACATACACAAATGTACACATGCACGTAGATAGCTACACACACACACACACACCTACACACACTTGCAGCCACAGATGCACACACAAATAGGAACCCAAAAACACATGCATGTTTGAACACACACACACAAATGAACATGTGCATGCATGCACAAGCACACACATGTAGAGACAAGCATAAACACAAATGCACACATGCACAAACATAAACACATACAAACAAATAAACACACTTAAATAGGCACATGCACATACATATAAACACATAAACATGCACAAGCACACACATGCAAGCACAATATGCATGCATGCACAAATGCATGTGCACACACACATGTATACAAACTCATACACACTAATGCATAAATACACACACACATGCATGTTACAATGCATATACACACTCACTTGTATGCACACAAACATGTTAATACACACGCACACATGAATACACATACAGACAAACACATCTACACATGCACAAACACACACATGAACACACAAAAACATGCAAACGCATGCTTACATGTGCATATTCAAATGCACACACACGCACACATATGCACATATACATTGAAACACAATTATGCACACCCATGCAAAAAGGCATGCGCATCAAGGTAGACACATACAAACAGATGCTCATAGATAATCTCACATACATGCATGTATATAGGCGTAGACACACACATACATTAACACAAACACACACATGCACACAAACAAATCTACACACACATGTCAATACAAGCATACACTTGAATAAGCATGCACACACAAACATTTACATAAATATTAATGCTCATGCATACACAAGTATAGCACATGTATGCATAGGTATACATACACATGCAACTGCATAAGTACACACACAAGCAATCATACAAGCACAAGCTCATGATCATGCACACACACTTTGGCCTACATAGACTTGCATACATGCACACACATGCACATATACAAATACACACGCTTGCATACATGTACATGAATGCACACTCATGCACATATATGGATATGTACTCACACAAATGCACACATGCATGTACTCAAAATCACACATGGATGCAGACTTATGCAAGTACAAAAGAAACATGCATGCATACACTTAAACATGCTCTTGCAAGGACAAACATACATAGAGCATGCATATATATGCGTATGCACCCATAAACACAGAAAGCAAGCACACACACATACGTATCATGCAAATTCAAACACATGCACACACACACATATACATGCCCACACTCACATGCATGCATACATATAAACATATGCATACACATGCACATAGACACACACATGAGGACATGCACATCAACAATCTGTACACACATGCATAGATATATACATACACACATACAAACATGAATGCATGCAAGCACACATGAATGCTAATGTGCACACACACACATGCACACCCACACACATGTACCTACACACACACATACCAACCCACATGTGCATACTTGCACACACACTCACACATGGACACACAAACATCTATAAATATTCCTATAGACAAACACATTCACACATGCACACAAACTCACATGCACATTTACACATGTATATGCATGTATACACACACATCCATGCATAGATAAAGATGCACACACACACACATATACGTGTAGTCACAAAAATTTAGACATGCATGCATGCCTAAACATACGCACATGTATAACCTCACAAACAAATGGACAAACACAAGCACACATACATGCTCTAAGGCACACTTGCATGCATGCACATGCATATACAATCACACACAACCCACAATCACACACACACATGCACAAACACATGCATCCACACACAAACACACATATAAATAGAAACACATATACACACACACACACACACAAAGTACAAGCACATAGACATACACAAACAAACATGTACACACGTGCATGCACAAGCATAGGAACATACATGCAAGCACACACAAAAATATACAAACATGCACATGCACATGCATGCGCACACACGAATGCACGCATTCAAGCATACAAACCTTCATAAACATGGACACATACACGACCACATTGTACATGCACACACCAAAACACACATATCTGTATGCATGCACACACACTTACAAATCCAAACATGTACACAAGCATAATCACAAATGTACACACCCATATATGCACACACACCCTTATACACACCTGTGTGGACATGCAGGCACACACACATGCATACTCATACCCATACACAATACACACACACACACATAGTCACACAAACACATAAACATGTAAACAAAATCACACGTGCATGCATATACACACAAATACAATCATGGGCACACAAACACATGTAGGAACACATGGATACACAAACGCATACACATACACACACACACTTATGTACCAAAATACACGTGCACAACAATATACACACAGCTAAAAATGCAGCAACCCTACATACATGCACCAAAAAACATGCACCCATGCACACAAATGCACATATACATGAATATGCATATAAAAACATATGTGCAGTCAGACACACTCATTCACAAACACATATGCAACATACATGTGTTTACACATGCACACAATGCACACCCATGCACACATGCATGTGCACACACTCGATCACACACATGCACGTGCATACACACACACATATGCACACAGACATACACATATGTACACATACACATGTACATATGCACACACACTCACACATGCACACATCGAAAGACATGCACAGATAGTCGCACACACCCACACACACACATGCCCATGGGCACATACACACATGCATGCATAAAATAAACCTATATCAGCACACACATGCACACACACACACACAAATACATATGAGTGGCACATATACCCAAATCCAACAAAGCACACATATGCACACACATATCCATGCACCATGCACTCATGAACATTTGCACACATGCATATTACCACGCACATTCACATGTGTCCACATGCAAACCTAAACACATAGACATATGCAAATACACATACACACACAAACATGAACAAATACATGAACTCAAAGCCACTCATACATGCAAAGGAATGCATATAAACATGCACAAATACATGCACACACTCACATAGAAATACATATGAACACATTCAATCGTTTACACACACATGAATGTACACACAAATGTGCATGTAAGAACATACATATGCATACACACACATACAAAAACACATCTACACACATGTACATAGATATAGACACAGAAACACATACATGTACATGCACATATGCATAGAACAATGCATACACTCTAGCATATATACATATGCAGATGCATATAAATACATAAGAATACACATGCACACACTTGTGCAAAAAAAAACAAACAAATGCACATGCTTGAATACACACACATAGATGCATACTCACATCTACTCATATGTGCATATGCACATGCACAAACATACACGCTCTAACACATGCACACATAGGCACGTGCATACATGTACATAAACATTCACAAACTAACACACATGTATTCACCCACCCACACATATGCACATATACACACAGACACACACATTCACATACACACACATCCACACACACCCATAGATCCTCACCCCCCTATACACATGCCCACACAACCCTCTCACACATAAACAAGCATACATACGTGCACACACACACATGCACACACAAACACAAAAGCACACGCACGCACACACACTTGCACGTATGCACCTATGCACAAAAAAGCATATGCACACACAAATACATGAACTCAAAAAGGAAAACATGCATACACAATCACATGCACATAAACACATATGCATAACCATATGCACATCAAATCACAAGATCATTCATGCACACACACCCATAAGCACACACGTGTGTACACATAAATACACAAGCATGAGCAAGCAAATGCACATGGACAAATAGATGCATATACTCACACACACAAGCACAGACACTCACATATGGACAACATATATGCACTCATATATATAGGTAATGCATATAGATGCATGCATATGTAAACATACACAAATACACAAAACACACACATACACTCAAACACGCTAATGCACGCACACACATATACAATCATACACCTGTACCAAAACATACATACGCACACACAAAAATTCACTCACACATGCACATAGACACACATGCATGCACACCCACACATAAACACACATGCATGCACATGCATGCATACAGATGTGCACACACCCACACACACTTATGCCCACACACATACTCACCATCATATGTACACCACATATAAAAAACTACAAAATCACAAACACACATGCACACACAAATGTATGCATTAAGACACATGTATGCACTTGCACACAAAAATATAGATGCACATGCAAGCTCACAAACATTATCATAGACATACATGGACATGCTAAAAGAAATGCACACATCCATATAGACACTTACACACACACACATGCACACAAACACATACACACATAGAAACAAGCACACGTCATAGTTACACTCATACAAAAGCACACACATACACAGAAATTTATGAACATGAACACAAGCATGCACACATGTACATACAAGAACCCATGAACATAGATGTACACAAACACATGCACATATGTTGATGCATTTGCACAAACACATACACAAAGGCAGGGAAAAACCTAATGCATGCACACAAAAAATACACTCCCACTCATACATGCACACACACATGGACACACACATGCGCATGCATAAGGAGTCACACACATAAACACAGACACTTGCACACAAACACACACACACGTGCACATCCATGCATGTAAGCACATACACACATGCACAAAAATATGCCCACAAGCAAAAACATGCAAACACATGTCCATACGCTCTTGCATACACATGTAGTCAAGCACACACTCACGCACACACACATACACATGCACAAAATCACAAAAACACATATGCACTAACACACACACATGAAGAGGTATGCACACTCAATTACGTACATGCACAAATACTCATGCTAACACACATCCTCATGCACACCTACACATATATGCACATACTTGCAAATATATACACACACACACATGCAAGCACATATGCATCTAGAAACATGCACACTTGCACATGCATGAACACACCCACATGTGCACACACTTACATAGTCACACAAATACATAAACATACACATGAACATACACACACACATGTGCACACTTTGACCAAACACACACAAGTACATACACACATACACAAACTAAGAAACATTCACACACTAACATACATACATGTGCACAAATGCACACACACATACACATAGACACACACAGACATGCACGTACACATGCATGTACATACACAAACACACTAACATATGCACACACATAAATATAGACCCATACGCTTGCATACAAACTCATACACACACACACCCACACATAGACACATACACAAACATACACAAAAACACCCATGACAATACATTCATGCACACCACATGCCAAGGCAAGTTTGCACTCGCTCAGATGCGCATGCTTGCACACACTCATACACATACATAATCACACCAATATAAATGCACAAACATACATGAACACGCACTCACAAGCACACATGTATGCACTAATACACAGACAAGCACACATACACCAAACAACACTCACACCTACACACCCCTATGCACATACACACACACACACACACATGCATACAAACGACTGCACCCCACATGCAAACTTACACACACACACGCACATGCATAAACACGTATGTGTACTAACACACAAACACGTACCTATGCACAAAAATGTGTATGTAGACACATGAACCCATAATTGCAAACACATCTACACGCTGTAGCACATAGAAATGTTTACACATGTGCACACAAATGCACATCTACACACATAAATACACAAACAAAAGCACTTGTAAGAAACCACTTGCACACACACATGTGCACACTCAGATGCACACAAACATACACATGCACAAGCACACATGCACACACATGTACATGTTTACAAAAAAATGCACTCACTCATATAGGTACATACAAATGCACACACATGCACATGTACATACACACACAAATATATATACACACATGCACATGTGTCTACAAACATGCACACACACACAAATTAACACCCACACGTGTGCACGCACACATGCACCTGCATGCACTCGCATGTGTTATTGTATGCACAAACACATACACACACAGGCATGAACTTACTCATACGCATGCACACATGCATGCACATATAGATGCACACACACACTCATAGTATATGCATGCACATACAAGAATGCATGCATGTACACTCAAAGGCAAATGCACTCAAACAAACTCTTACCCATGCACACATACACCCACACATATGGTTGCACAAAGACACACACACAACTTAATATGTACACATGCATCCACACATGCACACACACATGCATACATGCATTAACAAACACATACACAAGTCCATCTAAGCACATAAACATAAGCACATGCTTGCACCCACAACATATATGCTAATGCACATGCACACAAACACATATCCTTACACATAGACTTGCACATGCACATGAGTACACATAAACACACACATAATTACATGTACAAACACGTCCCACACATACACATGCATATGTTTATGTACAATATAGACACAAACATGAACATGCATAGACACATGTGTACACATGCCCATACACAGACATACACACACATATACACACCTGTGCACATGCACACATCTATACATGTACACCCACATGAATACAAGCACACAAATGCACACTTCCAAAAAACACATGCACACTCACCAACACACCCTCGTACACACTCACATAGACAAGCATAAAGACATCGGCATGCACAACACATGAACATGCTCACGTACAACAATGCGCATACAACCATGCACACATAGACATGCATGCACAAAGATGCACATGACCATGCACACACACACACACAAAAACACATGCATAGGTAAAAGCACACATAGACACACACTTACACACAATGACATGCACAAAAGTATCGACATGCATGCTCATGCATACACACATGAACACACACATGTGCACACACAAATACATATGTGCAAGCACACACACAAGCACATGCATGTGCACAAACCCATGCACACACTAGGACACACACAAACAAATGTAAATATAAATACACATGCATATGGACTTACCCAAACACAGACACACAAATAAGGACACATACATAGACACATCTGCACATTCATGCACTCATGCACACACACACACAAACACATGCATGCATAGGCACGCACACACAAACACACATGCATATGCAAAAGTACACCCACAAAAATACGCATGCAAACACACTTGCACACGCATATGCACACAAACACAAACACATACACACAAATTCATATACATGCACTCACACTTGCATTTGTATGCAAACTGACAAATACAAACACACACACACATAACCATGCATGCATACATGCAAATGCACACATATACACAAATGCTCACACATGCACACACACACCTCTTACACATATGACCATGTACACGAGCGCACGCATTGGCACATCCACACACACTTGTGCACACAAGAACACACACACAACACACATACAAAAATGTACAAAAACATATACACACAAAGACACACATGTCTGTATCCCAACAAACATACACAAGCAAACATTCACACAAAGACTCACATATAGGCACACACACACACATCGACATGTATATACACAAACACGAACATATGCACACATACACACAAATGGACATATGAACACACACAAACAAATACATAAACAATCACATATGTGGACACACCCAAAAATACACATGCATACACACATTCATACACATGCATATGCAAACACACACACACATGCACATGCATACAAACAAAGACATGCAAACATACACATGCACTGATACACTTACACAAGCTCAAATGCACATACACACTTGCATGCAAACTCAAAACACATAGACACATGCACACACAAAAAAACACACACAAATACATGAACAAGAAAACAATTCTACACAAACACCCATGTGCACACACACACACATGCATAAACAAATGCATGTGTGCAAACACACACACATGCATAAACAAATGAATGCGTGCAAACACACACACATGCATAAACAAATGAATGCGTGCAAACACACACACATACAAGCACATGCACATGTGCATATTGATGCCAAAAAAATGCACATTTGCACACATGCAAGTGCACACACCCAAATGTAGACACTCAAACATGCACGCCACACACACATACAAACATGTGCCACCATGCATATACAAATATGTACAATCACATAATTGCAAAAGCACAAATAGCCATGCACAACAACACATATGAACACACACTCTTTTTCAAAAACAAACAATTACACACACAAGCACAAATGCACACACACACACACATGCATACACACATGTGTATGAGTATATACTCACACCAACATACACAGATGCACCAACACATTCAAACACGAACATAGACATGCTCACATGCACATACAAGTGCATAGACATGTACTCACACACACACAAATGCAAGTGCACATACACACACACACACATACACTTATACATGCTCTCACATACATATACACACACTCCCAGACAAACACAAATGAATGCATGAACACATGCATATCAATACATGCAAACATGCATACACACAAGCATACACACATGCACATACACACATGCACACACACGGTCATACATGCACACATCTGTAAGCACACACACATATGCATACACATGCACATGCAATCAAACACACACACACAAAATGCATGCACACACACACAAATAAACATACAAGAGTAAATGCACATGCAAAAGCTAAAAGATGGACCACACACACTAGTACACACCTCCACATACATACAATTGCATGCACACTTACAACATCACACACACACACTCATAGAGACACATATGCTGGCAAGACACACATATGCACTCATGCGTAGAGATGAACATGCACACAGATACCCATATACACATGCATGTACATGCATACCTGTACACACACAAGTACACACACATGCACACATACACACACACATGCCCATGCACACACATTCATTGGTATGCACCCACGAGCACATATGTTTACAGGCACACACACACATAGACATGTGCATGTATGTACACATTCGCACGCATGCACACTCATGCATACATGCACACATCTGCACACTCAAATACACATGTGCAAGCACACACATAAGCATATGCATACACACATACCAATGCACACATTAGGACAAATAGACATATACACATGCACACAAATACACACACACAAGCATGCATATGAATATACACATACACATGCACACACACACATTGATAGCCACATACAAACACATCTACACAAAGTCATGTATGCACACACACAACCGCATGCCCTTATAAGAACACACACATCCATAAACACAAACACATGCACACACATGAACACACTCGCACACACATGCACATGCATACAATTGCACATGAACACATGTACACAAATGCACACATATACACACACATACACTCACAAGTGCATCTGCACACACACCCATGCAAACCTACACACCCATATAGTCACAACTAAACAACCACACATATAGATATGAACACATATACACAAATGCACACACACCCCTTACATGAGCATATACAAACACACATGCTCATGCATATGTACACAAAAAGACACATGCACACACATGCATGTGCCCACACATACACAAATGCGCACACACATATACACATAATAACACACTTATCTGTATGCCAATAGACACACACATTCATACATATATATAGGAACACACACACACACATATGAATAAATATACATACATGCAAAAACACACACATACACTCACTCACACACCCATTCATGCACATACACATGCACATATATGCATGCATATGGGCACACACACACACACACAAAGACAGACACATGAGAACACACACAATCACACACCCACGCATGCACACATGCACACACAAATGGAATCACGTTTGCAAAAACATGCACACAAAAACACATACATGAACACACACAAACACCCTCACAGATACACACATATACACACATGTATACACACACCTACACATGCTTGCAAATAGATGGATGCACATGCACTTATGCACTCACACACATATGTTCACACATCCACACACACATACTCATACATGAACATGCATACAAATACAGATAAACATGCACAAGCACACAAGCACACAACCACATAAAAACATGTACACATATATAGAAGCACACACACACATGATCACATAGACACTTTTGCACTCATCCACATAGAAAAATACTTGCAAGCAAATGCACTCCCATATGCACACATGCTCATGCACTCAAAGATACACACACACATCAACACATACACCCCCACAAATACATGCACAAACACACAGAAGCACATGCACACACACAAAAACACATAAATATGTATTCAAATAAACATAGACACATATGCACTTGCACACGCATATTCACATGCACACACACACACACATGCACCCACATGCAGGTATGCACAAACACTCAAAAACACATGGATACCCATGCATATGCATGCATATATTAAAAATGCACAAATGCAAACACACAAGCATACACACATGTGTATACGGACACAGAAATAGGCATATGCACTCAAACATAAACACACTAACACCCACACAAATGCATACATGCACACATAACACAAACACATAAAAATACTTGTGCATGCATGGACACACGACCATAGAAATGTACACTTTCACATGGTCACCCACAAGCACAAACAAATGCAAGCACATGCAAACATACATACATGAACATGCATAAGAAAATATACACACACATGCTTGCACCAACACACACACATGGGAAAATGCACATGCATTAATGCACATAGGCTTGATGGCACACGTCGATAGCTTATATGCACACACATCAAAAAACCGCATACACACACATGCATGAACACACGATGATGCCCACACAAATTCACAGACACACATGCATACTCGCACCAACCTGAAGACACACATGGCCACCCTTGGACACTCACAGATGCACACAAACACACAAACACACACATGCATATGCTTGTACCTGTGCAAACACACAAGTCCATTTTCACACAAATAGACAAGTTTGAACACAAGCACACAAACACTCGAACACTGACCCACACACAAATGCACATGCAATCACACACAATCATGCACACACGCATGCACATACGCACACATTCACACTTGACCATGTCCACATATGGTACACATTGACTCATGCACACAAGCAAACAAACAAGCACAAAGATACAAGCATGCATACAAACTCACAAAAACTCAAAAATGCACACACACACATGCACACACATGTACACATACACACACTCATGCACATACAAATGCATGCATACACATATAGATGTTCACACACAGATGCATATGTGCATACACAAACACACACAAAAAAATAAATATGTAAATAATTCTACAAAAACACCAAAGTGTGCACACACAAACATGCGTGCAAAAACATGCATGCGCATAAACCAAAGCACAGGTGAGCACACACACTCCAAAATATATGCACACACACATGTAATCATATGCACATGTACACACAAACACAAACACACATCCTTGCACACACACTTGCACATGCACAAACACACATACATCACGACACACAAACATTCATCCACACAAGCACACACATGGGCCAACATGCGCACAAATGCTCTTATTCATAGGCACATATAGATGAATAAACACAAATGCCCACACACTTGAACACACACACACATTCTTACCCACAAGCACACATTTGTGCATGTGCCCATGCATGCACACAAAAAAAATATGTAAGTGCATCAAGACACATACACACACATGCATACATCCTCGACACACACACAAGCACATATACACACATACACATGTACACATATGCAAACTTACAAATATAAATACACTCGCAAACTCAGATGCATAATCATACACACAGACACACACATGAACATACAGATAGACACTTACACACACTTGTTCAAAAACAAACAATCACACAAACACACACACACACATGAAGTGTGTACACATGCACATGAATACATGCAAACATGCACACCCATAAATGCATGCACAAACTTTCATGCAAAAACACTCATAAAAATCAAACTAATGCACAAAACACAAATAGATAGACACACAAAAATACACTTGTGTAAGAAAACACATGCACAACAACACACACTTGTATACACCCACATGCACACGATTACATACACACACACAAAACAAACAATCACACACACATGCACACATGAGAACATGTACTTGAACACATAAACATGCACACACACACACACAAAACATGCATTTGCATGCACATAGGCACACACATGCACTCTTATGCACACACATACACACACACACAAACACACACATGTGTGCACACAAATACATGTGTGCAAGCACACACATAAGCACATGCATGCACACAAACCCACACACACACTAGGACACACACAGACAAATGTAAATACACATGCACATGCATATGGACGTACCCATACACATATGGACACACATGTAGACACATCTACACATTCAAGCACTTATGCACACACCCATACACATGCATGCATAGGCGCACACACACACATGAACACACATTCATATGCCCACGTACATCGACACACATATGCATGCAAACACTCATGCACACACATATGTACAAAAACACAAACACATACACACAAATGCATAGACATGTACTCACACCCACATTTGTATGCAAACAAACACATACAAACACACATATATATATATGCATGCACATACACACACACACAGCCATGCATGCACACACGGACATGCAAACATATGCACAAATACTCACACATGCACCCACACACCCTTTAAACACTTTATCATATACACACACACATATGCATCTACACACACACTTGTGCACACAAGAGCACACACAAATCCAAACATACAAAAATGTATACAAAAATATACACATGTATACTAACAAACATACACAAACACACATTCACTCAAAAACACACATGTAGGCACGCACACACACATACATACACAAATAGACATGCATATACACAAACACAATCATATGCACACATACACGCAAATGGACACATGAGCACACACAAAAACATACATAAAAAAATGCATAAGTGCACACACACAAAAACACTCATGCAAACACACATTCATACACATGCATATGCAAACACACACACATATGCACATGTACACAAATATACACATGCACTCATAAACTCGCAAAAGCTCAAATGCATGCACACACATACACACACACACAAAAACTCAAAATACACACAAGCTTATATATAGGCACATGCACACATAAAAAAACACACACTAATAAATGAATAAGCAAACAATTCTACACAAACTCCCATGTGCACACACACACTTGTGTGCATTAGCACACACACACAGACACACGTGCATAAACAAATGCATGTGTCCAAGTAGACGCACATGAAAGCACATGCACATGTGCATATTAAAGCAAAAAAATGCACAGTTGCACACATGCATGTGCACACACACACATTTTCCAACATGCACATACAAACATGTACAATCATACAGATATAAAAGCATAAACACCGACACACAACCACACATATGAACACATGCACACATATTCAAAAACAAACAATCACACACACAAGTACACATGCACACATGCATACACACACGTGCATGAGTATACAATCATGCCAACATACACACACGCATACACACTCAAACACGAACACAAACATGCTCACATGCACATACAGGTCCACAGACATGTACTCACACACACAAATGCATGCACACATGCACACACACACTCACATATACACACACATACACTTATACATGCACTCATATAAACATGCACACACTCCCAGATAGACACACATGAATGCATGCACATGAACACATGCAAACATGCATACACACAAGAACAGGCACACGCACATACACACTTGCGCACACACACTCACACACACACATATGCACACACATACACACACACTGAAGACATGCATACACACACAAACAGACAAGCATGCATAAATGCAAATGCAAAAGCAAAAACATGGACAACCACACACACTTGTAGACACCTCCACATACATACAATTGCATACATACTTACAACATCACACACACACACACACACATGCACACGCACTCATAAAGACACATATGCTTGCAAGGCACACATACATACTGATGCATAGAGACGAACATGCACACACATTTTTATATACACATGAACATACATGCATACCTATACACACATAAGTACACACACATTTACATACAAACACACACATGCACATATACACACACATGCCCATGCACACACACACACATGTGCATGCACCCACATGCACATACACTTAGAGGCACACACACACATAGACTTGTGCATGTATGCACCCATGCACACGTATACACACTCATGTAGACATGCACACATGTGCCCACACAAATGCACAAGTACATAAATACACACAAAAAATACGCATTTAAATATACACATGCACACACAAACATTGATAGCCATATACAAACACATCTACATGCACATATGCATGCGTACACACAATCACATGCCTTTATAGGAACACACACATCCATAAACAAATGCACATACACACACACAAACACACACGCACCCACATGCCCATGTACATGAACACATGTGCACAAATGCACACACATGTACAAACATACACTCACACATGCACATGCACACATAGAAATGCAAACTTACACAAGAAAACACACACACACCCACACAGATACAACCAAACATGCACATATATGGATATGAACACATATACACAAATGCACACACAAGCACTCTTGCACTCACACACACCCCTTACATGAGCATATACAAACACACATGCACATGCATATGCACATAAAAACACACATGCATGCACCCACACATACACAAATGTACACACACATAAACACACAAAGACACACATGTCTATTTGCCAATAGACACACATTAACACATACATACATATAGGTACACACACACACACAAACATACATACATATATGCAAAAGCACACACACACACACACACACTCACACACACACATTCATGCACACACACACATGCACATACATGCATGCACATACCCACACACGTAGACAAAGGCACGCACACGTGAACACACATAATCACACTCTCATGCATACACACATGCACACATACTTGCTCGCACACACACATGCAGCCACGTTTGCACAAACATGCACACACATAGACATAGTCACATACGCACACATGCACACATGTGTATACACACACCTACACATGCTCACAAATAGATTGACACACACATGCACTTACACTCACATGCAGGCAACCACATGCACCCCCACACAAAAACACAAATATACACACATATGCATATAGGCAAACATACACCCAAACAAAAACATGCATATACATATGCACACAACCGCTAAAGAACATGCACGTAAAAACGAACAAACACGTGCACCCTAGCAAACACACTAATAAAATTATACACACAAGAAATGCATGCACATGAACTTGCATAAACATGCACATACCCTCATAGAAACACACATACACACCCACACAAAAACATAGAAGCATGCTTACATTTGCACAAAAATTCACATACACATGCACACACATGCACACACATGCAAATCACACACATTCATGCACACATACATGCGAACCCACACGCACATAGAAAAGAACATTGTTGCATATAACACTAATACACATGCACATGCACACACATATACACACACACACACACACAAGCAGGCACACATAGATGCACACACATGTTCATGCACTCACATGCACAAAATTGTACATATATTACACATAGGCACATACACATACAAACATGCACACTCGTAGACGAGCATTTGCACATTTGTGCAAATGCACTTAGACATGCATGCATGTACAAATGAGTACATACATAAAGATGAAATAATGCATATGCACGTGCATATTGATGCATACACATACAAATATGCACACAAAGAACATAGATTCACACACATATAGTGTACGTATCCATGCAGATGCATGCATGCACACTTGCCCAAACATATAAATAGATTATTGAATGCATGCATGCATGCCTAGAGCTATATTCACATGGTTGAATACATGTACACTTGCATGCACCCCCCCACACACACACAAGCCCAGAAATACACGAATACAAGTACAACCACCCATACACACACATGCACACACAAATGTACGGGCACATGCACACATACATCCATGCTCACACACACATGCATAGACACATAAATGCTAACACACATGGAAATATATACACACAAACTCACTTGCACATACATGTACACACTCGTATGCACGCATGAACACACACAAAAACACATGCACACACACAGGCACAGACACACACGCACACGCTTACACATATGGAAACATAAACACATACATATAAGCACACAACTCACACTAATGCACACACACCTATACACATACACATGCATGCACATATGCATACACACATACACATGCTTGCATGCACAAACATACATGCACAAACACTCGCATACATGGATGCAAACATCATGTGTAGCCATGTAGACACATGACTTGCACATACACATGATCATACATGCACATGCACACATGTACAAATATATAAATAAATGAACAAATAATCAAACAAACATAGGCACACACATGCACATGCACATGCATAAGCACTCAAATATACACAAACACACGCACATGTATGCACACCCATGCATCCACTCATATGCACACACAGATGCACACGCACACAATTGCATGAACACATGTACACACACACAAACACACATACATACAAAAATAGATTGCTCATGCACACATTCACACATGCACCACACACACACAAACATGCATGAACTCCATACATACATAGATACACACATACATAAAAATAATAACACATACACACAAATACACATGCATGTACATGCACATAGACAATCATTATCGTACTAGCACATACACATAATGGCACACAAAAAACAATGCACATATGCACATATGCACATGCACATACATGCAAGCATGCATGCATACACCCACCTATGCACATGCACACACACACACATACATATGCACATGCAAACATACATAGATACACACATGCTTGCATGCACATACAAACATGAATGCATACACACATTTGTATAAACACACACGTGCACCCACACAAACGCATAGGAACTACCATGCTTATGCACATGAGCATACACACCTATACACACACTAATATGCATATGCATACATGCATACATCGATACATACAAGGAGACACACACACACACACACAAACATGTGCTCACACACGATCATCTATACACATAAGTATAGATGCACACTCACACACATGCACATAGATATGCACATACATACAAACAAATAAGAGAGTATAAGCATGCATGCACATAGACATACAAAAACATACTAATGCATAAATGCTCACACACACACATCAACACATGCATGAACACACATTCATACCCAAATATGCACACATACACATGTGCAAACATGAATGCTCCTAAGTGCACACGTATACTGGTGCACACAAATACAAGAAAATGCACCTATGCACACATGCATGCCCAAACACACATAAGCACACACACACTCACATGAACACAAACAAACATACACACACATACACATGCACAACCACTTACGCATGCATGCACGCAAACATGATGCAAGCATATGTATGTTTACATACACACACAAACACACAAAAAGGCATACACACATATACACACACCCTTGCATAAACCCACAATGGAATGCATAGAAGCCTAATGACACACACACACATAAATGCAACCATGCACACACATAAGGACAAAAATACTCACACACACACACATGCATACAAGCATAGATACACACACATGTATACCCACACAAACATACACACATGTAATTGCATGTATGCATGCACATGCACATGTACACAAACATAAACTTGCACACAAATGTATAGACAAACATGCGCACTTGCACAAATGTATATACATAAGCACCTTCACACACACACGCAAGCATGCTCAGACGTAAGCACACACATCGACAAAATATGTACACACATACACACATGCATAGATAGGCACATAGACATGTATACACATGTATATACAAACATGCAGACACACACAAAAATGTAGACACACGCATGCATGCACACCAATGCACATGCACATATACACCTACACACATCTACACACATACACTTGTACAAACCTACAGGAACATGTACATGCAACCACGCATAGACACACACACATGCCAACACATTGGAACACACAAAAGCATACTAACACAAACATAAAACCTTGCACACACATACAAACAAACACATAAAAAAGCACACATGCACGCGAACACACAAAGATGCACACACTAACACACATATTCACACATGCATTCACACAAACACACACATAAAGATACATGCACACATAAACAAATGAACACACACACACACATGCATACACATATGCACAAACTCACACACATAAGAATACATACACATAAGTGCACCTACAAAATTGTGTGTACATGCACACACACTTACACACATGCATGCTTGCATGCATGCACACACACACTTATTTGTGCTTGCATAAACATATAAGCACACACGTCTGCATGAACAAGCACACTTATAAACACATACTTGCACACACCTTATGCACATGAATACGCACAAACATATACACACACATGTACGTATTCACACATATGCACATGCACACATGCATACCCAAGCAGACACACACATGTATAGAGACATATGCATGCAACTATGTAGACACTACATGTACATGAAACCACACACATGCAAACACACCCACCTACAAACACACATAGACATGCACATTCGTACACACACATATAGTCACACATGCACATGTGAACAGGCAAGTACAGGCTCAAGCACACATATGCATAGACACATACGTGAACACAAGAACACATGCGTACACTACCACACACACACACATGGACAACATAGATAGATGCACAAACAGGTGAGAACACACACATAAACAAAAGGGCATATAAACTCATGAACACACATAGATGTAAATGCACACAAATACAAAAATATACATGTAGGCATGCACACATACACTACAAAATAAAACATGCTCACCCACATACATGCAAACAAGCACATACATACACACACATTGACATAGATAACCTTGCCAATATGCACACACACACAGACACATGTGCACCCATGCACATTTATGTGCATCCATAACCCACACACCAAATGCACACACATGCTTACACGCTCAAATGCACATGCACTCATGCATATGTACACACAAGTAGACACACATGTGTACACATGTACACACATGCTTATGAACACACACACACCTGCACATGCACACACACATGCAAACACCAATGCATGCTCACTTGCATCTAGACACTCATATCCACATGAACAAGCAAATACATATGCATAACACACACAACTGCATCGTTGCATGCATGCACACACAGAAAAATGCATACAAACTTACACTTACATTTACATACATGCACAAATATAAATCTTCATGTACCCACACATAGACACACGTGCATGCATGAATACATAAAAATGTATGCACAAACACATGCATGCCCATACATATGTATAATCATGCACACATACATAAACATGCAGTGTAAAAGTACACACAAGCAAAGATAAGCATACACCTATATAGTGCATACATATGCACACACACATACACACATACACACACAAATACACACACAAACACGTGCACAAGCACACACACACACACATGCACATATTTAACAATTAATAAGTGACATTAAAAATTAAATATATATGCTTACCCTTACTTCATGCTCACTTTACTAAATTCTCTCTCTCACTTATCTAAACAAGAATCATTCACTCCTTTTGTCACCATCAAAAAGGGATGTGTAATTTATATAAATTACACCTAATTGTTTTCTTATGATTTGAAATTACTTTGTTGGAATGACTTAGTAAATATGTTGACCAATTCTTATTGGTAGGAACATATTCAAATTCTATTAAGCCTTTAGCTTCTTGATCTCTAATCAAATGATATTTTATATCGATGTGCTTGGTCCTAAAATGATGAACTTGATTCTATGTTAAGGCCAAGGAAGTGGTAGTATTAATTCAAATTGGAATATATGAGAGATATAAAGCATAATCATCAAGTTATTATCTTAACCATAATACCAAGGCAACACAACTCTTGGCTATTACATGGTTTTTGTGGCCGATAGGGATATGCAATTTTGCTTCTTACTTAACAATGAATTTAGACAATTTCTTAGTTTTTTTCATATACTTGAGGTACTTTTCCTATTTACTATAACACCTACAAAAGTTTGAATCTATGTAATCTATAAGATCACTTGAAAAAATATTTTTATTGTATTACAACTAGAATTCATTGTACCTTTTAAATGCTTGAAAGTTAATTTTACTATCTTTATATGGCTTTCCTTAGGATTTGATTAGAATCTAGTACATAAGCCAACACTAAAAAATTTATCTGATCTACTTTTTGTGAGATATAGTAATGTTCTAATACGATCTCCATAAAATTTTTGATTAATGGGTTTCCTAATTTTATCTAATTCTAAATGTATTAATTGATTTATTAGAATCTTTCTATGTTTCATATTTTTATAGCCAAATTTCTTGAATAATTCTTTTAAATACTTTGTTTGAGTAATACAAATTTTATTTTTTAATTTCTTGATTGGTAATCCTAAGGAAAGTTCATCTTACCCATCATACTTATCTCAAACTCTTGTGTCATTACGTAGCTAAATTCATTACACATATTTTAATTTATGCTTTCAAACATTATTTCATCAATATAAACTTTTACAAGCAATAAATTGTCATTTAAGGATTTTAGGAATAATATGGCAACCACTTTTCCTTTCCTAGAACAACTATCAATGAGATAACTGTTCAATCTATGATACCTTGCATGGGGAGCTTGCTTAAGCTAGTAAAGTGTCTTCTTAAGCTTATATACATAATCACCATGTGCATGAGTCTCAAAACTAATGGGTTATTCTACATTCATATATTCTTTTATTATCTCTTTTAAAAATTTACTTTTTACATCCATTTAAAATATTTTCAAATTTTTATGACAAGAATATATTAAGAGAAGTTTAATACCTTTAATCTTTTTATAGGTGCAATGACTCCTCAAAATCTATACGTTCAACTTGATTATAACCCTTAGTAACAAGTTTAGTTTTGTTTTTAATGGTAACTCTATTTTCCTCAAATTTATTTGAATACCCATTTTGTTCCAAGTACTTATTAAACACTAGGCTTATGAACTAATTCCCATAATTTGTTTCTTTCAAATTCATCTTATTTTTCATTCATTGCTTGAACCCAGTAGTCATCCATATGTGAATCTTCTATAGATACTAATTTTATGAAAGATACAAATGCACCATGACTAATTTCTTTCATAAGAGCTCTAGTCTTAACTATTTGATTAACATCTCCTATTATTAATTCTTTTGGTTGTGAATCTTGATACTTCCAACCTTTAGACAATTGATGACTAATCTCTTTTCCTTTTTTACTTTCAATTTTTTCTTAATCCTCTTTTAAGTCTAATTTTTTAAAGACTTTATCTCTTCATGTAATATTTTATTATTTATCTCTTAAATAGACTCATAAAATATTACATACATTATTATCTCCTTTATTTTTGAGTTTTTATGTTATAAATTCTATAGGCATTCCTATGAAAAGTGTATCCAAATAGAATTCTTAATACTTACTTTTTCATCAAACTTATTCATGTTGAGTCTTTTATTATTAAGAGGGGTACATTTACACCCAAAAAAATGAAAGTAGCTAACATTTGGTCCCTTATTTGTAAAACATTACTAAGAAGTTTTCTTAAGTATTGGCCGTAAAAAATTAATTCTATTTATAAAATAATAATTTGTATTATTTGCCTCTACCCAAAGATACTTTGGTAGACCGCATTTGGCCAACATTATTCTACCAATTTCTACGAAGTTTTTATTCTTTCATTATACAATCCCATTTTGTTAAGGTATATAAGGACATATAAATTGATGTCTGATTCTCTTTTCTTTGAAATAATCATAGAAATCATTATTCTTAAATTCACAACTATTATCACTTTGAATATAAATTAATTTGAAATTGGTTTATTTTTTAATCTTTTTTATTAAATTAATAAAATTTTCAAAGGTCTCACCCTTACTCTTAAGAAATACAACACATACATATCTAAAAATGTCATTAATAGTCACAAATCCACATTTCTTTCCACCTAAAGTCTAGAGTTGTATGGGTCCAAAGAGGTCTAAACAAACTCCCTAAAGGTCTACTAATGGTTAAGCCATCTTTTAATTTAGAGAAAGATTTAACTTGCTTTCCTTTTTGACATGATTCACATATTTTTTCAATTAGTTTTGTTTGGTTTAGGAAGATCTCTACCAATATTTAAATTTCTTATTTTCTTTATAATAGAATAAGCTACATGACCTAGTCTCCTATGCCATAAATTATTCTCATTTACATGTGTAACAAGATACTCTAGTCTTTTAACTTCTAGTTGATCAAACTTAATAATATAAGTGTCACTTTATCTTCTATCAACTAGTAATACATAATCATCTTTTGATTTTTTGTAATATTGAGTATCCAAATTAACAAAATAACAATTATCATATAATTGTCTAATACTAATTAAATTAAATTCTAATCTATCATTAGGCATACCTATATTACCAATTCCAATTATCTTTTCTTAGAATTGTCCCTTAGTGTTACCCATTTATTTGGTCAATATTCTATTGATACAAATTTTGATCTTTCTCTAGTCAAATGTCATGAGCATCTACTATCCAACACCAAAGAGCTAAATCTTGATTTTGTTCTATACGTATTACTACATAAATTAAAAAAATATTAACTTCTTAATCATAAAAAATAACTCTTATTTGCTTAGTTTATATTCTTTCTTGTACACATAATTTCTAAGTATATTATTTCTAACTTATGAATGTTTTCAATATATCATATCTCCAAACCACAATTATGGAGACAACTTATGTTAATATTTTTATTATTTAACTTTGGGAACCCAAACAAGCATGGATTGGATATTAATATTCACTACAAAATAATTCATAATATCAATTTTAATTACTGATTTGAAACATGATTTCAAACAAGAAAAGTTCTTAATTTTACAATCCTTGATGGTATGTCATTTTTTTATAATAATAAAATTGTGTAATATTTGAAAAGTTTTGCATGTATTTAAAATTAAACATATCCTTATGTTTAGAAAAATAAACACCATGTGAAGTATTAGAAAATTTTGCATGCTTAAGAAAGCAGATTTTTATTTTTAAACTAGTAATTTCCACTTTCAAAAAAGAATTCTCAATAATCATTGAAATTGTTTCATCACAAATTTGAAGCATTTTTATTTTCTTGTTCTCATCTTCTTTCATAAAAAAAATCTCAAAGATCAATCTTTTCTTTGTAAAACTTTTTTAATGTTTAATGTACACACATTAAAGAAGTTAAATTACTAATAAATTCTATGTAATTATTTTTATAAACATCATAAGGCCAAGAGCTTACCTTATTCTCTTCTTTTTTACTAAATGTGCTTCAATCAACATTTGCCATGAAGCACAAAATCCCTTCGTCCTTACTATTTGAAGTTGTAGGGTTAGAATCTTCTAAAGCACTCCAAGTAGCTTGAAAGGCTTTCTTCTTCTTCATTCTATTCTATTTCTCATATTTTCTTTTAGTGTTTATGAGTTGTGGACAATCTCGTATAATATGGCTCGTTTAACCATAATTATAATACCTTGGTGCCTTTAGCTTCTCCCTTCTTTTCTTTTTTTTCTTATATACAAAACTTTTTGTCAAATTTTTTGCTAAGCTTTTAATTTGAAAATTAACATCTTCCTCCAAATCAATAAAAGAGATGGATATAATCTGAATCTAAATCTTCCTTTCATGCTCTAAATGCCCGTGGTTTCTCTTTTCTTGCCCCGTGCTTTGGCTTGCAAATAGAATCCTTCTCTTCAAATCTTCTATTTATCTCAATTTTTGTTGTTAATAATTATCCAAGTAATTCATCCAATGGAGCTTATTTGTATCTTCGATTGTCTTTATTATCATAATAAGAGGATCATAATCTTTGGATAAAATCATTAGTACCCTTTTTACAAGATTTATATTAGAAAGTACTTTTCCAAGATTTGCTAATCCATTAGTAATATTAGTGATTTGAATAAACATGTTATTGTAATTTCTCTTGAATCTATTTTATATAGCTTATAACCATGTGTAAGAAAATTTAATTTAATTTCTTTTACTTGTGAAGTTCTGCATAAGTAATTTTTGATTTTTTTCCCAAACTTTATGTGCGGTATAAAAGTTCATAACTTGATTAAATTCACTTGGAGTCATACTATAATGAAGGTACTTTGGTACTCTTGTATTAAGCTATGTCATTCTTCTTTGATCATTACTAAATTCACTAAAAGACTTGATTTTATTTATTCATACCTTTATGTAAATCATATGATATAGTAAGTACTTTCTAGTGTTCTAAATCAATTGAAAGAACAAAAGTTTTAAATAAAGTTTTCTAATATAGATAAAAACTCACCCATGAATAATAGTGGGTAAACTGAAGAAGATCCTTCATCAGGTGTCACAACAATATTAATAATGAATGAAGATATTAAAAATTTAAGAAGTAATTAATAAACAAGTATTTTGGAGAGCATGCAACAATGATAAAAGAGAGATTTAAATTAGTATGAAATGAAAATGATAATTAAGAAAACTAAAAACAAATAATTAAAAAGGACAAGATGGATCATCCATGTGATTTTACACACTTTTTAAAGGAAACTTGGACTAATACTAATTGAAATGAAAACGAGTGTATGAATCTCATAAGAGGGGGGTTAATTACATACTTAGAAATAATTTTTTTTTATTTTAAAAGTAATTTATTTCTCAAACTAATTTTATATTTATAAAAAATATTGACTATATATATATTATTTTTAAAATAATAAGAAAAATGAAGATAAAAATTAAATTGAGATACAAGGATTTTTAGATGATTTAGTTCAAATTAGAACCTATAGACCCCCCAACTGAGATCGAGAAAAAACACCACTAATAAAAGGTTACAATTTGAGGTTTTTTCTTATAGTTCTTCTCCAACCTACTAATGTTTACTAGTTCAACCATAACCTAAGCTTTTATGAGTTCAATCTTAACTTAGTTTTTTTATGAGATTAAATCAAACTTGAGTTTTTAAAAATGTCATGCCACCAAACTAAATAGAAAAGAAAAATACAACAAGTTCAAAAAAATTCAATAAATTTATATACCTTCTTATACTTGTAGACTAATGGAACAAGCTACAATGAGCTAAAGTATAAGAAGAGAAATGAGAATTAAAAATTTAAGACCTACAAGGATTTGTTGGAAAATCTTGATGATTTGAGAAGGGGATGTAGTTACTACTGGTAGAATTTATGCTAATAGAATATTAAGCAGTGCTTTGTTGAGATCTCAAAGTTTTATTCAAGTTCATTAGTTATTCTATTTATAATGGTTAGGTATTTATAAAAAAAATTTTGATTGTAGATGTTTGATTGTGCAGAAAGCTATTTGAAAAATTATTACCAAATAACTTCAAAAGTTTTTACAAAAATGTTAAAATATTTTTTTTTAAAAATGGCTAATGTAATGACTAAATAATTAACCATTAGGTAGGATGGACTTGGGTCATTGGACTTGAATGAAGGTCATACAAATCATGAGATCCAATGTTAAATGAAGTAGAGGAGAGCTCCAGTATGCAATCATGACAATATATGATTAGATGGTGTTGGTGCTCCCAATTTTGGATGCAGATAGGCACAAGAGATTTTGTCCCATATTACAAAGAAAGATAAGCATTTCGATTTCATAATTTTTTTGCATAAGAGCAGCATTCAAAGCTTAATTTTGGCTGGCTCTCCCTTTGTGTGCTCAAGAATTCATCCCCTCGGCATATTCATAATATAAAGGTTTATGCGAGTCAACTAATACATTACTTAGTTCGAGTGCTACCTGACTTCACCCAATGTCTTACCCCATTCTATTCAAGAATTCATCATTAGCTAGAATGGGCACAATTAGATTTGGTTTCGATTATTTCCTAACCCAAAGCTTGCTAGTGACTGCTTGGGCATGCCTAACCCAAGAAGCTTTACACTTGGGCACAAGTTGGGATGTGGTAGAAATATATATATATATATATATATATATATATATATATATATATATATATATATATATATATATATATATATATATATATATATATATATTAGTTTAATCAATGCTTAGTAAGTAAACTAACTTGGAATTTGACAAGGATAGAATTTAATTAAGAAATGGGTAATGAGATTAAGAAAATAATCTTATTCATTTGCTAAATAAAGAAGATGATTGAACAATTTGATGCTCGAAGTGATTTGAAATTGATACAAAATTAGAGTGTCTTAAAATCAACAAGCTAATATTCTATTTCATATAAAGAAAAATTATTAACGCTTTGGTGCTTATGTCTTCAATCTTTGAAACTTGCTAAATAGTCCAAGGTTCTTTAAACATTATTGATTCACCATCTTCAATGGTGCATGGCTTGTTCATTAAAAATTATACTTGATTCACACTAAACAAACCCATTAGAATAAAATGTTAAATAATTAATACTTGACTTATCGATTACAAAGGTGACCTGATGGTACTTGTAAGTATATTTGATCTCATGGTTTTGTTTAAAGTTGAGGCCTCATAAGAATTATTAAAGCTTATATAAATAGAGTAACATAGTTTAAAATGATCAATATTATTAAACTAAACATGGATAAAATATACGACAAGTTAATTAGTATTGTTATAATTGTACAAATTTGCTAATAGTTTTTCGTATAAAGTTTAATGATTATCTTCTTTATGCTTAAAAATTAATAAATCATTTTTTATAAGATCTTCTCCTACAAATATATATTACAGGTTGTACCCTTACTTTTTAAATATAAATTATGCACAAATATTATTATTGTGTGCATCCCTTATTTACATCTTTTACTTTTCTTATCTTTTAATGCAAACAAAAAGGGAGAGATTTGTGAGAAATGAAACATATTCTTTACATCCCAAGTTTATGGCATAATTATATGAACTTTATATATTATAGAGAAGCATGTGTATGCTTGCATGATTTCTATCTTTTCATTTCATTATTTTCTTAATGGTTTTGTTATCATCAATAGGAAGAGATTGTTATACCCTTGGTCATGACACCACTTATTTGATGCAACAAAACTATAGTGTTAGTTTCTCTAATATTTTTGGAGTATCTTTTAGTTCATGTATCTTGAGCTCCTAGAGGATCAATCAATTGGTGAATTTTGACAAAATATATCATTGAATAATCCAGAAGTCAAGAAATATTAAATAGTTTTTGTGGCTATGGGTGTCGCTTAAGTGGCATATCAAGGGGTCATTGATTAAACTTTTGGTGGAGTAGCTAACAATGAAGAGTTCATCTCTAAAACTTCTATTTATGTGATCATTTATCCCATGTATTGGCTCATTTTCTAAGAGCTGAGGAATCCTTATAACGTGAAAAAATCCATAGCAATTAAAGGATATGAGACTAAGATTTCAGTGCTTATTGTAGCCAAAGCTGGAGTGACTCAGTGTCATCTGATCATGCATTTTTGCCCTTGAATGGTCAGGATTGTGCCCACTTTTGTGACTAGTAGATTCCATTTAACCCCTTATAGGATAGGCCTAATCAAATGGTTGAGATCAGTTTTGTCATTTTGAATAGTAATTTTCATCACACCATCGATACATAAAATCTAATCAAATGGTTGAGATCTTCTCTACATTTATGAATTGTGCATTTCATCTAGTTGTCCATTAGTAAAGCTCAATCGAATGGATTTGATTGTCTCTACCATTGTGAAAAGTGCTCTTACATATCATCATCGTACTTCCAAAATGTTCAATATATCAACTAGATCAAATCCATTTTGCATTAGATTTGTACCCTTTATTTTGCATTTTGATTAGGTAGTTGTTTTTTGTTTTCCCATATTGGATGGTCATCACTATTCTAGTTCATAATCAACATTACAAAAAACTATTTGTTGTTGTTTTGATAGTAGAAATGCTAATGGCTACATTGAGGACCTTTCTAGCTATTTAAAAAAATTATGTTTTAATTTATAATATGTTAATATACATAGACAAGCCTTAGGAGTTGGTTAAAGTTTATTTTACCTTGCTACATTAATATTTTGAGAAGAGACTATGCAATACCAAGAATTGCAATCTGATTTTGACACCTTTGCTGGAGTTGTGTTTGCAACTCATTTTACCACTTTCTTGCTTCAGATTTTTCTTTGATTGAACATCTTATTCTTGTCTTATTTACATTTGGTTGTTCATTTTCTTATTTCCTTTTAGTCTTCTAAAAAAGATCATAATAATGAAAAATCTTTATTGATTTTATTTTTCTTAATAATGCTAGTACATATTGATAAATCTTTTGATTTAATATTTCAAAATTAGGTCATTTAGGTTGTTACAAACTTTTTCATAACCAACATCATAATCTATAGACTTATGCTATATATATATATATATATATATATATATATATATATATATATATATATTTACCAGTGAATAATAAAATGTTGTGATTAATTATTACCATTTTGTTGTGCTTTAATATTGTAAACTTTTGCAATTAAAATTATGATAATGGACCCCTATATGCTGTAGCACCAAGGTGTGGTTTGTAAAGAATAAGTTTAAATGCTATGGTGAAAGAAAATGGTTTTGTTAGTGGAATCTTGGTTAAGTAGACTGGGTTTGGATGCAGGCACGAGTTAAAGTGAACCACTTAAAAATCTTTTGTAGTTTTATTTTCTTTGTTATTATGTAATTTATGATATTTATTTTTTTTAATATCATTTAATTAAATATATATATATATTATATATATAAATAATTTTCAAAATTATTTTTATCAAGCATAAAAAATTTTATTGAAAGGCATTTTAAAATCAATTTTTTTCTTTTTATATTTTTATTTAAATAATAATAAATCAACAATTTTATAATTACAAAATTTCAATTTAAGGAAAGGTTTTCAAACTAGTAAAAAGGTTAAAAAGCATAATTTACTCATCTTTTATGCATTAGCTTAGCACAAATTACATCAATAGGCACTTACATGCACATAAACATATACAAAAGTGCACACAGACGAGCATACGCAACCACCCACACACACGAATGCACAAGGATGCACACACACACACAATTATGTAAGCACACATATGCACAAGACACTTGCATGTACACACATAAACACACAAACAAGTGCATACAAAGTCACACAAGCACACACATATACTCACAAACATAGAAGCAGACACACACACACATGTACACACATATTTGCACACAAAAAGAGACATGCATAAATGCACACACATGTATTTGTGCAAGTGAATGTGCACACATATGAATGCACAAACATACACACACTCACGTGAAAACGTACACACACAAAGAAACATGTATGCACATAGATGCGCACACACACACATATACACACACACATGTATGCACATACATGCACACACACTTGCACAAGCACACAAACATGCACACACCCACCCACATATACACACATGAATACAAACACATGTCAAATGTGCACACACACATATGCAAGTAGATATACACATATGTGCACAAACACACATGAATACAAGCATGTACACACATGCCCACACACCTTTAAACATACATACACAAACTTATACAAAAGCATGCAAATATGCACACACACAGATATGTGCACATGTAATCACACATAAGCACATAGGCATACACATACACACACAAAGACATAGGTGGACACGAACAAGTTCTTGTACACTTATCTAACACAGATGCACTCATATACACACTTACAATAATAAAAAAACACCCATACATACACATATGCACATACACACTCATAGTAAAATTCATGCATGCACAAAATAGACACATGCATACACATGCATGGATCTACAAACACACAAATTCATATATATGTGCATGTACACACTCACACATGCATACAAAAGCACATGCCCACACACACGTTAACACTCTCACTCATGCATGTACACATCAACATACACATTTAGATGTAACAAACACACACATAAACACACACAAACATAGAGACACATGCTCATACAAATAAGTAAACCAATGCACCAACATGCACGAACACACACCCCCATGCACCCACACACTAGAACCCACACATTCACACAAACATATGCAAGCACACAAGCACATGGACACACACATATGGACGTATGCATGCACATGCACACACACACACACAAACAAACGTATCATCTTACGCATGCATGCACACACGTAAAAACCACCAACCCCCAGAAGTACATGTACACATACACATATATAGCTACAAGTTGACACACCTATAGACATACATGTACACACATGCACACAAATAGCCAAACATAAATTTGTGCACACACATGCACACATGAAAACACACACAAGCACACACATGTGCTCATGCATACAGAATTATACCTACTCACACAGATGCAAGCACACCTAGAGATAGACATAGGAATAACACATGCATGCATGACTCATACAAAAGCACTCACATGTAAACACACATATGCATACAAATGTACATGTGCTCGCACACACATGCATGCACTTATGCTTACAGAACACACACTTGCACACATACACACACACATTTACATGTCCATCCACACACACACACACATGCCCTACACATACAAACATAATTGCATAGACACACACATGCACACATCGACAAAAACAGAACTACACCCACATACACATACACACACACACACACTAATAAACACACAACCACTCCAATACACACACATAGTCTTAAATGCATAGATGCATACACACAAATGCACATATAGGCATGCACACACACATGCATGTAGGCACAATGCCTTTAAGAATTCATACAGATATGCACAACTAGTGTACACACATGTACACTCACACACACATATATATATAAATACGCATGCACATACATACACATAGTTGCAAACATTTGTATGCACATGCTCACACAAGAACTGACATATATGCATACTTGAATATACACAAACAGACATACACTCATGCACAAATGTACACACATGAATGCACACATGCACTCATATGCACACACACATGTATATGCATGTGCACAAACACACTCATATATGCACATATGGCATGCACTCATATTCATGCATGCACACATACATGCTTTTATGCACACATGCTTAAATGCATATGCACATGCAATCATCGACACACATACAAATATAAGAACATATGATCACAAAAGCATGCATACGTACAACCATATGCACACCCACACACACACATATATAAACAACACACGTATGTACACACACACACACAATCAAATGCTTACATCCACATGCATGCACATGCAAAGGCATAGGCATATGCACACACACACAAATAAACATACACACACAAGAACATGCATAAGCACTCTCACACACACCTACACATACTTGCAAACACACATATATAGACACACATGCACACTTATGAACAAATGCATACACACACACACATGCATACACACAAACATATACACGCACAAGTATTCACACACACACAAGTATGGACTTGTACAAACACACACATATAAACACATGCATCCACTCTGATATGCTGACACAAACTCGTACCCACATGAATGGACACACACAAGCATGAATGCATGCAAGTGCACATGGAAGCACACACACACACACACACACATAAACTCATAAACACACAAACATGCACAAACACACACAAATATACACAAGCACATACACACACCTACACATATGCACACCTTGACACATATGTACGTGTGCACACACACACACATATGCATGTGTACATGCATGCACACACATGTAAACGACACAAATACACACACACAAATATGCAAATCCACATACATGCACCAACAAGCACACACACACAAATGCATAAACGCACACAAAAGCTCACATGCACAAACTGGCATACACATACATGCACACACGCACACATTTGCACACACACAAACACATATAAGAATATATATATACACACATGCAAACAACACACATACACACACAAAAATATGCAAATCTACATACATGCACCTACAAGCACACACAAACAAATGCATACATGCACACATAAGCTCACACGCACAAACTTGCATACACAATATATGCACACATGCACACACGCACACACTTGCACACACACACACATATAAGAATATATATATATATATATATGAAAATAAACCCCTCCATACATGCACATTACACACAAATATATGCAAACACATGCATACAGATGAATACACAAAAACACACATAAGCACGCACTCACGTAAATACACATACACACATACACAAGCACAAATGCAAGCACGTGTACACCAATGCACATAGAGGCACATGTACATGCGTGCATATGCACACACGCACACACACATACCTACATAAGTACAAACACAAGCACACACATAGGCTCAAACACTTGAATGCACATATGTGTAGAGAAATGCACACACATGCATATGACCATTCATGCACAAATACATACACACAAATGAACTAAAACATGCATTCTCACACACACATGCACATTGACACATACACATGCTTAGACATGCACAATTACACATGCACACATACAAATGCAGACATACACCTTTGCACACGAGTGCATGAAAATGCACACATGCCTATATGGTGAATGCACACACACACACACACACACCAATGTACATGTACACTCTTAACAATACACATGCACACAAAACATGCATGTGTGCATGAACTCATATGCACTTGCACACATGCATGAATGCACAGATGGACAAGTTGTACATAGGGGTACATGAATACACATATACGCAGGCACACACTAAAATGAAAGCACTAGCAAACACACACAAGAAAAAAAAAGTCTTAATGTGCACCAACATGCATATGCACACGCAAATGCACACACACATGTGCATACACAAACATGCATGCCCACTTACACACAAATCCATTAACAAACACAGATGCACATGCACACACTAAGATGCACAAAGGCATGCTCATGCACACATACTCATCTATGCACACAAACACACACACAACCACACATGTACACAAACATGCAACCACACATACAAATGCACACACATGTAGACATACACACGAGCACACAAACAATCACACATAGACACAAGCACACACATTCACACATATACACACACACATTCATGCATGCACACAAGCACATACACACCACACATATGCATGAAAATAGGCTTCAAATAAAACTTCTTGCACTAAGCCAAACACATAGACAAGCAAATAAAGATATGCATACATGTACAAAAAGATACACACAGATGCACACATGCATATATACACATACACACACACATGCACACATTCATGTGTCTGCACAAGCATACACATGCAAAAAAACAAATATGCACACACACACAGACACTTGCACATGTATGCAGAGACATAGACCCACACACAAACATGCACATACACATGTACACACACACAGACCAACACATGTAAACACATTGACACATGCTTGCATGCACACACACATACACACATGAACTAACACACAAACCCATGCACACATAGACACACAAGTGCACATGTGCACATATGCACACATGCATGCACATGCACAACACTTTCACACCCACACAGACACACACACACACATGCACTTCTATAAAAAATGTAAACATACATGAACAAACACTCATGCATATTTATTCACATGCACATGTACTTACAAACGCACATATACATAACACACACATACGTAAACACACACATACATACGTCAATATGTGTGTTTGTGTGTGTTTGCATGCATGCACATATGTAAACACATACACACATGCACATACGTAAACACACATGCACATATACATGCACACACACTTACGCACACACATGTACATATGCACACACACATGCAAAAAGGCATGCACATACATAGGCAAATGCACACACAAAGATGTATACAGATAAGCTCATACACATGCATACATACAAGCACAGACATACACATACATCCACAAAAATAAAATAAACATGCATACATATGCACTCACACACATGAATTCACACACACATGCACACACAAACACTAACACACATACATGCATTTGCACACAATCACATATATGTGCACACACACCCACTTAAGCACACACATGAACACACACATACACTCACATGCATGTAGCATGAACACATGTAGCAGCACAAACACATGAAGACACACACGCACACACATCGATGCACACACATGAACACAAATGCACACACACAATCATGCATACATGCACACATGCCTATATGCACCTCCACAAGTGATGACATACACACATGTGTGCACATGTAGACACACACACATACATGCACACATGAACATACATGATCACGCATGCATGCCCCCCCTCACACTGACATATATACACATGTAAGCATGCATGCATACACATACAAACAAACATACGAAGTCACAGACATGCGTGTGCCCCTACATGCACACATATGAGCATGTGTGCATACACACACAAGCATGCATACACAGATGAACACACACAAATACCCATACACACACACACATGTACATTCATGCAAACGCACACATATGCACACACATGCGTACACACACCCTCACACACTTGTACAGACATGCATGTATTCACACATGATTATACACACATGTACACACACAAGCAAACTCATATTCATACACTTTCATATGCACATATGCACACATAGACAAGCAAACAAACACATGGATACATGCATATATACAAACACATACACTTACATGCATGCACATATGCACACACACTAAGACACACACAAACATGGTCATGGTCACACAGACTGAAACATGAACATGCATGCACGCAAGCACACACAAATACATACACGAGCATGCATGCATGCATACATGCACACATAGATGAACACACATAGACACCTACACACACACATTTGCACGCATACAAACACACACATATGCACATGCATACACATGCATGCATGCATACCCACACATACTTGCATAGGATAACATGTATACACACATGATCATACGCACATGTACACACAGACACACAAGCAGACACATATTCATACACATTTGCATGCACACATACACCCATGGAAAAGTACACAAACACATGGATACATGCACTTATGCACACATGCACACTCATATGCATGTACATGAACAACACTCATGTAGATATGCACACACATACACACATAAATACACACATGGTCATGCTCACACACACACAAAAACATGAACATGCATACACATACACACACACAAATACTCATACATACAAGCACAAACAAACACATACACACATGTACACGAGCACATACATATGCACAAAAACATACACACATGCATGCACACATAGGTAGACTTACATGAATAAGTACACATACATGCACATAACCAATGCACACACTCACAAGCATGCCCATTCATACACACACCCATATTTGTACAAATATGTACACACACCACCACACAATCACACACACATGTACACATGCACACATGTCCACAATTAGTCACACATCAATACACACACACACATATGCACACAGACACACACATGCATGCATACACACACGCACAAACACAAACATGCATGTGTATGTAGACAATCATTCACATAAACATGCTTGCACTTACATAAACACACATGGACAATCGCACAAACACATGCATATTTGTACACATGCACCCATGCACAATACATGTATATGCACAAACAAGCACGCACATGCACTCACACCCATGAAGATGTGTTCAAACATAGACACATGCATGTGCAAGCACACACACAAAAAAACATGAACATGCATGCACAAACAAATGCACAAGTCAAGCACACTCATAGACATGCACACAAAAATGCACAAATACTCATGCACCAGCACACGCATATGCACATGCACATAAAAACACATGCACGAGCACATAAACACATGCATGCAAGCACGCATGTACACATACACACAGTCAAGCACACGTAAACATAGATTCACACATGCATGGATGCACACAAACATACATGTGGACAAGCACGCATGAATGCATATATGCACATGTGAACATCTGCACTCATATGCACACATATGCACAATATTTATGTACACACGTGCACACACACACACATGTGGGTACATTTATACCCATACAAAAATATGAACATGGACACACGCAAACCCACACTAGTGTGTTGGGCACACACACACATACATGTACACACATATGCACACACAAACACTCACACACACACATGCACATGCACTTGTGCACAAGAACATGCACACATATACACACACTTGCACACACACTTGCACAAACACATGCACATAGACACACATGCATACACATATGAATGAAAATTCACACATTCATACACATATGAATGAAAAGACACACAAGCACACAAACATATAAAGACACAAATGTGTGCACACACCCTCATAGACACACATGCGCACAAATGCACACATGCATACGTACACACCTACATGCACTTATGCACATTAACACACATATACAAGTACACACACACACATGCACATGCACATATGCTCACACACAAGTGCACACATACACACACACATGTAGCTACTCATACACACAAGTACATATGCATGCATTCACACACTTGTATGCACACACATACACCCACATGCACACATACATACACAAGTAGACACAAGCACAAATGTACGCATGCATGTAGATAGCTACACACACACACCTGCACACACTTGCAACCATAGATGCACACACAAATAGGAACCCACAAACACATGCATGTTTGAACACACACACACAAATGAACATGTGCATGCATGCACAAGCACACACATGTAGAGACACGCACAAACACAAATGCACACATGCACAAACATAAACATATACAAATAATTAAACACACTCACATAGGCACATGCACATACATACAAACACATAAACATGCACAAGCACACACATGCAAGCACAATTTGCATGCATGCACAAATGCATGTGCACACACATGTATAGAAACTCCCACATGCACAAAAACTCACACACACTAATTCATAAATACACAGAAACATGCATGATAGAATGCACATACACACTCACTTGTACACACACACACATACACATGTACAAACATGCACACAAACACACATTCAGACACATGAACACACATATAGACAAACACAACTACACATGCACAAACACACACATGGACACTCACAAACATGCAAATGCATGCTTACATGCACACACTCATATGCACACACACGCACACATATGCGCATATACATTGAAACATAGTTATGCACACGCATGCAAAAAGGCATGCACATCAAGGTACACACATACACATAGATGCTCATAGATAAGCTCACATACATGCATGTATACAAGCATAGACACACACATACATCAACACAAACACACACACATGCACACATAAACAAATCCACACACACACACACATCAATACAAGAATAAACATGAATAACCATGCACACACAAACATTTACATAAATATTCATGCTCATGAATACACAAGTACAACACATGTATGCACAGGTATACATACACATGCACCTGCATAAGTACACACACAAGCACAAACACAAGGAATCATACAAGTGCAAGCTCATGATAATGCTCACACACTTTGGCCTACATGCACATGCATACAACCACACACATGCACATATACAAATACACACGCTTGCACACATGTACACGAACACACGCTCATGCACATATATGCAGATATACTCACACCAATGCACACATGCATGTACTCAAAATCACCCGTGGATGCGTACTCATGCATGTACAAAAGAAACATGCATGTGCATACACATAAACATACTCATGCAAAGACAAACACACATAGAGCATGCATATATATGCATATGCACCCACAAACAAAGAATGCAAGCACACACACATACATATCATGCAAATTCAAACACATGCACACACACACACATACATGCCCACACTCATACGCATGCATACACATAAACATTTGCAAACACATGCACATAGACAAACACATGAGGACATGCACATGAACAACCTGTACACACATGCATAGATATATACATACACACATACAAACATGAATGCATGCAAGTACACATGAATGCTAATGCACACACACACACATGCACACATGCATTGACATGTACACATATGTACACACACATGCACACCCACACACATGTACCTATACACACACACATACAAACCCACATGTACATACATGCACATACACTCACACATGGACACACAAACATGTACAAATATTCCAATAGACAAACACATTCACACATGTACACAAACTCACATGCACATTTACACATGTATATGCATGTATACACACACATCCATGCATAGATAAAGATGCACACACACACAAATATACATGTAGTCACACAAATTAAGACATGCATGCATGCCTACACATATGCACATGTATAAGCTCACAAACAAAATGTACACATGGACAAACAAAAGCTCACATACATGCTCTAAGGCACACTTGCATGCATGCACAAGCATAAACAATCGCACACAACACACACTCACACACACACATGCACAAACACATGCATCCACACACATACACACATATAAATAGAAACACATACACACACACACAAAGTACAAGCACATAGACATACACAAACAAACATGTACACACGTGCATGCACAAGCATAGGAACACACATGCAAGCACACACTAAAACATACAAACATGCACATGCATGTGCACACACGAATGCACGAATTCAATCCTACAAACCTTCATAAACATGGACACATACACGACCACATTGTACATGCACACACCAAAACACACATATCTGTATGCATGCACACACACTTACAAATCCAAACATGTACACAAGCATAATCACAAATGTACGCACCCCACATATGCACACACACCCTTTTACACACCTGTGTGGACATGCAGGAACATGCACATGCATACTCATACCCACACACAATACACACACACACAGTCACACAAAGACATAAACATGTAAACAAAGTCACATGTGCATGCACATACACACAAACACAATCATGGACACACAAACACATGTAGGAACACATGGACACACAAATGCACACACACACACTTATGTACAAAAATACTTGTGCACAGCCATATACACACAGCTAGAAACACATGCAACCCTACACATGCACCAAAAAACATGCACCAATGCACACACATGCACATAGACATGAACATGCATATAAAAACATATGTGTAGTCAGAAACACTCAATCACAAACACACATGCAACATACATGTGTTTACACATGCACACCCATGCACACATACATGTGCACACACTCGGTCACACACATGCACGTGCATACACACACGCACATATGCACATAGACATACACATATGTACACATACACATGTACATATGCACACACACTCACACAAGCACACATCAAAAGACATGCACAGATAGTCACACACACCCACACACACACATGCCCATGGACACATACACACATGCATGCATAAAATAAACCTATATCAACACACACATGCACACACACACACACATACACGGGAGTAGCACATACGCTCAAATCCAACCAAGCACACACACACACACATCCATGCACCATGCACTCATGAACATTTGAACGCATGCATATTACCACACACATCCCCAAGATGCACACATTCACATGTGTCCACATGCAAGCCTAAACACACAGACATATGTAAATACACATACACATGCAAACATGAACAAATACATGGACTCACAGCCACTCATACATGCATAGGCATGCATATAAACATGCACATAGACATTCACAAATACATGCACACACTCACATAGAAATACATATGAACACATTCAATCGCATGCACACACTCACATAGAAATACATATGAACACATAAATGTGCATGTAAGAACATGCATATGCATACACCCACATATAAAAACACATCTACACACACACACACACACAAATAAACCCACACACATGCATATGTGTGGGAGTGTGCCTGCATGAATGAACACATGTACATAGATGTAAACACAGACACACATACATGTACATGCACATATGCATAGAATAATCCATACACTCCAGCACACAGACATATGCAGATGCATATAAATACATAAGAATACACAAGCACACATGTGCACACATCACAAACACATGCACATGCTTGAATACACACACATAGATGCATACTCACATCTACTCATATGTGCATATACACATACACAAACATACACACTCTCACACATGCACACATAGGCACGTGCACACATGTACATAAACATTCATAAACTAACACACATGTATTCACCCACCCACAAATATGCACATATACACACAGACACACACTTTCACATACACACACATCCACACACACCCATAGATCCTCACCCCATATACACATGCCCACACAACCCTCTCACACATAAACAAGCATACACACGTGCGCACACACACATGCACACACAAACACAAAAGCACACGCACGCACACACACTTGCATGTATGCACCTATGCACAAAAAAGCATATGCACACACAAATACATGAACTCAAAAAGGAAAACATGCATACACAATCACATGCACATAAACACATATGCATAACCATATGCACATCAAATCACAAGATCATTCATGCACACACACCCACAAGCACACACGTGTGTACACATAAATACACAAGCATGAGCAAGCAATTGCACATGGACAAATAGATGCATACACTCACACACACAAGCATAGACACTCACATATGGACAACATATATGCACTCATATATATAGGTAATGCATACATATGCATGCATATGTAAACATACACAAATACACAAAACACACACATACACTCAAACACGCTAATGCACGCACACACATATACAATCATACACATGTACCAAAACATACATACGCACACACAAAAATTCACTCACACATGCTCACATGCACATAGACACACATGCATGCACACCCACACACAAACACACATGCATGCACATGCATGCATACAGATGTGCACACACCCACACACACTTATGCCCACACACATACTCTCCATCATATGTACACCACACATAAAAAACTACAAAATCACAAACACATATGCACACACAAATGTACGCGTAAAGACACATGTACGCACATGCACACAAAAATATAGATGCACTTGCAAGCTCATAAACATTATCATAGACATATATGGACATGCTAAAACAAATGCACACATCCACATAGACACTTACACACACACATGCACACAAACACATACACATATAGAAACAAGCACAAGTCATAGTTACACTCATACACAAGCACACACACACACGCAAATTTATGAACATGAACACAAGCATGCACACATGTACATATAAGGACCCATGAACATAGATGTGCACAAACACATGCACACATGTTGATGCATTTGCACAAAAACATACACATAAGAAAGGAAACACCTAATGCATGCACACAAAAAATACACTCCCACACATACATGCACAGACATGCACACACACATGGACAAACACATGCACATGCATAAGCAGTCACACACATAAACTCAGACACATGCACACAAACACACACACATGTGCCCATCCATGCATGTAAGCACATGCACACATGCACAAACATATGCCCACACACATACAAAGTTTGTGTTCTAGTGCATGCACGTGTGCGTGAGTGCATGTGTGTGGACCTGTGTGGGTACATGTGTGTGTGTGCATATGCAAGTGTGTGTGAGTGTATGTGACTTTGTGCATTTGTGTGCAAGTGTGGTTGTGTGTGTATATGTTAATGTGTGTGTACATGCATGTGTGTGTGCCTTTGTGTGCATGTGTGCTTGTGTGTGTGTGGGTTTGTGAGCATAAGCGTGTGTAAAAGTGTATGTGTGTGTGCATGTATGTGTATGCATTGGTGTATATTTGAGTCATTGTGCATCTATTTATTTGTATGTTTCAATGTCCAAGCATGGGTATGTATTCAAGTTTGTGTACATATATGTGTGTGCATGGTTGTGCATGCATGTGTAGATGTGTTTGCATGGGAGTGTTATGTGTATGTGCATCTATGTAAGCATGCATGTCTACGTGCATGTGTGTGTTGACATGCATGTGTGTATGTATGTGTGCTATTGCATTTTTGCATTTGTGTATGTGTGTGTGTGAGCATATGCACATGTGAGTGTGTTCATGCATGTGTGTGTCTAAATTTGGAAGCGTATGTATAATAACAAAATGTGTGCATGTGTGTGTGTGTGTGCACATTCATGCCTACATGTGCATGCTTGTGTGTGCACATGCGTTCGTGTGTGTGTGTGCATGTAGGTGTGTGTACATGTGCATATGTATGTGCGTGTGTGTTCCTATGCATGTGCATATGAGCATGCACATGTCCATAAGTGTGTGTGTGTGTGTGTGTGTGTATGTATGATTGCATGTGTATTTGTGTGCATGTGAGTGTTTGTAACTGTGCACAAGTGCATTTTATTATGTGTGCATGGGTATGGTTTTGTGCGCCCATGTGAATGTGTATGCATATGTGGACATGTCTTTGTACATGTACAGTTGCATATGTATTTGTGTATCTATTTTTGCAGATGTTTGTTCATGCATATGTGTTTGCATGTGTTTTTGTGTGCATGTATATAAAATGTTAACATTCTTGCAAGCATGTGGGTCTTTTTGTGTGTACATGAGTGTGTGTGTGTGTGTGTGTGCTTGTATGCATATGGGTGTATGTGTGTGTCTCCACATGTTCATGTCAGTTTGCATATGTCTATGTCTACATGTGCATGTGTCTATGTGTATATGTGTGAGTATCTATGCATGTGTATGGACATGTGCATGCATGTGTGCATGTGCATGTAGGTGTGTATGTGCATGTGCTCATGTGTGTTCATGTGTAGGTGTGTTTTTGTATGTTTGCATCCATGTGTGTATGTGTGTGTGTATGTCAGCATGAGTGTATGTGTGCTTGTGTGTGTGTTGTGTGTGTCTATTTGTGCTTGTTTTTGTGTATGTGAGCATGTGTTGGTGTGTGTATTTTCATGAGTGTGTGTGTGCATGTGTGTGTTTGTGTGTGACCATATGCATCGTTTTTATTTGTCTTTGCCTATAGCCATCTATCTATGCATGCATTTGTGTATGTGTGCATGCTTGCATGCATGTGTGGGTGTATTTGTAAGTGTGCTTGTTTATTTTTGCATGTTCATGTGCATGTGTATGTTCATGTATTTTCTTGGTTAAATTTGTGTGTTCTTGTATGTTTATCTGTGTGTGTGGTTGAGTTCATGTGCATATGAATGTGTGTGCCTACATGTGTGATTGTGCATGTTTCTATGTGTGTGTTAATGTGCATGCATGGTCTATGTCTCCATGCTAGTGTGTGTGTGTGTGTGTGCAAGCATGTTTTTACATTTTTCGTATCTATGTATGTGTGTGCATGTGTGCTTCTACATGTGTGTGTGTGTACAGGTTTGTGTCTTTGTGTGTTCATGTTTTCATGTATGTGTATGCATGTACTTATGTGTGTGTGTGTGTAGATGCACACACATCTATGTGTGTCTATGTATATGTGTCTAGACATATGTGTGTATGTGAAAACGATTGTGTATGTGCATGCATGTGTTTGTATGTGTGTGTGAATGTGAGTGCGTGGGCACAAATGCATGTCTACAAGCATATGAGTTTTTTGTGTGCATGCATGTGTGTGCTTACATGCATGTTTATGTTTGCATCTTTGTGTGAACATGTGTGTATGTGTGCATATGTGCCAATGCATGTGTATGTGTGTAGGAGTGGGCATCAATATGTGTTCGTGCGTGCACATGTGTATGCATGCTTGTGTGTTTGTATGAGCATTGGTGTGTGCATTTGTTAGTGCATGTTGTTACACCCTTGTGTTTGATGAGTCAAGCATAAATGTGTATATTTTATTTGGGCTTGATTTTAAGTAAAATTGTTAATAATTAATTAAATCAAGCCATGTATTTTAGATGTCTAAAATAATGGTCTCTAAGGGCCTTGAGGTCATGGCATACTTCAAGGAATTTTGAGACATGCGCAAGATTTTTTATAATTGAATTTCTTTTTATTTTTCTTGAATTTGATATGTCCAAACTTTGAGATTATGAGGCACACTAGTAGTATTAACATTTAAAAATATTATAAAATTATTTAATACTGAATTTTGATTTTTGGGCCAAGCATATTTGACAAAATGTATAGACATGGGTATTTGATTTTTTAATATTATTTTGGAATCGTTTTGTACGAATTTCTTTTCATAACCACTTAATCAACTTATAATACTATAAGAATACAAAATTATTTTTATACACTTATAGTCAAATTTTTGGCTAAAAAATTCGTCAAAAATACCCTAAAACAGCCGAAGTCTCGGGAAAATGTACTGTAGCAATGGGCGGGTCGACCAAGCGCCAAAATAGCCCGTCCATGTCTTTTAGAAATTAAAAATTTAATTTAAAAAATAAAAATTTGGTTGACCCGAAAAGGCTAAACCTAGCCTGGACCCAAAGCACGCCGAGAGGAGCTCGGCTAGAGCTGGTCAACAGTCAAATGAACAGTGCCTGGCTAAGCCAAGACCGCCCAAAGGAGCTCGGCTAGGTCAAACTGCAGCGCGATCAACAGTCAATGAACAAATGCTTGGCTAAGTCAACCCGAACCAGGTGATGAAATCCCAGTCAACAAAGGGGGGAGCCGGCCCCAAAGTGGCTCGAACGTTAAAGGGCAAAAATTCCTTATAAAGAGGTGCGTTGAATTCGCTTCTGCAGTGTGGGACTAAAAAATCCCACCTTATAACTTCGGCCGGATCCAAAGGTGCAGATCAAGCCCGCCTAGATCCAACGGGCGAGAGTAAATTCTAACGACTGTTTCGCGAGGCTAATCAGCGCCGTTCGTTCAGCGCGCAATCCAATGGCGCAGATCAAGCCCGCCCAGATCCAACGGGCGAGAGTAAATTCGAACGGCTGTTTCGCGAGGTCAATCAACGCCGTTCGTTCAGCGCGTGGGATCTAATGGCTCAGATCAAGTCCGCCCGGATCCAACGCTCTGGATTAAGCCCGAACGGTAAAATGCGTAAACAATCTGCGCCGTTCGTTTTTGGGCCCGGATCGGACGGTGGCTGCTTTCCGTCCGTTGCCCAAACGGCTAATTAATTTTTGGAGCCGTTGGGGGTGTTTTTAGAGCTCAAATCTGAGCTCTATAAATATAGAAAAATTATGTATTTTTTAGTTTTAACCTTTGCTAAATTGTTTCAAAAGATTTTCAGATCTCAAACATAAGCATTCGAGCAAAATCGTCGCATTCGAGCTCTAGAAGCAAAGCGGCAAGAAAGCTAGTGGAATTAGAGGTTTTTCAATCATTTCTAAATCTCTATCCCTCTAATTCGATGATTGTGTGTGCCTCCTCTTTTCTCCAATTTTTCTTAAGTCATTTGCCAATTTTTCGTATTTTTGTTTTGGGGCAAGGGCGTCCCGGCGTTTGTGCTAATGCCCCGGGTTTGAGTTGAGCCCGGTAAAAACTCAAGTAGGTTTGGGATTAGCCATAATAAAAATCCCAAGTAGGTTCGAGGTGAACCGTAAGAAAAACCTCACTTGTAATCGGAGAATTTAGTGGATTTTTCCCAACACCGGTTGGGGGTGGCGTAGACTCGGTTTTGAGTCGAACCACTTGAAAATTTGTGTGTTCAATGTTCTTTACTTTTGCTTAAAGTCTTTTAAATTTAATTTCGGAAATTATAAGAATTTAAATACACAATTCACCCCCCCCCCCTCTTGTGGGTTTTCTTTAGCACGAATCACTTCAATTGGTATCAGAGAAAGGAACCCCAAATTACGTGAGTAACATCACGTGGGAGATCCTCTTGTGCTAAGTGAAGGCTTTCTCACAATTTTTTTGTGTGTTTGTGATTTAGTACAGCTTCCTCTTTGATCGAAATGAGTGCAACCTTATGTGAAGGTTTTTCCTCAAATCGGCCTCCATTATTCAAAGGAGAATTCTACTTATATTGGAAAAATCGCTTTAGAATTTTCATTCAATCTATTGATTTGGAATTATGGGAAGTCATGACGAAGCCTTGTGAACTTCCTAGAGATTCTTCTACTGATGAGGTCAAGCCCTTTAGTGAACTTAACGTTGAGCACAAGAGATTGGCTCAATTAAATGCTAGGGCATTGAACTACCTTCATTGTGGAATTTCTCCTAGTGAGTTTACACAAATCATGAATTTGCATACGGCTTTTGAGGTATGGAAGAAACTCGAAGTAACTTATGAGGGTACCTCACAAGTGAAAGAGACTAAAATCAACATCCTCACGCATGACTATGAACTTTTTAGAATGAATCCTAGTGAAAGTATTAAGAGTATGTTTTTGAGATTTAATGATATTACAAATGGATTGGCAAACCTTGGGAGGACATTCTCAAATGGTGACCTTGTGAGGAAAATTTTGAGAATCCTTCCAAAGGAATTTGATCCACTTGCAACCGCTATTAAAGCCGCTAAGGATCTTAGCAAACTTTCATTGGATGAACTCCTTGGGGAACTTCTTACTGCCGAAATAGAAATGTCAAGGAGACTAACGGAAGAGACTTCTACAAGCAAGTTAAAGCATGAAAGGAAGAAGGAAGAACCTATGGTCCTTAAAGCCACTAAATATGATTCAGACTCCACTTCTACTTCTTCCACGGATTTGGAAGATGAGGTAAGTTTCCATATTAATGGTTTAGCAAAAAATTTGGCAAAGAACTTTCTTAATAGGAAATGGAAGAAGAAAAACAATAAAGAGAGGAAGAGGCCACCAACTTGCTTTGAGTGTGGTCAAACCGGTCATATAAAACCGGAATGCCCAAAACTCAAAAACAAGCATGTGAAGGAGGAAGAAAAGAAGAAGAAGAAGAGCTTGAAGAAAAAGAAAGCATTTCAAGCTACATGGAGTGCCTCCGAAGATTCAGACATTTCAAGCTCAAGTAAAGGAGAAGAAGGAATGATTTGTTTTATGGCAAATGAAGCATCTTCAACATCTTCAAGTGAAGAAGAAGAAGAAAATGAGGTAAGCTCCTGGACAAGAGATATTCTTGAAAATAATTATATTGAAATTATGAATGTCTTAACTTCCTTAATGAGTGCACATAAAAAATTAAAAAGGAGTTACAAAGAAAAGATTGAATTGCTTGATTTTGTCATGAAAGAAGATGAAAAGAAAAGATTAGAAAATCAACTTATATGTGATGAAAAGGCATCTCTTATTATTGAAAATACCTCTTTGAAGCATGATATTTCAATCTTAAAAGAAAAAAGACAATCTTTTGAGCATGCTATAGATAATAGAAATATACATGTATCAAATGCTTGTTATCATTCACATGCTTTCAATTACAAAAAACCTAGATATTTGAGCATGTCTAGGCCATCAAACATTGTTTGCTTTTATTATTGCAAACTTGGACATACTATGAAAGATTGTTTTTTTAGAAGAAATATGTATGTACAAAAACAAAATGTTAGATGGATTGTTAAAAAAGAGAACATGCAAGTTCCATCTAGTGTTCAACCCAAGCTTTCTTGGGTTCCTAAGAATAAAACTTAGAAGAAAAGGTCTCCAAAATATTTGGAGACATTTTACGATAGGTTTAGGATATTCAAAAACCTTAAATTGATGATTTTAATTAGTGGAATGTTTCTAATTTAGATTTTACACCTTATACAGCCAAAACCAAGTAAGTCAAATTGGGAGTTTTGTGAATCTTGCCAAAAGGGAAAACAAGTTAAATCCTCTTTCAAATCTCAAAATGAATTAACAACTAGTAGACCTTTAGAAAAGATTTACTTAGACCTTTTTGGTCCAATAAAACCTTTAAGTTTAGGAGGAAAACAATATGGATTTGTTATAGTTGATGATTTTTCTAGATATACTTGGGTATTTTTCCTTAGACATAAGAATGAAGCTTTTGAGAACTTTGAAGATTTGATTAGAGAGTTAGAAAGACAACATAGTTTAAAATTAATTTGTATACAAAGTGATAATGGGAGTGAATTTAAGAATGAATATTTTAGTGAGTTTTGTAAAGAGAAAGGAATCAAACATCAATTCACATGCCCATATACACCACAACAAAATGGTATTGTAGAAAGAAAGAATAGAACACTAGTTGAGATGGGTAGAACAATGTTAGCCGAATACAATTCACCCAAATATTTTTGGGCCGAAGCTATTAGCACGGCATGTTACATTATAAATAGGGTTAATTTGAGACCAAAGTTGAAGAAAACTCCTTTTGAATTGCTAAGGAAGAAGAAACCAAATCTAAGTTATTTTCATGTGTTTGGTTGTAGGTGTACTATTCTTAAAAATGAGAGATTAAATTTAGGAAAGTTTGATGAAAAGGAAAGTGTTGGAATCTTTTTAGGGTACTCATCAATTAGGAAAGCATATAGAGTTTTCAATCAAGAATCACATAAAATAGAGGAAACAATGCATATTGTGTTTGATGAGACAATTCAACTAGTTAGTGAAAAGCATTTAGAAGATGAAATAGAATTAGTAAAAAATCTAGATTTAAATGAAGAAAAAATAGAAAATCTAGAAATGGAAAAGGAAAATGAAAAGGAAAATAATCTATCTAAAGGATGGAAATTTGCAACCTCACATCCAAAGGATTTGATTATAGGAGATGTGAATCAAGGAGTGAAGACTAGAGCTTCAATTAGAGATATAGATCATAGCGCCTTTGTGTCATTTTTTGAACCCAATTCTATAGAAGAAGCCCTTGCAGATGATTATTGGGTTCAAGCCATGAATGAAGAGTTAGACCAATTTGAAAGAAATCAAGTTTGGGAATTAGTATCAAGACCTAGTGATCAACAAGTAATTGGTACTAGATGGGTCTATAAAAATAAATTAGATGAAAATGGTGTAATAATTAGAAATAAGGCTAGACTTGTTGCTAAGGGATATAGTCAAATAGAAGGTATTGATTTTGAGGATTCATTTGCACCTGTAGCTAGGTTAGAAGCAATTAGATTACTTCTAGCATATTCATGTTATAAGAATTTTAGGTTGTTTGAAATAGATGTAAAAAGTTCTTTCTTGAATGGAATAATAGAAGAAGATGTGTTTGTAGAACAACCCCCAGGTTTTGAGAATCATGCACAAGGTGATTATGTTTATAAGCTTAAGAAAGCTCTTTATGGCCTTAAGCAAGCTCCACGTGCATGGTATCATAGGTTGAGTAACTATCTAGTAGATAGTGGCTTTAGAAAAGGTAAATCGGATACTACATTATTTCTAAAGTCATTAGGAGATGATTTATTAATTGTTCAAATTTATGTTGATGATATTATTTTTGGTAGTACAAAAGAAGAAATGTGTAAAGAATTTGGAGATCTCATGACTAAGGAATTTGAAATGAGCATGATGGGTGAACTAAATTTCTTCTTAGGGTTACAAATAAAACAACTAAAGGATGGTATATTCATTTCTCAAAAAAAATACGTAAAAGAATTATTTAAAAAATATGGATATGAGAATATGAAAACTAGAAAAATTCCCATGAATCAATCCATTCACTTAGATCTAGATGAATAAGGGAAAGCAATAGATCAAAAATTATATAGAGGACTTATAGGATCTTTATTATACCTTACAGCGAGTAGACCTGACATTTTATTTAGTGTTGGATTATGTGCTAGGTTCCAAGCAAATCCAAAGGAAAGTCATTTGAAAGGTGTTAAAGCGATTTTCAAATATTTGAAGGGAACCATGACACTAGGATTATGGTATCCTAGAAATGAACTCTCTTGTGAGCTAGTTGGCTATACAGACTCAGATTTTGGGGGATCTAGAGTGGATAGAAAGAGCACATCAGGAACATGTCAATTTTTAGGACACTGTCTTATTTCATGGTCAAGTAAAAAACAAAATTGTATAGCCCTATCAACAATCGAAGCGGAATATGTTGCAGCTGGTAGTTGTGTTGCTCAAGTACTATGGTTAAGACAACAACTGCAAGACTATGGTTTAGAAGTCACACATATACCTATTAGAATTGATAACACAAGTGCATTAGCCTTAGCTAAAAATCAAGTTCATCACTCTAGGACTAAGCACATAGATGTTAGATATCATTTTATTAGAGACCAAGTAGCCAAAGGATTAGTAGAATTGGAATATGTCTCCACTAAACTTGAATTGGCTGATATTTTTACCAAACCCTTACCTTCGGAGCAATTTCAAATATTGAGGGCACAATTAGGAATATTACATATTGTTTAGGGTGAATTTCCTTTTGATGGTGTCAAAGGGGGAGAATAGCTAGAAGTGAGGGGGAGCATTAAGATAGGGGGAGCACATTTTTATCCCTATGAATTGTATTTTAATACACTTATCAAGATAGGGGGAGCACATTTTTATCCCTATGAATTGTATTTTAATACACTTATTCTTTTACATTTATGTCTTGCCATCATCAAAAGGGGGAGATTGTTACACCATTGTGTTTGATGAGTCAAGCATAAATGTGTATATTTTATTTGGGCTTGATTTTAAGTAAAATTGTTAATAATTAATTAAATCAAGCCATGTATTTTAGATGTCTAAAATAATGGTCTCTAAGGGCCTTGAGGTCATGGCATACTTCAAGGAATTTTGAGACATGCGCAAGATTTTTTATAATTGAATTTCTTTTTATTTTTCTTGAATTTGATATGTCCAAACTTTGAGATTATGAGGCACACTAGTAGTATTAACATTTAAAAATATTATAAAATTATTTAATACTGAATTTTGATTTTTGGGCCAAGCATATTTGACAAAATATATAGACATGGGTATTTGATTTTTTAATATTATTTTGGAATCGTTTTGTACGAATTTCTTTTCATAGCCACTTAATCAACTTATAATACTATAAGAATACAAAATTATTTTTATACACTTATAGTCAAATTTTTGGCTAAAAAATTCGTCAAAAATACCCTAAAACAGCCGAAGTCTCGGGAAAATGTACTGTAGCAATGGGCGGGTCGACCTGGCGCCAAAATAGCCCATCCAGGTCTTTTAGAAATTAAAAATTTAATTTAAAAAATAAAAATTTGGTTGACCCGAAAAGGCTAAACCTAGCCTGGACCCAAAGCACGCTGAGAGGAGCTCGGCTAGAGCTGGTCAACAGTCAAATGAACAGTGCCTGGCTAAGCCAAGACCGCCCAAAGGAGCTCGGCTAGGTCAAACTGCAGCGCGGTCAACAGTCAATGAACAAATGCTTGGCTAAGTCAACCCGAACCAGGTGATGAAATCCCAGTCAAGGAAGGGGGGAGCCGGCCCCAAAGTGGCTCGAACGTTAAACGGCGAAAATTCCTTATAAAGAGGTGCGTTGAATTCGCTTCTGCAGTGTGGGACTAAAAAATCCCACCTTATAACTTCGGCCGGATCCAAAGGCGCAGATCAAGCCCGCCTAGATCCAACGGGCGAGAGTAAATTCTAACGGCTGTTTCGCGAGGCTAATCAGCGCCGTTCGTTCAGTGCGCAATCCAATGGCGCAGATCAAGCCCGCCCAGATCCAACGGGCGAGAGTAAATTCGAACGGCTGTTTCGCGAGGTCAATCAACGCCGTTCGTTCAGCGCGTGGGATCTAATGGCTCAGATCAAGTCCGCCCGGATCCAACGCTCTGGATTAAGCCCGAACGGTAAAATGCGTAAACAATCTGCGCCGTTCGTTTTTGGGCCCAGATCGGACGGTGGCTGCTTTCCGTCCGTTGCCCAAACGACTAATTAATTTTTGGAGCCGTTGGGGGTGTTTTTAGAGCTCAAATCTGAGCTCTATAAATATAGAAAAATTATGTATTTTTTAGTTTTAACCTTTGCTAAATTGTTTCAAAAGATTTTCAGATCTCAAACACAAGCATCCGAGCAAAATCGATGCATTCGAGCTCTAGAAGCAAAGCGGCAAGAAAGCTAGTGGAATTAGAGGTTTTTCAATCATTTCTAAATCTCTATCCCTCTAATTCGACGATTGTGTGTGCCTCCTCTTTTCTCCAATTTTTCTTAAGTCATTTGCCAATTTTTCGTATTTTTGTTTTGGGGCAAGGGCGTCCCGGCGTTTGTGCTAAAGCCCCGGGTTTGAGTTGAGCCCGGTAAAAACTCAAGTAGGTTTGGGATTAGCCATAATAAAAATCCCAAGTAGGTTCGAGGTGAACCGTAAGAAAAACCTCACTTGTAATCGGAGAATTTAGTGGATTTTTCCCAACACCGGTTGGGGGTGGACGTAGACTCGGTTTTGAGTCGAACCACTTGAAAATTTGTGTATTCAATGTTCTTTACTTTTGCTTAAAGTCTTTTAAATTTAATTTCGGAAATTATAAGAATTTAAATACACAATTGACCCCCCCCCTCTTGTGGGTTTTCTTTAGCACGAATCACTTCACATGTGCGTGTTTGAAAGTATGTGTCTTTTGATGTGTTTAGATGCATGAGTGCATTTGTATTTGTGTTTGTGTATGTGTTTATGCATATATTTATGTTTACATGTGCATATGTATGTGTGTTCATGACTTTCTATGAGATTCTTTTTGTGTGTTCACTTGTGCATACATGTGCATGTCTGTGCATTTGTGTGTTTTTATGTGACTGTATGCATGTGCTTGTTCTTTTGTGCCTACATTCTTATGCATCTATATATGTGTGTGCACATGTGTGTTTGTGCATGAGTGTCCTTGTGAGTGCATGTGGATGTGTGTGTGTGTGCATGTCTACTTGTTTGTGTGCATGCACATGCCTAGGCATGCATCAACATGTGCATGTGTGTGCACATGGGTATGTGCCTCTATTTGTGTATTATTGTGTGGTTGTAAATGTGTGTGTGCTAACATATTTCATTGTAGATATGTGTGCATTTTTTTGCATGGGCATGCACATGTGTAATTATGTGTGTGTGCATGCTTTTGTGTGTGTTTACAAATGTGTGCGTGTGTTGTGTGTTTGTGTTGGTCTATGTGTGTAAATGTATCCATGTAGGTGTATGTGTACATGTGTGAGCGTATGTGTGCTTGTGTGTATGGGTGCATGCATGTCTGCTTGTGTGCATGTATTTTTGGGCATGTGGTTGTGTTTGTGAGCTTGTGCAACTATATGAGTTTGAGTGTGCATATGTGTATGTGTGTGTGCTTGTGTGCACATGTGAGTTGGTACATTTGTGCATGCATGCATGTGTGCTGTGTGTTAGTTGGTTTAGGTGTGTTTATGTGTGTGGTTGTTTATTTATTTGTATGTACTTACATGTGTGTACACATTCATATAGGTGCATAGATGTGTGTGTTTACAAGTGTGTATGCGTGTGCGTGTACGTGTGCATGCATGTTCCTATGTGCATGAGCGTTAGTGTGTTTGTATGTTAATTCTTGTGTGTTTATATGTGTGTATTTGTGTGGCATCATGCGTACATTTGTGTATGTGTATGTGTGCCTACATGCATATGTATGTGTCTACATGTGTGTATGTGGGTTTATGTGAGTGTTCATTTGCATACATGTGTGTGTGTGTGTGCATATTTGTATCATTATTTATGTATTTGTGCATGTGTATGTGTGTGTGTGTGTGTGCATGCATGAATATGGAGGTGTGTTTATGGTGTTTGTTGTGAATATGAACATGTGAATACATGCACAAATGTGCATGCATACATTTGTGTATATGTGTGTGTGTGTGTGTGTGTTTGTAAGTGAGTGTGTGTGTGTGTGTCTATGTGCTTACATAGTGTCTGTGTGCATGTACAAGTTTGTATGCTTGTGTGCATGTTCATGCATGTATGTGTGCTTATATATTTCTTGTGTATGCATGCATGCATGTGAGTGTGTACATCTTTGTGTGTGCATATCTAATATTATGCATTTATGTAGGTGTAGGGGTACATGTGTGTGTTTGATGTATGCATGTGCATGTGTGTGAGTGCATATGAGCATGTTTATAAGTGTTTATGTGCATGTGTGCATGTGGGTGTGTAGGTGTGCATGTATTTGTCTACACATTGCTTGTGTGAGAGTATCTTCATGTATTTATGCTCTTGTGTTTAAGCATGTATATGCATGTGCTTGTGTTATTGTGTGTCTATATGTATGTGTGTACATGTTTATATAAATTTGTGTGACTTTGGGTATGTGCACACGTGTGTGTGTGCTCTTGTGCATATGTGTGTGTGGATGGGTGCATGTGTGTATATGAATGCTTTCATATGGATGTGTTTGTCTATGCATGTGTGTGCTCATGCTTTTGTAGGTGTATGTATGCATGTACATGCATTTTCTTGTGTGTGCACTTACTAATGTGATTGCATACATGTGCATTTTTGTGTGTGTGTGTGTGTACATTTATGTATGTGTGCATGTGTCTTTGTAGGTGCATGCATGTGTGGGGCACACACGAGTTCATGTTCATGTTTATGTGTGTTGTGCATACATATGTGTACTTATGCATGGCTATGGGAATGTGTGTGTACATGTGCATTCATGTAGGGGCATGCACATGTATGTATGCATGTGTGTGTGATTTATTTTGTATGTCTGCTTGTTTGTGTTTGTGTGTATATGCATGTGCATTTGCATGTGTGTATCGACATGTATGTGTGTGTTGGCATGTGTGCATGTATGTATGTGGCTATGTGCATTCATGTGTCCATGTGTGTGTGTGAGTGCATATATATGTGTGCATGTGCATGTGTGTGGACTTGTGTGAGTGTGCATATTCATCCATGTATGGGTGTCTTTGTCTATCGGTGTGCATGCGAGTGAGGTGTTTGAAGTTTAGTGCGCATTCATGAGTGTGTGTATGTAAGCTGATGTGTGTGTGATCATGTGATTATGTGCATGCATTCATTTGCGTGTAGACATTTGTATGTGTGAGTGTGAATGTGTGTGTGTGCGTGTATGTGTGTGCATGCATGCATGTGTGTGAACATGATTGGGCATGCGAGTGGTTGCTTGTGTGTGTATGTGAGCTTATGTATGTCTCTATATGCAAGCATGCATGTGTGTAAGTGTGTGTGAGTTTGTATATGTGTGTGTTCATGTTTACGTGCTTGTGTGTGTGTATCTTATCTCAAGTGCATATGCATGTGTATTTTTATTTGTATGTGTGTGTGTACTTATGTGTCTATGTGTGCAAGTGCTTGTATGTTCTTATGTGTCTATGAGTGTGTAAGCATGTGCGTGTGCTTGTGCATGTTTGTGCATGTATATATGTGGCAATTCACGTGCTTTTATGTAAGTGTGTGTGCATGCATGCGTGTGTGTCGGTATGTGGGCTTGTGTATGTATTTGTGCCTTCATGTGTGTGATTATATGAGAGTGTGTTTGATAGTGTGTGTGTGCTTGCATGAACATATGTGTGTGTGTGTGTGTGCATGTGTGTGTATGTGTGTATGTTGGTGTGTGTGTGTGTGTGCAAGTGTATGAGTGCACATGCATATGCATATTTGGGTGCTTGCGAGCATGTGTACATGTTTCTATTCCTATTTACGTGCTTGTGTGTGTGTTTCTTGCTATGAGTGCATGTGTGTTAGCATTTTTTTTTGCACATATGTGTACATGTGCTTATGCATATGTGGTTATTTATATGCATGTGTTTGTGTGCATGGGCATGTGTGAGTGTGTGCATGTGCTTGTGAGTGGATGTGTTTTCATGTGTGTGTGTGCATTCACAGTTGTGCATGTGTGTCCACAAGTGTGCATGTGTGTGTGTGCATGTGTGCTTGTATGCATGTACATGTGTATAAATGTGTCTGTGTGTGCATGTGGGAGTAGGTGTGTGCGTATGTGCCTACTTACGTGAGTGCATGTGGTATTGTGTGCAATTTTTGTGTTCATGTGTGGTTGTGGGCATGTGTACACATTCATGTGTCAATCTATGTTTTCAAGTATATGTGTGTATGCATTGATGTGTGTATGCATAAGTGTGTGGTTATGCACATGCTTGTGTATGTGTGTGTGTGTGTGAGTGTACATGTCTTTATGCATTTATATTTGTGCATGCATGTTTATATGTTTATGTATGTGTACACTATGTATGGAGGGAGTGTGCATGTAGATTTCTATGTGTGCATAAGCGTATGTATGTATGCTTATGTGTGTGTGGGCACGTGACTGTGTGCTTTGTGCTTGTGTCCATGTGCGTTTGTACTTTTGTATGTGTGTGCACATGTGGATGTGTGCCTGTGCATGTGCTTGTGCCCATGTATGTGTTCACATGTGAGTGCTTTCTTGTGTGTGTATGCATGCTTATGTGTGTGTCTGTATGCAAGCGCTTGTATGTGTATGTGATAATGTGTGTTAATGCGTGTGTGCTTAGCACACACGTGCATGTGTCCATGTTCGTGTGTGTTCTACTTACATGCACGTGGCCTTGCGTGGGTGTGGGAATGTGTGTGTTCATATGTCTGCATGGACATGCAAGTACACATGTGTCTATAGGTATATGTGTGTTTGCTTATCTATGTTTACGTGTGTGTCCGTGAGTATGTGCAAGTGTGTATCGATGTTTATGGTTGGTGCAGGAGTACATGTTCTGCTTATCTGTGCCTGGTTGTGTGCATGCATGTGTAGTTTTGTGTGTGTGAATGATAGTGTCTATGTGGATGTGCATGTGTGCATACTTGTATATGTGTATGTATATATGTCTACATGTGTGTGGGTTTGTGTGTGTGAATAATCATGGGTGTGTAAGTGTGTGTGCATGTGTGGGTGTAGGGGAGTGTGTATGTAGTTTTGTGTGTGCATATGACTATGTATATACATGCTTGTGTGGGTGGATATGTGCATGTGTGCTTGAGTGGATGCATTCATATGCTTGTGTACATTGTATGTATGTGTCTGTGCATGCACATTCATGCATGCATGTGTGTGTGCATTTTTGAGCATGTGAGTGGTTTCTTGCATGTGTATGTGTGCTTATGTGTGTTTCTATGTGAGCATACATGTGTGTGCATGCACATGTGTGTGTTGTGCATGTGTGTGTTAGCAAGGGTGCCCACATGTGCATGTGTGTGTTGGTGTGCCTATGTTTGGATGCGTGTGTGCACATTTGCATTTATTTATGCTTGTATTTATTTTCATGTTTGCATGTTAATACATGTGCATGCATTTTCATGTTCTTGTATCTATGAGTGTGGGAACATATGTGTATTTCTGAGTGTGTGTTGGTCGGTGGGTGGTGCATGTTTGTGGCCATATGTGTGTGATAGTTCACATGCACTTGCATGCACGTGCTTGCATGTGTGTGTCAGTATGTGGGTTTGCGTGTGTATGGGAATGTGTTTGATGGTGTGTGTATGTATGTTTTTGTTTGTGTGCTTGTGTATGTGTGCATGTGTGTGTATGTATGTGTGTGTTCATTTGTATATGTGTGTGTGGATATAAGAATTTTAATGTGTGCATGTTTGTTTGTATGTGTGTGTCTGTGTGCTTGTGTATGCATGTGTACGTTTATGTGTGTCTTGCTATGAGTGCATGTGTGTACTTGTTTGTGTGCAGGTTCTTGTGTACATTTGTGTGTTTGTGTACATATGTGCATATGTTTATGAATTGATGTGTTTGTTCATGTGTGTGTGTGTGTTCATGTGTGCATGCATGTGTGTGTATGCATGTACACATTTGTGAATGTGTATGTGTGCATACATGTCAGTGTGTGGGTGTGTGTGCATGTCTGCAGATTTGCCAACATGCATGAGTTCATGTGCATGTGTGTGTGTGCATGCACATATGTGTGTGTGCATGTGTGGTTGTGGGCATGTATGCACATGCATGTATTAGTATGTGCTTATGGACATGTAGATGTGCATCTATGTGTGTGTGAGCATGTCTATGTGTTTGTGTACATGTCCATGCATGTGTGTATATGCATATATTTGTGTGTCCACAAATGTGTATGTGCTTGCATTTTTATGTGTATGTGTTTTTCTACAATTGTGTGTGTGTGTGCATCCATGCATGTGCATGTGTGTCCATATCTATGAGCCAATGTGTGTGCATGTGTGCCTATAACTATGAGTGTGCAAGTTCTTGTGCATGTGTGTGTGAGTTCGTGTGCCTGTGCATGTGTGTGTGTGAGCTCATGTGTGAATTTTTTTGTGCATGTCTATATTTTTGTATGTGTATGCATGTGTGTGATTGAGCGTATGTGGTTGGGTGAATGTTTGCATATGAGTGTACACGCCTGACTATGCATGGGTAAGTAGGTGTGTGTGTGTGTGTGTGCATGTGTGCATGCGTGTGTGTGTGTGGTAGTGTGTGCATGTTTTTGGGCATGTGCTCGTGTATGTGTGTGTGCCAGTGTGTGGGTGCATATGTGCATGTGTGTTTTCACAAGTGTGTATTTATGTGGGTGTGTGTGTGTGCATATGAATGTGTGTGGACATATGCTCATTTGAGCTTGTCATTGTATGTGTGTGCATCAATATATGTGTATGTATGTGTGTATGTGTGCATGTGCATGTACGTGCACCTGTGTGAATGTGTGTGTGCTTGCTTGTATGCATCCATGCATCTCTTTATGTGTGTGGGTGCATGTGTGGGTTTATGTAGGATTACATGTATTATTATGCATACTAATGTGTTTATCATTTTGAGTGTTTGTGTTTGTGTGTGAGGTGGAGGTGTGTGTGCTTGCTATGCCTATATGCTAGCATGTGTGTGCATGTGCTTTGTGCATGAAGGTGCATATGTGTTTCTGTGTATCTGTATGTATGTGTATTTGTGTTTATGTAAGAACATGTGAGTGTGAGTTTTTTTGTGTTTGTGCATGTGCACATGTGGGTTTTTGTGTGTTATGTGTGTGTGGGTGCTTGCATGTGCATGCACACATATGTGTTTGTGTGGGTGTACTTGTTTGTGTATGCATGTCCATGCTTGTTTGCATGCACATGTGTGTATGCTTGTGTGTGTAGGTGGATATGTGTGCATGTGTGTGTGCATGTTCATGTGTGCATTTGTTTGAGATCATGATTATGTGTGCTTATGTGTGCATGTGTGTGCATGTCCATTTGTGACACATGTCCATGTGTGTGAGTTTGTGCCTACATGAATGTCTATGCATATGTGTGCATGTGAGTGTATGAAGGATTGCATGTGTTTGTGTGTGGATGTGTATGTGTGTGCATGTGTCTATACTTGTTTTCTACATACTTGTGCATGTGCATGTGTGTGTATAGCTATGTATGCATGTGTGTGTGTGGGTGCACATGCATACATGTGTGTGTGCTTATGTGCTTTTTTAGTCTATATGCACGTGTGTGTATGCATGTGTCTACACATGTGTGTTTATGTGTGTGAGAGCATGTGTGTGTGCATGTGCATGTGCATGTGCATCTACATGTGTGTGTATGTGTATCTATGCTTTGGTGCATGTGCACATGTGGGTGTTTGTGTGGTCTATGTGTGAGCATGTGTGTGTATGCAAAGTTTGTATGCATATGTGTGTGAGTGTTATACGCATGTGTGTAGGTTTAGGTGTTCTTGTGTATGTGTGCATGTGGGTGAGCTTGTATGCACATGTTTGAGTGCCTATGCATGTGCTTGTACATTTGTGTGCATATGTAAGTGTTATACCCGGTAAAATTTTATGTATTTGATCTTTAATAAATTAATTGTGGCTTAGATGATTTCGAATCGACAGTAGGATGAGCCAGGAACTCAATTGTAGGCTATTGGAATTTCTGAAATCTTTTGGGAATTTTTCGGAGCACCGAGGAATTTTTAATTAATTTTCCCTTATTTAATTGGATTTATTAGATTTTTTAGAAATTCGAAAATCTAATTAAATTAAACCGGAAATCGTTTTTTTTATCGCGCGTGAACCGGACCGGAACGGTTCAGCGGAGGCGGAGGCGGTTCGCCGGGTGAGTTTGCGTGTGCGTTCTAATAAGCGGATCGGACGGTCGAGATCGGCGGGTGAGATCGAACCGGCTGATCGGGTGTTTACCGTGTCGATAGCGTGTCGACAGCGCGTATTGTGTGCTTACCGTGTGGATAGCGTGTCGACAGCGCGTATCGGGTGCTCACGTGTCGAAAACGTGTCGAACGCGTAACGGGTTCACCGTGTCGGCCCGGGGTATAAAAACCCTCGCGAAGCAGCGAATAGGGTTTTCGTTCGACGGCGATAGCGAGGAAATTCCCGGCGTACGGCGCGTGATTCCGGCGGCCTGGCAAGGGGCTTTTTGTGCCCGGAGATCCACGAGACCGAGGAGAGTCGTTTGAGACCAAATTCGTTCGGCGAGGAGCTGCGGCGAGCTGCGGACGAGCTTCACCGTCGCCGGCGTCTTCGAGGTAGGAATTTCAGATATTTAAATTAGATAATTAGCAAATTGAAGCATGTATTAGTTTGCAAATCTCTATCTAAGCATGCGAATGTGATTTTTGAAGCTAATTGTGCAAATTATCGAAAATTGCATGTTAGGGTTTTCGGGACGTTAATTTGTTTCGCCGAAATTGGAAAATTACCAAGCATGAGAATTTAAATATGCCACTTTATTCATGTTAATATGATTGTATAATGCTAGAACTATAATTTCGTGAATTGTCAACATGAGGATTAGACGAAACTGCTCGGCGGGAAAACTTGATTTGAACCTTAGGAAATTAGCGACATTATTGGAACATTAGGATAGTACGAACATGTTCTCCTTGTACGCAGTCGCCGGAAATCGACGGAATGATCGTATTGGTCGGCTATTGCGGCGGCTGGGGTTTCGCGGACGACGGGCGAAGGAAGGAGACGAATTAAGGATTAATTAGGGATTAGTTGAATTATTAAGAGAATAATAATAATATTAATCATTAATATTATATATAAGCGTCGGCTGAATTTCGGATTAATAACTGACCGGCGGGGTTTGGTTCAGTATGAAAGCCCGAACTGGTGGCAAGATGCGATTCAGGGGATTCGGTGCGGTATAGTGAATAGCAAAATTTTAAATTCGGGGAATTATTCCGAATTTTGGAAAAAAATGGATAAAATGCAAAATTTGATATTTCAAATTTAGGAAAAACTCGATAATTGAGATTTAGGAATTAATTACATTTAGGAAATTCAAGGAAAATCAGAAAACTTGGAAATGAGAAATTTCGAAAATTCTAGAGATCAGTGGGTAAAGAACAATTCCTGAAGTGGGGAAAAATGTTATCACTGATGACAGTACAGCTGGAAACAGTCAGACAAAGGTATGGTACACGGATGCTACCAGAACAGTCAGTAATTGACAATTGTGTTGCTTTGATGGCAACGGCATGGATTGAGTCAGTTTATTCAGTATTGGCATATTTCATGGATTGGCATATTGGACCGGACTACTATAGACCCTATATGATGTTTTAGGGTAGTTGTGGTAGGTAACTGTGCGGTTCGGACTTAGCTTCCACAGTATACATGTAGACTGGTATACGCCTTGTTGTACCTGGACACATGTTGCCGAATCTTGGAGTTAGAGATTGGCAATGACTGTAGGGGCGTGAGCTTCTATGGAAGTTGTTGGTAGAGGACTCCTTGGGACGGTGGCTGAGTCAATCTCTCCTGGTCCATGTGTGTAGGCCTGCGCGCCTGAGGGTGGCAGGGGTGTCTCGCAGTGGCTAGCCAAGTGTGTAGGCCTGCGCGCCTTAGGGTGGCAGGGGTGTCTCACGTTGGCTAGAGATTATGTGACTGGATCTGTCTGTAGTCTCCAGGAGATTGATTGACGAGAGACACTGCGGTGTCGGGTGCTTAGGCGCCATGCGTGTTTCGAGATGGGCGTTCCCACTGGCACGTTGCCTGGTAGCCCAGAGGAGAGCTACTCTGGTGTGACTGGGGTGGCTGTGGTTGGTCGGAGTCTGGGACTGAGAGTGCCTATCCACCGTACATTGTTATGCTGTATTCCTGTATTTTTGCTATTATCCTTCTCTTGCATGTGAGTTTTACTAGCTGACTTTCCTACTGGGCGTAGCTCATTCCTGTATTATATATTTTCAGTGGCTCGGCAGACTTGACGCTACCGGATTAGGTGGGATCGTGGTCAGCAGGCTTGTGAAGGATTTCTGATTGGTGATTGTCTAAGATATTCTGGTTAGATGATTGTTGCTGTTGGATGTATTTAATGAGATTGTTACTCTCATATGTCATGTAATATGTGAGGGTAATTCTGACTTATGTCTGGTTGGATAATATTACACTTGTTGGACTTGGATCTTATTCTTGTGATGTAGTTTCATTCACTGTTTTATTTTATTGTCTTGGAGTATGGTGTGTGGAGTGCCATATTTTATTGTGGATGTTATATATCTTTTGTTTGATGGTGAGGTCATTACATGACTATGGAACTTAACCGTGGGGGTTCAGACTTCTATTAGATCGGTTCTCCTACCGGTATGGGTTAGGAGTATTGGGTCTAGTAGGAGTAACATTGCGCGAGTCCATCTGTTAATTCAGGAGTCATGAACCTGATTTGACGGTGTACCCGGGAGATGGGATCCACATTGTTAAGGAAAGTAGGTGTGTAATGATGTGTTATATCCTATGTTTTCGTAGGCTACTCAGGTTGGTATGGGACGATCTGAGCTGTCTATATAAAAAAAAAAAAAAAAAAAAAATGTATGCCAAAAATCAGCCTAGGAAAAATGGGGTGTAACAGTAGTGGTATCAGAGCCCTAGGTGAGGATAACGGGGCTAGACGTGTATAGGGGTTCAACCCAAGGTGGGGAGAACTGTTGATTCTTTTGTATACTATAGTAGTCCATATGCCAATTGCCAAATGACGACTCTAATGCCAGATTAATTGTTTTTGATAGTATGGCTGGTACCAGGAGACTTTCCGCTCGTGGAGCAGCTAGAGGCAGACCGGTTTCTACTACTCCTACCCCGGAGACGATCCCAGCATTGCCAGTTGAGCCAGCCGTGGATCGTTGGATCGATGCCTTCATGCGGTTGCGTCCGCGGAGCTTCAGTGGGTCGGCTGACCCAGCGGTGGCAGATGACTGGATGGCTCATATGCTTGAGCTATTTGATGCCTTGGGATGTCCATTCGGCAGGAGGGTAGTGCTTGCTGCTCTAGTGTTGGAGGGAGAGGCTGCTACCTGGTGGAGAGGCCAGCGGCGCACTATGTTTGGGGAGGCCCAGAACAGTGAGATAGCATGGGATGACTTTGTTGAGGCATTCAGGGAGTGCTACATTCCGGCCTCTGCCATGGCTCAGTTCAGGAGGGAACTTATACACCTCAGGCAGGGCCAGATGTCAGTGAACGATTACTTATCGAGGTTCACTTATCTGGCAAGGTACGCCGTAGAGCTGGTGCCTTCTGAGGAACGCAGATGTGAGATGTTCCTGGAGGGACTTCGTCCTATGCTGCAGCGCCAGCTAGTTGTGAGTCGGTTTGCCAGGTTTCGTGACTTGGTGGAGGCTGCGAGATCCGTTGAGCTTATTGATATCCGGATGGAGGCCCAGAGAGAGACTCATAACAAGAGGAAGGAATTCAGAAATATCCAACAAAACAAAAAGGGCAAGAGACACAGAGATCACAGTGGTACTCAGGAGGTCGTGGTCCGGCCACGACCTATTTCTGAGAGACCAGTGCAGCAGACAGGTACCCGGACTGGGGGGATTATCTGCTACCATTGTCGACAGCCCGGACACAAGAAGTGCGACTGCCCAGAGTTGAAGAAACAGAGGATCACGGGACCGGTTGGTTCATCTGGGGGACAGCCCAGGGTATTTGCACTGACTCGGCAGCAGGCTTCAGAGTCACCAGAAGTGATCACAGGTATGCTTCATTTTGGCAACGTGCAGTGCATGACTTTGTTTGATACTGGTGCATCTCATTCTTTTGTTGCTGAGAGGATCTGGAATCAGATATCAGGATCCAAGGGTTACTTGAAGGAACCCTTACTGGTTAGACTTCCTGATGGGAAAGAGATTCCCACTGTTCAGAAGATTGACGGATCTATTCTGATTAGTGGACACGAATTCGTGACAGAGTTGATATGTGTGCCACTAGCAGAGTTCGACATCATTTTGGGGATGGATTGGTTGTGCCACCATGCAGTGGTTCTGGATTGTTGGGAGAAGAAGGTCAGGATCAGAGTGCCTGGTTCGGGGGATGTGATATACTTTGGTCTGAACAGGCAGATTCCCCTGATCTCAGTTCTTCAGGCTGGAAGGTTAGTAAGTAAGGGTTGTACTGGTTGGTTGGCCTATGTGACCGATAGCCAAGCCACCACTACCCCTATGTCAGATATTCCAGTGGTGAGAGACTTTCCTATGGTTTTTCCAGAGGAGTTGCCTGGATTTCCACCAGCTAGGGAAGTGGAGTTTTCAATTGATTTGGAGGCAGGAGTAGCTCCTATTGCTAGAGCTCCTTACAGGATGGCTCCAGCCGAGCTAGCAGAGTTGAAGACTCAGTTACAGGACTTATTAGACAAGGGACTCATACGCCCCAGTTGTTCACCTTGGGGTGCCCCTGTCTTATTTGTCAAGAAGAAAGATGGTAGTATGAGGCTGTGTGTAGATTATAGGGAATTGAATAAGGTTACTATTCGTAACCGATACCCTTTACCACGCATCGATGATTTGCTGGATCAACTTCAGGGAGCAACTGTGTTCTCCAAGATTGACTTACGCTCGGGTTATCACCAGATCCGGATTAGAGATTCTGATGTACCCAAGACAGCATTCCGTACTAGATACGGACATTACGAGTTCACAGTGTTGCCTTTTGGATTGACTAATGCTCCAGCAGTATTTATGAACCTGATGCATCGAGTTTTTCATGCCTTTCTGGATCGGTTTGTGATCATCTTTATAGATGATATATTGATTTATTCCAGAGATAGGGATACTCATGCAGATCAGTTGAGGACTGTGCTTACAATGTTGCGGGAGAATGAGCTGTATGCAAAATTCTCCAAGTGTTCTTTTTGGCTGGACTCAGTAGCATTCTTAGGACACATTGTCAGTGCGGAGGGCGTGGCTGTTGATCCTAACAAGATACGAGCTATTATTGATTGGAAACGGCCATCTTCTGTCACTGAGATCCGGAGTTTCCTTGGTTTGGCTGGATACTATAGGAAATTTGTTCCTCACTTTTCTAGACTGGCTGCTCCACTAACCCAGTTGACCCGGAAGGGAAAATCTTTTGAGTGGACAGAGAGTTGTGAGAACAGTTTCCTAGAGCTGAAGCAGAGGCTTAGCACCGCTCCAGTATTGATGTTACCCACACAGGAGAAGCCGTATCAGATGTACACTGATGCTTCACATATAGGTTTGGGAGCCGTACTGATGCAGGATAACAGAGTTATAGCATATGCTTCGAGGCAACTGAAGGATCATGAGAAGAATTATCCCACTCATGATTTGGATTTAGCTGCTGTCATTTTTGCCTTGAAGATATGGAGACATTATTTGTACGGAGTTCCTGTAGATTGCTTCTCTGACCACAAGAGTCTTAAGTATCTGTTCACTCAGAAGGAACTGAACTTGAGGCAGAGGAGGTGGTTGGAACTGATAAAGGATTACGAGCTGACAATAAACTACTGCGAGGGGAAGGCTAATCCAGTGGCTGATGCCTTGAGCAGACACGCAGTCGTGCATAATATGTTAGTCTGTGACTCTATACCAGACTTGGATTGGAATGTTGAAAGATGTCAGGAACAGTTGTCTATTCAGAGACTGGTTCACAGACTCAGCTCATTGACTATTCGGGCTGACTGGTTATCTGAGATGCGTGACCTTCAGCTTTGTGATGAAGAGCTGAAGGAGAAGATTGAGTTGGCATCGCAGGGATTGGGAGGAGACTTTGCTCTCAGAGACGACATTTTGACCTTCAGGGGTCGCTGGTGTGTACCATCACATCAGGAGTTCAGGGAGAGGATCCTTCGGGAGGCTCACTATGGAACCTTGGCTATGCACCCTGGAGAAGTCAAGATGTACAGGAATTTGAGGAGTGTTTTCTGGTGGAGAGGTTTGAAGACAGATGTTGCTGCCTTTGTTAGGAAATGCCTTACATGTCAGCAAGTTAAGGCCGAACACCAGAGACCTGGAGGATTGTTACAGAGATTGCCGATTCCGGAGTGGAAATGGGATGACATCACTATGGACTTTGTGACTGGTCTTCCTCGTACCAGACAAGGTTTTGATGCTATTTGGGTCATCGTAGATCGATTGACCAAGTCAGCCCATTTCTTATCCATTAAGAAGACGGATTCAGCGGCACAGTTGGCAGAGATATATATTCAGCAGATTGTCAGATTGCATGGGATTCCCCGTTCTATTATTTCTGACAGAGACGCCAAATTCACATCACAGTTTTGGAAGAGCTTACACACTGCCATGGGTACACAGTTAAGGTTCAGTACTGCTTATCATCCTCAGACGGATGGACAGTCTGAGCGGACTATTCGGACCTTGGAGGATTTGCTACGCTTGAGCGTACAAACTTACTCAACAAATTGGACTAGACGATTACCCTTGGTAGAGTTTGTGTACAATAACAGCTTCCAGGCGTCGATTGGTATGGCACCTTACGAGGCGTTGTATGGGCGTAGGTGCAGATCTCCTCTTTGTTGGGAGGAGGGTGATTCCAGGAGAGTGTGGGGACCCCAGATTGTAGAGGAGACCACAGCGGAAGTCAAGTTATTGCAGGACAGATTACGTACTGTGCAGGATCGCCAGAAGAAATATTATGATCCTAAGCACAAGGCTGTTGAGTTTTCTGTGGGAGATAGGGTATTCCTGAAGGTCAGTCCTATGCGGGGTCTATTCAGGTTTGGAAAGCCTTCTAAGCTTCGACCTCGTTACATTGGACCCTATCCTATTCTGGAGAGGATCGGTGAAGTGGCTTACAGGTTGGCACTTCCTGAGCATCTGGCTGAGATTCACAATGTGTTCCATGTTTCGAATCTCAAGAAATATGTGCCAGATCCTTCTCATTGCATCAGTGATGATCTTCCTGGTTTACAAGTGGCACCAGATTCTTCTTATGTGGAACTACCAGTTCGCATCCTCGAGGAGAGCAGCAGACAGCTGAGGAACAGGTCGTTTCCTATGGTCAAGGTTCTGTGGAATAGACATGACGAAAGGGAGGCAACCTGGGAGCTAGAGCAGGATGTTGCTGAAAAATGGCCGGAACTTCTTGCTGAATTTCGAGGGCGAAATTCCTGATAAGGTGGGGAGATTGTTATACCCGGTAAAATTTTATGTATTTGATCTTTAATAAATTAATTGTGGCTTAGATGATTTCGAATCGACAGTAGGATGAGCCAGGAACTCAATTGTAGGCTATTGGAATTTCTGAAATCTTTTGGGAATTTTTCGGAGCACCGAGGAATTTTTAATTAATTTTCCCTATTTAATTGGATTTATTAGATTTTTTAGAAATTCGAAAATCTAATTAAATTAAACCGGAAATCGTTTTTTTTATCGCGCGTGAACCGGACCGGAACGGTTCAGCGGAGGCGGAGGCGGTTCGCCGGGTGAGTTTGCGTGTGCGTTCTAATAAGCGGATCGGACGGTCGAGATCGGCGGGTGAGATCGAACCGGCTGATCGGGTGTTTACCGTGTCGACAGCGCGTATTGTGTGCTTACCGTGTGGATAGCGTGTCGACAGCGCGTATCGGGTGCTCACGTGTCGAAAACGTGTCGAACGCGTAACGGGTTCACCGTGTCGGCCCGGGGTATAAAAACCCTCGCGAAGCAGCGAATAGGGTTTTCGTTCGACGGCGATAGCGAGGAAATTCCCGGCGTACGGCGCGTGATTCCGGCGGCCTGGCAAGGGGCTTTTTGTGCCCGGAGATCCACGAGACCGAGGAGAGTCGTTTGAGACCAAATTCGTTCGGCGAGGAGCTGCGGCGAGCTGCGGACGAGCTTCACCGTCGCCGGCGTCTTCGAGGTAGGAATTTCAGATATTTAAATTAGATAATTAGCAAATTGAAGCATGTATTAGTTTGCAAATCTCTATCTAAGCATGCGAATGTGATTTTTGAAGCTAATTGTGCAAATTATCGAAAATTGCATGTTAGGGTTTTCGGGACGTTAATTTGTTTCGCCGAAATTGGAAAATTACCAAGCATGAGAATTTAAATATGCCACTTTATTCATGTTAATATGATTGTATAATGCTAGAACTATAATTTCGTGAATTGTCAACATGAGGATTAGACGAAACTGCTCAGCGGGAAAACTTGATTTGAACCTTAGGAAATTAGCGACATTATTGGAACATTAGGATAGTACGAACATGTTCTCCTTGTACGCAGTCGCCGGAAATCGACGGAATGATCGTATTGGTCGGCTATTGCGGCGGCTGGGGTTTCGCGGACGACGGGCGAAGGAAGGAGACGAATTAAGGATTAATTAGGGATTAGTTAAATTATTAAGAGAATAATAATAATATTAATCATTAATATTATATATAAGCGTCGGCTGAATTTCGGATTAATAACTGACCGGCGGGTTTGGTTCAGCATGAAAGCCCGAACTGGTGGCAAGATGCGATTCAGGGATTCGGCGCGGTATAGTGAATAGCAAAATTTTAAATTCGGGGAATTATTCCGAATTTTGGAAAAAAATGGATAAAATGCAAAATTTGATATTTCAAATTTAGGAAAAACTCGATAATTGAGATTTAGGAATTAATTACATTTAGGAAATTCAAGGAAAATCAGAAAACTTGGAAATGAGAAATTTCGAAAATTCTAGAGATCAGTGGTAAAGAACAATTCCTGAAGTGGGGAAAAATGTTATCACTGATGACAGTACAGCTGGAAACAGTCAGACAAAGGTATGGTACACGGATGCTACCAGAACAGTCAGTAATTGACAATTGTGTTGCTTTGATGGCAACGGCATGGATTGAGTCAGTTTATTCAGTATTGGCATATTTCATGGATTGGCATATTGGACCGGACTACTATAGACCCTATATGATGTTTTAGGGTAGTTGTGGTAGGTAACTGTGCGGTTCGGACTTAGCTTCCACAGTATACATGTAGACTGGTATACGCCTTGTTGTACCTGGACACATGTTGCCGAATCTTGGAGTTAGAGATTGGCAATGACTGTAGGGGCGTGAGCTTCTATGGAAGTTGTTGGTAGAGGACTCCTTGGGACGGTGGCTGAGTCAATCTCTCCTGATCCATGTGTGTAGGCCTGCGCGCCTGAGGGTGGTAGGGTGTCTCGCAGTGGCTAGCCAAGTGTGTAGGCCTGCGCGCCTTAGGGTGGCAGGGTGTCTCCCGTTGGCTAGAGATTATGTGACTGGATCTGTCTGTAGTCTCCAGGAGATTGATTGACGAGAGACACTGCTGGTGTCGGGTGCTTAGGCGCCATGCGTGTTTCGAGATGGGCGTTCCCACTGGCACGTTGCCTGGTAGCCCAGAGGAGAGCTACTCTGGTGTGACTGGGGTGGCTGTGGTTGGTCGGAGTCTGGGACTGAGAGTGCCTATCCACCGTACATTGTTATGCTGTATTCCTGTATTTTTGCTATTATCCTTCTCTTGCATGTGAGTTTTACTAGCTGACTTTCCTACTGGGCGTAGCTCATTCCTGTATTATATATTTCAGTGGCTCGGCAGACTTGACGCTACCCGATTAGGTGGGATCGTGGTCAGCAGGCTTGTGAAGGATTTCTGATTGGTGATGTCTAGATATTCTGGTTAGATGATTGTTGCTGTTGGATGTATTTAATGAGATTGTTACTCTCATATGTCATGTAATATGTGAGGGTAATTCTGACTTATGTCTGGTTGGATAATATTACACTTGTTGGACTTGGATCTTATTCTTGTGATGTAGTTTCATTCACTGTTTTATTTTTATTGTCTTGGAGTATGGTGTGTGGAGTGCCATATTTTATGTGGATGTTATATATCTTTTGTTTGATGGTGAGGTCATTACATGACTATGGACTTAACCGTGGGGGTTCAGACTTCTATTAGATCGGTTCTCCTACCGGTATGGGTTAGGAGTATTGGGTCTAGTAGGAGTAACATTGCGCGAGTCCATCTGTTAATTCAGGAGTCATGAACCTGATTTGACGGTGTACCCGGGAGATGGGATTCCACCTTGTTAAGGAAAGTAGGTGTGTAATGATGTGTTATATCCTATGTTTTCGTAGGCTACTCAGGTTGGTATGGGACGATCTGAGCTGTCTATATAAAAAAAAAAAAAAAAAAAAATGTATGCCAAAAATCAGCCTAGGAAAAAATGGGTTGTAACAGTAAGAATGTGTTTGTTCTTGTTTGTATGCTTTTGTTTTTTTAGTTTTTGTATATATGCAAGTGTGCATATGCATGTGCATGCCTGTGCATCTTTGTGCTTGTGTGAGCAAGTGTCTTTATTTGGTAGTGCATGTATGAGTATGTGTGAGAACTTGTGTGTGAGTGTTTTTGGCTTGTGTGTGTATGAGTATTCATGTGTGCATGTGTATACATATGTGTGTATGTGCATACATGTTTATTTGTGCATATGCATGTGTGTGTGCATTACATATGTATAAGTAAGTGTACCAATGTGTTTGCATGTATAAATGTGTGTGCGTGCATGCATGCATATGTGTGTACATGTCTACACGTATGCATGCTTGTGTATATATGCTAGTGTTTGATTTTGTGTGCAGTTGCATTATGCACGTTTTATATGAGTTTGTGTGCATGTGTATATGGGTGTGTGAGCATGTGTGTGTTTGTGCATATGTTTGTGTGTGTGTGTGTGGTTTTGTGCTTGTTCATGTGTTTGTATGCTTGTGGGTGTGTGATGTTTGTGTGTGTGTTTAGGTGCATGTGTTTGTGTGTGTGAGACTATTCATATTCCTATACTTCTATGTTCAGTGTTCTTGTTTGTGCATGCATTTGAGTGTGTGTGCAAATGAATGTGCATAAGCATCTATGTGTTTGTGTGTGCATGCATGTCATGCAAGTGTGTGTGTATGTGAAAGTATGTTTGTCTTCATGTTCTCATGTGTGCATGTATGTGTGTGTGTGCTTGTATGGATTTGTGTGTATGCTTATTTGTTTGCATGTGTATTTGCATGTGTGTGTTTATGATTATGCATGTGTTCATGCGTGTGTTTGCTTCAGTTTGTGTCTTTGTGTGTTTTTTGTGTGCGTGTGTGTGTGCATGTTTGTGCTTGCATTTAGGTGTGTGAGTGAGTGTGTGTTTATGTACATTTACACAAGTTTGTGTGTGTACATGCATGTATGTGGGCATCCACTCATTTCAAGTATGTCTGTGTATGCATGTATGTGTGTGTATGTATGCATGTATGTAGTTTGTATATGTGTGCATGCATATACCTATCTATGGATTTGTGCTTGTATGCATATTTGTGTGCTTTGTGATTTGTGTTCAAGCACATATGTGCATCTATGTGTGTGTGTGTGTAAGTGTGTGCATGCGTAGGTATGTGAATGAATGTAAGGGGCATATGTGTGTGCTTGTGCATGAGTGCATATGTCTTTCTTAGTGTAAGTGCATGTGTGGGTGTGCATACACATTTTTGTTTTAGTTCCTATACATATGCATGCTTGTTTGTGTGTGTGCTTCCTTATGGGCCTATGTTTTTTTGTTTGTGTATGTATATGCAAGTGCATGTGCATTGATGTGGTAGTGTATGTGTGAGTACATGTGTCTACATGAGCAAGCATGTGTACATGTGTGTCCATTTGTATGTGTGCACATTTTCATGTATGTACATTTGTGTAAGGCTGTGTGTGCATATGTGTGTGTTTGTGTATATGTTTGAGTGTCTGTGTGTATTTGTGTATGCTTGTATGTATGTGCATATGTTTATGTGCATGTGTGTGGTTCTTCTTGTGTGCGTGTGGGTGTGCATACATGTGTGTATGGTTGTACATGTCTTTGTACTTATGTCCATATGTTCTTGAATGTGTGTGGGGGTGTAATCATGTATGCATGCATTTGAGTATGTGTGCAAATGTGTGTGCATGTGTACAAGCATGTGTATGTGGTTATGTATGAGATTGAGTGTGCATGCATGTACATACAAGTGAGTGTGTGTGTGGCATGTATGTTTCGATGCATGTGCCCACTTCTATTTGACCAGGTGTGCATATTTGTGTTTGTGTATGTTGTTTCTAGTTCTTGGTACATGAGATGGTCGTGTGTGTCCATATATGTGTATGGATGTGCGTGCAAGCATAGGTGTGTGTATACATATGTATTTGTGTGTACATGTTTGTCATGGTTCTACCTACATGTGAGCACCCATGTGTCCATCTATGCATGTGTTTGAGCATGCATTTGTATTTGTGTATGTTTGAGTGTTTGTGTGCATTTGTGTGAGTGTTAGTGTAGTGTATGTGTACATGTGTTTGCATGTGCATCTACATATGTGTGTGGGTGTGTACCTTTGCATGTTGTTGTGTGTGTGTTCTATTAGTTTTCTTGGTTTGTGTACAAGTGCATGTAGGTGTGTATGATGTGTGTGTGTGTGGGTGGGTGTGCATGCATTCGTGAGAGTGTGCATGTGTGCATGCATTCATATGACTAAGTGTGCACCTATGTCTGTGTGTGTTTGGCATATGTGCCTTTTTGATTGTATGCATGTGATTGTGCTGTGTGTGTTCATGTATATGAAGTTGTGTATGTGTGTGCATGGTTGTGCAAGCATGTGTGCATTTGTGTAGGGTGTGTGTGTGTGTGTGCATGCATAGGTGTGCATATGCTTGTGTGTGTTTGCATTTGTGCATAAGTGCTTATGTGTGTTTATGAGTGAGTGTGTACATGCATGATCCTACATGTGTGTGAGAGAGCATATGCATGTGTGTTTGTGTGTGGGTGCTTTGGTGTACATTTGATTGCACGTGTGTATGTGTTGTTATGCATGCACGTGCATATACACGTATCTATGTGGGTATGGACATGCTTGTGTTTGTTTGTAGGAGTGTATGGGTTTGTTCATGTGTGTACGTGCATGCATGTGTGTGTGCACTCACAAGTGTTCATGAGTGTGTTTTTTAACATGCACACAAGTGTGTATGGGTGCATTGGTGTGTGTGTTTTCATTTGTGTGGGTTTGTGTGTGTGCACTCACAACATATGCGTATGTGGTTTTGTATTTTTGTGCCTGTGCGTGTATGCTTGCATTCATGTGTTTGTGTGTGCATGGTTTTATGCATGTGTGTGCTTATGCATTTTTTTGTGAGTGAGTGTATGTGTATGCATGCATGTGAGGGTGTGCATGTGCCAGTGTTTATGCATGCTTGTGTGTGTGCTACTTGTGTGAATATGCTTGGATGTGTTTTTTTGCATGTGCATGTTTATGCATGTTTGTGTATGTTTGTTCACATGTGTGAATGTGTGTGTGTGTGTTCATGTGTGGTTATATGTATCAATGTATGTGGGCATATGTGTTTGTGCATCGGTGTATGCATGTGTTTGTATGTTGAGTACCTATGCATATGTGTGTGCATCTATGTGTGTGTGCTTGTACATGAGTGTGCTTGTTTGTGTGCCTATGTTTTTTTAATTTATATGTGCATATGCAAGTGTGTGTGTGTGTGTGCATGTGCAAGCTTGCCTGACTATAGGATAATGCATGTGTGGCAACCATTGGTGCTTGTGTGCATGTGTGAGCATGAGTGCGTGCATGTTTATGCATGTGTGCGTAAAAGTGTGAATACGTACATGTCAGTGCGTGCATGCTTGTGTGGCATGTGCTTATGTATGTGTGTGTGCAATACATATTTGTGTGTGTGCATGTGCAGCTATGGATTTGCAATTGTTTATGTTTGTGCTTAAATGCATGTAAGTGCATGTGTATGTGTGTTTTTGTTTGCATTTTGTGCATTTGTGTGTGGTGTTTGTTTACATGTATATGCATTTACATGTGTGTATATTTGTGTGTGAGTGTGTGTGTTTGCATGTAGGCATGAGCATGTGTTAATCTTGGTACATATGTTTGTGTGTAAATGCATGCATGCATGTGTTTTTGTGTGTTTGTGCATGTTTGCTTGCGTGTGCCTGCATATGGATTCATGCATATGTGTGTGTGTACATATTTTTGTGCTTTGTGCATATGTGTACATATGTATATGTGCATTTGTGTGTGTGTATGTGCGTGCTGTGTGAGCATGTGTATGAATGTTTATGGGCATATGCATTTGTGCATTAGGGCATGGGTGGGTGTGCATACGTGTGTGTCTGAGTTTTATATGCATATGCTTGTGCATTTGTATGTGCGTGTGTGCATGTGTTTGTGCTTCCTTGTGTGCTTTCATTTTTTCATTTGTGTTTGCATATGTGAGTGCTTGTGTGCTTATGCATGCATGTGCATATGCAAGTATGCGTATCTACATGGTAGTGCATGTGTGAGTTTGTGCATGTGTATGAGCATGTGTGCGTGTATGTGTATGTATGTGTGTGTAAATAAATGTGTATCTACATCTGTTGTGTGCTTGTGTTTGCTTGTGCTTATGCATGTGTATGTGTGTGTGTTTGTGTTTGGATGTGTATATGTGTGTGCATGTGTACATATATTTTTGTGCATGTGCATGTTTGTTTGTATTTGTGTACATTTGTGTGTGTGTACAAGTATGTGTGCATCTGTTTGATTGTGTGTGCATTTGCATGTATGAATGTTTGTGTGAGTATGTGTGCCTATATGATTGTGCACGTGTGTATATATGCCTATGTGCATGTGTGTGTGTTTATGTGCATGTGAGCGTGGGTATGGTTGTGCATGCATGTGTGTGTGGTTATAAATGTCTATGTACTTCTGCATCATGTGTTGTTGACTCTGTGTGTTTGTGTATGCTTGTGGGCTTGCATTTGAGCATGCGTGTAGACGTGTCTACAAGTGTGCAAGCATGCAAGAACATGTGAGATTAGGTATGTGTGTGTTTGAATGTTTGTGCATGTACATGCAAGTGTGTGCATGTATGTTTGGGTGCATCAATGCATGCATGTGTTTGCTTGTTGGAGTATCTATGCACATGCATGTGCATCTATGTAGGTGTGTGTGATTGTTTGTGTGCATATGTTTTATCATATGTGTGTGTATATGCAAGTGCATGTGTTCATGTGCATCTGTGTGCATGTGTGGATAGGCATGACTGTGTTGTAGTGTAAGTATGTGTGCAAGGGTTTGTGCTCATGTGCATGTGTAAGCATTCGTATGTGTGTGTGTATATGCCTGAGCACGTATAGGTCAGAGTGTGCATATGTGCATGCATGCTCGCGTGCACATGTGCTTATGTATGTGTGTGTGCAATACATATTTATGTGTGTGTGCATATGTGCTTATGGATTTGAATGTTTAAATGTTTGTGCTTGCATGCATGTGTGTATTTGTGTGTGCAAGTGCATATTGTTTTCCGTGTTTGTTTACTATTATGAGCATTTGTGTGAGTCTGTGTACTTGTGTGTGCATGTATGTGTGTGTCCTTGTGTTTGCATGTGTTTACATTTGTGTTCGAGTGGGTGTGTGTTTCCATGCGTGCATAAGCATGTGTATGTGTTGGTACATACATTTGTGCGTGTGTGTGCAAGCATGCATGTGTTTTTGTGAATTTATGCATGTGTGCATGCATGTGCATATTTATGGATTCATGCAAATGTGTGTATGAGTGTGAATGTTTGTGTGCTTTGTGCATATGTGTGCATACAGATATGTGCATTTGTGTGTGTGTATGCATGTGCATGTGTGAGCATGTGTATGAATGTTTATAGGCATATGTGTTTTTACATTATTTCATGTGTGGGTTTTCATGTGTGTGTGTTTGAGTTCCTATGCATATGCATGTGCCTTTGTATGCATGTTTGTGCATTTGAGTGTGCTTTCTTGTGTGCTTATTATTTTTGTTCATGTGTGCATATGTGAGTGCATGTGTGGTTATGCATGTGTGTGCATATATGAGCATGTGTGTCTATGTGATAGTGCATGTGTTAATATGTATGTGAGTGTGAGCATGTGTATGTGTGTATGTGTATGCATATGCGTGTGTGCATATGTGTGCAAATACATGTGGGTGTGTGCATATGTTGTACAATTGTGTTTGAATGTGTGTCCATTTCATATGTGCTTGTGTGAGAGTGTGTGCTTATGCGTTTGCATATGCATATGTGTGTGCATCCATGACTATACATGTATGCACGTGTACATACATTTGTGTGCATGTTTGTGTTTGTTTGTATATGTGTGTATTTGTGTGTATGTGTGTGCATTTTTTTGTATATCTGTCTCTATTTGCATGTGTGTGCATTTGCATGTATGTTTGTTTGTGTGAATGTGCGTGAGCATATGTGAGTGTGTGTATGCATATGTGCTTGTGCATATGTGTATGCTTGTGTGAATGTGCATGTGTGCATGGGTGTTCGTGAGTGTGAGTGTGGGTGTGGGTGTGCATGCATGTGTGTGATTATACATGTCTATGTACATCAGCATTCATATGTTCTTAACTCTGTGTGTTGGTGCATGGATGCATGCATGCATTTGAGCATGTGTATAGAAGTATCTGCATGTGTGCATGCATGAAAGCATGTGTGAGATTTGGTATGCATGCGTTTGAGTCTCTGTGTATGCACATGCAAGTGTGTGTGTTTGCACGTATGTTTGGGTGCATTATTGTGTACATTTATTTGCATGTTGGAGTACCAATGCATATGCATATGGATCTATTTGGTGTGTGTGCTTGCTTGTGTGCCTATGTTTTTTCATTTGTGTGTCCATATGCAAGTGAGTGTGTGCCTATGCATGCTTGTCCATGTGTGTGTTCATTTGAAGCAATGCATGAATACGTGGTAGTGCATGTGTGCGTGTGCTTGTGTGCAAGTGTTTGTGCTCAAGTGTGAGTGTGCATGCGTCTGTGCATGTGTATGCTTGCCTGTGTACTTGTGTGAGTGCGTACATGTCAGTGTGTGCATGTGTGTAGGTGCTTATGTATGTGTGTGTGCATGTGCACCCATTGATTTAAAGTGTACATGATTGTGCTGGCATGCATGTGTGTGTGTATGCAAATGCATATGTGTGTACGTGTGTGCATGTTTTTTGCATTTGCATGTATTCTGTGTGTGTATTTCTGTGTGCATATCGACGTGTGTCCATTTGCTTGTGTGTACGTTTGTGTGTCAAAGTGTGTGTGTGTTTGAATGTGTGCATGAGCTTGTGTCTGTCTTGATACATACACTTGTGTGTGTGTGTATGCATGCATATGTTTTTTTTATTTGTGTATGTGTGTATGCATGCGCTTGTCTATGGATTCATGCATATGTGTATGTATGTGTGTGACTGCATGTTTGTGTATTTTGTTCGTATGTGTGCACACGTTTATGTGCATTTACGTGTGTGTATGTGTGTGTATGTCTAGTTATGTGTATGAATGTTTGTGGCATGTGTTTGCGTATTATTGTATGTGCAGGTGTGCATGTGTGTGCATGTTTGAGTTCTTATGCTTATGCATGTGTGCATGTATGTGTGATTTCTTGTGTAGCTAAGTTTTTTTATGCGTGTGCATTTGTGAGTGCATATGTGCATGTGCATGTGCATGCATGTGCATATGTGAGCATGTGTATCTACGAGGCAGTGCATGTGTGAGCATGTGTATGTGTGTGTGTGAGCATGCGTGTGTCTATGCATATGCATATGTGTGTGCATATGTGTGTGAATACATATGGGTGTGTGCATATGTTGTGTGCTCGTTATTGCATGTGTGTGCATTACGTATATGCATGTGTGTAATCATTTATGTGCTTGCATGTGTATATGTGTGTGCATCCATGAGCATGCATGTATGCACGTGTGCATACATTTGCATGCATGTGTGTGTTTGTTTGTATTTATGTGCATTTGTGTGTGTGTGTGTGTATATGTATGTGTGTGTCTTTTTGCATGAGTGTGAATTTGCACGTACGCATGTTTGTCTGACTTTGTGTGCATGTGTGTGTGTATTTTTGTATGCTTCTATGCATGTCCATGTGTGGATGTGCATGTGTGTGTGGGGTGTTCATGTGTATGGCTGTGGTTGTGCATGCATGTGTGTAGTTATACATGTCTATGCACTATATTCATGTGTTCTTTAGTATGTGTGTTGGTGTATGCATGTGTGCATGCATTTGAGCATGTGTGTGGACATGTTTGCATGTGTGCATGCATAAAAGCAAATGTGAGATTAGGTATGTGTGCGTTTGAGTGGTTGTGCAAGTACATGCAAGTGTGTTTGTGGGTGCATGTATGTTTGGTTTCATGTTCCCATATGGGTGTGACCATGTGCACTTATTTGCATTTGTCTTTGTGCATATGTGTGTTGTTTCTTATGCTGGTTGCATGAGATGGTCATATGTGTGTGTGTATGAGCGTGTACATGCATGTGTGAGTATATCTTTCTGTATATGTGCATGCAAACTTAGGTGCATCTATGCATATGTATGCATGTGTGCATATCTGTGTTGGTTGTGCACACGTGCGTGCATGCTTGTGTCCATATATGCATGTTTTTTTAGCATGCATTCATGCTTGCATATGTTCGAGTGTTTGTGTGTATGTATGTGGGTGTGTGTGTGTGTTAGTGTGTGTACGTGTGCATGTGTTTGCTTGTGCATATACATTTGTGTGTGGGTTTATACCTATGCATGTGGTTGTGTGTGCTTTTTTTGGTTTTATTAATGAGTGTACATGTGCATACAAGTGTGTATGAAATTTGTGTGCATATTTATATGTGTGTGTGTCTAAGAGTGGGTGTGTGTGGATGCAGGCATGCATGCGTGTGTGCATGCCTTCATGAGAATTTGTGTGCATGTGATTGTGCTATATGTGTGGGTGTGTGCCTATGTATGTGTGCATGGTTGGGCATGCTTGTCAGCATCTATGTGGGTACTTGTTATGCATATGTGTACATGCATAGGTGCGTGTTTGCCCATGCATGTTTGCATATGTGCGTGTGCACTCGAATGTTTTTGTGAGCGTGCATGTGCATGTTCATGTGTGTGTGTGGGAGAGCATATGCATGCATGTTTGTGTGTGGGTTCTTGTGTCTGCATTCATGTGCACATGTCTATGTGTGGTTGTACGTGCACGTGCATGTACATGCATTTATATGGGAGTGTGCATGCCTGTGTATGTATATTTATGTGCATATGTGTGTGGGTTTGTGTATGTGTGAAGGTGCATGTGTGTGTGTGTGCCTAAACATGCACCTATATGTGTGTGTGTGTATTCATATGTTTTGGTATGTATGGGATTGTGTGTGTGCTCATAGATGTGTGCATGTAGACTTGTATGTTTGTGTCTCAAGGTGCATATTTCTATCCATGTGTGTTTCTATGCTTGAATGTGTGTGTGTGTGTGCGTGCATAATTTTGTGCATGTGTTTGTGGGTGAGTATATGTCTATGCATGCATGTGTGTTTACATGTGCATGTGCAAGTGCAAGTGTTTGTGTGCATGCATGTGTGTACATGCTTAGATGTGTGAATGTTTTTGCATTGCTTTGTAAGCTTGTGCATGTTTGTGTGTGTATGAATGTGCACAAGTTGAATGTGTGTGTGCTGTGAGTGCATGTGCAGACATATGTACTTGTGTGTTAATGCACACATATGTGTGCGTGTGTGTGCATGTGTGTGTTTTAGTTACTATGCATATGCAAGTGGATCTCTATGTGTGTGTGTGCATTGTATATGCTTGTTTGTGTGCTTTTGGTTTTTTATTTATATGTGCATATGTAAATGCATGCATGCTTGTTGCATGTGCATGGCATGCATGTGCTGGTATGCATGACTATGTGGTAGTGCATCTGTGAGTATGTGTGTCTCCATGTGTGCGAGTGTTTATGCTCATGTATGTGTTTGAGCATGCATGTGTGGATGTGTATATATGTGTTTGTGTATCTGTATGCATGCTTATGTGTGCATGTGCCTTTGTATGTGTGTGTGCATACACATTTCTTGTGTGTGTGAGGATATGCACCTATGTATTTGCATGTGTATATGTTTGTGCTTGCATGCATGTCTGTGTGTGTATGTTCATGTGTGTGTATGCATGCCCATTCATACATATGTGTGGGTGTTTTTGTAAGTCTATGTGCATATGTGTGTGCAATTGTTTGTATTCCAATATTTTTGTGAGCTTTCTTTTCACACATGTGTGTGTTTGTGAGTTTTTGTGTATGTTTGAGTGTGTGAGTGCATGCATGCATGCGAGTGGATGTGTGTGCATGTCTTTGTGCATGTGTGTGGTTGTGTTTGTTTATATGTGTGTGCGTGTGTGTGTGTGCATATGTTTGTATTTTTATGTGCACATGTGCATGTATGTGTATGTGTAAGTGTACATATGTGTTTATGTGTGTGTGTGAGTGTGTTTGAGTGTGCATGTGTATTTGTGTGTGTCGATATGTGATTTCATTCGTGCACGTGTGTATGTGTTTGTTGGGCATCTTAGTATCTCTGTGTGGTATGTTCAGGCATGTGTTTGTATGTGCTTGTGCACTTGTGCATGTTTGTGCAGTTGTGCTTGTGTGCTTGTACGATTGTGTTTGTATGCATGTGTAAGTGTGTAGGTGTATTCATGCATGTGTGAGTGCATTTATGTGGGCGAAGTATGTGCTACTACATATATGTGCATGCATGCTTATGTTTGTGTGTTCATGTGGGTGTGCGATTCTATGCCCATGTCTTTATGTAGGCTTATTTGCATGAGTGTGCTTGTGCATGTGCTTGTGTGTAGGCATGTGTACATGTGTTTATATGTTTGCATGCATGTGCCAATGTTAGTGTTAGTGAGTGTGCATGCTTGTGCATGTGTGCATGGGTATGAGTGTGTGTTTGTGTTTGTGAGTGCATGTGTGTGTATATGTTTATATGTGTGCATGTGTGGCCTTATGCGAGTGTGTGCTAGTGCATGTGTATATGCATATTCATGTGTGCATGGTTATGCGTATGTGCATGCACATGTGAGTACATGTGTAAGCGAGAGTATATGTGTATTTTTATGCATATGCATGTACATGGGTGTGCATGCATGTGTTTGCATAAGTATGCATATGCATGCATATGTGTGTGTATATGTCTTTGGGCATTTGTACATGCATAAGTGTACACATGTGTCTATGTGTGCATATGTGAGTGTGCATGTGTGCATTTTTGTGCTGGCATGCATGCATGTGTGTGTTTGTGTTTGTGAGTATGTGTGTATGTGTTTGCATGTGCGTGTCCTTGTGCATGCGCATGTGCATTTGTGTGTGTGGTTATGCTTGTGTCTACGTGTGTGCATGTGTGTGTATATATTTGTGTGGGCATATTTGTCTGAGTGCATGTGATTCAGTGTGTGTGTGTGTGTGTCTACATGCCTGTTATGCATGGGCATTCATGTGTGCATATGTATTTGTTTGTGTGTTTATGTGTATGTGTACTTGTGTGCATGTGTGTATGTGTACATGCATTTATGTTCATATCGATGTGCATATGAGTACGTGTGTGCATGCATGTGTGTATGCATTTATGCTCATATCTAGGTCCATATATGTGTGTGCATGTGTATGCTTGAGCATGCATCTAATGCCTATGTGTGTTTCTTTGTTCTTGTGTGTTCGGAGTTATGCATTCGAGTGGATGTCTACTGTGTGTGGATATATTTTTGTGTGCATGTTCATATGCATATATATATTTATGCCTATTCCTTTTGTTGTGTTTATGTGCATGTGTGTGCATTTCTATGTGTACATGTGTGTATGGGTGCATGGCTATATTTGTGTGTGCATGCATGCCAATGTTTGCTTGTTTGCATGCATAAATGTGTGTGTTTGTCTATACATTTATACACATTTGTGCATGAGCTAGTGTGTGCATGTGTGTTAGTGTCTATGTGCATTCATGGTCATGTGTGTGTGAATGTGTGTTTGTGATATATGTGTGTGATTATAATTGTGATTGTATGTTTGTATTTGGGTGTGTGAGTGCATGCCTAAGTGTGCATGTTTCCATGTGTGCATATATGCACAGGTGTTCTTGTGTATGTGTGTGTGTGTGTGTGTTTGTGCATTTGTGCATGTGCATGCATATGTGAGAGTGCATGCATGTATGCATATGTGCATATGTGTGTGTCCATGTATGTGTTATGATGTGTATGTGTGCTAGTAAGTGCGTGTGTGTATGTGAGTATTCATGTGCATATGTGTGTGCTTGTGTTCATATGTGTTTGTGCATGAGCGCGCTTGTGTGCATGTGAGTGTTTGTCTAAGCAGATGCATGTGCACATGTTTTGTGTGTGTGTGTGCATCTGAGTGTGTGTGTATGATTATGCATGAGTGGTTGTGTATGTCTGTGCATCTATGTGCCTTTGCATGAGCCTATGTGCATGTGTGTGTTTATGCAGGTGTGGGCCTATGTGTGAGTGTATGAGTGTGTGCATGTGTGGGGCTATGTGTGCTTATTATGCATGTGTGTGTGTTTGTGTCAGCATGTGTGTTTGAATGTGTGTGTGTTCATATTAGAAAGTGTATGTGTGACTACATGTATGAGCGCATGCATTTATGTGTATGTTTTTGTGCATCTTTATATGTGCCTTTATGTGTGTGTATGTTTCTACTTATTCGAATATATATCTAGACTTAGGAAAACATGTGCATGCATTTGTAAGTGTTTATATGTATTTATGTGTGCATATGATTGCATATGTATGTGTGTTCACATGTGCATATGTGTGTCTATGTGTATGCTTTGCATTTGTATATGTGTTTACACGTATGTGTGTGTGTATATATAAGTGCTTGAGTATGTTTGTATGTGTGTGTGTGCATATATGTGTGAGCATTTATGTGGAGATGTATGTGTCTTCTATTTGTTCATGTGTGTGCATGAGTGCACTTGTATGTGTGTGCATGTGTTCTTGTCATTTACATGTGCATGTGCATATGACTATAAGTGTATATGTGTCTATTTGTAAGCTTGTTTATGAATGGAAGTGTAGATGTGTGAAAGTGTGTGTGTGTGTGTATGTTTGTGAGTGCAAGCATTTTGAGGGTTGGCATAGATGTATGTGTGAGCAGGTGGGTAGGTGTTTGTGCTTGTGTGTCAATGTGAGTGTGTACATGTCTCTTTGTTTTTATGCTGATGTGTGTGGGTGTACGTGTGTGTGCTTTGTGCATATGCTCATGTGCACATGTGTGAGTGTGTGTTTATGGGTGTATGTGTGTGAATGTGTGTGTGCATATGCATGTGTGTATGTATTTGTTTGTGAGTGAGTGTGAGCATATGAGTGGGAGTGTTTGTGTGCGCATGTGAGTATATTTTTGTATTCACATGTGCATGTGTGTGTGCTATGCATATGCATTCTTACTTGTGCATGTGTGTGGGTGTAGGTGTAGGTGTGTGTGTGTGCTTGTGCATACATGTGTGTGCTTGTGCTCATATTTGCTTTTTTGTGTGATTGTGTGCATGTGTATATGTGTGTTGTCAAGTGTGTGTTTGTATGTGTGAGTGTGTTGTTTTGCACATGCAAGTGTGTACTTGTGTGTGTCTGTGTGTTTGCATCTACATGCCTGTGAATGTTTGTGTGTGTGCATGTGCATATGCATGCATATATGTGTGTGCTTATGTGTAGGGGCCAATGTGAGCATGCATGTGTGCCTACGAATGTGTGTCTTTTTGTGCAGGTGTGTGCATGTGTGTACATGTGTTTGTGTGTGGGTGCACATGTGTGCATGTGTGTGCTGGTGTGTGATGAAGTTTATGCATGTGCATGTGTGTGCAAGTGGTCACATGTGTGTGTGGATCCAAGTGTGTGTGTGCATGTTGGCATATCCATGAGTATGATTACACATGTGTTTCTACATTTACATGCATAGACACATGTGTCTGTGTGCAGGTCAGTGTGAGCATGTGTGTGCCTATATGCATGCATATTAATGCGTGTCAATGTGTGAGCATATGTGTGTGCTAATGCATGTGTGTCTATGTGTTTGCAAATGTGTGTATGCATGTGTGCTTTTATGCATGTGTACATGCATGCCAATATTTTTGTAGGTGTGTGTATGTGGGTGATTGTGTTTGTGTGTGTGAGTTTGTGTGCATCGTAGTACATGTTTATGTGTATGTTTGGTCTTTTGTGAGTTTATGGGCACATATGTCTACTTATGCATGTGCTTATGCATGTGTGCAAGTGTGTATGTTGATGCATGTGTGCATTTAAAAATATGTGTTTATGTTTATGTGTTTGTGCACATTTGTTTGAGCATTTGTGTATGTTTTCTTGCTTACATGTCTATGTGTGCATGTGTTTTTATGTATGTGTATGTGCATGTTCTAAGTGTGTGTGTGTGTGGATGTGTGGGTGTATGTGTTTTTGTGTGTGCATGGGTGTGTGTGATTGAATGCACCTATGAGTATGTAAGCATGTCTGTGTGTGTATGAGTTTGTGTCCATGTGTGTTCCTATGGAGCATATGTCTATGCATGTATTGTGTGTGTGTGTGCATGTGTATATGCATGTATGTGTACATGTGTGCATTTATTTATGTGTGTTTATGTGTGTATACATTTGTGTGCATTGGTATTTGCATTGATCTATGTTTATATGTGTGTGTATATGAGTGCAACTTATTGTGTGTGTGTTATGCATGTGTGTCTGTGTGCATAGTCTTGAGTATGTTGGTGTATTTGTGTGGGCCTGTGCATGTGTGTGCATATTCATGTAGGTATGCATGCATCAAAGTGGGTGCATTAGTGTGTGTGTTCACGTATGCAAGTGTGTGTATGTATTAATATTTGTGGGATTGTGCATTCATGTGCGTATGAGTGTGTATATATATTTGCGTGCCTATGTGTGTGTATGAGTGTGTGAGTGTGCATGTGCATGTCTATGAGTGCAAGTGCATGTGCATGTTTGTGCATATGCTTACATTCCCTTTTCTAGACATGTTTGTGTGTGTGTGCGCGTGCATGTGTGTTTGTGTGCTTAGGTGTGTTTGTGTGTCTAGCTTTGTAGCACAAGTCCATGTGTGCATGCTCTTTCTAGCATGCATGTGTGTGTATATGTGTTTGTGTGCATTTGTGAGCATGTGTGCAAATTTGTGGGTTTTTATGTGTGAGTGCATGTGTGCGTATGTTTTTGTATATAAGTTTGTAAGCATGTTTATGTGTGTGCATGTGGTATGTGTTTGCATGCCTACATGTGTGTGACATGCTTGTGTGCATGGAAGTGCATGTGTTTGCACATCTATGCTTTTGTATGTGTATGTGCATGTGTACATGTCTTTGTGCATACATGAGTGTGTGCTTTTGTACCTACATATGCGTGTGTATCCATGCATGTCTGTATATTTGTCTATGTTCACAAGTCTAGTTATGTATGTGTGCATGTGCATATGTGTTTATGCATGTATGTCTATATGTGTGTGCATGTGTGTGTATGTGTATGTGTGCATGTTCATGTGCATGCATGCATGTGTGTGTGTTTCTGTATGTGCCTGCACATATTTGCATGTGAGTGCAAGGGTATGTGCATGTGTGTGCATGAATGGGATATGTACCTATGTGTGTGTGAGTGGTTATGGATGGGTGTGTGGTATGTGGTTGTGTGCATCTGTGTCTATGTGTACATGGCTGTGATTGTGTGAGTGTATATTTGTGTGAGTGTATGTATGTGTGTGCATGTGCACCTATCTCTATGTGTCTCTATGTGTGTCAATGTGTTAGGGTGCATGTTTGTGTGTATAAGCATATGTAATTGTGCATATATGCATTTTTACCTCATCATGTTTATAAGTGCATGTGCTTATGAATGAGTGTGTAAGTGTGATTTTGTGTGTGTACAGGCACCTTTGCGTGTGTGTGCATATGCATGTGCTTGTGCAGTGTGTGCATTTGTGCATGCTTATGCATATGCATTTGTGTGTGTGCATGAGTGCATTTGTGCATGTGTGTACATCCACTTGTGTGTATGTGTGTGTGTCCATGCATGTGCATTTATGTGTATGTGTGTGTGTGCATACTTTTACTCATGTGTGCGTACCTTTTTGTGTGCATACGTGTGTTATTCATATGCATATGAGTACTTATGTGTGTGTGCACGAGTGAAGATACACGTGTCAATGCGTGTATATTTGTGAATAGGTATGCATGTGTGTACAACTATGTGTGCATATGTATTCATCATTTTGGGTGTATGCATAAGTGTGCATGTGTGTGTGTGTGTGTGTATTCATGTATGATTTTGTGTGCATGTGAGTAGGTGTTTGTGAGCATGCAAGTGGTAGATGCACACATGTGTATATGTGTGTGTGTGTCCATATTTGTGTACTATGCATGCATTTGTGAGTGTGTGTGCATGTGTAAGTGTGTATGTCTATGTGTGTATGTGTATGTACCTGTGTGTATGATTAAGTCCATTTGCATGTGTCCATGTGTGTATTTCCATGTCCATGTTGTTTTTATGTATGAGTATGTGTGTGTGTTTGTGTATGTGCATTTGTGGTTGTGTGCATATATTTTTAGACATGTGTGTGTATGCATGCATGTGTGTGTGTAGGGGGTTTCCTAATGCTAATGTGTGTATGCACACATGTGTGTGTGCTTATATGTGTTCACATGTGCACATTTGTATATGCATGTTTTAGTGTGTGCGTGTGTGTGAATATGTGTGTGTGATTGTGTGTTCATATGTGAGTGTGCATGCGAGTGTGTGTGCATGTGTGAGTGTGTGTGTGCGTGTGCATGTTTGTGTATGTGTGCAAGTGCTTGTGAGTGCATGTGCATGTACTTGTGCACATGTGTGTGTGAATGTGTGCTTGTGTGATTGTATGCATGTGCATGAGTTTGTGCTTATGTGTCTTCTTGCACACGTGTGTGTGCATTCATTTGCATGTGTCGGTTTTTGGTTATGCATGTGCACACATGTATGTGTGTGTGTGTGTGTGTGTGTGTGGAAGTGTGCTATCTGCATTTGTGTATGTGTATATGTGTGTAGATGTGATTATGTGCATGCATCTTTGTGTGTGTATATATCTATTTGTGCATGTGTGTGTGAGTGCAAGTGTAGTTGTGATTATGTGTTCATATGCATGCGTATGTGTGTGCATTGGCATTTCTATACTTATGTAAAAATGTGTGCTTGTATGGGTGTGTGCTTTTGTGCATGCATATGTGCTTGTGTGTGTGTATGTGCTTGCATGGGTATGTGTGCTTGCCAATTTGTTTTTTATGTGTGATTTTGTGTGTCCATATATTTTTGCATGCATATGTGTGCATGTATGTGCATATGTCTGTATATATGCTTGTGTGTGTGCATGTGTGTATTTGTGTGCATGTTTGTTTATGGGTGTGTGTGTGCATGTGTGTGAGCATGTGCATATGTGTCCCTATGAGCGTGAATGCATGTGAGTGTATGTATATGGGTGTGCAAGCATTTGTTTAAGTGACCTCATGTGTGTGGTTGTAGATGTTTGTGCATGTGTGTGAGCGAGCACACTTCTGTGTTTGTGTGTATGAGTTCATTGGTGTGTGTGTGCATGAATGCATGTTTGTTTGTGGTTGCATGTGTGTGCTGATGTGTTTGTATGGCTATGCACATGTATGTGTGTGTGTGTGCATGTTTGTTAATTTATATGTCTGTAATCTAGTGCATCTATTTTTGTGTGTTTAATTATGCATGTGCATGTGGGAGTATGGGTGTGTGCATGCTCATGTGTGCATGTGTGTGTAGATGTAAATGTGTTTGCACATGTGTGCATGTGTGTGTATGCATATGCATACATTTGTGCATTTTGGAATGTGCATGTGTTTGTGTGTTCATGTAGGTGTATATACATATCTGTATGTATACATGTGTAGATGTGTGCATACGTGTGTACATGCACACACACGTGAGTGTGTTAGTGGGTGTATGCATCTGTGTATGTCTTCATATGTGTATGTTTGTAAATATTTGTAAGCATGTATGTGTGTTTTTGAGTATACATGTGCATGTGCATGTTCCTATGTGTGTATGTGTGTGTGTTTATGCATGCATATGAGTGTGCATGCATATGTATGTGTTTGCAATGCAAGTGTGTGTGCATGTTTGTTTGTGTATGCATGTGTGTATACTAGTTTGTGAGTGTATTGGTGTGTATGTGTGTGTATGTGAGTGTATGTGCATGTGTGTGCATGTGTGCGAATGTTTTTGTGTGCATGTGTTTGTGTGCGTGTGTTAATGTGAGTTTGAATGTGTGTGTGCATGCATGTGTGTTTGTGCGTATTCTTGCGTGCTTGTGGTTATGTGCATGTGTGTGTTTGTGCATGTTTGAATGTGTGTTTGCATGCATGTTTGAGTGTGTCTACATGTGTGTGCTTATGTTTTTGTGTGTGTATATATGTGTATGTGTGCATGTGTGGTTGTGTATGTGTGAAAATATTTGTGTGTGTGTGTGTGCCTGTGTGTCTACATTCATAGGCTTGCATGTGGGAGTTTGTGAATTTGTGTGATCCAATGTATGTGAATAAGTGTGTGTGGGTGTGTAGGGGTGTGTACATGCATGTATTTGAGTGTACATGTGTGAATGTTCATTTGTGTGTGTGCATAGGTGCATTTGGTTTATATGTGTGTGTTTCCATGTGTGTTTATGTGTGCATTTGTATGCATGCATCAATCTTTGTGTGTTTATGTGTGTGCACATATGTGCATTGTATTTATATGTGTGTGTGTTCATGTGCTTATCTATATGTGCATGCACTTGTGTACTTCTGAGTGTGAGTATGTGTTTTTGTGCATGTTTGTGCATATGTGCACATGTGTGTACATACATGTGTGCATGAGTGTGCTTATGTGAGTGTGTGTGCATTGCATGTGTGTGTGCCTCTATGTTTGCTTGTTCTTGCTTATGCATGTTAGTGTGAGTTTGCACACATTTTTTGTGCATGTGCATGCTTTTTTGTTGGTATATTTCGTGGGTGCACATGTGTGTATGTGTGTTGTTGCAAGAGTGTATGCATTTGTGTTTTCTTTTATGCTTCCATACTTACATGTGTTTGTGCATGTGTGCATAAGAACATGTTTGTGCATGCATGAGTGTGGGTGTGTATACATGATTGCATTTGTAAGTTTAGAGGTGTGCGCCCATATGTTCCATTGTGTGTGCATACATGTGTGTTAACTTTTGCATTTGTTAATGCATGTGCATGCATGTGGGTGTGCAACATTTGTTTGCATGTGCATGTGTTTGACTATGCATGTCTGTACTTGTGCATGTTTGTGTTTGTGTGTGTGTTTATAAATCTATGCATGTCCATATGTGTTTATGTGTGGGTTCACATATGAGCATATGTATGTGTATGTGAGTGTGTTTGGGTGTGTTTGTTTGTTTGTAAGCATGTGCACATGCATGTGCTTATTTGTGTGTGTGTGTGATCATGCATGTGCTCATGACTGAGTGTCTATGTACATGTGTGTGTGTGTGTGCATGTTGGCACATCTATGTGTGTATTAGTGATTGTGAGTATGCATGTTTGTATGAGGTTGCATGCATATGTGTGCATGTGTGTCAATGTGTGTGTGTGTGCATGTATGTGTACATGTGTGTCTATGTCTGTGTGTGTAGGTATATGTGCAAGTTTGTATGTGCACATTTTTGTATATGCATGTGCCTGTGTGTGCTGGTGTGTGTTTGTAGATATTTATGCATATATGTGTGCTTTTATGTGTGTGTGTCCATATATATGTGTTTTTGGTTATGTGTGCATGCTAATGTGTATGTGTATGTTTGGGTGCATGTGCATTTGTATGAGTTTGTGTGCTTGTGAGTGTGTGTATATATGCATTTTTGCAAGTGTGCATGTGTGTGTGTGCATATCTACTTGAGTGAGTATGTAGGTGCATGTGTGTGTGCTTTAACATGTGTTTATATGTGTGTGCATGTGTTAGTATTTATCACCATACCTAAATGTGTAAATTATGCATGCATGTGTGTGTGAGTGTCCAAGCTCATGCATTGGTTGGTGGGTGCATGCATATGTGTGCATGCCTGTACACATGCTTTCTCTTTTGTGTGCATGTATGTGCATGTGCAAGTTGTTTTTTGTGCGTATGCATATGAGTATGGGTGTAAATGTTCTTGTGCATGTGTATGTGTCTTTGTACATCTGACTGTGCATGTGTGTGTGTGTGTAGATGAGTGTGCTTATTTGATTGTGAATGCATGTGTGCATGCCTATGCATGTGTGTATACATTTATGTGTGCACATGTGGCTGCACATGTGTGTACCTCTATGTATATGTGTGTATGTTCTTGTTGATGTGTCTATCCATATATGTGTGAGGATGGTTTAGTGTGTACATATGTGTTCATGGGTGCACACAAGTGTATAAGTGTATAAGTGTATGTGTGCATGCATGTTTATGTGCATGTGTGTGCATGTGTGTGTGTTGATGTTTGAGTATATGTGTATAGATGTGTGTTGCTATGCTTGTGAGTGTATATGTGTGTGTATGTGTGCTTGTGTGTTTGGGTGCATGTGTGTGTGTGTGCTTGTTGGCATGTGATCATGTGCATGCATGTCCATGTGTATGTACATGTGCATGTGTGTATGTTCATGTGTACATGTGTGCCTATGTAAATGGATGAATTTCAACATATGGGTGTGTGTTTATACACTAGTACATGTCCATGTGCATGCAAACATTTGTGTGTTTGTATGTCCCACGTGTGTGTACGTGTGCGTAATTGGTTGTGTATGTGTATGATTGTACCTATATGTGTGTGCATGTGTTCATGTGTGTTTGTGTCTATCTTTGTACATGCATGCTTATGCGTGATTATTTCTATGTGTGTTTGTGTGTTATTTTGCATATGCTTCTATGCACCTTTATATGTTTGTGTTTGCATGCAAGTGCATATGTGAGAGCATGTGAATGTGTGCATGTGCATACGTGTGTAGCTAAAGTATTCAATTGTGCATGTGTGTTGTGTGTTTGTGTGTTTGTAAGGTGGTAGTGTTTGCATGTGTGTGTATGCTTGCATACTTGTGTGTGTATCTACACATGTGTGCTTGTGTGTGTGTGCATGTGTGTGGTTAAGCATATATGTCTAAATGTGTGCATATGTGCGTGTGTGTGTATGTGGGTGTGTGGGTATGTCGTTGTGTGTATATGTGTGTGCGTGAGTGTATGTGTGTATGCATGTGTGAGTCTATTTACACATCTGTGTTTGCTTGTTAATGTATGTGTGTATGCATGTTTTGCGTGCACATACATTTTTGTATGTATGTGGGTGTGTATGTGTGCATATGTGATTTTTGTATGCATGTGAGTGCATGTGTGAATGCGTGGGTGTGTGTGTGTGCATCTATTTGTGTGCTTGTGCATGTGGTTATGTGCATACAAATGTGTGTGTATGCATGTGCACATGTGTGTGTGTGTGTTTATGCGTGCATGCATGTATTAGTTTGTGTGCATTTGTGTGGTTGTGTCTGTGTGTACATGTATGTGTGTGCATGTGGGGATGTGTTTGTGTGCTTGTGTGTATGCTTGTGTGTATGTATTTGGGTGCATGTGTGTGAATAAGCATGCATGAGAATGTTTGTGTGTGTTAATGAGTGTACATGAGAATATGTGTGAGTTTGTGCATGCGTGTGTGTGCATGCAAATGTGTGTGTAAGTTCATGTATATCTATCTAGCTGTGTGCACAACTCTATGTACATGTGTGTGCATGTGTGTGTGTGTGTGTGTGTGCATGTGTCTATGTGTGTATGAAGGCATATGATTGTGCTTGTGTTTGTATACATGTGCAAGTGTGTACATGTACATATCTTTAAATTTTTATGTGTGCATGAATGTTTGTATTTGTGTTTATAGATGTCTTCTTGTGTGTCAGTGAGTGTATTTGTAGGTATTTTTGGGTGTGTATGCATGTGCATGTGCATATTTATGCTTATGTTTGTCTACATGTAGGTCTCTGTGTGTGTGTGTGTGCATACATTTGTGCTTGTGTGTTCATAGGTGGGTGCATGTTTAGATGTGCATGTATGTGTCTATGTGGGTATGAGTGTGTGTGTGTATGAGTGTGTATAGATAGGCGAGTGTTCGTATGTGTGTCTATGCATGTTTATATTTGCATGCATGTGTGTCTGTGTGTGAGTATGTGTGTGGTTAACATCATGCATATGCATGCTTGTGCTCGTGTAAGGGTGTATGAGAAAATGTGCATTTTTGTGTGTGTGTGCATGTGTGTTTTTACATGTGTATATGTGTGTGTAGGTGTGCTTATGTGTGTGTGTGTGTGCATGTTTACTTATGTTTTTGGGAAATATGTGTGTATATGTGTAAGTTTTTTGTAGCTGTGTATGCATATGTGCATGGGTGTGTTAGTGTGGGTGTACAGAAGCATATTTGTGTGGGTGTGCTTATGCATGTGCCTATTTTGTGTATGTGAATGTTTGTGTTAATATTTTAGTTTGAAAATGTGCATTTCTATGCATGTGTATGTGTATGTCTGTGTGCGAGTGTATGTCTATGTGCATGTGCGAGCATATGTTTGAGGTGCATATATGTGTTTGAATGTGTTCCTACATGCATGTTTTCATGCATGTGGACATATGTGTGCACGTGTGTGTGAGTGTGTATGTATTATGCTTTTATATTTTCTTGTATGATTGTGTACATGCATGTGTGTACATGTATCTACATGTGTATATTCTTGTGCACACATGTGTGCGTGTATATGTGTTTGTGTGCTTCTACATGTGTGTGAGCACATATGTGTGTGTTTAGGCATGTACTTGAGTATGAGTGTGCATGTGAGCACATGTGTGCTTATGCAATTGTGTGTGTGTATGCATTCTTGTGTGTGTGTGCAAATATGTGTGTGTGTGTGTGAGTACATGCATGTGCATACATGTGTTTGTGTCCTTTTGCACATGTGTGTGTGTGCATACACAAGTGTGTGAATGTGTTATGTATGCAATGTGATTGTCTCTTTGCATCTATGCATGTGTTTATGTACTTGTGCATGTAAAACGGTTTTTTCATGTACATGTGATTGTAGACCCGTGTGCTTGTGGGTGTGTGTTCATGTGTATGTGTGTGAGGGTGTGTGTGGGTGTATGTTTGTGCTTGTGAGTGCATGTGTCTTCATGTGTGTGAATGTGCACGTGTTTGTGTGTCTTTATGTGTGCTTGTGCGTGTGGGTGCCTGTGTGGAAGCATTTGTATGTGTGTGTGCATTCGTGCGTATGCATGCGAGTATGTGTATGTGCATTTGTGTGTGTGTGCATGTGTGAATGCATGAGCATGTGTGTGCGTGCACATGTTTGTGTGAGTGTTTGTGTATGTGTGCTTGTTTCTATGTTCGTTTATATTTGTTCATGTGCACCCCTATGTCCATGCATGTGTTTGTGTATGCATGTGCACGTGTGTGCAGATAGGTGTGTATGTATTTAAATATGTGCATGTACATGTGTATGAATGTGCATGCACACATGTGTGCATGTTTGTAGGCATGCATGTGTTCATGTGACATTGCATACGAGTGTCCATTCCTGTGTGTGTGCATGCATGACTATTCATTTTATTGCATGTGAGTGCATATAGATGTGTATGTGCTTAGGTGTGAGTGTGTGTGTGTATGCGAGTGCATCTATATGTGTGCTAATGTTTATTCATGAATGTGTGCATGCATGTATGCATGTGTGTGTCATTGTGTGTGCATATGTGAGCATGCACGTGTGCACTTATGCGTGTCCTTGTGTGAGTGAGTGGGTGCATGCATGTGTGCATGTATGTTTTCACTCTTATGCATGTCTCCATGCAAGCATGCATATGAGCATGTATGTGTACTAGTGCATGTGGTTGTTCATGTGCATGCATCGTTTTGCATCTGTGTGTGCCTCTAAGAAAGCATGTGTGCTTGTGAGTTAATGTGCTTTTATAGTTGTGTATGTACAAGTGTTCATTTTTGTGCATGCATATGTGTGCATGTCGATATGTGTGTGTGTTTGCACTCCTGGATGCGTGTATGTGTATTTATTTGTGTGCTTGTGTGAGTTCTTACATGGATGTGTGCGTATGCATTTACATTTGTGCATGTGTGTTTGTGTGTAGCATTGTGTTTGCATGTTTTTATATGTCTATATGTGTGTGTGTGTCTACATGCATATGCATGTGTGCATATGTGGGTCTAGGGGTTTAAGTGAGTATGCATGTATATGGGTATGTTTGTGTGTGTGTGTAGATGTGTGTATGTTCATGGGTGTATGTGTGTGTGTACGTGATTGTGCACATGGGCATATTTGTGGGTGCATATGCTTGTGTATGATTATAAGAATTTGTATGAATTTCTGTGTGTGTGTGTGTGAGTTCATGTGTTTTTGCATTTGTGTGCTTATGTTTGCATGTGTGCATTCTCTTATATGTGTGCATGTTTGTGTGTGTTTACTAATGTGCACACACATACGTGTGTGTGTACTTATTTGTGTATGTGTGTCTACAAGCATTTACATCTGTGTGTTGACATTATTTTGTTCATGTGTGTGCATGTGCATATGACTCTATATGTCTGTGTATGTGCATGAGCATGATATTGTATGCATGTGAGTGCATGTGTGTGCGTGTGTGTCTATGAAGGAGTGTGTGCATGCGTGCATGTGCACGTGTATGTATGCACATGTGTGGGTGTATGTATGTTTGCATGTATGTGTAGATGCACACGTGCATGTTCTTTTGTGTCCATATGTGTAGGTGTGCATGTGCAAGTTTGCATCCGTGCATTTATGTGAGTGTGTGGGGGTTTAGTTGTGCATGTGTTTTTTAAAGCATGTGTGTTGTAAGTGTGTTCATGGTTGTTTGCATATGTTCCCATGTTTGCATGTATGTGTGTGCATGTTCGTGTACCTATAACTATATGAGAATGTGTGTGCATGTACGACTATATGTGGGTGTCCGTGAGGATGCATGTGTGCATGCATGTGCAGGCTTGTTTGCATGTGTGTGGGCACACAAATGTGTTTTCTTGCTTGTGTGTGAGTGCGTGTCTACGTGGGTGTGTCATATGTGCGTGTGTTTGTGTACATGTGTCTTTTCATGTATGTGTATGTGTGTAGTCTTGCTTTTGCATCTACATGTGCTTATGTGTCTATTTATGTGTGTGCATGTGAAAGCAAGCATGAGTTTGTATATGTGTGAATGCATATATCTTTGCATTTGTACAACTATGTGCAAGTATGTGTGCATGAACTTGTTGATGCTTGCGTGTATGTCTATGCATCTACCTAAGCATGTGCATATGTTGGTTTCTATATGTGTTCACATGTGTGTGTGCTTATTTGTGAGTGTGTGTGTGTGGGGGAGGGGGGTGTTTATTTTCCTGGGCGTGTGTATGTGTGTGTGAGCTTGTGTATGCATAATGTGTGCATGTATGTGTGGGTGTGTGTGCATGTCTGTGTGTGTGTCTATGTGTGTGCATACATATGTGTCCATGTTTGTGTGCGTGCATGTGTGTGGGTGTGTGTGGCTTGATTATCTGTATGTGTGCATTCCTATATGCGTGCTTGTGTGCTTGAGGATGAGAGTGTGTGTGGCTATTTTTGTTTGTTTGTGTGCATGTGTACGTGTTTTTGTACCTGTATATGTGTGGGTGTGTGTGTGTTTGGGTTTGTGAATGTATGTAGATTCGTGGCCATGTACATGCATGTGTGTGTGTATACATTTGTGTGCAAGCATGTGGCCATGCATGTATTTGTTCATGTGTGTGTGTGCATGCTTATGTGTGTTGGTCTATGTGTATGTCTACTCACATGTGGGTATGTGTGTCCATATGTGCTTGTTTATGTGCATGTGTCAGTACAAGTGTATGTGTATGTGCATGCTTGTGTATCTACGTGTTTTAGGTGTGCTTGTGTGAGTGGGGGGGACTTGTGTGCATTGGTGTTGGTGTGTGTGTAGATGCATGTATATGTGTGTGTGTGGGCTTGTGTGTACATGTGTGTGAGTGTGTGCATTTTTGTGAGAGTGTGGTTAACTTTTTTATTTGTTTGTGTATATTTATGCAAGAATTTGCCTATTTATGTGCATGTGTGTGCATATATGCATGTGTGTATTCTTGTGAACTATGTGTTTTGGTTCTTGTGTTGGTGTGCATGTATGGATGCATGGATGTGTTCGTGCATAAGTGTGTGTGCATGCATATCTATGTGCGCATTTTGGCATTTATATGTGCATGCATGTGCATGCACGTGTGCATGTGCATGTGTGTGTGTGTGTATTGTTGTGTGTTAGTGTGTGTATATGCGATTGTGTGTGTGAATGTGTGTGTGCATGCTAATGTATTTGTATGTGTGTTTAGGCATGGGCATGTGTATAAGAGTGTACATTTGCTTGTATGCATAGAAGTTTGTATGTGCTTATATTTGTGTGTATGCAAGTATGTGTACCTGTGTGGGTGCATGTGCATATGCATATGTGGGTCTAATCATGAGTGTGTGTGTTTGTGAGTGTGCATGTGTGCCTGTGTAGGTGTGTGTGTGCTTGCATGAGTTTGCATATGTGTGTGTTATTTTGTGTGTTTGTGCATCAGTGTGTATGTGCATGTTCAAATTTGTGTGTGTGTGTGTGTGTATGTGTGAATGTATGCATGTGTGTTTGTGTGTGGGTGCTTATGTGTGCATTCATGTTTAGGTGTGTATATGCATCTATGTTTGTGTGTGCATGCTTGTGTAGGTGTGTTTGTGTGTGAGTGTAGATGCACACATTTATGTATGCATGCACATTTGTGTAAGGGTTTGGGTGTTGGCATGTGTGTGTTTTGGCACATGCGCAAATGTGTGTGTGGGTTCTTGTGTTTCGGTTTGTGTGGGTTTATGTGTGTATACTCAAACACTTGTGCATATGTGGGTTTGTTTGTGTGTTAGTGTGTGTGTGTGCATATATGCATATATGGGTGTTTATGTATGCCTGTGTGCATGTGTGCGTATGTGTTCTTGCTTGTGTACATTTGTGTTCTTGTGCATTCATTTATGGGTCAGTGTACGTGTGTGCTGTGTGTGTGGGTACATGTGTGTGTGCATGTGCAAGAGTTTGTATGTGTGCATGTATGCATGAGCATGTGTGTGTGCATCTAGATGTATGAATGTGTGTGCATGTGTTTGTATGTGTGTGGACATGCACACATGTAGGTATATGTGTACGTGCATGCATGTATGTTTGCGGGTGCATGTGTGTCTATGTGCTTGCTTATGTTATGTGTGTATATGTATATGCATGTATCTTTGTGTGTGTGTCCATTTATTTCCATATATTTGCATGCATGCACATTGTTTATTTATGTGTTCTTACATGCAAGTGTGTGTATTCATGCACATGTGCATGTACATTAAGGTTTGTATATGTTGTTTCATGTTCATATTTGTGTGTCTGTGCATGTGCATATGTGTACAAGTGCTCTTGTGTGTGTAAGTATGTTTGTGCATGCATGTGCATGGTTAGAAGCTTATGAATGTGTATGTGTACATGTATCTATGTATGTGTGTAAATGTGCATATGCATGTATCTTTTGTGTGATTTGTGTGTGTGTGCCTGTGCTTATGCATGTGCATGTGCTTGTCCTTGTTCGTGTGTCTTTGAGCATGTGCATATGTATGCATGGATTCATGTGAATTGTCTGTGAGTGTGTGTTTGTGCATGCGTGTTTTGCATATATGTGTGGTGTATGCATGCATGTGTGTTCATATGGTGCATGTTTATGCATGTTCTTGTGTGTATGTGTGTGATTGTATGCATGCATGCATGCATACGTGTACATGTGGTTTTCTATTGATGAGTGGGTTTGCATATCTGTGTGCATGTGCATGTGTGTGTTTGTGTGCATGCATGTGTGAGCATGCGATGTGTGCTTGTGCATGTGTTGTGTTTATGACTTTCCATGTATACAACTGTGGGTGTATGTATGTGTGCACAAGTGTATATGCATGTGTGTCTGTGTGCTTTCATGCACACATAAGTGCATGTGTGTGTGTTCGTTTGCATGCACATGTTTCTGTACATATTCGTGTTTGCATTTGTGTGTGTCTGTTTGTGTGCATTTGTGAGCATATGCACATATGTCTGTGCGTGTGTGTGCTTGTGTATGTATCTGTGTGCATGTGGGTTTGTGATGGTATGTGTGGTGGTGTTAGTATTTGACTATTAGGCATATGTGTACATGCCTATTTGTGTAAGTGTAAGTGTCCATATGTTTATGTGTGTGTATGTATGTTTGTGTGACTATTTATTTATTTTTTGTCTATGTATGTGTGCATGTGTGTGTGGGTGTGTGTGCATGAGTGTGTGTGCATATATTTGTATGTGTGTGTGCCAATGTGTGCATGTGTGTCTGTGTGTGCATCTTTGTGGATTCATACATGTGAGTGTGCATACACATGCATCTATGTGCATTCGTGCATGTGTCTAGAACTACATGTACATTCATCTGTGGGTATTTGTAAGCGTGTCTGTGAGTGCTTGCATGTGCATTTATGTGTGTGTTTGTATATTTGTACATAAGTGCATGCACTTGCATTTGTGCATGTGCATGTGTGAATGATTTTGTGCATGTGCGAATTTTTGTGTGTGTGTGTGCATATATGTGTGTATATATGTGTGTGTGAATGAGTGTATGCTTATGCATGTATATGTGTTTGTATAAGTGTGTGTGTGCAATCACATGTCTAAGTGAGTGTGGATATGTTTGTGTGCATGGGTGTGTGCATATGCATGTGAGTCTATGTGTGTGATCATGTGGATGTGCATATGTGTATGTCTTTGTGTGTTTGTGTGTGTCCCTATATGTGTGCTTGTGTATCTACTTATGAGAATGCATGTGCATGTGTGTGTGTAAACATTTACATGTGTGTGCATGTGCATGTGTGGATGTAGTTGTTTTTTGTGTTTGTGCTTGTGAGTGGATGTTCATGTGGACATGAGTATGTACAATTGTGTGTGCATGTGTGTGCGTGCACATGTGTGTATTTGTATTAGTGTATGTGCGTGTGTGCTCCCATGCGTGCATGTGTTTTTGCATGTATATGTGTCAGAAGTTTCGTGTGTATGCATGTGACTATGTATTCACATGCTTGCGTATGTGTGTATGCATTTGTGCATGTTTTCATTTTTATGTTAGCTTGAGTTTATGTGCACATGTGCGCTTGTGTTCCTATGCGTGTGCACATGCATGTTTGTGCAAATTAGTGTATGTTGTGTGTGTGCATGTATGTGTGAGAAAGTGCATGTGTGTGCCTGCTTATGTGGGCACCATTATGTGCATACGTGTGTGTGTTCATGTGTTCTTTAGTGCTTGTGTGCCTTTGCATGCGTGTTTTTTTTACCTAAGCTTATGTGTTCATAGGTGTGTGTACACCTAATTTTTGCATGTGTTTGTGGGCATGTATGTGTGGTTATGTCCTCACATGGGTGTGTGTAGCTATTTGTGTACTTATGTGCACATGTGTGTGTCTGTGTTTTCTTGTGTGTGCATGTATGTATATGTGGGTTTGTGTGTGTGAGCATGTGTATGTACATTTCTATGTGCATGCATACATGTGTGTGCATGGATGCATGCACATGTGTGTATGAGTGGTTGCATGCATACCTATATGTCGTTATGTGCATGTGCATGCATGTGTGTGTATGCTTGTACATGTCTGTATGCAAATGTTTGTGTGTAGGTGTGTTTGTGGGTGGATGTGCATAGCAGCACACATGTGCATGCATGTGAGCTTGTGTGTGTGCATACATGTGTGCATGAATGTTCATGCACTTTAGTATGTGCGCATCTATGTGGGTAAGTACATTTATTTGTGCAAGTGTGTACCAACTTCTTTGTATGTGTGTATACATATGTGAATGAGTGATTGTGTGTGTTGATGTGCATGTGTTTGTGTGCTTATGTTTATGTGCTTGTGTATGTGTGTGTTTTTATGTGCAAATGTGGTTGTGTGAATGTATGTCCATGTCTATGTGTGTATGTGTGTACATGGGTGCGTGCTTGTGGGTGTGTGTGCATGCATGCTTATGATTGTGTGTACGTTCGTGTGTGTGCTTATGCTTGTGTGTATATGTGCATATGTGGATGTATATGTGTGAGCATGTGGTTGTGTGTGTGTGTGTGTGTGAGCATGCATGTGTATGTCTGTGTGTCTGTGCACGGTCATGTCTGTGTGTGTGATCTTTTGCATGCATGTGGGTGTGCATATGTGTGTGTGCATTGGTGTGCTTATGCATTTCAACATATATGTTTGCATGTTTGCATGTGTGCATCTTTGTATGTGTGTATTGATGTGGGTGAGTGTGTGCATTTGTGCATATGTGTGTGTTTGTGTATGTGTGTTATAAGACATGTGAGGTAAAACAAATAGGTGAAAAGAGATGAATTGTGCATTTATAAAATTTTTTATTAAAAAAATTAGAAGAAAAAAATTTTTTGAGCTTAAAATATTTTTCTTTCTTCAACAAAATTAAGTTTCTTA